>VDFB02000003.1:695912763-696003421 GCA_007258455.2 Sequoia sempervirens
AGGGTGATGGTTTAGGGTTTAGGTTAAGGGTGAGGGAGATAGATAGAGGGAGTGAGTGAGTGAGAGAAAGACTTGAGAGAGGGAGAAGGGGTATTTTGTATATATTAATAAATAATATATAGGGGGTGGAGGTGGGAGAGGCTCCAAATGAGCTTCCACCGTCACGTGGTTGGCCCTGTTAAGTAGAGAATATTAAACTATTCTTGAAACAAAGAGAAGCTCAATAAGGTAATGCACTTTTCAATATAAGAAATACATTGTTTGAAGCATCAAACCAATATGCAAAGATGAAATAAAGTGCTAAGTTTTTACTATGGTGGCAGAAAAATGATTCTTTATACCCTTAATGCATGCTCTGCATCATAATTTGAAGTTATTCCCATTCCAATGTTCTAAGTTTAGTTTGTTTGTATGGTTTTGTATGAATACCATATTGTGTTGTGTGTGGATTTGGTTTCAAAGATCTATTTTTTTTGTTTTTAGTAGTGACAACTCTAAAATTTGACTTTTGTGCATAAAAGGTTAGTGGAAAAATTGACAACTCTGAAGGGTTTAGAGGCTCAATTGAGATAGATACACAGATATTTGGATTTTGTTATTTATGGGAGGCTTCGACTTAACTATGAAATTTTGTACCATCTGTAGGTATGAAAAATTTTCTCTACTTACATTCATTCTTGATCATAAATGTTGTAAATGATATTAATCCTTCAAACTTAAGATTCGTTTCATTGTTATAATGATCAAAATGTTATACTTTGCCATACATTCAAGCATTCTCTTGCCACCTACCCTTTGCTCTCTCCCTCCTCCTTTTAAGAATTTTCTTTTCATAAAAGATTCACATTTATTTTTCATTTACACAAATTTATCTGAAGCGCTAAGAGTGAATAAAGATATGTAAAAGATGATGGATTATGTCTAAACAAGAACTTTCCATCTTATAGCTATAGCTAATTAAATTGTTAATATTTGAATAGTTTAGAACTCGAATAATGCTTGTATATGCATGTGTAGCAATAAGGGAGCCTATGTGAAGATTGAAATTTAAAACATCACTTTGGTATTTTTCCTTAGGTAGTGAAATGATATTTTGAGTAATACAAATCTACACAAACATTGATATTTTTCAACTTTGCATTGAAGAAAGTTTTTTCTCTTATACCTACCCTTGGCTAGACATGGAGGTATATAATATTGGTTTCTGAGTTTATTTTGTACGTAGTTAATTTCATAGAGGAAGACTAAAATATTCTTAATGTCCTGTGTCAAGTGTGAAAGCATATGAATAACTTGCTGAAGACACCATTTTGTATTCATCCAATAAATGGTTTTTTCTTTTTTTATGTTTGTTAATGAATCAAATCTTATTAGGGCTAGATCCTAGAAGAACTATGGAAAATTGAAAGCAGGAATTTTGTGTAATACTTCTAAGTCAGATTTGTGCGTATGGTTTGAATGTGTTGATTGCAGAACATTGATTGATTTCTATGTTTTCAAGAAAGAATAGAATTCTTATTTGAATCAAAGGAGAAGACACGTTCAAGAGTGATGCATCTCATGAGAGGATGTGTCTCCACATGGTGGAGACACGTCTTCTCATGGGATGTGTCTCTTGAGCATGCGAGTTCTCATGTTAATTATGGTGGTTACCAAACTTAACATGCAGCAAACAAAGATCTTATGTTATCCTTGAGTACGACTATAAGTAAGAGCAGTTCGATTAAGAATAATGATGATGCATAGCCTGTAATCATTATTCATTTCTGACCGAAGCTATCTTAACTTAACACTCCCTCTTAGCTAGGGAAGATACTTCAAGATGAATAAGAGGAGATATCACCTTCACATGTGATATCGAAGATATGATATGATTCTTCAATATTGTCAAGTAACATGACATTCTTCATAACACATCTTTATTATGGTATGTGCACTGACATCAAGTCACATGATGTCTACCATAATGATTCATGGCATATCCACAGATATGTGCAGATATCCACCATGATTATCTCTTAAGGATCACAATGATCTTAAAATGACATCAAGTCCCATGATATCCATCAAAGTGTCTAAGAGATACTATCATGACATATCCACAAATATCAAGTCACATGATATCTATCATGATAGTTCAACTCATCATTGTAGAGTCGTCACTTTACAATGTCACATACAAGTGCTCATTATTAGAAAGATCATCACCTTTCAATAATGTACATAGGGGGAGTGAGCCCATAAGGTCATGGAGTTACACACATGACAAAAGAGTTTACACATTAAACATATTTAAATATATTAGTACAACTTCTAAACAATTTTGAATTTCAAGCATAAAATCAAATTACATTTCAATCATACCAAGCTTCTTTCGGAAGTGTTCAACCTTGATTCAAGAGAGAGGTTTGGTGAGAATGTCTGCTGTTTGATCATTTGTACTAATATACTCCAACTGAATCACATTCCTTTCTACCACGTATCTTACATAATGATAGGGGATCTCAATGTTCTTAGATCTATCATGGAATACTGGATTTACAGAGAGTTTGATGAAACTCTAATTATCACAATGAATGATGGTAGGATTCAAGGGCTCACCTAAGAGTCCCACAAGCAATTTTCAGAGCCATACTGCTTCTCTTGCCCCCATAGAGGCTACAATGTATTCAGCTTCTGTCGAGCTTTGGGCTACAAAATACTATTTTTTGCAGATCCAAGAGATCATAGCCAATCCCAAACTGAAGCAACATCCTGATGTGATTTTTTGATCAGTTATACTTCCAACCCAATCTGAATCAGAGTATCCATATAGATCTAGTTGATTATTTTTGTAAAGAAGACCATATCCAATAGTGCCTTGAAGATATCTCAATATATGTTTCACTGCCATAAGATGAATTTATTTTGGCTCACACATGAACTAGCTTAAAGCATTCACTACATAGCAAATATTAGGTCTGGTGTTAACCAGGTACATCAAAGATCCAGTCATTTGTCTATATAGGGTTGAATCTACACACTTGCATTCTGTTGCTGCTTCTTTCAGTTTGTGAAGGTTGGTTTCCATGGGTCTAGACATGGGTCTACAATCCAACATTCCAAATCTCTGTAGAATATCAATAGTATACTTTCCTTGGTTTAGTATGATGCCATCTAGTTTTTGGCAGACTTCCAAACCAAGAAAGTAGTGTAAAATGCCCAAGTCTTTCATGTTAAATTATGAAGTTAGATCCTTCTTTCCTTGAGCAATGAGGTGATCTTCTCCTGTTATCAGCAGGTCATCAACATATCACCTTTAATTACCTTAAAGTAAAGATTTGGGTCTACATCATTCTTGGAGAATCCTAGTCCCAAGAGGTAGCTGCCAATTCTTCCATACCGGGCCCTGGGAGCTTGTTTAAGTCCATACAGTGCTTTCTTTAGTCTGCATACATGTGAGTTAGGTTTATGTATCACAAAACCTTCAGGTTGCTCTAAATAAACGTCCTCTTCAATGGTTCCATTTAGGAAGGCAATTTTTACATCTATTTGATGGATCTTCCAGCCTTTAGCTACTGCAATGGCTATCACTACTCTCACATATGTGTAACGAGCAACAGGTGCAAATGTTTCTTCATAATCAATGCCTTCCTTTTGTGAAAAATATCTTGCCACAAAACGTGCCTTATATTTTTCAATACTGCCATCAGCAGCATGTTTGATTTTGAAGAGCAATTTAGAAGAGATGACATTTTTCTCTTTTGTTCTACGCACTATATCCCATACATCATTCTTTAGAATGGGTTGATACTCTTCCATCATTGTGTCCTTCCATACTTGATGTCTAAAGGCTTCTGAAACATTGGAGTGTTCTGAATTTATGATGTCATTCAATAGAGCAACATAGCTTGAGAACTGTTTGGGTCTTTTACTTTCCCTAAACGTTCCTTTGGGTGCTGCATGATTCTCAGCTTCTTTGATCATCTTTCTATCCCAAAGTGGTCTCTTCTTACCATTGTCATTTGTATTCTCATCTGAAGTAGATAGAATTTCATTTGATATTCCCTCAGGATTCTCCCTTTGAATTTTAGGGGTAGGATCCTTGTCTAAGACTCTAGGTGAATAAGTTTCTATCTCATTTGAAATTCTTGCCCTTTTGAATGCTATGTCTTCTTCAAAGATGACATCTCTGCTCAATTCAATTTGTTCTTGCCTGGGTATAAAAATCATGTAAGCTTTTGAGGATTCACTATATCTCACAAATATCCCTTTCTTTCTAGAAGGTTCTAGTTTGAATCTTTTCTCTTTGTGCACATGGATATAGACTGGGCAACCAAAAATTCTAAAGTGACTAATATCAAGTTTTATGCCAATAAACGCTTCTTTAGCAGTTTTGTTATCTAGATGAGAATGAGGACACCTATTTTGAATGTAGACAACAGTTCTAGATGCTTCTGCCCAGAATGAGGTTTCTAAGTTCTGGTCAAGTAACATTGCTTTTGCAACTTCTACAATGGTTCTATTTTTCCTTTTAGCAACCCCATTTTGTTGAGGGTTGTAGGCTACTGTAAACTACCTCTTAATCCTACCATTCATGCAGAATTCCTTAAAGATTTTAGAGGTGTATTCTTTCCCATTGTCTTTCCTTAAAATTTTCATTTTCTTCTTGGAGAAGTTTTCAGAGAGAGGTTTGAACTCTTTGAACTTTCTAAGGATTTCAATTGAATCTTTACACTTAAGAAAATAAATCCAGGTCTTCCTAAAGAATTCATCTATAAATATGACATAGTATAGGAAGCCTTCCTTGGAGGGTACAGACATGGGTCCACATAAATCAGAGTGAAAATGTTCTAACACATTTTGGGTTTTACTCACTTGCTACTATGAAAGGATCCCTTTGTATTCTTTCCTAGGGCGCAACCTTTACAAGCTCCTTCATGAGTTGGTTTTAACTTGGGTAATACTATTACAAGTTTTTCCATAGATGGTAGGGCACAGAAATGAAGGTGTCCTAATCTTCTATGCCAAATTTCATTTGAATAAGAAGTATCAATGATAAGGGCTTGCTTGACTTCAGTGCACAGTTTATAAAGATAACCGTGTCTTACACCTATGGTTAGAACTTTCTTTATAGTTGAGTTCTTAGGCCATGCCAGAACTTTCCCATCCATAAATGTAACTCTATATCCATTGTCTTCAAGATCAGAGATTGATATTAGATTCCTCTTTATCCCAGGTATGAATAAATCTCCAGTGAGTTGAAGGGAGAGACCAGATTTCAATGTCATGGAACAAGTTCCAACCCCTTTTACTTGATGTGTAGAGTCATCCCCAATTATTACTTCTTCATCAATCTCTTCAATCATAGTGTTTAAGTGTTCTCTAAATCTCGTGATGTGCCTCGAAGAACCACTATCAATCACCCAATTGTTGATATTGTTAGATACTTAATTTGATAAGGTTGAATAGAATACAAATTTCTCAAAATCATGGTCTGAATTTGACTTTCCTACTTTAGCAAATTATCCTCAAGTGTTGATTTGATCTATCCGGGTACTTCATTGCATAGTGCCCATATTGATCACATCTAAAACATTGTATTTGAGAGATGTCTTTCTTCTTCTTGAATGACCCTTTTCCATGGGAATTTCTCTTTCTCTTAAATGATCCTTTCCCATAAGAGTTTTTCTTACCCTTTTTATTAGATGATGTGTTGAGTACTTGAACTTCCTCATCTATGGATTTTTGTTTGTTTTCTTTTGTTGAGAGTCTTGTTTCCTCTTGAAGGCAATCTATTCTTAGTCTATCAAACTTGGGGAGTTTAGATCTCGCACTTATTCCTTGAACAAATGGCTTCCAAGAGTTTGGTAGGCCTCCTAGTGCAATTAGTGTTAAATCTTTGCTATCAATTTGATATCCAATTGTAGATAATTGATCCCTTAGTTCAATGATCCTCATGAAGTATGCATTAGTAGTTTCTCCTTTGTTTATTTGGACATTGTTGATTTGCCTCTTTAATGCAAGAGTCCTATAGGTGTTGTTTATCTCATAGGTGTTCTCAAGGGATTTGAACATTAGATATGTAGTTTCATGTTTTGCTAGAATAGGTACTATGTGGTCCCTAACTGCATCTACTAGGATTTTCATGGCTTTTACATTATTCTTAATCCATTGTGTTTTCTTAGGATCATCCTCTAGTTCCCCCTTGTTTTCTTTCACAATTGAGTCTAACTTATTTTCCTCGAGAATCATCATGATTATGAATTTCCTTTAGGTGAAGTTGTTTGCTCCCTCAAGATGATCTTCAAATATGATCATACTTGACATTATGGAGAATGTGATGTGAATTCAATTTTTTTTCAAAAAATATGAATTTTTCCTAAGAGTGTGATATCTAGATTTGATTTGGATTCACTCAACATGGCTCTGATACCATGTTAATGAATCAAATCTTATCAGGGTTGGATCCTAGAAGACCTATGGAAAATCGAAAGCAGGAATTATGTGTAATACTTCTAAGTCATATTTTTGCATCTGGTTTGAATGTGTTGATTGCAGAACAATGATTGATTTCTATGTTTGCAAGAAAGAATATAATTCTTATTTGAATCAAAGGAGAAGACACGTTCAAGAGAGACACATCTCATGAGAGGATGTGTCTCCACAGGATGGAGACACGTTTGCTCATGGGACGTGTCTCTTGAGCACGCGGGTTCTCATGTTAATTACGATGGTTACCAAACTTAACATGCAACAAACAAAGATATTATGTTATCCTTGAGTAAGACTATAAGTAAGAGCGGCTCAATTAAGAATAATGATGATGCATAGCCTACAATCATTATTCATTTCTGACCGAAGCTATCTTAACTAAACAATGTTTCTTGCATGTGTTGTTTTTTAGGCTCTAGAGATGTAGCTCGACTCTTTCCTTTGCACGTTTCATCTATTTTCATGATTACAATAAATTGTCCTAATAATTTTTCATGTAGATCTGTTTGTAACCTTATTTTCTACCAATCAATTTGTAAACCAGTCACATATTAAGGACCATTTCACTAACTTGTAGTCATCCATTATTTCATATGTTGTAGGTTGTGTCTGTTTGCCAATAAATCTTGATGATTGCAAGAACTTTAATCCTACAAGTGTACCCAATCTTTCTCAAATAAAAGTCTTACCTTATTTTCTAGTACTTTAAATGGTTAATTGAAGGTGCTTCTTTAGATCTGAGATAGTTGAACCCTGGATTAAAATATTGTATTAGATGGGCAGTATAATGATAAAACTCAGGTCCATTGATCACAAATTACAAACATAATTTACTGGATTATGAATAGTGTTACAATTATAATTATTTCTTCTTTACCTACCTTTGCATTAATGAAAAAGATAGTAGATGTTGGAAGTTCACTACATGTCTCATGTATGTGTTAGTATTTTAATTTTGTTTAAGTTGTTCAAGAGCTTGATTAGGTTAAGAATATGTTCTACAAGCAATGTTCTCTTGACACTGCTCAACATTTTCCCTACACATTTTCTCTTCAATCTAGACATGTTTTAACTCCTTCCCTTGTTAGCCCTTGGTTGTTCTCAAGTGTAATGTTTTTTCTATGCATCTTGCAATTTTTATGTATGATCAGTCATCTCTTATGAAGCATGGATAACCTTTCATAGAATTGTTGTTGTAGTTAGAAAATTGTCATTATGAGAATAATCATTTAATTTGTATGAAAGTCTTTTTCATATTATTTGACTTGGTATTGTAAACTTGTCTTTGCGGAATTCTCTCAGGGGGGAATAGTAGAACTGTGATGATAGGTAGAGTTGTACTACACCATAAATCATTTGGCATTATCAATATATTGCTTATAGAATACTTTGTGCAAGTAAAATGGAATGTGCAATGAAAATTGGTATCTGACAGAGGAAGACTAAAATATTCTTAATCTTGTGTGTCAGGTGTGAAAGCATATGAATTACTTGTTGAAGGCACCATTTTGTATTCATCCAAAAACTAGTTTGTTCTTTTTTGTATGCTTCTTGCATGTGTTTTTATTAGGCTCTAGAGATGTAGCTCAGCTCTTTCCTTTGCACTTTTCGTCTATTTTCATGATTACAATAGATTGTCCTCATCAATTTTCATGTAGATATGTTTGTAACCTTATTTTCTACCAATCAATTTGCAAACCAGTCACATATTAAGGACCATTTCATTAACTTGTAGTCATCCATTACTTCATATGTTGCAGGTTGTGTCTGTGTGCCAATAAATCCTGATGATTGTGAAAAATTTAATCCTACAAGTGTACCCAATCTTTCTCAAATAAAAGTCTTACCTTATTTTATAGTACTTTAAATGGTTAATTGAAGGTGCTTCTTTAGATTTGAGATAGTTGAACCCTGGATTAAAATATGGTATTAGATGGGCAGTATAATGATAAAACTCAGGTCCATTGAACACAAATTACAAACATAATTTACTGGATTATGAATAGTGTTACAATTATAATTCTTTCTCCTTTACCTACCTCTGCATTAATGAAAAAGATAGCAGATATTGGAAGTTCCTTACATGTCTCATGTATCTGATAGTATTTTATTTTTTATTTAGTTGTTCAAGAGCTTGATTAGGTCAAGAATATGTTCTACAAGCTCTGTTCTCTTGACACTGCTCAACATTTTCCCTACACATTTTCTCTTCAATCCAGATGTTTCTTAACTCGTTCCCTTGTTAGCCCTTAGTTGTTCTCAAGTGTAATGCTTTTTCTATGCATCTTGTAGTCTGTATGTATGATCATTCATCTCTTATGAAGCATGGATAACCTTTCATGGAATTGTTGTTGTAATTAGACAATTGTCATTGTGAGCATAATAATTTAATTTGTATGGAAGTAAGTCTTTTTCATATTATTTGAATTAGTATTGTAAACTTGTCTTTTCAGGATTCTCTCGGGGGTAACAACAAAATTGTGATGATCGATAGAGTTGTACAACACCATAAATCATTTGGCATTATCAATGTATTGCTTATAGAATACTCTATGGAAGTAAAATGGAATGTGCAATGTAAATTGGTCTAGAATTCAAATCTGAATATAAGTACATTATACACAAGACGATGGTATCTATTCTATCATTTAAAGAACCCCAAAATAAGAAAATTAATAGGTTCCATTTGTTTACTTGCTCTTAGACACTTGTTTAATTGGCGAGACCCTCAAAATGTCTTGTTGATAACCAGTAGTGTTCAAAACTCTTGAAGAGGTTAGATCGGTGTGACATTGGATCTATCTTGTTGACGAAAGTCATCAGCAAGACATGACTATCAGAGTGAGTTTTCTATCCTATGTCGATGATTGATCTCTCACCGATGGTACATTTCAATGAAGACTTTTTAAAAAAAATTGCATTGTTTAGTCAAAATTTTGACGAAAAACAACTAACAAATCACTGAAAAGGTCTGACGAAGTTGCTATAGCTATGACAAAGCCTTCATCATAACTCCTTTCCCAATTCATTGTAATTTCAACGAAGTCCACCGATCCATCATAGAAAAGGTCTAACAAAGTTCCTTAGCTGTGACAAAGGCTTCATAGCAACTCCTTGCCCATTTCGTCCCAAGTTCGACGAATTCTGCTGACGAATCACAGAAAAGGTCAGATGAAGTTGCTTAGCTACGACGAAGGCTTCGTCATAACTCGCCCATTTCATCACAATTTCGACAAACGCCACTGACAAATCACAAAAAAAGTCCGACGAAGTTGCTTAGCTACGACGATGGCTTCGTCATAAATACTTTCCCATTTTGTTGAAATGGCAACGAACTTATGGTGTTGTTTTGACGCTACAGAAGAGTCATTGCAATTGAATTTTTGTTGTAATTCGTCAATAGATTCACAAAGTTTTCGTCGATATTCAGACGAACATCCAAATTATTCTATGATGTCGACGACTGACGAATCTGCATCATTATTTCAACGTTTAATGCATTGTCGGAATTGCAACGAAAAAATAGTGACGAATTTTTTTTCATCATTTTGTCACTTTTCTGACAAAGATTTCTCAAATGACCGACGAACATTCGTCAGAAAATGGAGTCAAATTCAGTAGTGAATCAAGTCAATTTTGCTTGAAAATATACTATTGTCATGCATGGAGGGACAATTGATGAATCAACACTGTATTAAAGTAAAAGCGACTTTATTGTGTTTATCTAGTTCTTCTCATACTTAAATGTACTTTTTAAAGTACTGTTGATGTGAAAGGAAATGAAATAAAGATCTCTTGTAATGAGCTGTCAGGGAAAGAATTGAATTAGCATTAAGAATTAAATTACTTGAGAATTAAGGATTTTTTTCTTGTTTGGTCTTAATAAGAAAGAGAGATTAAGGATTGTGTTTGGTGAGATTGAATCATTGGAAAGAAAGGCTTTCATTTTAGTTTGGTACGAATGAATTATTGGCAGGGGAGGCTTGTTCTTTGCAAATTTTCTAGTTTTGACTAATATTTGCTTTAAAGTCTTTAGAAATCAAGATCCTTATTAATGTTTCATCTATTAATTCAAAATCACTAGTCTTCACATGATTTTTTTTATGTTGTAGGGGTTTTGAACAAGGAACTTGCAAGAAGTGATCTTTGAAGAACGTTAGAGTTGAAGATAATTGAAAATTAGATTTGAAGTTGATAAAGCATTTTTAAATGCTTAAAGCTTCCATTCTATGCTTTAATTGTCTATTTTAAACCAACTCTCGTCTTTTTGGATTCTAAAAAAAACACTAAAAAAGTTTTCATTTTAGCTACAAAAGGCTAAAAAGAACATTAGACACTTACTATATTTCAATTTGGGTTCTCAAAAATTTGACAAACTTCACACTTCATCTTGGTGCTTTAAAAAGAACTCAATTTTTCCTTTGGAAATTAAAATTAACAATGTGCATTTGGTGTTTTGTAATCTTTTTCACATAGTAATATCATCTTAAATATATATGCACTTCTCTCGCGCCTCACAAAAATCTTGAGAATCAAAAGTCTTTTTGTGATATTAAGTTGTCAAAAAGATTACCTCCACATTTCGATTTGGGTTTAAAATTGACAAATCTTGCAAGTGTGAGTGGAACATATCACGTGTGTTCTCTCTTTGTTTCTCAACAAAGATCAAACGAACTACAGATGTGTTTGCTCGCTTTTGTGTTATCTTAGAGGGTCTGCCTTGTGGGAAAAAGTAATCACACAAGCGAACGACCTAATTGGGAACACACTAAAGCCAAATGACTTCCAAATGGTATATAAGTGTGGATACTTGAGGAAAGGCAAGAATCACAAGGATTATTCTAACGCGAAGGGAAACAATGGCCTCTCGCTACATTGATGGTCCCCCATTAATGGAACGCCCCTACTAGAACCTCTTATTTAGAAAGGTCTATATCCTTGATCTATTTGTTGGTGCGAGAATGGTCATTCTGAAGCTATTCCATGTTTTTACGACTCTTAGTAGAGATGAGAAGTATGCCATGGGAGTTTTATGAGTACTAATGCTTGGCTAACCTGAGAAGCGAATGCACTATAAGGGGGAGCTTGTGTCATCAACCATCTAATTATCCGCTAAGAGTAGGTGTAGTTGGATTTATCAAAGTGGGAACTCAACAAATATTGTCTTTCATATCCATAGGGTTGTGGATGTTCTTGGAATCAAAACACTTTGGTTGAAGTGAAAACACTGGGAAAACAAACATTCAACATGAAAATCAAATTCCAAACCCTTTAAAAAGAAAATACCTTTGACAAGATTTAAGTTTTATTTCTTTCCCTAGGGATTCTATTTTTAGAGGCTTCTAAGCATTTGAATTTACATCACAATATGCTCTCACTAAAGTCAACAATAGGAAACCTTTGTCTTGATTTCCTTGATTTCCACATAATGCAGCTTGTGGGATGAGAAGAAGTTAGGACATTAGATATCTAGTTTCAAAAGCTAATCAAGAGTGTGTTTGTGTTAAAAAGAAGTCACTAAGCAAAGCTAAGAAGAATTAGACCCCACACATGTGCTTGGTATCTTTTGGTCATATGTTTTTCATCCAAACATTGGTCTTTTAGTTTAAACAACTCTTAGGGAAAAGCATGTTCTTCACTATCTTGGTCTTGTAAACAAGGTTCTCCTTAGGTTAATTTAGGATCAAATCAAACACTTAATCCATCCCAAACATTTATCATCTCATCCCACAAACAACTTTAGAGATTTGAAAATATCATTATCTAGACTTGGGTACATCCTTAAACCAAATCAAAATCATCTATTTAGTTATGTGTGTTTGGATGAATCCTTCCTCACACACACAGTTAAATTATCACCTCTTTGAACAAGTTTATCCTAAATATCACATCTAAGATCTTAGGCTTTACAATTTCATTATCCAATCAAAATAATCCAAACCAAATCTTAAAGTCTAGCATTGATGCAAAGTTCCTAAAAATTCAACACCCATATCATTCACCCCTTTCATCGTTCATCTCAGCATTGGTCCTGGACACCTAAGACGTTCAATTTTGCAACAAGGTAAAAAACACAAGAATAACATGGAATGTAAACTTGATTCATACATCAAGAGTAATCTAAATCATTTGAATTGCCGAAGCTTTACAATTCCAATTGATTATCAAAACTCACATTTATACAATCCATACATGGGATCATTGTCTCCTACAAACCTCAATGGTGTAACAAATGTGAGTATGCCTAATCTAAATTTTGGAACACCTTTCCCTAGGTTAGATTTAAATCCAAGTCCAAACTTACAAATCTATCAACCAAACAATCAATGCATGAGTCTTCAACAAAACAACATTATCCCACCAAATCCATATGTGTCGAAAGTGAATATACCAAGTACAAGTTTCCCAAAAATGAACATTTCAAATCCACCCTTGGTAAACTTTGGCATAGATATGTTTTCAAATCATACAAATGTTGTTCAAAGTCCAAAAAATATGTTAACGACTCCATACATTGATCCAAGTCAAGGTAACACCATGCAAAATCAAAGTTACCTAACTCAAGGAAATGTGATTCCCAACCACAAAAATGTTCAATTTCAACCTATAATGCCAAATTTGAACATCATCCCAAATCAAAACATTGTCCAAAATCAATTTGTCCATGCTCCCATCCAAACACCACAAGTATTCATTCCAAATCTGCTTAAACAAAAACCAAATCAAATATATCAAGGGTATAAAGATCAAATTTTACAAGATCAAATTGTTTCACTTGCCAAAATAATTGACTCATTGCGCCAAGAGACATCTCCACCCCAAAATCAATACACTTTTCCATTAGTTAAACCATGTCATCAAAGCATTGAGTTGTGTCCACAACCACATCAAGAACAATATCTCCAATGTCAAGAAGTTAGATATCAAGATGGACCACATCAACAAATCCAACCCCCACATCTCAAAGACCAATCACCACATCTCAAAGATCAATCACCACATCTCCAAAATCAATCAGCACAAGGTCAATTTAAAGTAAAAGTCTTACAAGGTAACAAACGAGAATACACACCACTTGGGAAACCAATTGAATCGGTCATGCGATAGTTGGTACAAGAAAAACTCATCACAATTCCCACCTATGAAAAATATCAAGATCCCTTAGTGTAACCACCATGGTACAATAAAAATCACCTTTGTGATTTTCACAAAATAAAGGGACACAACATCAGATTGCATTCGACTCAAAAATATCATCAAAGACCTAATTGATCCAAAAATAATACCTATTAGGGACAATGATTAAGATTCGACCACTAGAGATAGCATTGATAGTCTTTTTGCTACAATTGTTGAAAATAATGAGGGTATGTGTAGGATCATCATGGAAAAAATAGATCCTTAAGTGGCAAAAAAATCAGAAAAATCAAAGTTAGGAAACTTGATGTAAAAATTTGAATAAGTCATCTATATTATTTAAAAAATATGTAAGAATACAATCTGTAGAAAATTGAATATAGTTTCTAAACTACTAGGTTTGTTTAAAAGAAAAATAAATCTATTTGATGAAAATTTGAAATTTCAATGCAATAGTACTTAAATTTCAGGGAAAAAATAAGAAGTAGGTCTCTGTCTGAACACCCTAACCACAATAAAATGATAATATATATTTTTATAATGTTTTAGAGATAAGTAAAGGACTCATGTCCCAATGTGATGTATATTTTTTTGTAATTTTTTTCCAAGTAAATAATTAATTAGAATTTTTTATTACAAATTTTAAAAAATATAAAAAGTTTGTATGCTTAACCACCTTAACTTGGTCAAAAATTCATGAAATTCAATCTTTCTTTTTTTAATCCTATAGTATGTGAAGCATAGAATGTGACACATGTTTTGAATTGAAAAAATGTGATATCATTTGAAAGCTATAGTTGTTTTTCAATTAGTCTATCAACTAGGACTTCAATCATAATTTGAATAGAAAATGAATAATAATTACTTATTAAATTCAAAGTAAATCATAATTTATATTTTTGGAAAGTTGAGAATTTCCTTTAAAAATCCTTTTCATTTCATCAATTTTGGGTTAAAAAAAAGTCGTCAGCCACATACCCATCATATTGCCACTTTTTGGCCCATCATGATCTACACATACCGATGATCAAGATCTATCCATCAATTCGCACCTTGAAGATGTTTCTACCTCATTCGATGATCAAATCAACATGCATCAAGAGTTATTTTTTAGTCCTGATCAAAATCCTTCAACAATATTCTGAGGCAATGATCTATTTCAAGGAGTCTTAGAGTTATTTGATCCTATTGACATAATCCACTATCCATCGACCAATGATCATGTTGAAAATGTCTCTACATCACCTAATGAGTTAGAGGACATATCTCAAGAATTTATTCTAAAGCATGATCAACATCTCACACCAAATTCTAGCAATGGTCATTTCCAAGACATATTGACATCCTTTGACCTCATGGTTATAGATACTGAAGGAATCATGAACTCAACACTTGATCCAAGACCACTCAAAGCTTAAGAGAACATTGAGCCACTTCCCATGCCTAATGAAGATATCAAAGAAATCTTTATAAGCAATTCATCCTTTGAAACTAACCATTGTCAAGAACTTGATCCAAAGCATTTCGAAAGCAATTCTAAAATCATTCAAGATAAAGAATTTGTATCTCCAAGATATTACAATGATCTAATGGACACACTCTTATCTATACAATATGTCACAAATGATGATCATATTTATATAGCACATATTCCTTCATCTTCCCATGAGATGCTTACTCCTAATGGACATCTAGGTGATCTTCATTCAAAACAAGAGTCTCATACTCTTGATATCATTACCAAGGAACAAGAGTCTCCTACTATTAACATTTTTACACATGAGAAAGATACAAAAGAATCTAGAGACATATCATAACTGGGTCATGAAGAGGGCTTCTACAAAATTTGTGAATCAAGAACATCTTGTGAAGACATATCAAAAATGAATAATACGGAGGACTTTTACAGGGACAGTCAATCATTGACCCTCTTGGAGAAGCATTAAAATCTGATATTCCACAAGATCAAGCCAAAGATATCAATTATAAACTTATCCCACACATGGAAGATCCTATCACTTATAAACTTCGATCACTTACCTTTTTAAGAGAAAGCTAACTTATCAATGAAGAAGCTATCACATTTGAAGATTCACGACAGAGAAGAAGAGGATTATCACCTTGTTTCAAAAGTAAATCATATCCTATTGCAAATAAAATGTTTCAACATATGGATTATCAAGGAAAAGGATTAGGCATACATGAATAGGGTATCCTAAAACCAATGCAGATTATTGGCAATCCTAAGCATCAAGGTCTTGGTTATTTAGTACCAAGGGCAACTTCGTCCCAAGCAAACACCAACATAGGAAGCATGAAAAATCCTTATGATGAAATCAATGCCAATACAACTAGCCATGTCATGAATCTTCATCCACCCATCACCCCATCCACAAATTGGGACCAACATCAAAAGGAAGATTTGAATCAAAGTACAAAGAACATTATCAAAGAAAAATAGGTTGGGAAGCATAACGAAAAAATCAAATACAAGTGGATACCAAAGAAATACTATCCCTATCAAACTCCATTAGTCAAAGAAACTATGGGGAAAAATAAGAAAGGGAAAAATATCCATCAAAGATGTCCATAAAGGAAAAAACATGCTTCTCAAGTAGGTTCCAAACTATCAACCAATCCATCTTTTATTCCCAAACACACTCCATCCACGCCTCCACACACAATATCCAATTCTTACATTGACCATGTGTTGGCAATGACCCTTCATCATAAGTATTTAGAAGGCACTCTATTGTGATGTGCACACAAAGACAAAGTTAACTTTGGTATCAACAAAGCAAATCAAGAATCTCAAAAGTTGCATTCAACTACACGTATCTTAGCAAAGTAGCTTCTTTAGGTAGGCTATCGATGACATGTCATGACAGAAGCATCTACATCGACACCAATAGGTGATTTAGAAAGAGCTTAAAATATTTCATAGAAAAATACAAAAAACAAATGAAAATCCAAAAAAAAAATCAAAAAAAGGATTGAAAATAGTAAAAATAAAAATCACCCTCTAGTGAAAACCACTATGGTGGCACTTTGGATAGGTACCATGATGAAAAAACCTTGAAAACAGGCGTCATGTGTAGAATTGAGCATCTACGTGTGCTAGTTTAAGTGGAAGCATCTCATACCATCCATAATAAATCCAACTTTCCATCCATCTTACTTCCATGATAAATCCATTCATCCATGAACCATTTATGCAATCCATTTTGGTCCATTTGCATCCATTGTCTAGATTATCTTGACCTTGATAAAACTTTGGTGCACACTTTCCAGTTCCTTATGGTAAACATCTTGACATAAGCCATTTTCATTGATCCTAGATCCTACCCAACATTATCTAAGCCATGGAACACTATAGAAATGAGCATTCTTTGTTCGAACACCTTATCTTAGCGCAAGGTAATCCTTGGCACCATTTTCATGCTTACCATATCCATCCATCCATACACCTATCCAAGCATCCACCCATTGCATTCCATACATTGCTAGAACATTGGGGGGAAGATATTTACATCTTGCTTCAGGAACAAATCTTGATCTATATCTTCCAACTTATGTGGCGATCCGAACATTGGAAAACGTGAAGTCAAATTGGTCAAAGAATTTGTGAGCCAAAAATCCAAATCACTAGCCCATGGAATATTTTGATGAGAACATGTTCTTTATCAAGATTTATCTTTCATTGGACATCAATCCAAACAATCAATATTAGTTGCATCTAATTAGCACTTCAATGTTATATCAAATCATCCAAAAAAACTTTTGTTCCAAATCAAGCTTCAAAATCCTGATCAATCAAATCCAATCAATCCATCATCATCTCGGGATATCCTTCCCAGTCCTTGTTCTTCTTAACACTACCCTTACAGTGTTGTGTATCCTCAACAATGTTATCATAATCAATCTATCATCATCTTGGGATATACATCATAATCCTTGTGTTGCTTAACACTATCCTCGCATTGTTGTGTATCCTCAACAATGTTATCATCATCAATTCATCATTCTGATCAATCAACCTTAGCTTTCTTTTCAACAAAATCCTAAAATGGAGCACTCATACCATTACACATATCCATATCTGAATTGTCAAAATTGTGTGAAAAATCCAAAAACATTCAAAAAATTCAAAAATCTAAAAAAATCCAAATTCATACCAAAATCCAAAAACAACTTAAAAAAATAGAAAACATCAAAAACATGGCATCCAAACTACATCGTCTCTGAGCTTAAACGTAGGAAAGGCTAATCTTTGAACAACCCTCGAGACACAAAATCCAAAAACATTCATAAAATCTTAGAAAACACAAAAACATTGGAAAATTCAAAAATTAAAATATTTGTAAAATCCTAAAAATACCAAAAATAGCCTCAAAACATTCCAAAAAAATAAAAAACATCCAAATATTTGAAAAATCCATCCATCTCATCCCGCTTTCATCTTCCATAAACATTCACTCATAATAAATCAATCGTCATCCTCAACCTTTGGTGAAATAGTCGGAAACAAGTCTAGCAGGTTAAAAGTGAAAACTCAAACGTCAAGGTCTCGAGTCTAGGTCAATACATAAACAATTTGGTCAACTCCTTGTGTAAATAGTCTATCATCCAATCAAATCCCAAGTCATCATCTAATATCATCATGTCCTACAATGCATCCTTCCTACAATGGACATCAACATCAGACAACACCATAGTTTAGTTTTAACTACCGGTATTGAAGAGCATCATTTTTTTTGTTTACGTTATCTTTTCCTTTTGACTTATCTTTTTGTGCTCATTTTGATGACCTCTCAATGATGTCCCAAATGAGGGGATTTAGAGAGAAATAAATGGGGCAACAATCATGATATTTTTATCTGTTGTGGTTGTTGGATATTCTTGCAATATAACTTGGTCATACACACTTTGTTTGGGTGTAGGGAGGATGTTTGAGGTATCTTGTTGACCACATAGGAAGGATTTCCTTTCTATGTTTTGGTCTGAAATGTTTGGAATATTTGAACTACATTTTAATTAAGCTTTCATACGTCAAGTGTGAATAAGGATACTCCTATCTGATTGTCAAGTCAAAGTCCATCACACTAGGTGGAACGCCATCCTGGTTCTTTATACCTTGATGTATCACATTTATGTGTGTTATCAAACATAAGGTAAGTAGCCCTTTTAAAATCCCAATTCTTGATAAGTAAATCATACATCTCTCATCATCATCTCTAATAAAGTTGACTTGTTGAATCCTCTTGTCATTATCTCATTTCTTCTTTCTTCTCTCTAAACTAACAGTTAATCATCATCACCAATGCATCCATCCTACATCCACAAACCATCAACATGTTGCATATCATTCACATGCATTACATCTTCATCATTGCATAATATATATATGTTAGTCTAAGCATCTCATAAACCATACAGTTGCATAAAAAATCCATTGCATAATCATTAAGCCATCATCACATCAACCATCTCAAATACAATATATCAAAATTTTAAGTTGTTTAGAATAATATAGATAGGTTAATCTAAGAGTCTTGAAACCATCTCATTTATAATCATGTTGTCATAACCATCCATCTTGAACCTCTTTATCCCAAGATCGACCCTCAAATTAAACTTTTTGCTCGATCTCTTGAGGGGGCAATGTAAGTTAGTATACTTCTTTCCACTAGGGCATCCAAAAAACTCATAAAATCTTAGAAATTTGACTGCGGAAAGATTATTGTTTGAACCAACACAACAAGTACATTGCTTCAAAGAGGGGAAAAATGTATAGATGCAAAATCGACATCATGCATCTAAATCTAACTAATCCATCAAATTCTTCTATTAATCAAATAAAGCAATTTATTTGATTAAATTCCTCCTTTAATTAAAAAAATCAACTTTATTTAATTTGATCCTCACATACCTCTTTGATTAAATAAATCAATTTTATTTAATCAAATCCTAATGTCCCTCTTTTAATTAAATAACTCACTTTATTTAATTAATCTCTAAAGTCATCCATTTAAATTAAATAAATCCATCTTTATTTGATTTAACACTAACATCATCTCTTTTGATTAAATAAATCAAATCTTTATTTAATTAAATCTAAAATCATTTTCTTCTCATTTTGATTTATTCTAATCCTAAAATCTAAGTCAAAAGTCAAAATCACCTAATCTTCACTTAAATTAATCAAACCATGATTAATCCTAATCCTAATCATTCCAATTCTCTAGATTGTACAACTTGCACAATAAATCAATTTATTTGATTTATTATTTCTTCTATTATCATTCAAAAGGGCATCAAGATGGAATATTCTTCAAATTTGAATTTTCCCTCCCACATGTCTTGTCCTCCAATATAGCATTAACTCCTCTTACATGTCTCCCACTTGGCATTTAAGACTTTTTCTTCTCCCTTCAACAAGCCAAATTTCAAATTTTAAATTTGAACCTAATAGCATTTATCATGCACAATGACCAAAATGTGCACAACCTCCCTCCATTGGAATGTTGACAAGTGGCACAATTCCATTGGATTATCTTTTATCCCACATTCCTCCTATCTTGCATTCTTCTAGCATTCTATTATATAAATAGACACCCTCTCTATTGATTTAATCCTGCACAATCTTCTCCACAATCTCAGTCATTTGAATCTAGATCCATCATCTAGGAGTTTATCAAGGATTGGGAAAGTGCTTCTTTCCACATCAAAGAAGCACCAATCCACTATGGGATAGGGTTTGATCATGTTTTTTATGTGCTTTCATTTAGTTGTTTTTGTTCTACTTACTTTGTTTTCATATTTTAACATGATTAAGTATTTCATAGGAATGTTGGGTTTTCTTATTTTAAATTGACTAACTAAACTAATGGTGGTCATTGTTTGAAGTGTACAGATTTAGGGTTCACAAAAGCTAATTGAACCTTTTCCACAAATCTTAGTAGATGTATCATCAAAAAACTTGACAAAACCACCATCATACTTAAGAAATTTCCACAAACTTACTCCTATCACCTATCATATGGTTTGTGAATCCATTATTAATTATCCACTAACTCCTCTTCTCTCTTGCATGAAAATTAGTCACCATAGTTCCTTCAACCTTGTAACCTATTTCTAAAGCATTTTTCTTCACACATGTTTTAGAATTACTATAATTAGTTCCAACATTTAAAGCCATGAACAAGAATTTGTCACTTCCTTCTTTATAATAGTCAGATTCTTCATCATCAAGATACACCATTGTCTTTTTCCCCATAATAACTCTTCTTAACAGATTTACCTTCATGATCCTCATGTTTGTCATTCAAAATTTTGATTAGACATTTAGAAGCATAATGACCTTTCCATGATTAAACCACTTAAATGGTAACTTACCTTTGTATTTGCTAGTACCCTTTTTCAATCTCCTTAACAAAATTTCTTTTACCTCATCAAAGATCATTCAGATTTGATTCATAATCCTTCTCTACTTTGTAGACTTTAAAGGTCGTTTCTTTCTTTGTAGCATCTTGATCAAACTCTCTCAATCCACAAAAATTAAAGCACCAAACATCTAATCTCTAGAATAATTATCCAAATTTTAGCCTTCCTCAATAGCAAAAACTTTAGAACTATAAGTTTTAGAAAGAGTTCTTAGTACCTTTCTCACAACTTTTCTTTCTTCCAGCTTACCACCAAAAACATTGATGGTATTGACAACTTCATCGACTTTGAGCATGTAGGCTATAATATCTTCATCTTCAAACATCCTCAGGGTTTCAAATTTGGCTTTGTAGCTTTGTATCTTTGCTTGCTTGAATTTATCACCTTCTTTATAAATATTCTCTAATTTTTTTTCTAGACATCTGCAGGAGATTTCAGACTTATCACATTTTGAAGCTTAGAATAACATTCCTTACTTTACCATTTGTGGTATATGAAAAATGGGTGGTTTGAATTCTATCATATGACTTGAGACATAGATCCTAACCACTTTCCACCTACTACATTAAAGGGTAACCCTAAAGATATCAATGCAAAAGACAAAGAAATCTTGTAATAGGATTATCCTAGGGGTTGAATATAAGCTGATAAGGGGTTCACCACCAAGTTTAGACTTGTCCAAAGATAAATGAAATGCAAGATGCAACAATAAACCCTAATTGTTTAATGCAATGCACTACAGAAAGGACTGTGTGCACCTAGAAATTTGGACATGGTTGGAAGGAGGTATGAAACATTGGAATTTTTTTCTTTAATGCTGAATGGGACACATTCACCAACCTGGGTGAATCAGTCCAAAAACTAGGTTTCTATGCGAGAACAAAAATTTGCCAAATGTGTATCCAAATATGCAAAAATCTAAATTTTCACTAGAACTAGGACTCATTCGCCAAAAGTGGTGAATCCATTCAGTTGGGGTTTTTTGAAGCTTCAAAGTCTAATCCTCCTCTTCTCCATCTACTTTGTTCTTCTTGATTGATTTTTGGATCCAAAACAATGATTTGCAACATGTAGGTGTTCTCCAAGGTTTTCCAAGGCTTGACGACAACTTTGACAACTTTTCTCCAATCTTGCTCCCTAAGAAATTTGTAACCTAGATCTACAAATCACACACAAATGAGAGGAAAAAATATTGTTGGGTTAGTGGATAGGGGTTTGCCTTGGTCAAACCCCTTGTTGGTAATTAAACCTTGAAATAGAATGAAATATGAATAGAGAATGATGAATAAACAAAATATGACGTTGTAACTCACCAAACCCTAGAAATAAGAGGCTACAAACATGTATGAGATGTCTCCAATGAATGTAGATCTTGACTCTTGCTTTAAGTTGATAAATCTTTAATGAAATACTTGTTCGACTCATACACCCTACATCATAATTGTTAGCTTAAAACTAAACATGATGCATGAAGTCCTTGACATGATGATTGGTGCTTGAATGTTGGTCTAAAATACTTGATAATCTACCCTTCAATGTTCTTAAATGATCTTGAATGCTCTTATGAACTCAAACTTTCTATAAGGATCACTTGATTTCTTGTTAGATGAAAATGAGTGAAAGAACTGTGTATTTATACTCAATTATGCAAGAATTCCTGAAATTACAACTCTGCAAGCCAACATTAGATCTAGGAGAATAAAATCCTACCAGAAATTTGAATTAATTTTTATTTTGGGCCACACGGGACTCATTTGCCCAAGGTGGCGAATAAGTCCCACAAGGCCTAATTTTTGGGAACATTTTTAAAAATGCCTGGAAATGTGTGAAACCAGGTTTGGGACCAAAAGATCTAGTTGGGACTCATTCGTCCAACATAGTGAATGAGTCCCAAATCACTAAATGTTGGCCATTCAAGCCTGAAACACCCGAATTATGATTGGCTATTGATTGGTGTCAGGATTATCCTCAAAAAGATGCATAAAATAGGGCTTGTGGATGCAAAATAAGGCCAATTTGAGAATAAGAAAGCCCAATTATTAATGAAAATCCTAGAAAAGTGTGAAAGTGTGTTACAACACTTTACAACACTCCAAATAAGGCATGATTAAGGCTTATGTTGATTAAAAACAAGTTTATTAAGTTCAATTAGTTAAAACCTTAGAAAAGTGTGAAAATGTGTTACAACACTTTAGAAAGGTACCATTTATGTTCATTAGTTGACAAGGGTCCAAGATCTAATGTTAATGTGTCAACCACATTACAACACTGAATCAAGGCAATATTAAGCCTAGTTCACAAGGAGAGCCCAAACAAGTAAGGGAAAAGTAGAAGGGATACTTTTCTTGTTACCACACCATTGCTCTCATAATCCTTGATCTCATCATCACTTGTTGGACCATTAGCAGGAATAGTATATGCTTTTTCAACTAATTTCTAGACCCCAAATCCAAAAGAGACCAGAAAGGATTCCATCATAGTGTTCTAATAAGTATAATTTGATCCATTGAACATAGGAGACTTGACACCCTTCTTGTGTGCCATTTGAATCCACCTCAAGTGATTAAGATTTCTTCCAAGGAACTACAACTTTAATACCAATTGTTAGATGCACAAGACAATTGAGAGAGGGGGTGAATCAATAGCAGATTAAAAACATTCATTCCCTCACAACATTCAAACCCTTGTTAGACTTTAAACCCTTATCATGCATTAGCAAAATGTGAACATATGAAAAAATAATGTAAACACATCCAAACACATAAGAACACTAGATTTACGTGGAAACCCAAGAGGGAAAGAGCCACGTTGAGGATTAGCTCACACATATATGAATAGCAACATTGAATACATTTAGGCTTACTGCCGAAAGGACTCGCTATCCGGAAGAAAGAAGAATAAATGAAGGTTGTTACAAAGAGATTCACCATCTCAAGGAAACATAAGAAATCCACCATTAAAATTTTGTCATCTACAACCTTTGGCTCACTGCCTCCAGAAACTTCAAGCACACTAAAAATGTAGACACCCTCTACTCACTACATCTAGAATCATAAGCACTAAGTTTGCACTTAGATCACCACACTCGATCACATTTGTATCTTTTGCACTTGCCACACTCACTACAAAAATCTCCAATGATTCACCTTTCTTTTATATAATCCATCACCTAAACAATCTCAATTAGGTCGACCGTAATGAAACATATGCACCTCAAACATACAACACAAAAATAGGTTAACACCAAACACTTACGCGATGGAAAGAGGTGAAGAAAAACCACACCAAGGGTTAACTAGGACCCTAATGTATACTGACACACATCACCACGCTTCCACAAACACCTAACATATTTCACAATTAACGCTAGCACCCAGGTCGATCAAACCTACACTAACACTAATAAGCGACCACATACACATTTCTACAAGTCTGAAAATAACATGCAGACCATAAAGCAACATTTCATGACATCCACACAATATCTCAAAATATTCTAGCATCATCAAAATATTTTGCAAGACTGTCGAAACCACCTGAGATAAAGAATACTTTCATTTTGTGTAACTAGACACACTGGCACAAACATACAACTTACTAATCAACCTTGCAGAACACCTCATCACTTGAAACCTCAAGGGAAGGAAGTTACAAACAATATAAACACATTCCCAAATCTACAAGACAAGAAATAATAACACAAAGAAATGCGAAGCAATATCATTTTTCCTAGAGAACCTTCTTCACAAACAAACACATTGTCAAACATAACTTCTTATACTGCACGATCCATAACCTGAAACTCTGGATATAACACTTTTGATCATCACATACAAACTACATGGGCATATCTTCAACCATGAAGATATGTAGAGCACAACACTGAACACACCTCTATCACACTACACCCTTTTATTCAAATTTTCTCAAAATTACTTAGAAGCCAAGTGAACTAGCTACATTAGCAACATCAACAAAACATTACAACATCTTCTCAACACATCCACAACATCTGCAACACCAACAATCTCCCCAGCTACAATATTTTCTCAACACCACTCTAGAGGTTGATATCAGTGATAACACTAAAGATATCTAACATCAATGACCAATTGTTGACATCAATGACAACACCAACAACATACTTGCAACAAGGATATCTACCTATTAATAGTGATTCTCACCATCTAAGTTGAAGGTGATATTCTAATATGTTTGTAAGAACCCCTCCTCCAAAATCTAATTTTGTAGTTAAGTCATATAGTGTTGCCACTAATATTAATAAAGGGATGTTAAGAGTTATAATACGATTGAGATTAGCACTTTGCAATAAAAATTCTAGACAAAAGAAGGGATCGTGTGCAGAACCTTGTCATACAAAGGGAATTTATATTCAAGAGGCAAGCCTATAGTTTTATTTTGAATGATGTTATAAATTAATGAATTTATCCTAAAAAAAATGAGAGATCAAGCTAATAAAGGAAAAAAAAATTGAAGAAGAATGAATTCCATGTAGATATAAGAAATTACCAAATGATATCCAATGAATCATGCTAGCAGATCCAAAAAATATTCAAATTCATTCTAGGAACATTTTATTTTGGAATTTTAAAATAAAGCAATATTCTTGTTGGAAACATTAGGGAATTGCATACTTGATCTCTACATTATCATTGACTACTCACCAAATATAAATTTGATAAAACAAGGGGTTTCAAAAAGGAGAAGTTGAAGCTTGAAATTCAATTGAATCTTTTAGGTATTTTAAAATACCCCTAGTCCTTACACATTAGTAGATTATAGAGAGTGGGGAAAATCAAGTGCCAAAGATACATAATTTGTTAGATCAATTTCAAACCTTATCAAGTAGATTTGCATATGAAAATAACTCCTTGGAGTAGCTTTCAATCTCATTGAGCTCATATTAGACTTGCATAGGATTCCACAATTATTACAATTCTCTGATAGTGAGCGTGCCAAGGAGATTAGTTTTGAGCATTAAGAAACTAATTCTATACTCATTGGTTATGACTAGACACATCCACCTCTCATAATTTTTCAAACATTTATTTACTCAACTTTGTTAGTTAAGTTAACTATGTCTTCATTAATAAAATCTAATTAATTACCCTGAATAATTTCCACAAATATACATTAAAGAATAATAAAATTTTATTAGTACATAATTCTATTTTGTTTTATTGACATCAAAAAATAAAATTAAAAATTGTGTAAACATTTAATAATATCATATATGGAATCTTAAGGAAAAAAATATAATTTATCAAATTGTAATATTATACTTATTCATTTTAAAAAGAAATTTAAAATTAAAATATCAAACGCAAAGTCCTATATTTTTAATTTAAAAATATTCTGGCCAATTCAATTTTTATTTTTAAAAATTTAAACTTGGCAATAAAATCTTACCTGCTTCATCGTAATTGTTTATTTTTCTTTGGACTAACTCCTTGATGAAGTCACGTATGTGAATTCTTTGGATGAAGTCCTCGTTGAAGCGAGGTATAAGAGTACGAGGTACATTCTCTTCAATAAAAGCATTCTCTCGTAGATCCTTTACCTTAAACCAAAATTAAATCAAGCATTGAAAGGTTTATCACTTTATTAATAAAAATCCATCACAAATTAAAGAAAGCAAACTTTCAACTTACTGCTTCCGTGATATACTTTTTCTCTTCGTTGCAATTTACTGCTACCCAGTCAAGAATATCAAAGAAACGCATATCGGGTGGCATATGTATAGTGAGAAACATGAATATCTTGTGGCATCTGGGATCCATACCATCAAAAGCTTTCTCCACCACAGCAAATATGTCATCCAAACCATCACCTGCTCCATTTGTGAAGCCATCTATCTCAGTAACCCATTTTGACAAATCGGAACCGTGTTTACTGAACGCGTGTCGGCCAAAAGCTTTCAAAGCTAAGGGATGAAATGTTGGAGCAGAATCTGTGTCCTCTTTGAAAGAACATATGTTTGCACACTTTAAAGCATAACCTCTGTTTTCTGCCCCCAACGTTGAATTCTTTACAGACATCCTTCCCAACAAGATGGCTATGGCCTCTCCCTCTTCAAGCCTTGGGACAAGTATGCATGATTGTGAGTCAATATTAAAATTCTTTAGAACTTCTACGCTTCGTGCAATCAAAAGTATGCAGCTGTTTTTTCCCATCTCTGCCCCAAGATAATGTCTCACTTCATCTATGCTATCTTCTGTGATATTGTCCAAAACCAACAAGACCCTTTGGCCCTTCACAAATGTATTGAAGACGTAATGGGCCTGTAAGATAGATATTAAAAAATATGTAAGAGCTACACAATTTGAGCAATAGTTTTTTTTTTAAGACTGAAGAGAATTCTATTAAGAAAGGAAGAACATCCTCCAAACAAAATGAAAATTTACGAAATTACTCACATCGTCTTTGCTTGTTAACGATTCGAGTTCCCACAGAGGAAATCGAGTGAGATACTCCAGGGCATGTTTTTGTCTCTCCAATGCATTACGTCCATAAAATTGCAGAAAGCATACTTTGCCATCAAAATCCCTCGAACTAAAATTGCAGAAAGCCTTGGCAAGTGTAGTTTTACCCAAGCCTGCCATTCCATATAATCCTGCAATGCGGTTTTCGCTTTTGTTGAAACGAAGAGTGTTGAAGAAATCTGCAACCTCCTGCAACCAAAGTGTATAAATGATAATATATACCTATATCCATATAGGTATGAGAATAAACAACAAAATGAATGAGTTATAGTAAGTTAGCGAGGTGGTTTCACCTGACACATTCGGAGTTCTCCTTGCATGGAAGGCACATGATACCTTGGTAAGGGAAGAAATTGGAGAGAGCTGGCTTCCACAATCTTGTGTGCTACAAAAATACTAGCGAAGTCAAGTTAGCAAGACTTCCGCTATGCATGTATGCTATAGTTTATATTTATTATAAACAGTATTAAAAGGTGTTATTCAATTGCATAAGTGGGATAATTAATGAGAATTTTTAATGTTTAAAAATAATTATTTTGAAGGTATCATAAACTAGTATAGATTATGATTTTTAACAATATTTAATATTGACAAGATAAATATGATGCTCATTTCATGATGTTACATAGAGATTTAATTATATAGTTTTTCTTAGATGTAATAAGTATCACTATTCATGAAATATGGGTCAATGAGTTCGTTAAATTTAATAATGAATTATATTTATGTCAAGAAACATTGCATAATGACATCAAACTACCTCATCTATTTTTTTTAAACTTACATGACCTGCTAATAGAACTATCAAAATTAAAAATCAAATTAAAGAAAATATAATAAAAATTAAAAAATATAACAAACAACATACATAGTAAATATAGTAATAAAAATAGACATAAATATAACAAATCTGAAAACACAAAAAATGAAATTAAATAAAATTTTAGAAAAGAAGATAAAATACAAGAAAAAGTAATTTAAAAAAGCTAAATTATAAAAGTAGTAAAGCAATTAGGAATGTAAGCTTTCATATTTCAAGCATTATAAATCTTTTCAAAGCCTGAAGAGATATCAATATAAACATATTTTACTTAATTATTTTATTTTATTTATTTAAGAGTTATTAAATATAGATTTTTTTTTAAATATATTTATTTTATTCTATCTATTTATTTATATATCAATTTTTTTTGAAAATAAATACTTGGATAATTAATTATATTTCTTTAAATATAAATATGCTAATTTAATGTATTATAAAAATAATCTCATCCTTGTCATTGATAGGATGAATTTTAATTATAAAAGAGAGAATTTCAATTTTTATTTTATCTTATATTTAATGTATGCTAAAAATTAAGTGTGAAAATGAATTTGACTATTATTATAATATTTATTAACATAGAGGTATTTTGAACTAATTTCTGAAATTAGAAATATTTTTAAAATCATTTCATTAACTTTAAGTATATATCTGCTATATCTTCTACAATCCTTGATTTTGTCAATATCCCATCAACCTTACTATTTTAACTAAAAGAAATATGGACATGCAAAACAATCTCCAATATATTATAAGATTTTAATAATTAGATGTATAGATACATTTATTCATTAGTAAAATTTCAATTATCACAACATTGAAATGATAATATGAGAAATTTTAATTAAATTAATTACATCATTTTCATTTACAAATTATAGACATGTCTATTTTCATTCAAATCGCATTGCTAAATCACATTTCTTTGAAAATTCAACTAATCAGAGTACTCTATTTTAATTCTATGTGTGATACATGCACAGGTACAACAACACTAGCTTATAAAAAGCATATACAAAAAATAATAACCATATAAATTATTACAGACAAACAAAGGATGTTTAGAGAAATGCTTCACATCAACATATGAAATATATATAAAATACATGTTACCAATGACTTATGTGAATCCTATAAGAGGTTGGACCCATCTCATGTAAAACTGACATATATTACATGTTTCCCTTGAGTTTGAATTTAGAGATAGTGATCACAACTAACTTTTTCATGTTTCTAATTTTTAACTTACAACATGTGTTGTCACTCTAATATTGCAACTACCTAATGAAGTACTAAGTGCAACCTATACCAACATCATGAAAGGGGTATAATAATAGAAAGCCTTATTAATTAATAGCACAAAGATGTAGGATGACCTATAAGATTGAAAGGAGTTCCTTATAATAAGATTTCTAAAGTGCTCTCACATATCACTTAAAAATGAAAAGAAAAAAGAGAGAACATGAAAATAAAATTGTAATCTATAGAGAAGATGCACCAATATTAATAAATACTTTCCATGGAATAAGGATTATAAACACATCACCTGATAGTCCATAGGGATGAACTGATAGATCTATAATGGTAAAGGAAAGCAACCATTATTTGTATAATTGTCAACCTATAGAAGGTTAATAATCACTTATATTTGAGAGCAACGAATCCTAAAAACATACACCAAGACTGCATGAATGCAAAAGAAAAAGAAAAGATACAAAATTTCCCAACAAAATAATAAACACAAAGAACAAATTATTTCAATTATCATAATGAACATGATAGTAAAAAACACAAAGTGCAAGAGTAAACCATACATTTATATTAACTATCAAAGGTTTGAGAATAAAAGAAATAAATTTACCCTTAATCTTGAATATGCACAAATTTGTTACAAAACTGATAGGGCTTCAACCAAAATCTCTCTTGGTTCACAACATCTCATTATAATTTAAAGCATATAGAAGAGAACAAAAGAAGTAAGAGAGATAGAGAAGTAGTATAAGTTGTACCAATTGATGGCATCAACTATAAAAAGAATTATATCTGGAACCGTTGAAAAATGGGGGATGAGTGCTATCGTATGGCTTAGGACATAGAGCACACCCACTATCAACTATTCCACTCAAGGATAACTATAAAGATCTTAATGCAACAAAGAAATAGATCTTGCAATAGGGTTGTCCTAGAGGTTGATTATAGACTAATGAGGGGTTCACCACCAAGCTAGCGCTTCAAAAGACAACAGTGATGCAAGATGGAATGCTAAACCCTAATATGATGTAGTGACTTACAAGACCTAAAAATGTGAATGAAATAAAATAGAAAGCTACAAGATGGATTGTATGCACCTGGAAGTTTGGATATGACTAGAAGGAGCTAAAATATTGGAAATTTTGATTTTAATGCTAACTGGTACTCATTCGCCAAGTTGGGTTAATCAGTCCAAAATATGTGTTTCTGTGTAGGAATAGAAATTTGGAAAATGGGTTTCCTAATCCGCAAAAATCTCAATTTTGACCAAAACTGCATCTCATTTGCCAGAAGTGGCAAATCAATCCAGTTAGGGTTTTCTAAAACATCAAGATCTGAATCTGCTTTTCTCATTTTGCTCAATCTACTTCTTCAAGTTTCCAGATTTAAATCTTTGAAAATCAACCTGTAGGTGCTCTCGAATGTTGTTTAATGCTTAGTGACAACTTTGACAACTTTTAGGCAATTTGACAACTTTCTCCAAACTTTCTCTTCAATGTTTCTTCAATCTAAACCTACAAATCACACACTAAAGAGAGTGAAATTTTTTTTTTTAGTGGATAAGGGTTTGCCTTTGTCAAACCCCTTTTTGGTAATCAAACCTTGAAATGGAAGGAAATAGGAATGGAGAATGATGAATGAAAGAAATATGATGTTGCAACTCACCAAACCCTAGCAATAAAAGGATGCAAACATGTATGAGATGGCTCCAATTGATGTAGATCTTGACTCATGCTTGTAGGTGATAGATCTTGAATGAAATGCTAGCTTGAATCATAAAACCCTACATCACAATTGTTAGCTCAAAAGTAAACATGATGTATGAAATCTTTGGCGTGATGATTGATGCTTGAATAATGTTGTAAAATGCTTGATAATCTGCCCTTGAATGCTCTTGTAATTACTTGATTACTTTTGTGAACTCAAACTTGCTATATGAATGAATAATTGAATGCTTGGGGTGAAAATGAGTGAAAGAAGCTTGCATTTATACTTACTTATGCAAGAATTCTTGAAATTACAACACTACAAGCTGACATTAGATCAACAAAGATAAAATCCTGCCAAAATTTTCAATTAATTTTGATTTTGGGCTAAACAAGACTCATTTGCCCAAGATGGAAAATGAGTCCCACTAGGCATAATTTTTTAGACCATTTTTAAAAATGCTTAGAAAGGTGTGAAACTAGGTTCGGGACCCTTTACCCTAGGTGGGACTCATTCACCCAAGTTGGCAAATGAGCCCCAGATCACTAAATTTGGGCCCATTTGACCTGAAAAACACTTGGATTATGATTGTATGTTGATTTGTGTCAGGATCATCCTGGAAAAGATGCATTAAATGAGGCTTTCAGATGCAAAATAAGGCTAACTAAAGCATAAAGAAGCCGAATTATAATTGACAAACCTAGAAAAGTGTGAAAGTGTGTTACAACACTAAATATATAAGGCATGATTAAGGTACATTTTGTTTAAAAAGAGGTCTATTAGGTTTAGTTAATAAAACCTTAGAAAAGTGTGAAAATGAGTTACAACACTTCACAACACTTTAGCAAAGTACCATTCAAGTTTTCATTAGTTCACAAAGGCCCCTGCATGTGAATCCAAGTTGCTTCATTTTCCCTAGTATGCAAGGCCTTAAATACTCTAGTTATTTAATTATTGTTTGTAACCAGATCAAAAAATTTAAAAAGAAAAGCCATTTATTTTGGTTTTACACATGGTTTTGTACCCTGTGCATGCCAAATATACCTATCGCCACCGTGTGGTCCCCACAAATTATACCAACTGCCTTAAATCCTTTACTAACGACTATTGATAGTTTGTTGATGAATATAGTCGATGCTACTTATATCCTGGTGGAACATCCAAAATCACCTGTAACTAAACCAAAAAAAATATGCCACATTCTACAAACACCAAAATATTCAATATTTCATTGAAATCTCCAACTTTCCAATAGTGAAGGAATATTCTATTGTGGGAAGGTATATATTGAGGCAAGAAATATAATATTTTGACAAGCATCAATAATTTCTATCATCAGGTTTTTTTTGGCCAAGAGCATATTTGAGGAAAATTATGTTGTTGAAATCAACATGACATCACGCAAATGTCAAAAGTACGAACAATCGTACAACCCATATTTTCCCCCCTCCTAACCCCCATTTGTTCTAAAGGAATGAATTTTTTCTTTTCACTATAACTTAGACATATGGTGTCAAAATCAAGCAAACAAGATATCGTCATAAAGTTGGTTTCGAGCACTTCCTATTGTTGCAATTCTTAGTACCAAATTTTGATGTAGGTTTATTTTATTCTCAATCAAAGTAAACTATTCATTTTTCTCTTTCAAGCTCATAACTTAAATTCATCAAAATCTCTATTTTTTGTTATTTCAATGGTGTTTGAAAACTATTTCAAAGCTTTTCAAATCTATTTATGCACTTTTTCAAGAATCTACCCTAAGTACATTTTATTTAGTTTTATTTTTATTTCACATTTTTATCAATTACTTGATATTCTTGGCACTTGGAAATGATTTGTTTATGTGAAATGACTTCATTTGATCTTCTTTATATGTGCTAAGGCTATTAGTCTCCGATTTTATCATTTGAGCAAGTATCATTGGTTTTTTTTTCATCCATCTATGGTCATCCTAGCAAAGGATAACTATGACTCTTAGTGAAATGACATCCTGTCACATGTTAGGTTGCTTGATCTTTTGCTTTATTTTCATGGATTCATACCTATACCAAACACATGAGGGAGTTATTTAGCATGTAGTATTATTACTGATCATTTTGTGGGATTGATTTATTCTAGTGTTTATCATGACACTATGTCTATTGTATAAGACATTGATTGTTCCCACACACTTTGGACTGAACTTTGGGAGATCCATAGAGACCATCATATCTCTCCATACCTAAAGGATCCTCTTGTAAATTGTCTCATTCCTCTTAAGATGTACATTTCTAGATTGTCTCATTGCTCTTAAGATGTAGATTTCATACCCTTTGATGATGATACTTTAGAGGAGCTTGAGTATCTCACAAGTATTGCATTTTGCATGCTTTGATGTTTTGGTGACTTTTGTTCATGTAGATTGAGACTACAACATCATCTTTTGTTATTCTCAATCAACTTGGCATTGCCACATCTTTGGCCCATATAGGTTTAGTGTAGCAAGACATCCATCATCTTTTAGACATAGCTATTTGAGATTTTTATCTTGCAGACATATCATCCTTGTTTGTAGAGTCCTATATTATAGATTTGGAGGATTACTTTGAGGACATTCATCTTCTCTTTATTGACAACCAACACCTCCTCCAAGTCCTCCTCCAAAGCATTCCCCCCTCATGTCTCTCTATATCTTCATCCTTCCCTTCCTCCATCTCCTCCACTATCTTCACCACACTCAACTCACATTCTCACTTCTCCAATCCCTCCTCCTCTAGAGCAAGAGGAGATATATGTAAGGGAGGTGGAAATTCAGAACAAGTAGAAGAGGAAGTTTAGAGAGGTTCATATAGAGGAAATTGTAGGAGAAGAAATTGAAGAGGAAGAGATAGAACTAAATAAGGAAGCTTAGAATGAAGACATGGTTGATAAAGAAATGATGAGAGAATAGGAAAATCAACAACATGAATATTCTCAAGCTTCACACAATACATAAGTCATCCACTCTCCCTAACATGAAGTCTCTTTCAATCTCCTAGTATGGTTGAACCATGCCATTCAAAAGAGAAAAAAGGATGTATGTCGAAGAGGAGGAATAATAGAGCTTCACCATTCTAGATGAAGTGTTCAAGGCCCCTACAAAGAAAAGAAAGAGGTCTAGGAGGTTGTCTAAATATGGAAAGTCAAGCTTGCTTTACAAACTAGAGAATGGGAATAACACTCATTGCAAATGGTTACATCCCCACTCATTGCAGATGGTTACATCCCCACTCATTGCAGATGGTTACATCCATCATACTCAAAAGGATGAAAAAGGATGAGAACATCAAAGATGAATAAAATGCTCAGGTGTCTTACTTAACATCTTATGTCAATCATTTAATTGGACCTATCGATACAATTACTCTTGTTCCAATTTTATACGTTGTACTCAATAAGGACGCTCAACACCCAAACCCTAATGGTTGTCTAACTACTCCTAAAGGCCGGAAAGATGATTTGCAAGCCCTAACAAGCAAAGTTTTGAGAAATGCAATAAAATATTATCATTAGATTAGTGATGAGGAAAGTCTAGCCCACCAAAAGGAGGTGCAAATAAATGAAGATTTAATTCTTTGGGATGATTACATCCCAATTTTATGAAAGATAAAGGTGTAGTGTAGAAAAATGTATCCCTTTACATTTTCTCACTTGTTTGGGTCCTCCTTGTGGATTTTGGCTTAATGTCGCCTTGATTTAGTGTTGTATTGTGGATGACACATTCCCATTAGGTCTTGGGCCCTTGTGAACTAGTGGATTTTAATGGAACCTTATTAAAGTGTTATAAAGTGTTGTAACACATTTTCACACTTTTCTAGGGTTTTATCTAACAACTAAGCATAATAAAACTATTTTAAAATAAAATCAACCTTAATCTTGCCTTATTTGGAGTGTTGTAAAGTGTTGTAGCACACCTTCATACTTCTCTAGTCTTATCATTAATAATTGGTCTTTCATATGCTTTAATTGGCCCTATTTTGCATCCACAAGCCTCATTTACTACATCTTTTCAAGGATAATTCAAATACCAATAAGTAACCCATCATAATCGAGGTGTTTTTGGCTTGTGTCGCTTAGATTTGGTGATCTAGGACTCACTCCCCACCTTGGTAAAATGGGTCCCACTTGGATTTTTTGGCCCCAAATTGGATTTCATACATTTCTATGCACTTTTGATTTTTGGTCCCATACATTATGCTTGATGGGACTCATTCACCACCTTTGATGAATGAATCTTGTGTGGCCCAAAATTAAAATCAATTCAAATTTTTGGTAGGATTTTATTCTCCTAGATCTAATATATGCTTGTACTATTGTAATTTTGAGAATTATTGCATAATTAAGTATAAATAAAAGATTCTTTCACTCATAATCACACCTAGCATTCAAGAGAGTTCACAAAAGCATTTGAGTATTCACAAGAGCATTAAAGAGCATTCAAGGGCAGATTATTAAGCATTTTAGTGCACCATTCAAGTGTCAATCATCATGTCAAGAATTTCATCTATCATGTTTGCTATTGTGCTAGAAAATTTTTGTGATTTATAATTTATGATTCAAGCAAGTGTTTCAAGCAAGATCAACATCAATCAAGCAAGTGTTTCAAGCAAGATCAACCTCAATCAAGCAAGAGTCAAGAACTACATTCATTGCAACAAGTTCAAGCACATTTGCAATAGCTTACTGCTAGGGTTTGCTGAGTTGCACCATTGTTATTTGTTCATTCATCATTCTCCAAACATATTTGCTTTAATTTCAAGGTTTAATTACCAACATGGGGTTTGACCAAGGCAAACCCCTATTCACTAACCCAACAAAATTTTTCCCTCTCCTTTGCATGGTATTTTCAGACTTAGGTTGCATATTTCATAAGGAGCAAGATTGGAGAAAAGTTGTCAAAGTTGTCATTAAGCCTTGGATAACCTTAATGACACCTAGAGGTTGCAAATCAAAGAGTCCAATCCGAGAACCGGTCAAGAAGGACAAACAAGACAAAGATGAGCAGAATCGACCTTTGAAGCATCAGAAAAGCCTAACAGGACTGATTCGCCACCACTGGCGAATGAGTCCCAATTCTAGTACATTTTCAAGATTTTACAGATTTAGATACCCTTTTGGAAGATTTTTGTTCTTGCACATTTTCCCAGAAATTCGACTAATTCGCCCATATTGGTGAATGAGTCCCAATTATCCTTGATAATATATTTTCCAATGATTCAAATATCCATTCTACTTTCTCTAAATTTCTAGGTGCACACTTTCTGTTTTATAGTTTTTTGTTACATTTCATTTACTTTTCTAGCATATTTAATGTTAGTTTGCATTCAATTAGGATAATTTACATTTCATCTTGCATTTTCTTGTCTTTTCCAAGTTTACACTTGGTCATGAACCCCTCATTAGATCATATTCAGCCCCTAGGATAACCCTTTTTGCAATATCTCATTCCATTTTGCATTAAGATCTCAAGGGTTTGTCGTTGAATGAAATTTGTTGAAAGTTGTCCCTTTTCGGTCTAAAAACACTAAAGGTTAGGAGAAAACAACTTTTAACATTTCGTTTTGTTTAACCTACATTAACATTACATTAGGATTTGCATTGATTAATTTGTATTCTAGGGTTTCAAATTTTGCTTTAGTGAAAGCACATTTAGCTTGCATTTTTGCATCCAATCTCATTTACAATCACTTAAATTTTTCATTTGCATCTCACTCATAGATCAAAAAACATAAAAACATAAAATCCAATTGAAAAATTCTAAAAAATTTCAAAAAAATAATCACTAGGACTCATTCGCCAGGTTTGGGCGAATAAGTCCCTCAACACATACTACATTGCATTTTTTGGCAATTACAATTTTGTTTATGAGTGTTTCTAATTGTTGTTATTATCTTTATGTTTTAATTTATAGATCTTTTGTTTCATCCAATTCATTCCATCTCACTTACAATAGTTCATTTCATGCATTGCTTAAATTCAAAATTGCATTCTTACATAGTTTAGAATCTGAAATCTGCATCATGGATATGTGCTTTAGCAAGCTTTAGATGTCATTAAAGTACTTAGTGGATGTGTCAAGCTATGCTTTTGGAAATGACCCTAAAAAAATTCAACTCACTCATACTCACTCAAATCTTAATGCATGTCCACCTTGTGATGTTGACATCAATGGAGAAGATCGTGGTAGCATGAATAAGTTTCTAAATAATTGTCTTAACAACCTTGAAGCTACCACATCCTTTTATCCATCCATAAACCAACCAAATCACCCTATGATACGACCCCTTGAAATTTTTAGTTACTTACATCCTAAAACAAAAGTTGAACCTAAGTTCCCTTCAATAGGTGAACCTAGTTCCTCTACACAAGCAAAAACTCAGTCGTTCTATGGTAACAAAGCAACAAACACTCCTATCAATCTTGAAGAAATATATGGAAAAGGATTCACAATCTTGTGTAAACAAGGATGTGATACAACAAGTAAACATGAGATCCACCAAATCCTAGAGCAAATATCGTATCATGAAAACAAAAAGGGATTAGGATATCAAGATTCCTCTCACAATATACATGCTCCTAGAGAATATCTAAGGCTTCGTAGTGATGGTACAATGATCTTAGATTCTCCTCCCGATATGAATGTCCTTCTGCCTAAAGAACAACCAATAGATCATAAAAATAACAATAATAAGGATAACATAATTTCAAAACCTCCTTGCCTAATCCCAGCTAGAGAAGATGGTGAACCTAGCAAGCGCAAGAGGCCCTACAAACAACAATAACTACAACCCCTTTGTTTGCCACCTGAAAGTGAAAGGAAATTACAAATACTTCTCAACAAAGAACTAATAACATTACCACCAAAGAAAAACATATTCATACTATATCCTAAAGATGAAAAAGTTCCACATTGTTGATACCACAAAACTCTTAGACATAGTACTAATGAGTGTCGTGTGTTCAAGTTAGTATTACAAAACTTTCACTTCAAAGGCAATGATTTCCATCGAGTGATTGCATAGCATAATCTCATTACATCCCATAGTCATCTAATAGTTGTATAATTTTCTATTCTCACTATTACATGACCCTTTCCTTCACCTACCTTGACTCATTCTTGTCTCACACTTAGTGGGGGCAAGAAGTAGACAACCTTATCCTAGTACTACATTTTCAATGTCCCTTAGGCTCATTGTCCATCTTCTACTTATTCAGAGTAAGATTGGGAGGCAGATGACTTGCTCCTAGGTTGACTCACATGTGCCTTGTACTATGTCTTTCATTTTCATTTTCTTTGGTGTGATTGCATGTGTGTAATGTGATCCCTCGTAATGTTTTGTTTGATGTTCTCTCTCTTTGTGGAAATCCTTTATATGTACCTTCATTCTCTATGTCATAAATCTCTTATCCTTTCACTTTTTTTTGCATTTTTCTCTTGTTTTTTCCTTTTGGGGATGACACAAGGCATTGAGACATTCATGTCTCTTCCATGTTGACCCAAAAGTCTCTCATGTCTTCTTTGTTTGTGTTTTTCATTTTTTACTTTAAAGTAATTGCTCACAATATGGTTTTTAGCAATTTTTTTAAAGTAGGGGCATACATTGGCATTATTCTTTTACAATTTTCCTTTTTTCTTGGTTCATGGTGCAATTTTTTTATTTTATACGATGTGTTTGCCGCTTTTTGAATGACTCAAGAGTGAGATCTCTCTTAGCATAGTATATTCCTCTTAGTGGCTTGATGTCACACACTACATCCCCTAAGTTGCAGATTTTCTATTATTTGATTGGTCCTCTCTTAGAGACATTAGGCATAATGTTCCCTAACTTAAAGACCTCGCATGAACTAAGAAAGACTCCTACAAACATTTTCTATTTTACATTTTTCATTTGTTGTTATATGGCCACCTTGCATAATACAGCTTTCCTACCTGTTGAGCCATCTTGTTTGTTCATGAGCTCCAAGCATATGAAGTTTTGGTTGCCTCACGAAGCTTGAAAATCGTTATTCTTATAAAATTTATTAGGGGGTATAACTTTGGTATGGTTTGAGCAGGAAGCCCAACCAAGGCATGAATTTCCTCATAGCCACTTGCGTGTGTGTGTGAGTACAAGTCAACTATGAGTGTATGTGTCTCACCTTTTAAGACTTCTCACCTAGTGGACAGCCTGAAGTTCCATTGACTTAGAGTGACTATGCATTTTTTCGCACAAACAGCCTCGATTTGATCCACATCAAGATGGAAAAATGGTTGAAGCTTAATCTAATTCTCTTTTATATTTTACCTTTTCTCTCTCTTTCATCTTTGGCAGTGTATGCTTGTGATTTGTTGTTGTTCTTTACATTGTTTTCATCTGTGTTCTTTTGTGCCTATGATGGTTGGCCATGGGATCTTCATCCTAGAGGCTTGATCACCCCTCTAGATCGTTATTGTCTCATCTTATTGGCATTGATACATTTGAATCCCTCTTGATGTGTGATTGTCTACTTTAGTGTGAGTTTTAAGTAAGTTCATCCTCTCACTAAAGTGTGCGCTAAATGTAGCGTAGACAAATGTATCCCTTTACATATTCACACTTCTTTGGGTCCTCCATGTGCATTTTGGCTTACTGTTGCCTTGATTTAATGTTGTAATGTGGATGAAACATTCACATTAGGTCTTGGGCCCTTGTGAACTAATGGATTTTAATGGCACCTTGTTAAAGTATTATGAAGTGTTGTAACACACTTTCACACTTTTCTAGGGTTTTATCTAACAACTAAGCATAATGAACCTACTTGTAATTGAAATCAACATTATGCTTTCCTTATTTTGAGTGGTGTAAAGTGTTGTACAACACTTTCCAACTTCTTTAGGCTGATGATTAATAATTGGGCTTTCTTATGCTTTAATTGGCCCTATTTTGCTTCCACAAGCCTCATTTATTGTATCTTTTCAAGGATAATCATGACACCAATTAGTAACCAATCATAATTTAGGTGTTTTTGGCTTGTGTGGCCTACATTTGGTGATTCAAGACTCATTCACCACATTGGGTGAATGGGTCCCACCTAGATCTTTTGGCCTCGAACCAATTTTCACACATTTCTAAGCACTTTTGATTTTTGGTTCCATAGATTATGCTTGATGGGATGCATTTGACACCTTGGGCGAATGAGTACCGTGTGGCCCAAAATTAAAATCAATTCAAATTTATGGCAAGATTTTGTTCTCCTAGATCTGATGTTGGCTTGTAGTGTAATTTAAGGAATTCTTGCATAATTAAGTATAAATATAAGGTTCTTTCACTCATATTCACACCTAGCATTTAACAGAGTTCACAAGTGCATTCAAAAGCATTCAAAGGTAGATTATCAAACATTTCAGAGCACCATTCAAGTGTTAATCAGCATGTCAAAGAGTTCATATATCATGTTTGTTATTGTGCTAACAATTGTGATGTAGAGATTATGATTCAAGCAAGTGTTTCAAGCAAGATCAACATCAATCAAGCAAGAGTCAATAACTACATCCATTGCAACAATTTCAAGCATATTTGTAGCACCTTATTGCTAGGGTTTACTAAGATGCAACATTGTTATTTGTACATTCATCATTCTCCATTCAAATTTGTTTTTATTTCAAGGTTTAATTACCAACAAGGGGTTTGACCAAGGCAAAACCTTATTCACTAGCCCAACAACATTTTCCTCACTCCTTTGCATTTGATTTGCATATTAAGCTTGCATATTTCATAAGGAGCAAGATTCAAGAAAAGTTGTTAAAGAATTCAAAGTTGTCACAGTTGTCATTAATCTTTGGAGAACCTTGGAGAAGACCTACAGGTTGCAACTCAGAGAGTCAAATTCAGAAAGCAACCATGAAGGACAGAACAAACATAGAAGAGTAGAATCAGCCTTTAAAGCTTCAAAAAAGCCCAACTAGATTAATTTTCCACTCCTAGTGAATGAGTCGTAGTTCTAGTACATTTTTAGGATTTTGCAGATTTGGATACCCTTTTCCAAAATTTATGTTTTTGCACATTTTCCAAAAAATGGACTAATGTTCCCAACTTGGAAAACAAGTTCCGGACAGCCTTGACAGCTGATTTTCCAATGATTCATACCTCCATTTTGCCTTCTCCAGATTTCCAAGTCCACACATTATCTTTTACACTTTTTTGTTGCATTTCATTTACTTTTCTAGCTCATTTAGTGTTAATGTGCATTCAATTAGGGTTTTACATTTCATCTTGGATTTCCTTGTTTTTTTCCAAGTTTACACTTGGTGGTGAACTACTCATTAGATCATATTTAGCCCCTTGGAAAGTCCTTTTTGCAAGATCTCATTCCCTTTTGTATTGAGATCTCAAGGGTTTGTCCTTGAATGAAATTTGGTGAAAATTTCCCCTTTTAGGTCCAAAAACCCTAAAGGTTGAGAAAAAAAAACATTTTTTAACATTTCAAAAGGCTACTTCTTCAGAAGATTCAATAAAGGCAGTTCTCATAGAAGAAGAAGATCAAGATGAGCCAAAAGAATGGCTAAAAGAAGGGTAACTAAGAGAGAAGATTCTAAATAAATGTAAACACAAATTGAACAACACGAACCTAGCTAAGAAGGCTATGGTAAAGGTAGAACAATTTATGGAGAAAATTAATGCACTTTCTGGGAAACCATGTCCATATTAGCATCACCAAATAAGATGGTCGGAGAGTTAGAAGATTCGATGTAAGGTCAAGTTACCCAAGTGACTAAAGATTGACTGAATGATGACTCAGAAGGTGGACAAGTTGTAGGTTTTCCAAGATGAACTTGTAAGCTTCATTGACTTGCAAGAAAATTTAGACAGCTTCACCTTCCCGCAAAGGATTCAGTTGAAGTATCATTGGGGTCCTCCTATGAACACTATGAATGAAGTTATCAACGCTTTTTTAGAAAACTTTCCTTAGTGTCGATTAAATAAAACATTTAAACTTTATTAAGTATTGAATAAAATTTGTAATAAATCAACACCCAAGTGGTGAAATAAAAATCTAGTATTCATTTTTCAGTTAGACTTCACTTTCAAATGAATTTTTTATTTTAGATAAAATTGTTAGTGTGAAAAGAGGTATTGTTAAACTAGTAACCTTCTAGCCTACTTAGTTGATTCAAATTTACAAAACACTTAAGCTCACTTAAAGGACTTGAAGAGATTTTTCTCACCTCATGTGGTTGAGACAAGTGTTCTCACTTTATGAGACACCTCTAAACCTCTTGCATCATCACTTTCCATTCAGTAGAACACATTTCATGTGAGTTCACAAGTGTTCAATCCTTGAACGGTTAGTTAGTCATTGTGTTTCACATGACTATCCTCATCTCCTTGCCGATATGAGAAAGGTTTTCTACTCATTGTAATTAGATCACTTAAATACAATATATGCATTGTTCATGTGTGCTTACTTTTCATATCTTAGATCTCCTAAATTCCAATATGATATTAGAGTAGGACAGAGATAGGGCAAGCCATAGTTGAATTAATTTGTTCTATTTGGTTTGATCCATTACTGTGTTCATAAGTTGCATTGAGTATAATCCAAAATTTGAGTGGAGACCTCACACAGCCTTTAATTGATGAATTGGGGGGTTAACTTTCAAGAAGATCAACATAAGGATCAGGTGTGTTGAAGGCAAGATTTGTAGGTTTTGCAACCCATGGGTCTTGACACCTACTATTGTCACCTCTGTTCACAGTTTTAGGAATTTGAAAGCACAATGCTTTGGCATTTTTTTCTTGTAATAGCATGTTTGTACGTGTTGGATTCCATTGGTGTTTGAAATCCTAGCCATCTGGAATTATACATAATATTTGAAATCATAGCACTTTGGAATCCTAGCGCAGGGCGTTGGATTTACATTTATCTATGTTCACTGTGTTATTTATTTCTACTCATGGAGCAAGTATCTCTATTCAACATGTGGTGTAATACCTTGCATGAGCACATGAAGATCTTTGTTGAAAAAAAGGGTGCAAAGGTTGAAGTATTGGCAAACATGACATTCAGTCGAAGAGGTCGCGAGTTTGAAGGCTGCAAATTTGAAACCTAAAACATTCACCACGCCACATTCACGCACATGAGTCTCTGTTCTGGTGTGTTTTGTGCAACCACAAGGCCATCAAATTGTAGTAAGCACTATCAAAGGGGGCACAATTTGAAAGGGTGAAAACTATTGGAAGTGAAGTCCAACTATCACTAACCTTTCATCTTCCTCTTCTCATATCTCTTCACTTGCCTGAAGAGTTGATATAATTCCTTTTCCATTCTCTTTTTGTGTAGATGAAGATAAATGTATTTGTGTTGATTAATAAAATACTGTGACCTACTTTCCTTGGTGTATGTAGCCATTTCAATGGTGAAACATGTTAAATATTGTTGTTAATTATTTGTCTTTATTCTGCAATTGTTATTGTTCTTTTTTTATTTTTTTGTTGTTATTGTTGCACTATTATTTCAACAATTAGTATCAGAGCTATGGTGTTCGATCGCTTGGAATGAGATTTTTTAGTTTGAGTGGGAGTGATATCATCTGATGAAGGAATTTTGTAGTAAATGACAAGGAAGATCAAAATCTAGAGATATGTTGGTTGTTGGTATTGTGGCAAGCAAGGCCACATCAATAAGAATTGTTAGTTTTTGAAGAAGGTTGAAAATCAACCAAAAGAAGATGAAATAGATTTGGTATGTGAAGAGGATGCATGTGTTCTTATTTTAGCCTTGGAATAAACAACATTAAATGTTTGGAAGGTCGGTTTGGGAGCATCATTTCATGCCCCTCAGTGCAAGGAGTACTTCAAAAATTTGCAAAGCAGTGACTTTGGTAAGGTTCTTCTTGGAAATGATAAATCTTGTGATGTTATTGGCAAAGGGAATGTTTTATTAAAATTAACAAATGGAAATAGTTGGTGGTTGTAGGATATTAAATATATCCCTCAACTCAAACAAAATCTGATTTCAATTGGATAGTTGATTTCTCAAAGATGTAAAGTTACTTATGAATCCAACAGATGGAAAGTAACAAAAGGGGCATTGGTAACTACTCAGAGCAACAAAGTAGGCACCTTGTATGTAGTAGAAAGTGACATTGAAGTGGGAGTTCTTCATTCCACGCCAACTCCTCCATTGAGTGAGATTTTTCCTGCAAGAAAAATGTTCTTAGATAGGTTAGATGATGAAGCTGAAATAGTTCTTGAAGAATTTCTTAACATATTAGAATCTGATCAAATGTCTACAAAAAATACAGATAAAGGAAATGATATAGATCAAAAAAATGTTGATGTTGATCTCGTGAAAGCGATAAATGGTTCACTAATTTTGAATGAAAAGTATGATTCATTTGTCTCGATGAATTTGGATGCAATATAGCTACCTGTTGATGAAGACCTCAATATTATTTGTGATAATGAAGAGGAAAAAGACTTGTTGGAGTTTGAGATGGGGTTTGGTAATTTCATTGATGTTGACATGAGCTTGTTGGTGCGGAGGAGGAAAAATCCCAAGCGGATGGTATAGAGGTAGCCAAGGAGGTTGTTAATTCTTCCTAGCTAGAGGAGGTTATTGATGTTTCCCAAGAACAAGAACATGATGAGCTTGATGAAGAGGAAGCTTTATTTTTGCAAAATGATGAGCCTAAATAGTAGTGTCTTATAAACAAGATTGAGGCGATGAATTTGAGTGTTGTAAGGTGTTTAGGATTGAGGGATTCCTCACGCCACTTAGGTCCATGAAATTGATATTCACATGTTGGTGATTGCAAGAGACAATAACGTGAAGACAAGACTATCTAAGCCTCATCAAAAAGGAAGATTAAAGAAACATGGCCTTAGAAATGGGCATGGTAGTGTCCATGGTGGTTGGAATTGTATTTGGCAGTCATGGGGTCGTGTTCCTAGACATTTAGAGCCTCATAGGTTTATCACACATGGCACTGCGAGATTTCTTAGTCGAGGATTGAAGCAGAAGGAAATGAATTTATACTAAAAAATAACGTGAAGGTATGTACAGGATCATCATGGAAAAAACAAGCCCTTAAGCAGCAAAAAATTTAAAAAAATAGAGTTAGGCAACTTGACATACACAAAATTTTTAGTTATCTATATTATTTCAAAAATATGTAAGAATGGAATCTATAGCAAATTGAATGTAGTTTCTAAACTATTAGGTTTCTTTTAAAAAAAAAAACTATTTGGTAAAAATTTAAAATTTTAATGCAGTAGTACTTAAATTTCAAGGAAAAAATAAGAAGTACGTGTCTGTCTGACCACCCTAACCACAATAAAATGATAATATTTTTTTATAATATTTTAGATATAAGTAGAGGACTCATGTCTCGATGTGATGCATATTTTTATGTATTTTTCTTCCACGTAAATAATTAATTATGAATTATTTATTACAACTTTTAAAAAATATAAAAAGCTTGTATGTCTAACCACCTTAACTTCATCAAAACTTCATGCAATTCAATTTTTATTTTTTTAATCCTATATTATGCAAAGCATAGAATGTGACGCATGTTTTGCATTTGAAAAATGTGATACCATTTGAAAGCTATAGATATTTTTAATCAGTCTATAAATTGGGACATTAATCATAATTTGAATAGAAAATAAATAATAATTACTTATTAAATTCAAAGTAAAAAATAATTTATATTGGTGGAAAGTTGAGAATCTCCTCTAAAAACCCTTTTCATTTCAACAATTTTGGGTAAAAAAAAAATTCATCAGCCACATACCCATCATATTACCACTTTTTGCCCCATCATGATCCTACACATACCCGTGACTAGTGATGACACATCAAGACCAGGCGTAAAGCTAACACTAGAGTCAGCGTCAAGAGGTGAGTAGACAATTGTTGAGGCAGACCTTGGACTAGAAGAGCTTGGGGTGAAGCTTGATAAAATGAGACAAGTGGAAATTGATGATCATTTCAAGAAAATTGTTTATGGAATTTATACCATTAATGATGTGATTCCTCATCCCATGATTGTACACAAGGTAGAGGAAGAAACTACCCATAGGAAGATGGTTGATTCCCTTCTCGATTCTTGGCTGGATTGTGGAGACATCTTGTACGAGGATTCTAAGTTGAAGAATTTAGGCATTGACTACGTGGTGTTACAAGTAGGACGTTAGATGTTTGAAACCTCGAAGAAGACACTCTACAAGTAGACACTCTATGTGGAGCATTCTATGCTAGCGGTTTGGGTACTTCACCACCATAAAAACAATGATGAGAATGGGGAAAACTCTCAAGTTTTGCGAATTGACAGAGACAACCAATGCTTTAGGCACTTCTTGAATTATCTTTATAATGGGATTGTCTGGATTCAAGACGTGGACTCCCCATGAGAAATTCTTGCTGGAGAGGTACTTTCTAGATTGAATTTGGTAACAAGTCAACCAAATGTATGGGATGGTGATCATATAATTTGGTAACTTGTGAAATTTGAATTTGAAAGCTTGAAATGCAACCAAAAGCATGTTCACAGTTGAGTTTAAGACACATAATCAGGTCCTACCCTAAAACTTCAAGACTCCACAAATGTCAGGGCATTAATTTAATAAATAGCGTTTATTCAATGCGAGTTGTGGTGTCGAGAATAAAATAAAATAGGACTTGGGATACATAATAAAGGGTATTACAGACCTATTAATGGGGTTTTAACATGCATAAATGAAGAAGGTAATCAAAATAGGTCCAAATAAGTGTGAAATTATACTTTCTCCTAGAAAAGGGTACAATTTTCTACACTACACTAAGGCTAGCAACATCAATTCTAATCTTACTATACTACCACTAACACCTTTCAATTATCATAATTGGAAGATGAAAGTAATTCTTGTGCTTAAGAAAAAATATATATATATATGGTAACCAAAACTGTTGTTCCATGTTGAGAACTTGAAAACACCCAATCATGTTTGGGAACCATTAGATAAACTATTTGGGAAAATAGATGAACTTAGAAGCCATGAGTTGGAAAATCAACTCTTAGGTCTTAGTCCTAGGTGCTTTTCAACTTTACAAGACTTCTTCACTAAATTTAAATCTTTAAAGTTGTTATTCGAAGATTGTGGAATTGACAAGAAACAGGATCAATTAATCCTTTTTGTACTTTTTGTTTTTGTAGTGTTAAAAAATATCATTGTGCACATTTTCACACTTAATCTATGAATGATTAATGATCAATTGGACCTAATGTCGCCTTGATATAGTGTTGTGATGTGTTTTACACATCCACATTAGGTCTAAGGATTGTTTAAGCTAAATAAACCTAACTCTACCCTAATTTAATATTGTAAAGTGTATTTATTCACACCTTCACATTAAATTTAGAAGGCTTGTAAACTAAATGGACCTAATCAAGTGTTGTAATGCGTTGGACATATTTACATGGGATTTTGGGCCTTTCTAAGCTAAAGAGACCCAATTTGGCCTTAATTTAATGTTGTAAAATATATTTATGTACACTTTCACGTTCAGTTTTAGGCCCCCTTGCATTTATAACCTTAATCTCATCAATAATAGGCCTCTAAGACCCTATATTATGCATCCCAAGGCATATTTCAATCAAAAACTCGACAATATCAACATATAAACTTAATTTACACACTCCCTAACACTTTAGCAATCAACATAGGCCATATAGGACCAATTCACCACTTTGGGCTAATGAGTCCCATCCAGGCGGGACCCATTCGCCCAGCTTGGCGAATGAGTCCCATTTGGCCTATTTTCATGGTTTTGAGTGAGAAAAACTAGGTTTTAAGTTCAAATTTCATGTATGTCACTCTTTTGGATCTAATACACGGGATCTTAGATGGATTCTTCATGCAATCAAGGGTGGTGATGGCTCAAAAAAACTTACAATAATCTAATCCAAATAAAGAACCCTAGCCTTGAACACAAAACCACTCCACTTGTCTCAAACACTCACACTAAGTCGTGTAGCCTTCAAAACCAACTTTTCCCAATATCTTTTTGAGAAGGTCATATAGAGGCCAACCAAATACCATTTAAGACTTACTTCAAGTCCTAACACAACATATATACCACAGGATCCAATAGGGTTTCTTTGAAACAAATTTGAAAACCAATGGGTTGCCTTGCCTTTAGGCTACTCAATTAGCCCTCTTTTACAAAGGATGTCCCTTCCAATCATCAAGTTATCACTCAGACTCTTTTGGAAAACTCAAATTGTGTTACCAAACATCAGATTCCACCATTAGAACTTTCTTAGTTTCTTGACCTCTAATCCACTGATCCATGAAACCCTCAATTTCCATGCAAATAATCTAGGTTTTACTTAATCTCAAAACACCCAGACTTATAGAACCCCAAAATTACATCCGAAAGACTCTAAATGGTCTAGAAAAAACTCACAAGACCAACTCTATCAATACCTCAGAGTGATCCCACAATACTAGTTTACAATTTTTGGCCAAACTACACTAAAATATTTTTTTCTAACTAAATCTTCACATTCAGACACCTATAGCGACTAAACCGTAAGGAATTTCAAGATGATGCAAACTAGTGATTTCTGAAATTTTGTCTTTAGATTCTAAATATATATTTTTCAAAATTTTTGGAATCAGATTGCACTTCTTTTTCCACCTCTTTCAAAAACTTTTCTTTTTTCAATAAAACAACATTTTTAAGCAATGACATTCACCATATAACACAATTTTTTTCCCATGAAAGATAAAATTCTTTTTTTTTCAAATTTAGATTTGTGACTACAATATCTAGTGTTTCCAATGTGTTTCATAGTATTTTATTGAATATTTTTTCCTGAATCAAGTTTTGAAGTCAAACCAATTATAATTCAGACATAGGCATATCGTATTTAACGCATAATTTCTTTTGTATGTATCAAAATTCATTTTTTCTTTTTTTGGTGGATCAAGGAATTTAATTTATGGTGCACTCATATTTTTCATATTTTTTTATGATCTGCTATTTTTCCACATGTGCAGAATATAGAGCTTGATTTTTGGTGAAAAACCTACATTCACAAGAAATTAAAAAAAAATAATAATCAAATTAAAATTAATTAAAATTATACATTTTTGGAAGCCTATAATAAGGACTACATACTTATAAAAAATAAAAAATAAATGAATTCATTTGATCCCACCAAAGGTAAATCAAAAGTGGTTTTTTATTAGCATTTTGATAGGTGTAAAGGAGAGTCGGTTATAGGTATGGTTTAAACTAGCGGGGTTCTATCCAAGGAGGCTTGGTCTAAGATGGTTTGATCAAACCCTTTTCAATTGGAATCATTTAAATGGAACTTTTCAAGGCTTAAATAATTGTATTTTCTAAAAACATGTGATTTTGGCAAAAATGAGCATCTCCCAAAAAGTGTAAACCACTATTGTGGCGACACCCTTCATCAAAACCCTATCTCAACACAAATTTTTCATAGGGAAAAACACCTTAACCAGTCCTAGGGCATCATCCCAATTAGAACAACTCAACTCCTCTACCTTTGAAACCTTGGAAACAACTAACCTACCATTACATGAGTCATTCCACCAAGGCACAATTTTGAATAGTAGGTGAAATGACTAGTTTGTCATTTTAACTTTAAAACAGATCCCTTGCTGGCCTCTTACAGGAAGTTACAGTAAATCAATGAAATATCACTCCAATCTTAATATTAGATGCTCAAAATGGATTTATAAGAAGGTTAAAGCATGTCACAATAGAAAAATATGAGTTTCAAAGTAATTACAGGCTATATGGAATTGTACAATAGTTGTAAAGTTTAGAAACATAGAAAATTTAGATAATAAGCATTTTATTTTGATGGGAATGAAATATATCCTTCAACAACTGATCTTTGAGCCTTTTGAGGATTTTTATACTTGTTCCCTCCAAAACATAACTAACAAACTCCTACAACTACTTTTTAAACTTCCAAGACCCTTCATATTCCTAAATGTTGCAATTTTGACAATTTTTACATAACAATAGTTTCATTTTTTGCAACTTTTGCTCTTTAGACAAAAATGACCCTAAAACCCCCCAATTACACCATAGATGGTCTCATTAGACCTTATTTAATGTAAATATACTACATCTAATTCCTAAAGACCCTACCACCTAGACTTTAGAAAATTGACCTCTTGATGTGAACTTCATTGGGTTGGGTGCTCTTGCACCATACAACCACACTGAAAAAGAACTCATGTCACATGAGTTATGCTTTGCTCTATCTCCTCCAATATTTACACACATCCTATGGTTTGAAAATCTTAATACAAGCAAGCAAGTAAGCAATTACTAGTTCATTTCATAACATGGTATCAGAGCCCAAGTGATTGAAAATTAATCTTCTAAAAAAAAAATTAAAGCTCTTGAATATTCAATTTTCGTGGCTCCTTGTATTCTGAAGTTCGAGTTAAAGGCAAAAAAAATCGTAGGTATTTTTGTTCAAAATAGTGCCCTAGGGCCTTGGATTTGTTTTCGTGGTTTCTATTATTTATGGGCACCTTTTTTTTGCTAGACGTTTCTGAGACTTCTAGGAAAGTTTGTGGCTTTTTGGATGTCACAATTTTATACCTCTATGTGTGACCTCCTTATCTTCCCACGCGACTTCTGGTGAACATGATTTTTCACATTCTCCTGCTTATTTCTAGCATCATTTTATGTCTCCTTGAAGTTGTGTTTTTTCTCCATTTGAGCTTGCATTTTTCCTCAGTTTGGTGGTCGCATCTGGGTCTATTTTGAGTTGGACTAAGGTTCAGTTTCATGGAATTTTGACTCCCTCTAGATACCTGCATTTTTCAGACGCCTTTGAGCATGTTTTTTGCTAATTTTACGTTCAATTTCTAAGCTTTAGATGGTTGTTTTTGCTTATACTTGTGATGGCTATAGTTTTTTGTAGCCTTTGTGTTGCGATTTTAGAAGATTTCCAGAATTTTTTTGCACTTTTCTGAGCTTTCATGGCCGCCTAGGGCTTCTGAGAATTTTGACTAGGGTTTTGAAACTTCAGTTCAAGTCAAAATTTTATTTTGATTATAGATTCTTGATGGGTTTTTCGAGACCTCATCTAAGTTGTCTTCAAATTTTTATAGGTACCTCATTTACATGCCTCAAAATTTGTGCACATGGGTGCTACACAAATTTTTTGGGTATTCTTCGAATTTTCAAGGTTTTGTCTTAATAACTCTGCATTGATTGTATATCTCAAAACTGTGCTAGGGTTTCAATTTCTTCCTTAGAATTTTCCTATAATACTTGTTTTTTGTTTTCAGTGCAGTGTTTTTAGTGCCTTCGCTAGTTTGACCTCGGGATATGTGATGGCATCTCTAACAAATATAATGCTCGAAAGCAACCAGAAGTTCAATGGGGAGAATTACAACACCTGGAAGCAATGCATGCTTAGGATATTTGAATATCCTTGCCTCAATCAAGTCGGTTTGGGGAACTCAACTCGTCCCACTATAGCTTGAAACGACCAACATATAAACACAATCGAGAAGCCGTCATGCTCATCGAACTCTCAATCATGGATCAACAACTACCTTAGGTACCGTCTAGAAAAACTAATATGGAAATCTGGGATCATTTGAAGGCCCTTCATGAAACCTCTGACAAGAGAAAAACCCTTTTTCTCAATATCATGCTCTTTTTCATCATGATGGATGAGAAAATGTCATTATAGGAACATTTGACAAAGATTAAGGACATTTGTGATCAATTGGAGGTGATTGATCGAACAATGGAGGAAAAGGACATGGTAGTCATTATTTTGAAGAGTTTGCCAAAATGTTATGAGCATTTCATTGAAACACTCAATATTACTTAAACAAATGTTCAATTGAAATTTTAAAACTTGTATAACAAGCTTCTACAATAGGATCATTGGAGATAACAATTTGGGAGCCAAATATAATGCCTGAAAGCAACTAGAAGTTCAATGGGAAGAATTACAACACCTAGAAGCAACGCATGCTTACGATCTTTGAATTTTGTTGCCTCGGTCAAGTCATTTTGGGGAACTCAAATCATCCCATTGTAGCTAAAAAGGACCAAGACAAATGGGATTAACGCAATCAAGAAGTTGTCATTCTCATCAAACTCTCAATCATAGATGAGCAACTACCTCAGGTAACGTCTAGAAAAATTGCTACGAAAATCCAGGATCATTTGAAGGCCCTTCATGAAAACTCTGACAAGAGCATAGCATTCTTTCTCAAGAACATGCTCTTTTCCATCATGATGGATGAAAAAATGTTCTTATAAGAACATCTGACAAAGATTAAGGACATTTGTGATCAGTTGGAGGCGATTGGTAGAAAAATGGAGCAAAAGGACATGGTCATCATTACTTTGAAGAGTTTGTCAAAATCTTATGAGCATTTCATTGAAATGCTCAATATTTACTTCAAAAAATGTTTATTTGAAGTTTTCAAACTTGTGTAACAAGCTTCTACAACAGGATCGTTGGAGACAACAATTTGGGAGCAGTACTAATTCCACCTCCACAAAGCAAGCGTTCTCTACCAAATTTTCTGCTAAGAACAAAGGGAAGTCTCAATCTTCTCAGAACAGCAAGAAGAATAAGAACATTCTATGCCATTATTGCCATAAATCTGATCACATGAAGGTTGACTGTCGAATTCGGTTGGCTTCTGAACAAAAGAAGCAGGGAGGGTCTCAACAAAAGGAAAATGTCGCAGAACACTCTAAGTAGAAAGAATCTGTATTCTATGCTTTTATGACCAAAAGAACTACAAATCCAATAAAATCTTCTGCCCGGTATATTGATTCAAGGGCTTCTTAGCATTTTACTCATTGTCAAGATTGGTTCACTAAATTCTTATCATTCTCTAATTCTGTCATTTTTGGAGGAGGCAAAGAGTACACAGTTGTTGGTTAGGGCACTGTCTAAATTCACTCAAGAGAAATAAATTTAAACTTTCTTGATGTTTACTATGTTCTAGGCATGGAACATAACCTTCTTTCAGCCAGTTAGATCATGCGACATTCTTCCCAATTGGATGTTGTTTTCAGTTCATCCACCTGTAGCCAAGAGTACTTCCATCAGCAAACTTTGCAATCAATGTTATGGGCACTTGAATGTGCACTCTCTCTCAACTATCTCGAGAGGGTTTGGTTGCTGGTCTACCTAAGATCCAAACTCAAAATGATGGAGTTTGTGGTGCCTGTCAAGTTGGGAAGCAACATCGGACACCATTCTCAGATGCTCATTCTTGTTGATGATTTCAGTTACTGGGTCTAGGTACTTTTTATTATTTGTTGATGATTTCAGTTGAAAAATGTAGGTGAATTTTTGAAAAATAGATCAGATGTGTTTAGTACATTTTACAAGTTTAAGGCCTTAGTTGAGAAAGAATCAGATTCTCAGATTGTCACTCTAAGGTCAGATAATGTGGGGAGTTTTGTTTAGTTGAATTCTCTACTTTTTGTGCTACACACAATATTAAATGCCAACTGACCACACCATACACACCTCAGCAGAATGGTGTCGTTGAATGTAGGAATCACACCATTACTGAGATGGCTCATTCTATGATGGAGTATAGAAATGTCCCAAAGAAATACTAGGTTGAAGTATTTTATACTACAGTCTACCTCCTAAGTCCATCACCTACACAAGCCGTTAAGAAGATGATTCCTAAAGAAGCCTGGTCAGGACGTAAGCCTATGGTGGGCCATCTGAAAGTCTTTTGTTCTACAACTCATGTCTGGATTCCAAAAGCCAAGCGTGCCAAGTTGGACTCCAAGAACCAAACACTTATGTTTACTGGTTACAACTGGCTCGCACTCACAAAAGGATATGAATATCATAGTAAAACTTTCCTGGGAATTGGACATTCTGACAGGTGACTAATATCTCTTTGTGGACGTTCATTTTACTTGTCAAACCAGGGGACGTAGACTTTAAATGGCGTAGCAAAATATATGCACTAAGAATTTGTTTCGGTCAAATCTTAGCAAAAATACATACTGGAAAGAAATTCTATCTAAGCCACAGAATGGTAATGCAGAATTCTTTAACTCAACTATGCTTGATTAAAACAGAAACCGTAACAGCTACGACTGAGGTACAAACCATGAACTGACCTTATGCTGCAAGAACAGTCACAGGGATGGACTCTCTATGCTGCAGGAGCGGTATAAGACTGAGTTTGTATAAAAACTTTAAAGATGAAAGCTAACTGGATATCAGCAGAAAGGAACATCTAACTAATTAGCTACAGATACTTACTAAGTGGGCCCCCTTAGCAAGCATCTACTGATTACACAGATGCTGAACTCAGAACTTCATCGATCTTTATTCATGAAAATAGAATGAGATACATTATTTTGTTGATGTGAAAACTAACAAAAAACTCTGTTTCTGGTCAAACAGATTCTGTCTTTCATTATCATACTGATTCTTACATGATATCTTCTACTCTGTTTCTATCTTACCCTGAATATTATCTATTACTCATTCTATTCATCCTCTACTCACTCGCGCAGGAGGAGTATCTTATTTTTAAAATCAGAAGAACAACTAACTAACTAACTTCATCAAAGAAAGACGTGGAAGTAAAGTGTATCCCTGAATCAAGGAACAAACTTCATAAATGAATTTATGTGTTCAACCCGATTCAGAGAGAATCTAGCGCTCCACTCTTTCCAGATTGACTTATCATTAAAAATCTTTCCCAATCGGTTTCGGTCAAAGAGTCTTCGTCGGAGTTTCCTCAAAGTCGTGCAGGAAATGGACTTTACTGCAAGGCCGAGATTGGCTACGCTTGACTCGATCATTCTTCAACAACTTGCGAAACAAAAGGTAACAGATGCGCAAGAAAAGGCATATGGCACATACACGATATCTATTCATTAATCACACATTTTAAATCTACTTCACCATTCAAAAACTATATACAATATACCAGCCATTTTCGGGAGTCAACAGGGCAATAAATGCAATCAAGTCAACACAATAGGCTGCAGGAATATAAAAGTGTCTTGCTACAGGATATCCCCACAAAAGGTTTCAACAAAGTTTAAACAGCCGTGAAATAGCAAAAGTAAAGTCATTTAAAAGTTTATCATAACATCAAATTATGAGCATATTTTAGGCTCATCACTGCCCCCTACTTAGCCCAATGCTGGTCCTCCAGCATTAACTTTCCTGGTGGTTTCTCTGAAGTCAGTGGTGGCTACATGACTTTGGAATGGATGTCCAAACTTGTAATAGAATCCTCTGAAATCCTGACACCTTTCATATCTTTCGGTCTTCTAATTCATTGTTAAGATTTGTAGCCTGATGAGGATACAGGGGCCACATTAGCACAGGGGGTCTGAATGTCAGTGGCAGCCACAGTTCAAATCTTGTTTGAAGTCCCAATTGAATATATCTGTTGGTTCGTTTGAGTGCAACTGTAAAGTTTAGGGGACCATGTGGTTCTGACTTTCTTAACCCAACAGTTAATTTTTCCCATCTTTTCTCATTTCTGGTATATGCTAATCTCCAAAACGAATATTGTTGTGCCTGAAATTCATCATATACTTGCTTTCTGATGTCCAATATTTTCTCTCTGAAACATTATTAATACCATATGTCAAAGCAAACCAATCTTTCAACATTGCATGTGGGTTTGAACTTTGAGAGCGTAATGGGACAGGCTCTGTTTTCTCAGCTTCCTCATACGTTTCCCACTGCCTGCCATAATTCACCTCATTTGCTGCCCACGACATAAATGCTCTCAAATGAATATCACCAATGTATAGAAGAGGATTCCATTCTATTTCAAATGGTATTAAAAAGCCATGCAAATAGAATTCACACAGAGAATTCCTTAACCAGTTAGGGGCTGCTTGATATGCTTCATAAAATTCTTTGGCAGTATGAATTATAGGGTCTTGGTTTCTGGAAATTCTCATCAATTGAAACCATAAAAACTGTTCTTTAAGGCACAGAGCATAAACTCTGGGTGGCGGTCTGCATTCCATAATTTGACCAGTTACCTTTAACATTTCGTCCATTTTTGCTTTCAACTCAGCAATTTCCTGTTTCTAACTTTCAATTTTCTTTTTCAATTTCTTCTTTTCTACTTCCCACAGACTTTGTTGCATGTCAGTCTGAGCTATGTGTCAGAAATTCAAAGTTTGCAGTGTAACTGTTTTCCAATTATCTTTAACATATTCCAGAAACTCAATTAAAAAGGTCCTCCTATACACAACAATGGCTTTACAAATTGCAGGATGAAATACAACTTCACTAGGCACATTCAGTTGTTCAGCCTGTTCTTGTTCTTGCTGCAGGATAAATTCTTCTTGTTGCTGCGGTGGAGAAGTTAGTGTTTCCTCCGAGAATTGCATAGCAGCAGTAGCCAAATCATCAAGATTTGGCAACTCGTGCTCATTATGCCCTGCTTCCTTTGTCTCAACTTGTTCCTTTTCAGGAACGAGCGAACTCTGAGCAGCATTCTCAGATTCATTCTGAGAAACATTAAATTCAGATTCAACAGACCCTTCTGAAATTACAATCACCTCTGGTTGCGGTGAAACATGGGAGGTCTTAAATTGTTTCCTTGTGGAAACCCTTCTTGGTACTGATGCGGCTACAGGAGGTGTTCCGATAGCTTTTCTTTTTCTTGTTTATTTAGGGGGCTCTACCCTACCAGAGGATGACGGTAAACTGGTAATATCAACAGCTGTTGCTGTAGGAGAAACTACTGCAGGGGAAGGTGCTGCAGGAGAGGAGCATTGCCTTTTTTGAGAACGAGGGTCAGATTCTGGGGACCCTTCTGCCTTTGTTTTTCCTTTCTCCCTCCTAGTAGCAGACCTAGTTTGTACCCTAGTAGAGGATTCAACTGTGACGGCTACAGGATCGGGTGCTACAGGAGTAGATGACCCTTGCCCTGTTCCACTGGTAGATGCAATTTCTTTCTTCTTTCTTTGAGGCCGTGGGGTAATTACCCTAGGGGGTTGTAGAGGTTGCAAACTCTTTTGGGCAACAAATTGTTGTCAGGAGAGAAGTGAGACGTCTCTCAAAGAGCACTCAATCAATAATTTAATAAGGCCTTGATGAGTGACAGAATTGTCTTTCCTCTGTTGAGTTCCATGGGCACTTTGCTCTAAAAACTTTAACAAGAAATTTGGAACATTCACAACTAACCCATGTCTCATATGGCTTAATAATTTAAAATGATGAGAATGCAGGTAGAAAAAATGGCCTTCACAAGTTAAATACCTCATTATATAAGTGGCATATTATGAATATGGAAGAGGCAGTGACACACGCTTGCATCCTTGCTTGGAGACTTCCAGAGGTCCATCAGTAGGCATTGAAAACTCAGCCCTTGCAGCTGCAACATCTGAAGAAAAGTTTTTCCCAACGGCTGGGAGCCCGGTTACTTCAGCAATTCTATCTTCGGTTGCAACAACTGTTAGACCCCATACGGTGGCTTCCCCTTCAGAAAGTGTTCTCAAAAATTCTCCCGCAGCCTCCTCATCAAAATCATTTAAACTCAGAAAATAATTTAACCATCCACAGAGGCTGAATGCTTGGACTATCTGTGGATTTTACAATAATAATTCATGAGCTATAGGCTCATGTCGCACCAAATGACCACCCATATTTGCAGTTTTTCTAGCTGAACTTGATTTCTTGCTGAAGATTCAAATTCTTTATTTCCCTTTCTGTTCTGGTTTTTCTCTGTCATGCCGCCACATTTCTTTCTTTTTTTTTTCCAAAAATGAACTTTTTTAAACAAGCAGTCTTAATCGTAGTTTGCAAGAAAAAGATGCATTAAAGAAGGACATGCAATCACATTTGGAAAGTACCAGAAAAGTATTAAAGAAAGATTATTTTGCAGTTATGGCAGCGACAAAAAGATAGGTTTCAAAAGATGGATTACCCCGCCCCCTTCTTAAAGGATGACATGTGTCCTCACATGTACTAAAGAACAGGTAGAGATTCGGGGGATAATGACCGGTACATGCATAGCAGTAAATGAATAGAATGAAATAAATCAAATATGCGATAAGAAAAGATATGGTGTACCTTTAGTAATTGCACGTATGTGTGAAGAAAGATGACTGCGCTGCATGAATTGACAAGTGGGAAAGATATCTTAATTAAGGTTGATGCAGACGGATGAAGTGGATGGGTGATGTGGGCAGATGAAATGTACGAATGAAATGGATGGATGGGATGGATGGATGGAAGATAAAGAAGTGAGATGGGGGCGATAAATGAAAATGGAGAAAAAGGGGTTTCCTTAAAAAGAAAACCTTTATTATGGGAATGCTTTTTGAAAATTACGGGAATGCTGCAGGAGAAAGGCTAGAGCCTTCAGCTGCAGGAAGAGTAGCGGGAGGAACTTGAATGAACTGCTTTATGAAGTCTTCCTTGGAAACTGGCTTATGGTACAGTCGGAGTCGGTGGCCATTGACAAGCAATTTGAAACGGATTGGATCAATTGTGACCAGCTGCACAGCTCCGTTGTCAAACACATTTTCAACTTTATAGGGGCCAAGCCAGCGTGTTGTGAGTTTACCCTAGTTTTCTTGGTGCCTGGAATCATATAACAGAGCCCAATCTCCAGCAGAAAATTTTCTGGTTTTGATGTGTTGATCATGCCATTTCTTTCTCTGCTGTTGGATTACTTTTGTATGCTGCAGGGCAGCTTTTCTCATTTCGTCCAAAGCATTTAGCTGTAGGACATGGTCCTTCTGTGCTTCGGATAAGTCCATGTTGAGTTCAAGAGCTATCCTCAAAGTTTTATGTTCAAATTCAATGGGTAACATAGCTGTTTTCCCATAGAGCAACTCAAAAGGTGTAAACCTAGTTGTTGTCTTCCATGTAGTTCTGTAAGCCCAAATTACTTTAGGAAGTCTATTACTCCAGTCTTTCTTATGAATCTACACTGTCTTTGTGAGGATCACCTCAATTTCTCTATTTTTTACCTCCGCCTGACCATTGGCTTGAGGATGATATGAGCTGGACTTCCTATGTTTGATCTTATAGTCATTCATAAGTGTAATGATCAGATTTGATGTAAACTTAACTTCTTGATCAATTACAAGCTCTCTGGGAACTCCAAATCTTGTGAAAATTTGTTCATACAGAAATTCAGCAACTTTGTTATCTTGGGCATGAGTCATAGCTTTTACCTCGACCCATTTTGTGACATAATCCGTGCAAACTAGAATGTATGACTTTCCGTTTGATGGTGGATCAATTGGCCCCACAAAATCCATCCCCCATTTATCAAAAGGGGTGACTATTACCTGCGGATATAGTGGCATTTCATCTAATTTAGTTGGTCTTCCCATACGCTGGCATCTGCCACACTTCTTTGTATAGGCCACAACATCCTTGTGTAATGTTGGCCAATAATACCCTGTTGTAAGAACTTTCATTATTGTTCTTTTTGCTGCAAAATGCCCCCCACATGGTTCATCATGGCAAGCATGCAAGATATCATAAGTCTCATCTTCTCTTACACATATTCGCATTACTTGATCAGGTCCAGTATAGAACAGACAATTTGTAATCCAGGTAAAGTTAAAACTTTTCTCTATCAACAACTTCTTTTCTTTTGGGGAAAAATGAGCTGGTATTCTGTTTGCTGCCAGATAATTAGCAATGTCTGCATACCAGGGTGTATGTGCAGCAATGGAAAACAAGTGTTCATCTCAAAATCTATCATTAGTGACCTCATGTTCCTCAGATGCAGCTGATTGAAGTCTTGATAAAAAGTCAGCTACAACATTAGCTCTTCCTGGTTTGTCAATGATTGTGATATCAAATTCTTGTAACAACAGGAGCCATCGTGCCAATCTACCAGAAATGGCAGGTTTGTTCATCAAGTACTTGATTGTTGCATGGTCAGTGTGGACGAATATCTGATAACCTGTGACATAATGCCTAAATTTATTCAAAGCATACACTACTGCAAGCAATTCCTTTTCTATAACAGTATAGTTGAGCTTAGGACCTTGAAGGTTTTTGCTGATAAAGTAGATAGCATGCTCAATTGAATTTTCTTTTTGACTTAAAACTACTCCTATACCAAAATCAGATGCATCAGCATGTATGTGAAAAGGAAGGTTCCATTTTGGACCTTGAAGAACAGGGGCTTTAGTAAGCAAGTCCTTTAGCTGCAAGAAGGATTTTTCGCAGGCCTCGGTCCACTCAAATTGGGAATCCTTTGTTAACAAAGCATAAAGTGGACTGGAAATTTTACTAAAGTCTTTTATAAACCTTCTATAATACCCTGCATGACCAAGAAAACATCTTTTTGTTTTGCAGGAGTTTGTAAATTCTGAATAACTTCAATTTTAGCAGGGTCAACCTGAATTCCATTCTTTGAAATATGATGACCTAGAACAATACCGTCTTCATCATTAGAAAGCACTTTTCACTATTTAGAGACAAATTTTGCTCTCTACACCTTTTTAATACTTTTTCTAAATTCACCAGTGCTTCTTCAAATGTGACTCCATATGTAGTGAAATCATCCATATAAATCTCCATACATTCATGAGATATATCAGCAAATATACTAATTACTGCTCTCTGAAATGTTGTTGGTGCATTGCATAAACCAAAAGGCAAGACCAAATAAGAAAATGTTCCCCATGGACAGGTAAAAGTGGTCTTGTCTTGATCTTCAGGGGCAATTTTTATCTGATTATACCCACTGTAACCATCTAAGAAGGAAAAATATCTTTTGAGAGACAGTGAGTCTAGTACTTGGTCTACAAAAGGTAATGGAAAGTGATCTTTTTTAGTGGCATTGTTCAACTCTCTGTAATCTTCACACACTCTCCATTTTCCTCCTTTCTTGGGGACAATGACTAATGGAGAAACCCATTGGTTGTCAGAAATTGGGTAAATAAAACCAGCATCAAGCAACTTTTTAAGTTTATTTTTCACTATTTCTCTAAGTGCTGGATTTACTCTTCTCTGAGGTTGTCTAACTGGTAAACAATCTTCTTTGATATATATCCTATGAGTACAAACTCGAGGATCTATTCCTCACATGTCCCCATATTCCCATGCAAAAGTTTTATGTTGTTCTTGTAGCATTTTTAATAAGTCAACCTCTTGAGACTGTGACAACTTGCTATTAACATTCAAACAATGATCTGGAGACAATTCTATCTGCTTAGTGAGATTACTCATAGAATCAACAGGTAATGTTTGTACCTCTTGTGGAAGCAAGTTATGAAAAATTATCAGAAGTTTAGGCAATGAACTCTCGGAATCTAGCTGTTGCAGGAAACATTGTGATGACTGTCACTTGGATCAGATAAACTATCTGAAACAAAGTTGAATTGTAGAATTTGAAAAGGCAAAGCATCTTCACTTTGAAGTTGAGAGAATGGATCATTTTGAAGCATCATTAATTGAGTCAAAGAATTGGCTTCTTCAGTTTTTTCTCCCACATCTGGCCAAACAGGTTGGGACAAATCTGGTTGAGGTTTAGCAGGTGGATACAAAGCCAATTTCTTTGTGGACTGCCTATTAGAAATGGTCATATCTCCAAAATGGCATCCTATAAAAGTATCAGCAGTTGCTAACCATGGCCTACCAAGGATAACTAGATACCCTCCTAAAGTTGCCTTAACTGATAATATTGTGAAATCAGCAGGATACTCCCAAGATTCAAGAGTGACAATTACATCTTCTACCATCCCATCAGGTTTGACTGTGGAGCTGTCTGCAAGCTGCAGAACTGTAGTTGTAGACCTAATGTTTGAAATATTCAAGGAGTCCATAGTATGCTTTGTCGTTACATTAATGGCAGCTCCTAAATCAATCAAAACATTTTTTACAACTTGGCCATTTATATGTATCTGTACTACAGGGCTTCCAGGGTCAATATACTTTGGAATGACTACATTTTCCAACATTATATCAGCCAATTTTCCTAAGACATGAATTGTGTGGGGATCCTTTTTCTTTCATCCAGGCTTCTTCAAACAGGCTTCTTTAATAGTTTTTTCCAAAAATGGGAACATCTTTAATAGCCTGAAACAAAGGGATTTGAATTTGCACATTCTTGAGCTGATCTAGAATGTCAAAAGTGGGTTCTTCCATGAGTTTAGATTCAGTACTTTGCAACCTTTGAGGAAAAGGTGGTTCATCTTGTCTCTGCAAAACAGGTTCTGTAGAAACTGTATCGGGTATAGGCGTATGCTCAGTGGGAACATCAGGTGCATTAGATTATTCAAGGGGAGAATTAGATATTTCTGTAATCAGAGGTGGTTTGGGAGTAGGTAAAGTAGTTCCAGACCTCATATAGATGTCATTAACATTTAAGGCATAAGCTTGATATTTGTTGGCTTCAGAAATATACACAGGCTGTTGAGACTGCTGCTGTTGCTTATTATTGGGATTAGGCAACGGCTGGGCAGGCATAGGCATTTGCTCTGGAGGTCCAGGATTTGTGGTAGTTGCTACAGGAGGCAGCATAAGGGCCTGCTGTTGTGGCTGTGGAGGCTGCAGGAATCCAAAAGACTGGTTTTGCCATTGTTGAGGACATCTCCATTAAGGATTTTGTTGCCAATTTCCTGAAGGTGGGGTCCATTGCCCTTGTGGGTGCTGCCAACCTCCTTGAGGAGATTGCCACTGTGGGGTTTGATAATTAGGCCAACTTGGTTGAGGTGGATTCCATGGTGGTGGTGGTCCATATGCTTGTTGCCATTGGTTATTATAGCCAGAATAGGGATTACCAAAAGTTAAAGGGTCTTGAGGCATACCTTGCCTTTAGGCCCATGGTCTCCTTTGTGCAACAAAGAACACTTGATCATCATCACTTTCCACTGGTTTTAAGTCAGTAGGTAGTTGGCTGGCTTCCAAATTAGCCACCATCTTGCATCTGCAATCACGCTTCTTTTGTCTACAGTATGGACAGAACTCAGCCAAAACTACCTTAGCTTCTGCATGTTTCTTCCGAGCTTGCATAGTATCCAATTGTGTAGCCATATTATTAATGATGTCCTACTTGAAATCAGATAGCAGATTTGTGATCTCCATCTGGGAAACTCCACCAGAAGAAAACTTCCCCACTGAAGCATGATGACCTCGACCTTTCTTAACTATTGCTCGAGAGTAGTTAAGACATATTTTCTGTATATCATCCCAAGGCAGTTGAGTTATATCACCTCCTCCTATTAGGTCCAGGGCATCAATATAGGCATCACTGATTCCCCTTAGAAAAAGTAGTTTCTGAGAGTCCTCGTTAAGAGTATGGTTTGAGTTTTTTTTAATGGAAACAAAAACTTGGAAATATAATCTTCCAAACTTTCATCCTCCTTCTGCTGAATTCAGAATATGTCATCACCTTTGCTGGCACTCTTACAATATTCCTTATACTTGTCAAAGAATTTTGTCTGCATGGCTACCCAACTATTTACAACGCCTCTTCCCAGACTCATGAACCATCTGAGAGCTCCCTCCTTCAAAGTGGAAGGAAATAGTTTCAGTTTATGAGCGTCTGTGTTGTAGTCATAACTACGACAGAGGACATCAAATTCAAACATAAAGGTTTCTGGGTCTTCTGTGACCAGGCCATAAAACTTTGGAAGCAAGGAAGAGGGGATGTTTTTAAGATTGTCAATATCTTGTTGGGGAACAATGAGAAACTCAAATGCAGGAGGTGGATTATTAGGTGGATTATTTTCCATGTCTGGGTGCTGGAATAGTAGAGCGAATGGATTTTCCTCAGGTTCGTTATCAGCTGGGTCAAATGGTAATTCAATAAACAGATTTTCAGGGAGGAACCTTCCCAGTGCGTCTCTTCTTCTTCTATGCATGCAATACGATGAGTAATGGCTTGAAAGATTTTGAAATTTTTTGACTAACAGACTAAACTAATGTTGAAAATGACTTCAACAGACTCCTAGTTAGATGCCATCCCCGGCAACGGCGCCAAAAATGGCTCGCACTCACAAAAGGATATGAATATCACAGTAAAACTTTCCTGGGAATTGGACATTCTGACAGGTGACTAATATCTCTCTGTTGACGTTTATTTTACTTGTCAAACCAGGGGATGTAGACTTTAAAGAGCGTAGCAAAATATATGCACTAAGAATTTGTTTCGGTCAAATCTTAGCAAAAATACATACTGGAAAGAAATTATATCTAAGCCACAGAATAGTAATGCAGAATTCTTTAACTCAACTATGCTTGATTAAAACAGAAACCGTAATAGCTACGACTGAGGTACAAACCATGAACTGGCCTTATGCTACAGGAACAGTCACAGGGATCGACTCTCTATGATGTAGGAGCAGTATAAGACTAAGTTTGTATAAAAACTTCAAAGATGAAAGCTAACTGGATATCAGCAGAAAGGAACATCTAACTAATTAGCTACATATACTTACTAAGTGGGCCCCCTTAGCAAGCATCTACTGATTACACAGATGCTGAACTCAGAACTTCATCGATCTTTATTCATGAAAACAGAATGAGATACATTGTTTTGTTGATGTGAAAACTAACAACAAACTCTGTTTCTGGTCAAACAGATTCTGTCTTTCATTATCATACTGATTCTTACATGATATCTGCTACTCTGTTTCTATCTTACCCTGAATATCATCTATTACTCATTCTATTCATCCTCTACTCACTCGCGCAGGAGTATCTTATTTTTAAAATTAGAAGAACAACTAACTAACTAACTTCATCAAAGAAAGACGTGGAAGTAAAGTGTATCCCTGAATCAAGGGACAAACTTCATAAATGAATTTATGTGTTCAACCTGATTCAAAGAGAATCTAGCACTCCACTCTTTCCAGATTGACTTATCATTAAAAATCTTTCCCAATCGGTTTCGATCAAAGAGTCTTCGCCGGAGCTTCTTCAAAGTCGTGCAGGAAATGGACTTTACTGCAAGGTCGAGATCGGTTGCGCTTGACTTGATCATTCTTCAACAACCTACGAAACAAAAGGTAACAGATGAGCAAGAAAAGGCATATGGCACAAACACGATATCTATTCATTAATCACACATTTTAAATCTACTTCACCATTCAAAAACTATATACAATATACCAGCCATTTTCGGGAGTCAACAGGGCAATAAATGCAATCAAGTCAACACAATAGGCTGCAGGAATATAAAAGTGTCTTGCTACAGGATATCCCCACAAAAGGTTTCAACAAAGTTTAAACAGCCATGAAATAGCAAAAGTAAAGTCATTTAAAAAGTTTATCATAACATCAAATTATGAGCATATTTTAGGCTCATCAACAACGACAATCACAAAGCATATAGGTTGATTGATGTGGAGACATATCGTCTAATATTTAGTGGTGATGTAGTGATTGATGAGACTATTGGTCCATTTCTTCCTACTATCAATCATGCGGATCAACCTATGTAGGTTTCTTATCAGGGTGTTCGTTTTACATTTTCTTATGACTATGGGATTGAAAAATATTTGAATTTTTGATGTCCAAATTGAACAATGTAATTAGTTTATTTTTTAAGCAATTCTTTTAGAAGAGTTTATAATTTCCTTCCTTATTTTATCTCACTATGTTATGTGATTAAAAACTAGTAGAATTTTTAATATCAAGATTAAGATTTCTTCTAAAATATGGATTCTTCTGCAAAGCACTTCATGAGGATGAAAGACCAAAAGGAGGTTTAACATATATCTAATTCTTATAATATCTCTAACATATCCCATTATTTATTAGCTACTTAGACATCACTTTCATTAGTGAAGCTAGTTTTTTTCTTAATCTATTATTGTAAAGAAGATTCGTTCAGGCCTTCATGGACTAGTATTTGGTATTGTTGGATTGGGTTTGTGTTTAAAGAGATATATTCCCCACATTTTCAAAGGACTATTTCATATTTATAAGACATTTATAATATGTATATATACAATAGTGGATACAAAATTCATTTGGATGAACATGCTTATAAGTGTGTCCTCATCATGAATGTAATCACTTTCCATGGAATGAAATAAATTATCTCTACCATCTACTCAAATATAGTTATTATTTTATTGCTTTAAATATAAAAAATCTTTAAATACATCATAATTGGTACTGCAATAGGCTATGCAATTTTAGCATACATACCTTCAAAGATAGTAATATGGATGTGCATACTAAGCTCGTGAGTATTTCTACATATAAATACTATACTAATTTTTTTCATAATTCTTGGCTTAGACTTTAGAAATTAGCATTATGTTTTATAAATGGTTTAAGAAACATTTGTAATTTGTAGTGATGGGGATCCCTCCTTTCATGTGGCCTTGTCATATTCTTCACTCCTAGATACTTTCGATCATCAATATATCAAAGCTATTGCTAATAAGGTAACAAAGACTTATAATTGAGAGTAGTACAATTAATTTAAGCTAAAAGAAAATTAGAAGTACATTTTCTTACATTGTCCATCTATTACATCTCATGAACAATTTTTGCAATCTAGGTGTGAATTTGACAAGACAATACACATTAATATAATTGCTTCAATGATGACAATTGCAAAGCTTTTTTTAATTTTCAGTGTTGTAATTTTCACATTTGATTTCAATGATCAAGATTTTAGGCACTCTAAAGGGATATCAAATTTTCTAACCAGTTGTATTTGATAATTTTAATAAACAAATATTTTTGTAGGACTCCAATAGGCTAATATGTAAATCGTGTGGTTACAAGTGATATGTATTCTATAGTTGTAAACAATATTGTTGGGTAGAAATAGATTAGAAACTATTTTCTTGGCTTCAAACATTTTTTTTCCACAATTAACAAGTTCTATTTTCTAATTCTAATACATATTTCATAATTTAAATAAAAACTTGAGACTACAATTTTGAAATACTATTTGAACAAAGTTTATTTTCTAATCCGAAAAAAATGAGCTACACAACTAGAATAATAGGAGATACACTATATGCATAGTCATGATATGTTTCCACTAGATGTTACATTGTGGATCAAAGTGCATTAACTTGGTATCAAGCTTTCAACTTCTATTAGGCATATTTAAAATGGATAATGTTTTGTTTATTTTGAATCCCTTTTCTCCTAGGGAAAAAATACTATGTTCATTTCATTGAAAGACAATAATATCTTTTAGCAAACATAAATTACACTTTGGACTTTACCATGTTCAATCAACATGTTGCATTACCAACCTAGGTAAATCAAAGGAAAATGTATTTAATATGTTTAATTTCCATTGATATGCTTGTTAATTTGAGTCTCTGAAAATGTTTGAATGGATTTTTTTGAGCTCATATCTTGCTCCTATGGTAACATTTTTAGGTGCAGCTTTTTTTAAAGTGCGTAATTTTTCATGTAATTTTCAGTGGTATGATCATATTGATCTTAATTTGTTGTTTTTGACAAGTGGTATCTATAAACACACTACTCATAAAGTGTCAAACTCATATATTGTTGGGGGATTTTTTGATTGAGTGAATTTGGGGGGGGGGGTAAATCTTGTGGTTGATTCATTTGTTTTCATCTTTTAAGAGGTATCATGGGCTTTCATATTCATCTTTCTATGGTAGTGTTGAATAAGGATAATTATGAGTCTTGGAAGAAAGGTATCATGGTGCATCGTAGGTGGCTTAAGCTTTTTCCATACCTTTATGGGCTCATACATATTGATCTTAATTTGTTGTTTTTGGCAAGTGGCATCTATAAACACACTACTCATAAAGTGTCAAACTCATATATTGTTGGGAGATTTTTTGATTGAGTGAATTTGGGCGGTTAATCTTGTGGTTGATTCATTTGATTTCATCTTTTAAGAGGTATCATGGGCTTTTCTATTCATCCTTCTATGGCACTATTGAATAAGGATAATTATGAGTCTTGGAAGAAAGGTACCTTAATGCATCTTAGGTGGCTTAAGCTTTTTCCATACCTTTATGGGCTTATACATATTGATCTTAATTTGTTGTTTTTGGAAAGTGGCATCTATAAACGCACTACTCATATAGTGTCAAACTCATATATTGTTGGGGAATTTTCTGATTGAGTGAATTTGGGGGGGTAATCTTGTGGTTGATTCATTTGATTTCATCTTTTAAGAGGTATCATGGGAATTTCTATTCATCCTTCTATGGTAGTGTTAAATAAGGATAATTCTGACTCTTGGAAGAAAGGTATCCTAATGCATCTTAGGTGGCTTAAGCTTTTGCCATACCTTTATGGGCTCATACCTAAACCAGACACACCTTGGAAGCAATCAGATTGGGGTAATAATAATTATCACATTGTAGGATTAATTAGTACATATATTGGTGTTGATATTGTTGTTGATATTCAAGTGGAGATCTCAGATATCGAGTGCCCACACACACTTTGGACCAAAATTTGGGAGATTTTGGGAGACCATCATATCTCTCCATTCCCAGATGATCCTATTACAGATTGTTTGCTTCCCTTTAATGATGTTCATAGAAAACCCTATGATGATGATACTTTAGAGGAGCTTGAGTATAATAAATGTCTTGAATGTCCAGTGGACAAAGAGACTTCTCTTCTTGCTTCTCCTCATACTATTGAGATCACATCCTCATCTATTATTGCATTTGATGATGCTTCTATTGCTACATCTATATGGCTTATTGTGACTCAATGCAATAGGATATTCATAGTCTTTCAAATTTGGCTACTTTGGATGGATTCTTGATAGGTATTTCAGACTTGTTTGTGGAGTCTCATATTGCAATTTTGGGAGACATCATTAATGGCATTCATCTTCTCTATGGTCGAGAAGATTCTTCTTCAGTTGTTGCGAGGGAACACCTTGACCCTCTTGTTCAATCTCTACATGATCATTCTTTGTAGTTTGACATGACTGTAGATCCTTTTAGACAACATTCAAAGGAGGCTTCTTTGTCTTCAGAGGGGATATCTTTCTTTTTGGATCATGTTCTACATTCATCTCTACTAGATTTTGGATTGTCCTCTTTAGCAATGTAGCCTAGAATGTTTGTTTGGAGTGTGTTAGCTTTCGGCATCGACATGGAGACACTTGAGCATGCTTCAGAGATATCATACATCATCTATCTTCCTGACATCTTGCATACATTCTTGGTTTTGTTTCTTCCTAAGGAGAGGAATTTTGTTTGGTGAGATTGGATCATCTTCAACATTCAATGTCAAGCTTCTACCATCATTGCATGAGACTCAACATTGACGGGGGATTGCATTGTCTCTCTTCTACTTCTTCTTCTCTCTTATCACAGGGGTCTTTTTCCTCACATGGGGTTTTGACCTTCTCATCCATCATTAAGAGCATTTCATTTTTTATATTTCATCTCTCTTTTGTAAAGGAGTTTTTTCCCATTGGGTTTTCTCCTTTGCTCCGTTTGTGAGAGATTTCATTTTCATATGTACATGGGTACCTAATATGGCCTAGTAGTCAGGACCCATTCTTACATCTTTTTGTCATTTGCATAATAATCTGATACTCCCTAAGTTGCACTTAAGAGGGGGTATTGGTGTAAATAAAGTCTTCTACCTAGTTAATTCATTACCAGGGGACTTATTTACATGTTCAATTTACTTAGGTCCTAGGAAGGAATCTTTCTAGAAGGTGTTAGTTGTCATTAGTTGTTATCTTTTTCCTTGTAACACATGCGACCTATGTAGTTGTGATAAGTTGTCTCACGTCATATGATTAAGACACTTGTCGTAATCTTATGACATCTTGTATCTCACCTTGGCTATATAATCAAGGGGTCTCTACTATATTGCACACACATAACATTGAATCATAATTGATAATATAGTTTATTCTTGTCATACTCAGATATTCTCTCTTTGTGCTTTTCATTTAGCCTCTAGTTCTTGGGTGGCTATCTCCATAGCCAATGCTAACATTGATTACCTCCCTGGCTAAGTTGTTTGAATGTTGGGCTAATTGGGACAAGGAGCAAGAGGAGCTCAAAGCTCCTGTGTGCATGGAGGAGGATAAAAAGAAGTTACAGAGGGAGATTTAGGTTATTCATAGGAACCAAGAAAAAACCACACAATGCCTTCAAGTTATTACTAATTACAGCAAGGAAACCGTGAATAACACCTCTCATCATCCAGATCTTTCAACAAGAGACAAGGAAAAGTCATGGAAAACAGGTGGCTGAGGATGGTCATGATGATAGCCACATGCATAAGAAAGGTAAGTTGGTGGATAACTCAGCTCTGGACACTACAATGGATACTCAAGCTACTCAGAAGGTCCCCCTATTTTTTGAGGAGAAGCTCCACTTCCTATCTGAAGAGTGGAATGCTATTAGTAATCTCAAGTTCCTACGAGACCTATAGGTGTTTTGTAGTCCCTTGCTAGTCTCTTGTCTTTGTTTCTTTCCGCTGGTGGGATTGTTTAAGTTTTTGCTTGAGTTTTGTAATCAAGTACTAGCCCTTACAGTCTTAATCTAATAAAAATAAATGGTGTTTAGAAACATCTTTGGGTAATTTGTTAAATTGTGTCACATTCTCCTTGCTCTGGTCAGACCTTTAGGATTATGAATTCAATCATCGAGAAAAAAGTAAACATCCAATGAGCCTTAGATGATATATGTCGATGGAGTCTAGGAAAATTCATCGCCAAAAAATTCATCGCCAACAGTTCATCGTCATGACATATTCATTGCGTATACATTTCACTTGCAACAATTCATCACTATTGTATATTCATCATGAAGTATAGATCACAATACCAACCACTAGATTATATAGTTGTCATATGTATATTTACAATAAAATAAAATAAATTGAAATATATATATGCGATGGATATACCATGACAATGAATTGTTGGCAATGAATTATGTACATGATGAATGCCATGACAATGAACTATTGGTGGTGCACTATTGACGGTGAATTGCTTGCAATGAATTATTGGTGGTAAAATTTTCAGACACCATATCGATGTAATACTTTGAAATGAATATCTTTAATTATTCTATTATTAATTTTTTCACATTCTAAAATAACTAAACATTATTTTGAATAAAAATATTTAAATATAACATCATAACATACAAATAAACACAAATTTGTGTCAAAGGAACTTACAATTATGAATAAAAAACTCAACAAAATATAATTTTGAAATTTCAAATTTTATGAAAAATGTGACATAAATGACTGCTATTTTTAGCATTACAAAATATACCTACTACCAATTTTTAAAAGAAATAGAACATAAAATGCAACGTTATATATATTAAATTTAAATGTAAATTTATAAGAATAAAGTTGGTAACTTCTTTTTCATATGTAAACCATTTAAAGCTAGGTTTAGAACCATACCCGACGCGGCACTTGCACTAGCAATCTCCTGTCCCGCAAAATACTCTCGCACGCTATTCAACCAGACATCATTTTTGTCAACTCCGGCCAGCCTCGGCAAAGCTAACACTTTGCCCTCTACGAATCTGAGCTTAATAGGATATTTGCGGTAAAGCTTCGAGCTTTTATACGATTCATAGGGAGCTGTGACAGAATAATAGAGCTTCGCTCCACGGAAATACATCTTCGCCAGCATTGTCTTACCCTGCAATTGCATCCACTGCTCCAATTCTACTGGGACAGACACATCATTTAAGTTTTCAAGGATCACGTCTTTGAAGCAATCAAGGCAAGTTTCAAGATCGTCATCGACCGGATAACAGTTAGGGTCAAATCCCTCATACGTAACCTCATCCTTACAATGCCAACTCACTTTGATTTCCTCCAATTGTGCGCACTCATCCATCTTTGAAAGTCCTTTCATATTATCGTTGTAGAGCAGATAAAATAACTGTAATTGATGGCAGCCACTAATATCAGGAGGATCTTGAACCTTAATGCAATTATATAAACTTAATTTCTTCAACTTTCTTAGTGACGAGAAGTCGGGAAACCTTATTAATTTTTTTAGTGAGAAAAAGTAAACATCCTCCAACATGACACATGATGTAAGATCCGGTGGCTCCCTTATACCACATTTGCCAATTTTGAGCACAGTCAAATTTGATAGACTTCTGAAACTCGGAAAGTCATCTACTTCCCCCATACCCCATAGTTGAAGATTTTCCAGTATGTAACAAGACTCTAAACTTTTGGGCACCGAAGAAATTTCTGATGAAATTTGCAACTCTAGTGTCTGCAAAGCACTTGGCACATCTATATCTGGGCATGCAGTCACTGCATCGCATTCAGACAAAACAATTGTGGATAGTTTCTTACATCCAGCGAGAAGCGGTGAGGCAGCCATTTGGCAGCAACTGACGAGGGCAATACGTTGAAGCTCCACGCATTCTCTACAGTCGAGGGGTCCCTTCACCTTATCACACATACTAAATTCTACTTTCTCCAAATGCGGCAAATCTTTTAACATTGGGAACTCCAACAGGGATGGACAGCGAACATTAATCTCTCTTAGACAGAAACACGGTGTAAGATCTCCCAACTGATTGAGCATCTGGCTGACTGCGATATCGATCTCAAGATATTGTAACCCAATGAGGTTGCTTAGCTTGGGAAGCATTAACATTTGATCTACCCCTCTTATCTGAAGCCACGCAAGGTTTAGTAAGTTTTCCATCCCGTCAAGTGCTGTCAAGACTTTGCAATCGTCTAATGTGATGCTTCTGAGACTGTCCATCCGGCCCAAGTCAAGCTTGTTCATATTCTGCATACCTACGAGCTGAAGCACCAACAGATTTTTAAGAAATTTAGTGGCGATTTGAGATGGATTTCGATACATGCATCGCTCCAACTTAGCCAATTCAAACCCTGCATTGTCTTGTGAAATAAACCCACGTGTACTACGTTCATCGCCCTTCCACCACAGCCATTTCCCCATTTCTTTTGCTTTGCGTTGAGCGAACTCAATATATAGGTCGTGTATGCGAATTTCAGGTTCAGATTCTTCAATAAAATCCTTCCTACATAAATCCTCGACCTGAAGCCATTTATAAACTAAGCGTTCAACGGTTTTCAATTAAAACAACCAAATCACGAACTAAAAACGTTTAAAATAAAATATTCAACTCACTGCTTTCTCAATAAACGGTATCTCTTCGTTGCAATTTATTGCAAGCCACTCAGTAACATTGTGTGGAGACATATTGGGCAGAATATATACGGTGAGAAGCATGAATATGGTGCGGTATTTAGGACACGTGTCATCAAAAGCTTTGTCCAGCACAGCGAACACATCATCCAACCCATAATCGGATCGGTCTACCAAGCCATCTACCTCAGCAACCCATTTTGACAAATTCGAACTGTATTTACTAAAGAGGTGGCTGCCAAAAGCTTTTAAGGCTAGCGGATGAAATTTTCGACCTCTCCGACCAATGTCACAACTAAGCTCTTTGAAAGAACATCTGTTTGCACACTGCAGAGCAAAAGCTTTGTCCTCTGCCCCCAACGTTGACTCTTCTGGTGATCTCCTTTCCAACAAGATGGCTATGGCGTCGTCCTCTTCAAGGCTTGGAACGCGCATGCATGACTGCGGATCAATTCCGCAATGCTTTACTAGAACATCTAAGCTCCGTGCGCTCAAAAGGACGCAGCTGTTTTCCATGAAGTCTGCCTTTAAAAAATACATCACTTCGTCCATGCTTTCCTCTGTGATATTGTCGAGAACCAGCAATACCCTTTGGCCATTCAATCTTTTATCTAACACAACTTGTGCCTGTAAGTTATATTAGAAAATGCAGAAGAATTACACATCTTGTTCAGGCGTTTTTGTTCCGAGTCATTTACATAACACTGGAGTTGTAAGGAGAATTCTACATGTTAAGGAAGAATATCATGTAAACAAAATTAAAACATATAAAATTGCTCACCTGATCTTTTGTCAAGTTTTGGGGAAGCGATGAAGGATAGTAAATGAGATACTGCAGGGCATGTTTTGTTCTTTCGAATGAATCGCCTCTGGAAAATTCCAGAAGGCATACTTTACCTTTAAAATCCTTCAATTTGAAGTTGCAGAAAGCCTTGCCTAGTGTAGTTTTCCCTTGGCCCGCTATTCCATACAATCCTGCAATTCTGACTCCCTTTCCATTGGGATGAACTTTCTTTTCGAAGAAATCTTCAACCTCCTGTAACCATTAAATATATAAGCGTGATAGTACAACAAAACCAAAAGAAAGGAGTCATAAAAAAGAAGGTAGTGAGTTGTTTTCACCTGACACATTCGGAATTCTCCTTGCATAGAAGGCACATGATACCTTGGTAAGACTGTTTTAAGTTTGCTCTGGATTGCATTAACTATTTTGTCTCTGAACTCCACTTCATGGTCTTCCTTACTGAACTTCAGCCCATTTATTGACCGTATTGCTTTCAAAGCTTGGTGCCATTCGACACACTGTTGCTCCTCTGTGCCAATCTCTTTCCACTTTTCGTCGAGTGTTGTAATTTGCTTAAGATACCCCGGTGAAATAGTAAAGAACAATGGTAAAATTTCGGGAAGGGGATATGTGTCTCTAGCTTTCACGCAAGCAGCGAGTTCGAGCATTGGCCACTTTGATTGCAAGAAATCCTCAGAAAGAAGGAAAACTGCTAGTCTGCATGTCTCAACGGCTTCGAATATGAGTGGGGGGAAAACTTCCCCCACTGGCAAACTTTCACGATCTTCATCAAAGAAGCAGAACACGCCTTGGCTTGTGAGATCTCTGTAGAGCTGCCTAACAAAATTTTTCTGCTTACCACTGTGACTGAGAAATACATCAAACTTCTGTCCGTGGTCACTGTTAATCGAAACAATGAATAAATATTAACGCTGGATGCATTTAGCGGAGAAACAGAGCAACGTCCAAATAAAATGCAATCACCTGCGCGTCCGTTTGTTGGGTCGAGAGGAATCGTTTGTGCGTAAACTTTCAGCCTCCCCAGTGAAATGCTCAGCTTGAGAATGTTCCGGGCTGCGTAATTTCTTCAATTGCGTGGGCTGGGTCTGATCCATTGCGAGGCATTTTGCACCTATTGCTTCACACGATAAATTGGACACAGATCACCACCATGCATGCATCATACAATAGTTCCTCAATTCTAATGTTCAGCAATTCAATATAAAGCCTAGAAAATTTCAAATTATAAAGCCTTAACTCTGTCTAACCTTAATAAGTTATTTTGGTCGTTTCCAGTATATCTAAATTCATTGAAATTTTAATATTCAGAATAAGTGAGAATGGTTAAAGCGAGTTGAAAATTGTGGAAAAGGATACAACTCTATTCAAACAATCTCAACCATCAAATTTTCTAAAATATTAAAAAATCTAACATATAATTAAAAAAAAAACTATTTTCTTATATAGGGTAAGAATTATTTTTTTCTTTTAAACTTTCTTAACTTAAATTTTTAGATAAATAATAATCTTTTAATAAATAGATATATTTTTTAAAATAATATTATTAATAACAATAAATCAATAAATTACAAATTGACTTTTTATCTTTTAAATAGTGTTTCATTTTATTTTCAGTTTTTAAGTTTCGTGTTAGTTTAATTTTAGATATAAAAGCTAAAATTTTACATTTAACAATCTTAATATAGTTTATATTTAGTTTTAATATTTTATTTAATAATACTTTTTAATTAGTTAATGTTGTTTGTAATATATTAATTATATTTTTTAGATACATATTTTATTAATATTTTAATTTTAATAAATTAAAAAATAGTTTATTTTTTATTGAATTATTTATTAACTTTTTTTTTAAACTGCAGTAATCTAGTAGCCCACCTCTTGCAGGGTACTTTAGTCAATCAACCTAGGTCCCCCACCCTTAATCATTTAAATTAACTTAATAAGTTTATTATTTGTTGTTAATTTTTTAAAATTATTAATGTTTATGAATATTTAGATTTTGACATATTTTGGCTTTGTATTTATTTTATTTTATTTTAGTTTTTAATTTAGATTTAAGTTTGAAATTTATTTTTATTATTTATATCTTTTTTATGAAATTACAAATAATAATTAAAAAATATTAGAATTAATTGAATTTATAATTAATTATCTTATTAAAACTTTAATTATTGTAGAATAATTCTATTTTAAATTTTTGTTATAATTTATATAAATAAATGAATTTCAATCTTAAACTATAAAATAAAATTTATAGAGTGAGAGAGAGGTAACTTTTGATAAGTCGTTTCATGCCAACAATTGAAGGATAGCATGTCCTAGGGAGTCATGCTTAGGATTGCATGTCATTTGGTTAAGAATACGATAATTCACCTTTAAAACCTTTTTAATGTGCCCATTGCACACTTAGAATATGATAATCCATCTCTCCTACTCTCTCTCTCTCTCTCTCCCAATTTATATTTTTCTATCTCTCCTTTATATATCCCTATTTTTCCTCTCCCTCTCCCTATCACTTCATCTTTCTATATCTCTAATTCTCTCTCCTATCTCTATTTCTCTCACTCCATCGGCCTCCCTCTCTATCTATTTATAGATATTTATCTTCATTTCTATCTCTCTCCATATCTCTCTTACTCATACACACACACACACACACACACACACACACACTGTGTTTCTCTCTCCCTATCCCTAGCTCTAGCTCTATATCTCTCTCCATATTTAAATTATTACATATCTTTCTCTATCTCTATCTCATTATCTATCCATCTCTCTTTACCCCTATATTTTTCCCTCTCTACCCCTCTCTATATATCACTTCCTATCTCTATATTTATATTTCTATCTCTCTCATTCTCTCCCTCTCTCCCCCTCTCTATATATTTATCTCTGATGGATCTCTCTCTCTCTCGCTCGCTCTCTCTCTCTCTCTCCTCCATCTCCATCTCCATCTCTATATCTAACTTCCTCTTTATCTCTCTCTTTACCCCCTGCCCCTCACCCCTCTCCCCCCCCATATCTCTCCCTCTTTCTATCAACATATCTCCCTCTCTCCCTATTTCAAACATATCATTAGCCTATTGGTAATAGAGCCTTATTATCTTCCCAATTCAAAGGTTTTGTTTTAGTTGTGTTTAGATCCCTATAAGTAGATGCATATTTGATTTGAAGCTATCACTTCTCCATTGAGACCTTCGTTACAGTACAAACAAAATCATTTTTTAAATAGCCAACCAATTGACCTCATGTATACTACACAAATGCATGAAAACAATATAGAAAAAATATCTCTAATTGACGATTCACACTTCTTCAATGTACCCATTGCACACCAAGGTGTGATTGCTAGTTTATTTTAATATGAATAGTACAAAGAATATTGAAAACATCTTCATAAGATTATAAGGGATAAATCACATTGTTAATTAATTAGATAAAATAAATATTTAAGTGAAGATTAGAAATAATTAAATATGAAATTAATTTTAGAAAATAATTTAATGTAAATTAATTAATGTTGAGAAGTTATGTGTAATAGCAAGGGTGAGGTGTAATAGTATGAATGTGTTAACAAAAACTTTTTATCTTTTTTACTCATTCACACATCAAAATATTAATATATTTTAATAAACATAATACTTACAAAATAAACAAAACATAAGAACTAAGATATCCCCTCATCAACATTACCTCCAAAAAAATTACACACCCTTGCTTTTCATTTACATATACAATATAAGATTTCATTTCCAGACATTTCCCTCTAGTTTTATTTAAAACTTTCTTACTAAACTTTGAAAATGAGAAGAAAGCTTATTAAAATTTAAGTTTGTGTTGATTTTCATATAGAAAATAAACACAAATAAAATTTTGAAATTAAACTATAACTTCTAGATAAGTGTATAAATATTATTTATATTTAATAATCAAATACTATCAAAAATATAGAAAATAAAAATAAAATTAATCTACTATTCCTAAATTAAAATTTATTATAGCTAATAGTGCATGGTGTGATGGTTAAGTTGGTGTGTTGTTCATTTTGGCATCAAGGTTCAAATCCCATTGGGGTGTAATTGTTGAGTGTTATGTTGGGGATGAGGTCCCCAATTTTTTACCTTACCACTTCATAGTTCTGAACCAATTTATGACCTCACCACTTCATAGTCCTCAAGCAATTTATGACCTCACCACTTCATAGTTTTCAATCATTACCTGGATCTTTTAAAAAAAATTACCATATTTTTTTTAATTATTAATAAACACTAATAAGAATTAATCCCTTCTAAAGCCAAAAGTAGCATGGTATGATGCTTAAGTTGTTGTGTTGTTATACTTGCCATCAAGGTTCAAACCCCATAGGGTGTAATTGTTGAGAATTCATATTAGGGATGACATCCCCCATTTGTGACCTCACCAATTCATAGCTCCAAAACAAAAGCATTTACCCCTCTTTTAAAAAAATAAATCCCTTTCAAAAAAAATATTTTAGAATTTTTTTTATGAATATTCAAATTAAATAAAAAATATATAAATATAATGTTTTAGAGTTGGGCCCTTTTGTAATGGTTCTTCCGTAGACTTGTGAGTGTGTCATTTACCGTGCTCCTTTTAAAAATAAAATTGTACTATTTTTTTTATTAATGCAAACTTAAATAGGAAATATTCATAAAATATATATATATATATATAAAAATAGAGACGAATAAATGATTAAATAAGATAAAAATACCAATAGTAGACTTTCTTAAAAGCAAAAGTTACATTTAGAAAAAAATTAAAGTAAATAAAGCAGATAGAATAAAATTTGTGTCTATGTACATAGTAATAAAATAGTTCAAAAGTAAGAGTTAACATAAAGTGATTAAAAAAAAAAGAATCTACACTAATATTAGGAATTTTCAAGCTTTGAAATCACTCTTGCATGCAATGCAACACTAGCCCACTGTGGTCTAGTGAACATGGTTTGATAGGGATGGAGGGTTGCCCACAGAATTTTAGGGAGGTATTGGCATATCAAGATTTCTATAATGGAGGCAAGTGAACACAACCACCCAAATCTCTTTCAGTGACCTTTCCTTTTGACTCTACACTTTTAGGTGTGTCTACCAACCTAGGCAATCACCTCCCTATCTATCATTTTGCCCATGTTCCTAAGATTTCTATGCAAAGTTATATTTGTGATAAGTAGGATTATTTACAAAATTATGCTCTCATTTGCATATTAGCAAAAAAATGGGCAAATTTATGTGACCTCCATTCTTGGATCACTAAAAATGAGAATGAATATATTGAGGAATAAATTTTCATTTACCCTTGTACTAGGAGTTTCTTTATCTCTAACTTTGACTCTATTGAAGACAAGGAGATCGTGTTAAAGAATAATCCTTGGATATTACATGGGAACTTCTTATGTATAAAAACCTTGGTTTCCATCTTTTGATCCTCAAATTAAGACTCTCTTCAGCTTTCCTCTAGGTTAAATTACCTTATCCTCCCTTGCTATTCTGGGAATTAGAGACTTTGTAATCCATTATTAGTAGAATAGGTAAGTATCATTGCACTTCAAAAGAAGTAATTAAATATGCAAGTTCTACTTGTGCATTTTATGTCTTGAAATGGACCTATACAAAGGTCATCCTACAAAGATCTCATTTGTGGGAAAAATATGTTGGAGGCAACCTATACATTACAAAAAAAATATATATCAGATGTAGAAAATGTTTTTCAACTGATCATTCTACCCCTTTATGTCAAAACAATGCAAGCTAGAGAGATGTTCAAGACCTTCGAGGGATTGTATGAGATTAATAACACTAGCAAAGATCTTGCGTTGAGGCAACAGCTACATCACATCAAGATGGCCAAAGGAGATTCAATTATCTCCTTCTTTATGAAGATCATGGAGTTGAAGGAACAACTATATGCCATTAGATGTATAGTTGATGATAGACTTAGTCATGTTGCAACTTAACGGTCTTCCTCAATCTTGGGAACCTTTTATCCAAGGTATCAATGGAAGATCGAAGCTACCAAAGTTTAATCACCTTAGAGCAGATTGCATTCAAGAGGAATCTAGGTTGGAAGCAAGAGGTAATGGTAGAAGTTCTCACAATGAAGACAATCATGTTCTTGTTGCTCAAACTTCAAAGAGGAAAGGAAGAGAAGGGAGAAAAGGAAATTTCAAGAGGAATACAGATAGGAAATAGGATGTTGCTCCTAAATCAAAGAAAAAGAAGGATCTCTCCCATATTCAGTGCTTCAAATGTGACAAGTATGGTCATTATGCTAGAGATTGTGCAACAAGACCAAAGCAACTTTCTTCTACTGCAGGTGTGGATGATGTCTCTCCTCAAAAGGAATCAAGAGATAACTCGAGTGGATTTATATTTATCTCTTCCTTATCAAGCAATGTTCCAACTGATAATAGGATATAGTTGATTGATAATAGTGCTTCTAGGCACATTACAAGATATAGAGAGCATCTTTCAAATTTGGTGGAAAGAGAAACCAACATTCAAGTAATAATTGGAGATGATGCTTGCTATTTAGTGAAAGGTGTTGGAGCCACCTCTCTTCACCTAGATTCTAGCATGCCTCTTCATTTGAGTGATGTCTTCTTCATCCCAGGTATCAAGCGGAACCTTGTAAAGACAACCAGAGTGATTGGTGTTCGGCATGAGAGTCTATATAAACTTTCCATTCGTCCAATTCAAGCATTGTTGCATGATTCCACCAGTTCAAGCGAACTTTGACATAGGAGGCTTGCTCACCTTTACTTTAAAGCTCTTCCATGCATGGAGAAGATGGTTACTGGCCTTCTGAAACTCAATCAGGAGCATGATGGTACTTGTAGAGGATGCACAATGGGTAAGAATACTAAGGGTCCTTTTCATAGTAGTGAAAGTAGATCAAAATGTATTCTAGATCTTGTTCATTCTAATTTGTGTGGTCCAATGTTTGATGCATCCTTGAGTGGTTTTTGGTATGTAATTTTCATTGATGACTACTCTAGAAAGACTTGGATTTTTTTGAAGTCTTGAGGAATCTGAAGAAGTACTTGAGAAATTCAAAGAATTTAAGGCTCAAGTTGAAAATTTTTCCGAAAAGAGGATCAAGGTCCTAAGATCGGATAACGGAGGAGACTACACTTCTGGAGGCTTTCATAATTTCTGCATTCAGGCAGGAATTAAGAGGGATTTTTGTGTTCCTTACAATCCTTAGCAAAACAGAGTTGCAGAAAGGATCCATGATCAAGACTTACAAAACTTCCTTTGGATAGAAGCATCCAGAATTGCAATGTATGTTCAAAATCGAAGCCCTCATCGAATACTGAAAAAATATGACTTCTGAAGAAGCATTTATAGGTGTGAACCCTGAGGTTAGTCATTTGAGAATCTTTGGTTGTCATGTTTATATTCATGTGCCTAAAGATAAGAGATCTAAGTTAGAACCATCTGGCAAGAAAGGAATATTTATGGGTTACAGTGAATCTTCAAAAGCCTATAGGATTTATATTCTAGGATAGAAACAAATAGAGATCAGCAAGGATGTCTCTTTTGAAGAAGATGTTGCATTCAAAAGATCTAAAGTTTCATACATGGAGATAGATAATGAAGACCAAGAGACTCCTAAGGACATGGACATTGATCATACTTCTAAGATTAAGAGGGAGTCTACTGAACCAAAAGAGGATTTTGATCTAGTTGAGCCTTTGGAACCAACTAATGGGCTAAAAGATATTGTCATAGGTCGAAAGAGACCTCTATGGGCTAGGCAAACCATGCAAGAGGCATAAAAGTTTACAGCTCCTATAGGCACATTAAGAGAAAGAAAAAGACCACAGAAGTTTCTAGGCAATATAGCATTAATGAGTCATGTCATTGAGTATGAGCCTTGCAGTTTTGAGGAAGCATCAAGTCGGCAAGTATGGAGAGATGTTATGGCTGAAGAATATCAATCCATTATCAAGAATGATGTTTGGGATATTGTACTAAGACCTAAAGGGAAATCAATTGTATCGTATAAATGGATTTTCAAGATCAAGAATGTAGCTAATGGAAGCATTGAAAAGTACAAAGCTAGATTTGTGGCTAGAGGATTCTCTCTGGAAGAGGGAATAGATTATAAAGAAACTTTTGCTCCAGTTGCTCGTTATAAGTCCATCAGAACTATTATTGCTATTGCAGCAGCTAAGGGATGGAAGCTACATCAAATGGACATGAAGACAACATTCCTTAATGGCATGATTGAAGAAGAAGTATACATTGACCAACCTAATGGCTTTGTGATTCATGGGAAGGAGTTTCATGTTTGCAAATTGAAGAAGGCTTTGTATGGCCTTCAGCAGGCTCCTCGTGCTTGGTATGAAAGGATAGATTGATACTTGATGAGCTTGGTCTTCTCCAAAAATGATGTTGACTCAAATCTTTACTTCAAGGTAGTTGATGGTGAGGCTTTAATCTTGGTTCTTTATGTTGATGATCTATTTCTTACTGGAGCAGAATATGTCATTGTCAAATGCAAGGAGTTAGCTTTCGAATTTGAGATAAAGGATCTAGGTTTTATGCAATACTTTATAGGCTTGGAAGTGTGGCAAAGACCCAGTGAGATCATTTTGAGTCAAGGGAAATATACTATAGTTATCTTTAAGAGATTTGGGATGATGGATTGCAAATCTATGTCTACACCGATGGAAACTAATTTTAAGAAGTTAAGTTAGTCTGCAGCTAATTAAGATTTAGTAGATCCTACCATGTACAGGAAGTTGATTGGATCGTCGATGTATCGAGTCAATACTAGACCACACATTTGCCATGCAATGAGTGTCCTCAGTCAATTCATGTGTGAACCAAGGAAAATTCATCTAGTTGCAACTAAGCATAGCTTGAGATACTTGTGTGGCACAGATGGATATGGCTTGAAATATACTTCCAGTGTAGACCTAAAGTTGCAAGGCTATTCTGATTCTAATTGGGCTAGGAGTGTAGCTGATTGAAAGAGCGCCCTTGGATGTTGCTTTAGATTGGGGTCTATGATGATTTCTTGGTGTAGTAGCACTAAGCACTGCAAACGCCGAATATATTGCAACATGTGTAGTAGATCGAGAAGCAGTATGGCTTCGGAAGCTCCTTGCAAGATTATTTGGGAAATCATTGGAGCCAACTATTATTCATTGTGACAATCAAAGTTGTGTGAAGATATCTGTCAATCCAGTGTTTCATGACAGAACAAAACATGTTGAGATAAAATACCATTACATCCAAGATATGGTACTGAGGAAAGCTATTCAATTGAGACATATTTGCAATGATCATCAAACGGCTGATATTCTCACCAAGCCTCTCTCCAGAGTGAAGTTTCTGCATTTTCAAGACAAGCATGGAGTTGTGGAGAATGAAGCCCTTCCTGAGAGGGAGACTCAAAATCAGTGATCATTTGTGACTTGCTATAATGCATCCTTCTTTATGACCTGGAGAAATTTGGAGTGAAAGCCCTTATTAATGCATTTTTCTCTGAGACGAAGAAATTTGAGGTGAAAGCCCTTGTCCATCTCTTAGACAGAGATGTGGTTCTTTTCACCCTCTGGGAGTAGCCATGGTGGATGTCATGTTTAGAGACTCCATGACAACATCACGTTGAAAGACTCTGTGATGAATTCTTTGTACTTGTGTTTTTCCACTCATGGGAATAGCCATAGTGGACATCATGTTGAGAGACTCCATGATGACATCACGTTGAGTGACTCTGTGATGGGCACTTGTGCACATGTTCTTTCCATACATGGGTGTAGCTATGGTAGACATCATTTTCAGTGACTCCATGATGATCACATTGAGAGACTACGTGATGAACTCTTTTCCACAAATGGGTGTAGCCATTGTGGGTGTCATGTTGAGAGACTCCTTGAAGGATTCCTCCCTAGCTAAGAGGGAGTGTTGATGTTATAGCTACGGGTTTCATCCTTCACCCAATGTAATTGATGAACAAATAAATAAAGTCAAGACTACTTATTTATTTGTGTGTGCGTCCCAAGAGAAGAGGTGCTTCTATTTAATTTTGTATGTTATATTTTGGTTTATCCAAATAAAGGCGAACTTAACTAAATCTCCTTGAACAAAGAGATACTTTGGTTTATGAAAAAGTTGACTTAAATGAAATAATCACCACCTTTTGTAAATGGTTGACTTCTTGTGAAAGATCGTCATGTTTGAAAGAAGACTTATCTACATGTATAAATAGATGGTGCTACTCTCTCTTACCCATTATTATTATTCAAGACAAGTTAACATTATGTACAGAAAAAGATATTATCTAAGAGCAAATCGATATTAACATCAAGGTGTTCGACTTTCTTCTTTGGTTGTAATTTGCATCAAGAGTGGTGCTACAGATCGGCCTTGTAATTGGCCACATTGTAAAGCTTATTGTTGACATATTTATCAATATATAAGTAATATATTGTTGCTGGTTTTTCCTCCCTCAAGGAGGGTTTTCCTAAGGTATATGTTGTGTTCTATTGTTTGAAATTGTTCTATCTCTGCTTATTTAAATTTTGATCCTAAAATTGTCATTCTTTACTTAAAGAATTATTTTATTATATTGAACTTTCTTATAGACAAATTGTAACCATGCGAGTTTCTCCTAAATCAAGGAAAGAAGACAAAGTCATGGTGACCAAAGACAAAAATCCCTACTAGTGATATTGACGAAAAAATATAGACATGCCTCACCCGGGATCGAGATGCGAATTCGACCAAGTAGTTCCAAATCTGCCACGGGTCTAAATTGAAATGTCCTGTCTATGTCTGGTTTCCTCGATCATCCCAATACGTGTATAATCTCCTGAGACCAAATAGTAGTATTAGCTAACATGTGTTCCAACAAAATCCACTATTCTTTCTCAACTTTTGAGCTCACTAATATTAAAAAGTGGGTAAGTACAACAAATTGGGTCCACATTTATAAGAATCATCAAAAAAATTCTCGACAACCACAGGTACCTGTTTCAAAAAATAGGTATTGATTTAGGATCAAGACCTTGAGCCTTAAGGTCTAATATGGGTACCTTTTTTTCTTTTTAAAACGAGTACCCATTTCTACCTACACCATATTCCCACTCCTTTTTAGAATGGATGTAGCGTCATATATTATCACCCTTCACAATTTTACACTATGTTTTGGTCCCCCCAAGTGCTTGTGCTCAATTATACTTGTTAGGAATTTGTTTTATTATTGTTTTCGGCAAATTAAACAAAATTTGAGAAATGAAATTAAAACTTTATTTAACGAACACCTAAAGTTCAAAATAGGTTAAGACTAGGGTGCCCTTCCACCTATCTCCCTTTTTTTGGCCCAAAATCTTAAAATATATTACCAACCTTAGTGTGTTTGTAAATTCAAAATCATTTGTTGGATTATCAAAATGATTTATATGAGATATGTTGAAACTCATAGAAATATAAGTCTTTCCCTCCATTTGAACACCCAATGAAATTTTTATCTATCAAACAACTTCAAAAGGCAATTAAAAGAATTACAAGAGAAAAATATGCACATTATCTACAACACTCTATTAGCCAAATTCATGTTTACAACACATCAACAAATCTATCTTGTATATAAAAAGATGTTTCATGTTTCATGTTTTTTATTGTTATGAGCAATAACATTAGCTTGGTGTTTAAGATGCATAGATCACCCAATATCATGTCCATAAGTACGATGATATTGACAAAATTATTTTGCGTAAAAATGAGTAGGTAAGGGTTTGGTGGTGTTTATGGGATGAACCCAAGGAAGTTCAATCATATTTCTATTAAGTAATTGCATTATAATGGAATGAAGAGAGTTAGGAATTTGTGAAAATTGTCAATTCCTTGGTTTTAATAGATAGGATGTTGTAGGTGAGAGTGTTGCAATGGCAAATTGTCTTTGGATGTTATTGGAAGGAGGGAAGTTATCTTGATGAGATTTTTCTTTTCCTTTTTGAATGATTGATAATTAGATTGAGGCACAACTTCGTATTGATTACTAGGAACCAATGAATCTGAATGCTCATATTGGCTAACTGATATTTGATAATCATGAAGAGTTGTGCATAGATGTGCGAAGCATGGATCCTTAATTTCCCTTTATCATTCACCCCAAGGATAAATCACTTGCAAACCTTTTCCAAACAAGCCAAAGACTATAAATCTTGCCACCTTCCTTGTCATTTAGTCAAAAATATACTCACATGGTTGATAGTGCTCGCAATCATGTTGATGACACTAACGTAACACCCATTGTGGTATATTTTGACACTAATTCTGATAATAACATGAATGGAAAAAAATATTATCATAATGAGTAATTGGCTTGCATGTGAATGAGAGCTCTTATGAACCTCATGAACAAACATATTCAAAGACTGCTTGGATGATTTTGTGTTAATCTTTATAGATGATATATTGATCCGCTCTAAGTCTATTGAAGTGCATGATAGGCATCTAAGGATAGTATTGCAATGCTTCAGAGAGAGGAGACATCTTGGTAAGTTATCCAAGTGTACATTTTATCAAGACAAGCCGCACAATTTAGGACACATCATATCAACAAAGGGGATTTTTGTAAATCCACAAAAGATCAAAGCAATTGTAGAATGGCCTACACCAAAAAATGTGATAGAGGCTTGTAGCTTCATGGGTCTTGTTGGGTATTACAAGAAGTATGTAGAAGGATTTTCAAGAATAGTAGCACTGATCACATCACTCCAAAAGAAAGGAAAGAGAATTGAATGGATCGAGAGGTGAGAGAAGCATTTCAACTTTTCAAGTAGAAGTTTACAATAACCCTAATTTTGACTATAGTTGATCCTAATGGGCACTTCACAATGATCACGAATGCTTTAGGAGAGGGAGTAGGAGCAGTATTGATGCAAGATGGGCAAGTGGTAGCATATGAGTAGAGGAAATTGAAGCAACATGAGTTGAACTACATAACTTGTGACTTAGAACTAGATTGCATAGTTCATGCATTGCAAATATGGAGGCACTACCTTTTGGGAAATCATTTTGAGCTGAATATGGGTCACCTAGGACTCAAGTACATCTTAACCCAACCAAATCTCAATGCTTGACAGAGACAGTGGCTAGAGTTCCTTAGTGAGTATGATTTTGGAATTGAATACGTCAAGGGACAAGTGAATAAAGTAGTTAATGCTCTTAGCAGAAGGAGGCACCTAGCACCTATGACTATGATAAGGTCCAACTTGAGGCAACAAGTGGTACACAACTTGCAAGGAGATGAACACTATGCTAGAGTCAAATAAGCCTTAGATCACAAGATGGAAGAATGGCCAATGTGGAATTGCTAGGAGAAGAGGTGGACACTACCCAAAACTCCCTCTCAATCTTTGAGGTGAGTTTTGATAACACACTTAGGAGGAAAGAATGAGATGTTATTGAAAGTATTGATGAGATGAGGAAGTTTCGTTTTGGGTTAGCTTTCCACTCAAACCACAAAACTCTAGCCATGTGGATCATTCCTCCAAATCATGATAAGCCATAGTTGGATTATGATCCCCAATATTGTTGCAATAGTTTCTGGAAAAAAGAGTTGGGGATGTATTTACATCTGAGACTACTTCATGAATAGTCCATACTACTAAGTTTAGTGAGGAAAACTCTAAGAAGCTGCAACAAAACTTATAAAGAGAGGCTAAGGAGAAATCATTTTCTTCAAAGAAGATTATAGAGAAAACAAATCATTGATAAACAAGCTTCACTTATAGATCCAATTTATGGATTAAAAGCCAATGATACCCCTCCAAGAACCTCCAAAATTAGCAATAGTTCAAAATAAGGGGTATGAAACGTAAGAGATTCATTGAATATAGAAAATGTAAAGTTCAAATCATACAAAAAAAATAAAGAAGAAATGGTTAAAGGTGTTTAAACCTAAAGAAGCACTATAATAATTTCATTACAATAGAAAATTTCAAAGGGATAGCTTTAAACCACAACTACTAAGAATCAAAATTAGATGAATTTCGATCATTTATGGCATAATGAGTTGGTTAAATCATGGTATTGTTGCCATTGTCACAAAAGTTCAATCTTCCACTAGACCAACATGTTTGTGGGCTTTAAACCCTCATTGGACTAATGTGCTCATAGGCCTTGCATTCCCAAAATCCCCCTTTGAAGCTATTATGCTCACTGGTTTAAAGCCCCAGCTAGGTCAATGAGCTCATGAGTTTGAACCACCAACATTCATGCTAGTCATTCATGTCAAGGGATGAGGTCCCTCATGTTGAGGCTTGAACAATTTATAGCTCCGATTAAAATGCATTGAATTATCAAAACAAAACAATTCAACTCCAAGAATATTCCCTATGAACAATTATTCAAAATACCAAACTATGAAGTTTCTATATACTAATTACATATGAAGTTTTGAAGCTTTTATATGGAATAACTTATGTAATGGAAAAGCTAAAAGTAATCTAAAAGTTAAAATGGAAGAGTTTCAACTTCTTCCTCGATCTAATATCCCAACTCTTGTGAGCCCTAAGGGAAGAAAGAAACCAATAACACTTTGGAGGGAAGAGTTCAAGGGTCTTGTTCCCTTGTTTGTAAACCCACTACTCACAAATGATAAAGTGGACCATTAATTATTCAATGACCAAATTGATAGTATTCTAGCATTAGAAACAAAAATGAATAACTTCCATCAATAAAGACAAGGTCATACTAAATTTCAAATTTCAGATTAGCATAAACAAAGAAAAGAAAATTATTGATGCTAACTAACCTAGTAACGAGTGAAATGAGTAGCACTGGTCATATTCTAACAAGTATCGAACAAGATTTGTGTATTTTGAACTCACTTATAAAAGGTGACAAGGCATTTTGACAACACCAATCTAAGATCATAAAACAAAGATACAAGTGCCAATTATCCATATGAGATTAGCATTGTCTCTTTAATATATCCAGAGATTATTTGCTTATGTATGATACGATCAATGAAATCATGTTAGGATCTCACTTTAAATAAATCAATTAAAGAGTAGGCCATCAAAGAAAAGTGAGGCCTCCATAACGTCCTATAAATTAATAACCAAGAGATAATGCAATGGGTGATGGCCCATCAAGAATAAGGAACCAGGAAAGTGCACTTGACATTTTGGAATTTCATCTAGACCACTTTGACAATGAACATGCCTCTAACAAAAAATTTGACGGAGATGTGCATGATTTGGTTCAATCTAGTAGTGAAATATTGAAATGGCCATGCTACTACTAGTGGTGACCTTGAATTTCAAAGCCTGTCAAAAAAATTTAAAATACGTCTGTGGAACGTGTCAATGAATTCCCAACTCAAATAGGTTTCTAAGTATCCATTCACTGAATGTATAGAGAATGAAGATGGAGTGGTTGTGCTAAAACTATGTCATTGCAAGATTTGCAACTAGAAATAAGCAAGATAAAACATTGCAATTAAAATTAGAGTCGGTAAGTTTACAAAAAGGTAATGTAAATGGAGTTGAAGTCATTAAAGCATTAGAAAATGAAAGATGAATGCGCTCATGCTCAAAATGCATCTGAATACAAAGAATTTGCAATCACATATATGACTAGTTATTTTTGCCAAATGTAAATGCTTGAGGATTCTAGGGAATTTATTGCTGGTTTCCCTACAAAAATAGAACATATATGAAATTAAGGATGAGAAATTGAAGATGTACAACGACTACAGTTCGGGACACTATTGAATTGTTTGATGTAATAGGTCTAGATTGGATTAATAGATCAAAGAATATTAATGTTGATTCTTTAACTACTGAAGCATCTAAGTTTGATTTGAAACTCGTACCTTCTCACTAGCAGTCAAGTGTGGAAATCCTCACAAGGCCTAATGTTCCTGATAACATCCATAGCTAAGAGGTGTTTAGTGACAATCAGCAAATATACAGATTCCTTAATTGTGTGGAATAATTTGATAGCCACTCATTGATTGGAAATCTATGGTTGAAATGGAAGATGGTAAGGAAATTTTGTTGAGTTATTCATCAATGCAATTGAAAAGGGCTAGTTGAGCTAAAATGAATGTTCAATAGTGTAGATTGCTATAAGAGCAAAACTTAACTTGTTGATTAAGATTATATCAAAGGTGTAAATTTGGGGATTAAAGCAGACCCAAAGATGATTTATAGTGGGAAGAAGTTGAATAAAAAAAAAATGCTGATTGCACTATTGAAGACATTTGAGAAGTGTTTGGCTTGGTGGTATGATGAACTTCAAGCTTATAGGTGGGACCCATTCCAACGGAATATTCCACTCCAGCCCAATACAAAGCCTTTCACAATGAAATATTCCACTCCAACCCAATACAAAGCCTTTCACACAAAAGTAGATGTCTATCA
>VDFB02000003.1:696003521-696063426 GCA_007258455.2 Sequoia sempervirens
TAATACTCTTCAAAATTGGTCGCCAATTCAAGTTCATTATGCTTTCATAATACTTTATATCTGTGGAGCTCAACCATCCCTTGATGCCATAAAGCGAAGATTGAGGAATGGTGTACATGCAGAGTACATCCCGCTTGAAGTCTTTGAAAACAATAGCCATATCAAATGCCTTTTTCCCAAGCCATACTCTCTCAAGGTTAACAATCTCAATCTCACTAATAGTGATTACTAAGAAAGGTAATTCCACCAACTCTACCAAATAGTTTACCGTAGGAACAATAAAAGTAGAGGCTTTGAAAGAAACTCCATGAAAACCAAGCTCTCTAAATGGTATATCAAACTCTAGTTCAAAATATTTTAGATGAGGTTGAGCTCCCATATATGCTCTCTTACTTTCTTTGAAAAATCCTTGAAACTTTGTATTGATTTTATTTTTCCTGTCCCTCTCTTGTTGTTCATCCTCAATTTAATCAGGGTCATACATTGACCTTCTTGCCCCTCCTAAAGTTTGGACCACATCCATTACCTCCACATAAAACTGGACATACTTGGTATTCTTGGTTCCCATGCCATGATATGGTTATGCAAATGAAAATGAAGCAAAGTAATCATCTCCTTCTCCTCGAGCTAGAAGAATGCATCCTTAATGTTTTGATACATGATATCATCTCTCTCTTATGCTCTCATGGTTGAATACTGAAATCTAGTATGGTGGGCCTCCAGAGTTCCAATCATCTTTCTTCCTCTTTCCACCAAATGTTGGCTTGATCCACATGTCTACCAGCGTAATTTGGTTTTGTTTTTTGAAAGTTGAAGTTTCTCCTAAGTCACCAATGTAGCTCTCTCTTCCTTTTCAGACTCTTTCATTGCTACACATCGTCTCTGGGATTTTATCATCTATTCCACATGTTTGATGTGTTTTGAATCCTTGCATCTAAAGGAAATTTCCTTAACATAAATACTACTAGGGAATTTCAATGTTACCATTGTAGTTGGCATTAAAGTCGATACCTACAACATTGAATATTATCCTTATATAATAATTCCCTCCATCTTGTTGGCTTGTAACACTCTTGATGGTGGCTACAAGAAATTTGATTCTGATTCCTCCTCTACATCAGAGGGTTCATAACCTTGATCTCACTCTTCTGAATTATTAGAATTAGAATCACTAGCTTCCATATTCAAAAATTCCCAACCACCATCTTCAAAAAATTTATCTGGATCATTTGTAATACTCTTCAAAATTGGCGGCTAGTTCAAGTTCATTATGCTTTCATAGTACTTTATATCCATGGAGTTCAGCCATCCCTTGATGCCATCAAGTGAAGATTGAGGAATGACATCAATGCGAAGTACATCCTGCTTGAAGTCTTTGAAAATAATAGCCATATCAAATGCCTTTTGCCCAAGTCATACTTTCTCAAGGTTAAAAATCTCAATCTCAAGTATTAGCTAGGGAATTTGAAATTTTATTATGGTATGTGAACTTTGATATGATGTAATATGATTATGGTTTCACCTCATATGTTGTAATATTAGATATATATAAAATTATTGCATGAAATAAATAATTAATTTTCATTCTAAATGTATTTCTTTTGCAAAACACGGGTCTTCCAAAAGATCAAGATGATCCTCAACATGATATAGATCCACAAAATATTGGTTATGCATGTACAAATCACATGGTAGAGGATGATGATGATTCAGATGCGGAAGACACCGAGGCCGATGACAATGATGATGATGACAACGATGATGATGATGATCACGATGGTGATCATGATGATGAGACAGTTGGTGATAGTAATGAGTGGCATTCATGATCATATAGACTGCATCATGGATCATTGTTGATATATCGTTATGATGACTCTTTTCATTGTTACTATCATATGTATCATTTTCATGGCCTCTAGTACTATATTATTGAGTTGTATCATATTGATATGTATCATTTTCAAAATTTCACTATATCATTTGGACATGTATCATCTTGACTTGTATCAGTTTGAGTTACATAATTTATCAATTTTATTTATATCATTTGTACATGTATCATTTTCACTTATGTCGACTGTTGGATGTATCATTTTGACATGTTTTTGATGTACTAGCATATTTGAATTTCACTTGTTTTAGTTATATATGATGATGATCTTAAATCAATATTGACTTGTCAATTTATATATATTAAAAGTGGTCAATGATTTTTGGATGGATATTTATTACGTATGATGATTTTAATTTACTACTTAGGATGGATGTTGTCAAATTCAATCAAACTATAGATATTTGACTCACTTGTTTTAATTATAGATGATGATCATGTTACAGTAATAGTTCAGGCGGTGATGAAAGGTAAAATTAATGTTTGGCACCTCTAGAATGTAATTGAAAGTTTTGTGGTGAGCCACATTAAAAGAGGTGGTAATGTGGAAGCAGATATTGTCTTATCTAAATGGGCTCTAAATTTTGGTGAAACGGGGGAATTTAGGTTGAAGGATTTTAGAGGTGTTAAGTTAGCGGACAACGCCTTAAATGAACAAGGTGGTGAAGTGAGTGAAGTAGGTTTGACATGACAAGCGAAGGAAAGGGTGGCGGGCAGTGGTGAAGTACTTCATTAATAGAAAGTGTGGGAAATCCAACATGGTGTTAAATGCAAGCCCTCGATTAAGATGTGTTAATTGCATTTGGAAAGGGTTGAGAAAAACTCTACAACAAAATTTGGTGGTGGCGGCGCTTAGGAGAAATGGAAGCCAATTTCACCTTCCAGTCATGAAGATTTTGGAACCATTTTATGGAGAGACATTCAGAAAATGACTGCAGGTCCTTTTCCTTGTTCACGAAGAGCAGCTAGTGCAGTGTGCAAAAATGATTTGTGGCAGGGATTTCAGCTATCTGACACAAAGATACCGAACCAACATGGATGTTTACTCCATAATTGCGGCACGGGGCTTGGATTTAGGTGAACCAAAGGAAATGGTGAGGATGGTGATGCAAAATATTGTGCATGAATATTTTTTGGCAGGCACGGAGTCCATTCTCAAATGGGCGGTTTCGGGTGTAGGTTTAGATTATTCTAAAGGACTGCTAGATGATGAAATTGAGGATCTCTATGGGAGACTAGGGCTCAAACCCTTTATTCATTGGCCCGAAGGAAAATACAAAGCTCATTTTTGTGAGGAAGTGCATTCGGGATGGAAAGCGCTAAAACTCTTCATTGAACACTGGCACGAAAAGTGCTAGAAGAAGAAGTTGGGGAAGCAGCGAAAGAAGAAGCCTCTAAAGGAGATAGCCAAGAGTCCATTGGGTCCAGGTGGAGCTCATTAAGACTATTTGTGTTTGTCTGTGTCTGATTTTGTTGTATTAAAGTGTGTAACTCTGAACACTGTTAATGGTGGTTATTTTTTGTAAGGATTTTACTGGTAAACAATTATGAAGTTTATTTAATGTTTTACTCTACACATTAAGGTGCCTCTAGTTTTTGTCATTTGTTGTGGAATTTTGGTGGGTAATGACACTGAACAATAGATGTACTTTTTTATCTTTACAAGCAATATAAAAAATTTCGTGGGTAATTGTTTTGTTATTTAATTATATGAGTTAAATAATTAAATTACTTAGTCTATTTCGTGGGTAATTGTCTTATTATTTAATCATGAGTTAAATAATTAAATTACTTAGTCTATAATCATATGACTTATTTAAGAGGTGTGATATATTTAACTAATTAAATTGAATTAAAACATATTAAATTAATAAAAGGAAGCAAAACAAGAAGCATTTTTAGAAGCTAAAAAGGAAGCAAAAAAAGATGCATTTTTAGAAGCAAAAAAGGAAGCAAAACAAAAAGCATTTTTAGAAGAAAAAAAGGAAGCAAAACAAGAAGCATTATTAGAAGCAAAAAAGGAAGCAAAACAAGAAGCATTTTTAGAAGTAAAAAATGAAGCAAAAAAAGAAGCATTTTTAGACACAAAAAAGGAAGCAACAATGGAAGCAAAATTAGAAGCAATCTTGGAAGCAAAATTGGAAGCAAAACCGGAAACAAACATGGAAGCAAAATTAGAAGCAAACTTGGAAGCAAAACCAAAAGCCTAATTGGGTGCTAATTTAGGCACTATTTCTAATGTTATTTCTAATGCTATTTATGACACTATTTTAGGCATAAACAGAGGTGTTATTTTTGGCGCTAACGGGGGCGCTATGATTTTTTGGCGCTGATTCTGGTGCTAATTCCAGCACCAAATTAGCGTAAACATTGGTGCCGAGATGATCATGCTTGTTTGTGTCGAGTTTGGCATCGGCTAGCTTGCCCAATTTGTGGACTAAAATACACTAAAATTCGACGCTATTTTAGGCGCTATTTTCTTGTTCTACTGTAGTGATTTTCCATAGATTTTTAAACATCAAATCCTAATACCATCAAGTAGGTTTCCATCCCCACACTCCATAAAGCATAATTAGATCCATCAAATAGTGGTGTCTCGTTTGAAGAAAGACCTGCTTTTCCTAGCATGTGTCACCCCAGATCTATCTCAAGATTTTAAGCTTCATAAAGAAACTTAGCTTTGATACCAATTGTTAGACACACAAGTACTGAGAGGGGGGTGAATTAGTATTTAATACTTTTTACTTTAAAACACTGCATTCATAATACTATAAAAACATAATCAATCACAATACAAGTAATGAACACATCCACATATGAAAACAATATATTTACATGGAAACCTAGAAGGGAAAAACCATAGTGAGAAAATATTCTTGGAACTTCTATTGAAATCCAACCTTGCAAAATAATATGGAAATTTTACAATAATTTTGCAGGTACAAACCCACAATAATTACAACCCTAAAGGGAGACACCAATCCCCTTGAATTTTGATTTGTAGGAACCAACCTACAGGAGACTCCAATCCCCTTGAATTTTGATTTACATGTACCAACCTATAGGAGACACCAATCCCCTTAGAGAGAGATTCAATATAATCACTTAGTACTAAATCAAATCAAGAAGCTCCAAACTCACATTATAGAAAGAATGCAGATTATGTTTCAAACAAATCGCTCTACATCAATAGGCAAACACATACTATATCCAGGTGAACATGATATTTCAATTTCACTCAATACACTTAACTTCTCTTCTAAGCTCACACACCAAACACTCACACATTTCACACACCCTTTGTTTTCATGAAATGATCAACAATATATATCCATTTCACAATTTTATAAACATCTTCATGTCATCCTAAAACCTTTTAACATCATCTACAAATGTGCCAAGAAAAGATAAAACTTTAATTCAAAATGATATGAAACGTATAGTTGGCTCGACCCCAAATTAAATACATTATTGTAGGAGTAAGATAATGTCATGCACTTCCTACTATGAGCTTAAATGACCATATTTTACCTTCACATGCTTCCTCTAGCTAGCACACACTTCCTTTTCTCTTGTGCAAGCCCTTAACCATCTTTCAAAGTTATTCATGAATTACAATCTTCATAGTGTCAATTCTAGATGCTTCATCTGAGACAAGTAATTCTTATGAAACATGAAACTAACATATATTTTGAGGAGCTTTACTTATCTTCAAAATCACAAACAATAATAATGAACAATGGTAGAATGCAACACCAAAAATAATGATACTTCAATATGGTGTAGATTTTGCTTCTAAGCAATAAACCTTAGAACTTTATCGCAAACAATAATTCCAGACTTCCAAAAATGTAGTAGAAATAAAATAGCTATGGATTATGGTATATATTCAAACTTCTTGAATGTTTCTTTTTACAATAATGATAACATTAACATCTACAACTAACTTTCCACTTTAACATTTATGACAATTTATCAATTTTCTCACCTTTGACATGCCTTTGACATACCTCTAACATACCTTTGACTTCCATGATGACACTATCTCCAATAGTTGATACCAATCACAACCTTGAGAGGGTGATTCTTAACTCTATACCACAATAAATCATGGTATTTAATATGGATAGCAAAAAACCCAAGGGAACAAGTATAAGATCTAGGAACTATTTCCTGCACTCCATAGTTTGGTTTCATTGAGATAATATTCTAAAGTTGTAATATGTTTGTGTATGGTTTGTAGTGAATATAATAGATGTTGAGTTGTGATACACTTTTCACCTCGAAGTATATCAAAAGCTTGTACTGTTCATATATTATAAACAATAACATACTCTAGTACGTTGAATTTGGTTTTATTTGAACATGGTTTTGAATTACCTCTCAAGGAATATATGAAAATATTAAAGCATTCATATATAAGAAAAGGAAAAGGGTAGGCAACATATTATCATGTCTCAATGACAACAAAGTTTTTTAAACTTACCTCATCTAAATCATTTTATTTTTCTAATTCACTATTTTCTTATTAAAAAAAATTTATGCATGGTTTGAGGGTTAATAAAGATGAAGGCCATGTAGATCAATTCTTTCAGCTTAAGAATTATAAAAAAGTGCAATAAAAAAATTGATCCCAAAACTAAGATAGAAGGTGGATTGTGTGTTGTTTATAGAGTACATTTATTTGCATCCTAAAATTTTAGTTTAGCCATATGGCTGAAAAATAATATTGCAATTTAATAGAGGATTAACCAGACCACTCTCATATGCAGCCCGAATAATTCCAAATGGAAAGAATGTGGCAATAAAGAAGTTATCAACTAACTCCAAGCAAGGGAATCAAGATTTTTTGAATGAAGTAGGACTAATATCGGTAGCCCAACATCCAAATCTTGTTAGGCTTCATGGTTGTTGTGTAGAGGGAGATGATCTTCTTTTGGTTTATGAATACATGGAAAATGGCAACCTTGTTGAAGCTTTGTTTGGTATTTAGCTATCTTTTCATAATTAATATATATACATATATAATGTTCTTTTAACAATTTATATGTTAGAAAATTTGAAAAATATCATTGCCATTTATATCAAATGTAAACCCATGATTTAGACAAAATTCTTGATCAATGTGAATAAAGTAGGCATTTTAATGTGAAAAAGGACAAAAATAATTTAGACAGGTATTATGATTTGTCATAGATTGATTAATTCCATTATAAGTCATTCAATTTTTAACTCTTAAAGGATATGGGATGCATCTATGTTAGATCATCTCCTATTCATTTTCTTAAAGTATGGCATTCTATAGCAAATGGAAGAGATAAATAAAGTATAGCAAGCATAAGGCATGATATTATTACTCTTTATTTTTTTTCAAAGATTCTTGAGCAATTGTAGCAATCATAGTTTCAAATGTGTATTATGGTGAAGTTTGGTCATAATATTTATTTATTTATTTTTAATTATTTTTTATTGCCTCTACTTACTATCTTTGAAAGCCTCTTGTGTACAACCAACATAATTTGAACTAAACCAATCATAGAATAATTTTATATTTTTCATTTCATAGATAATGATGTGTATAGTGGTCACATATAATTTTTTTCAAAAAAACTAAAAAAAAAAGTTATTTAAAAATAATCAATACATGTCATTTCATGTTTATGAACCACTTTCTTCAAAAAATAATTAATAAATTTAGAAAAAATGTCCAATCACTAAAAAAATACAAATTTGAAAACTAGACATCATCATTTATAATATGTTTTAATTTCATCAAAAAATAAAAATTTAATTTAAGTCATCAACCATATTACTAGAGTCAATTTTTCTCTTGTTGTTTTCATGGAATTGTACTTGCAAGTCCAAGACTAAGGTTTGGGTTTCCAAGCCCAAAATAAAATCAAAACCATGGATTTCAAATTTAAATTTTATGAAACATATTTTCACTCTAAAATGTGCACCCATCTAAAAAGGAATAAGTATATGATGTCAGTAGAAACAAGTACCAATTTCATTTTAAAATGCACAACCATTTTAAAATGGGTGCATGTTTCTAAATAAATTAGGCACCCATTTTAAAAACCAAAATGGTTACCCATTTCATATAAGTAGGAGTTTAGGTTCGGGATTCTGATTCTAAATGGGTAACCATTTTTTAACGAAATGAGTAGTTGTTCCTATCGAGATTTTTTCTACTTGCAATGCTTACACTAAAAGTAGAATCACCATCTTTCTTTCATCCAATGTATTACTTAATTAATACTATTTTGGAATTTTGAATTAGAAAACTCTATCCTAGAATGCTCATTAGATAGAAAAATAGATTAAAATTTTTAAAAATTGGAAGGTACATATGGTTGTAGAATTGGGATCTAGTCATATATAAGGGTATGTAGGAGGACTATTTTTATATTAAATAGTGAAAATCTATATTTTTCTCTTAAAAATATGTCAAAAATCTACATAGAGATTTAAAAAATAAATTGTATGTTGTTTGAAACATTAAATATAAAATTTCATAAAAGAAACAAAAAATATGACAACTGATAGCAAACGATCCAATCACAAATTCTCACAAATAAAAATAATTTCATATAACTACAGGATAAAATATTCAATGGAAATGTCATCTCTCTACAGGATAAAATATTCAATGGGAATGTCATCTCTCTCTCTCTATTTCTTATTTAATCTCATTTTTTCTCTATCTCTATCTTTGTCTCTCTCTCACCCTCCATCCCCCCTTTCTCTTCTCTATCTCTCTTTCCCTCTATATCTCTTCTCTATCTCTTTATCAATTTCACTCTCCTCGTATCTTTATCTTTCCCTCTCTATATCTCTCTCTTTATCAATCTCCCTCTTTGTTCTTTTGTCTTTCTCTTTTACAATATTATAAGGGGGCATACGTATAAACCAAAAATTTTCCTTTGTTTAAGCTTTCATGAGTTGGGGGACCTAATCCATTCAAGTCATTGAGAGGTCAAACCCAACCTAATTGCACCTACAAGAGATTTGAACCTTATTGGATGGTGTAATCAAGGAACACACCATCATCTTCAACGATTGTTCTTATGCTTTATGTATCCCTCTCTCTCTATCTACCAATCTAGATTTTTCTCTATCTCTCTTTTTCTATTTCTCCATGTTTGTTCCTCTCTCTTTCTCTCTCCCTCTCCCTCTCTTTTCTCTATATCTCCCCTTTTCTATCCCACCTTACCCTTGCCCCTCACCATGTGGAAGGTTAGTTAAGTTGTTAGATTTTTTATTTATCTTTAAATTCTTCCCAACTAGAACATAACAAAAATATATTAGTATAATAAAAAAAACTTAAAACAAGATTAAGTACCAATTTTTTAAATAAGATTAAAATTAAAATTAAAAATTTCAAAGAAATATATATTTAAATATTTTTTTATTTAAAAATTATTTTGTAAGATAGACTATAACAAAACTTCTACAAATTTAAAATAAAATAAAAATCTAATATTGTTTTAATCAAATAAAAATATTAAAATTGAAATGATAAATATAATATTTTATTATATTAAACTGTTTATATATATATCTAAAATATAAAAACTATTATAACAATCCTTTCAACCTGTTTTAATTAATTTTTTTAATCAAATAAAAATATTAAAATTGAAATGATAAATATAATATTTTATTATATTAAACTATTTTTTTTTTTTATATACTATAAATTTAAATCGAAAAAATATAGACTATTACAACAATCCTTTCAACCTATTTTAAAAAGAAAAAACTTCAATTCTTCCGCTTCCGCCCATCATTATGTAGCAAGGGACGTTTGAGAAAATTCCCGTAGTTTTCCCCACGACTTGTAGATTTTGTGTAGAAAATCTTTATATACCAGATCGGACGGCGCTCAGCAGTTCTAGTGTCTTGCATTGTACCCAGACAATGTCAGCCGTCGATCGCTAAAGTCTCGTCTTGATTTTAAAGCGATTCCCTAAAACCGTCTCTGCTTTACGGAAGTTTCCTCCTCCAATATTTGCTTTTGTCGGTGCTTGTGACATAATTTAGGTGCAAACAAAATATTGCTATTTTGATTCTCCTGAAAGAGAAAGGCAACACATGGATGCCTTAGCTCCTAAGGTCTTTGTAGTTGGGTCTCAACTGTGCTGATGTTACTCAGTGGTCAATGCAAAAATAATATTCAAGGGGCCTACTGGTCTTGAGCTTCTGAATTGTTCTAAGATCAAGCATGAAATAAAACCTACTCTAACAGGGGTTTTTAAAGAAATATAAAAAGATAAGTCAAAGTTTTGAAATAGAAAAGAACAATAGTTTATCCAACCTTAACTAGACTTTTTAACTTCAAGGAATTATAAATTAAAACTACAGAACAAGATAAACTTGTGATTGACACACAACCTCTTTCATTCACAGTGCTAATTTGAATGACAGATCTTTAAGTTACTATTTAAAAAAACACAGAATAACATTTCACTCCTTGAAGACTTCACAAATCAGATGATCAATTAAGACAAATATCATTCAGGAACACAACATGAAGTAGATTAAACTCTGATTGCTTCTACTGTCAATAAAATAGATAAGCAATATTTACAAAGCTGGCACAATCACCAGTGTATAGAGAATCTGTGGCTCTAGATTGTTTCCAACTACACTAAGAGAACTTTATTCTTACCAGTCGCTTGAAGTTTTACTTTTAGAGTAGCAGGATTATCCAGACAAACAGACCCTCTTCATTCTGAGGAAACTGTATTTGTTCAGCAATAAAAGAGTGAGATTTTATTTAGTTGGTGTAGTGATGAGATGAGATGAGATGAGGACTCCCTTACAGCGTCAATATCACTAGCAACAGAAATGGAGGACTTCATCGAAGAAAGGCAAGACACTAATGATGCAAGCAAAGGTACATAACAACTAGTTTTTATTTATGCAAAATATGTGCTGTATATGCCTTTATCTGTACCCCTTACAGCTCTGTATAACAGTGGTTGAAGAAAATTAAATTTTCCTTGGGCTCTAGTAAAAGATGTATTAGCTGGAAAAATATTAAGAGGTTAATTGATTATTGGTTACCAGATTACATTAATAATAGGTAGTAATTATATATTGAAGAGAAGGGACGAATGATGTTACAGACGTGCCCAGATCCAGATTCTAAATTCCCAAATTACTTAAGAAATGGTTTTTACACATCATCTTTGTGTTATATATTTGGTTTTACTTTTCTTATATTAAGCTAAAAACATTACAAATAAACCATGAAAGGACACAGATCTGTCAAACCAGCAGTAATGAAACAGAGTAACTCGCTCTAACAACCATACAACAGTTAAGCTTAGCAAAAACATGGAACTGTTGTTTTGGGTTGGTTAGTGGAAATATGTTATTTAACATTAATTTGTTGTTGGATTTTTTTTATTAGTTCTTTTCTCATAAAATTTGTATTCCATGTTTCTATACGGCTGTTTAAATGTGTTTTCTTCTTAAATTTAAACAGCTGGAGTGTTTTATTAAGGGAAAAGGATAATTTGGAATCTTTTCTTATTTTAATAGAGCAGCTAGTGCTTAGGAATTACTTTTAAAAAAAAGGAAGGCTGAAAATAAGTAGCAATTGCATATTGTCAAAAAATCTTGTGGCTCCACAAATTTCTTTCCTTTCTTCTTAATATTTGTTTTTGATTTTTTTAATATTTTATTACTATACAAATTATTATTAATACTATAAATACAAATGTAATATGACTGCTTAAAAATAAACAGAAAAATTAAATATTCATGGACTCACTAGCATCACAAATAATTCTTAAATAAGTTGAACATTGACTGCTAGTCAAAATAAACTAAGTAGATGAATATAGATCTACCCTTATTCAATTATTTTAAATTAATTGAATATACTGATTAACTTTTGTTATTTTTTTGATATTTTGTAAAACATTTAAAAAAGTTAATTTATCTTTTATTTAATATAAATTATAATAAATTAAAAAATAGTAATAAATAAAAGATTATAAAGGAAAACATAATTAGTTCTCAGATTTTATATTTGACCATCAATATTAATGTTTTTAGGTCAATGGTTTAATCTTTGACGACTTCACGGGGTTACTATTACTGATTGTGGTGATGGGATTGGGAAGCATTTTGGTTGGATTAGGGCGACTGAATTGTGCAGATTTCATGCAATTGTGATTGATAAAGAAAAGTCAAAGAGCATTGACTTCGCATGTTCCGTGGCATTGCAGATCTTGCTCACTTCTTTTTTGATAGTAAAAAATAATATAAAACATGTGTTGGAGGTATGGAGCAATTCTATGAATTGAGTTTGGTAAATTCAGTAAGTTTATTAGTCAATAGGTTATATATAGTGTGAGATTTGAGTTGGAAACAAGTCTATTGAGTCATCTGAAAATAAGTTTCAGCGGCTGTTTTAATGATAAATCAGTGGTAAAAACTTTCAAAATATCCAATGAAAGCCTCCAAATCTCATTTATCATGTAAAAACTAGATAAATATTTATTTTTCAATTGGGTGGGAACATTCTATTTTCATTTGGAGTGTTTTTTGCTAATTTGTTGACAATTTTTCTTTTTCATTTGTATGCAAATATTTCAAAATCAGATAATATCTAGTTTTTTTGACATAAAAATTAGATCTACCTTAGTTTATTTCATTCCATTATTTAACACTTATTATTATTATTATTAATTGTTTGACACACACTCTCTAATATTTTTATATATATATAATTTTCTATCGAATCTTTGAACCTTCTTGTAGCTAGTTATAACATGATGTTTATGCTTTGTGAATCGCTTCACTTGGAGGCTCAAGGTACTTTCATTTCTTTATTCGCGACTTTATTTAGAAAAATTGGGTATAATTTCTACATTCAAAACCTGAAATTTTTGTCTTTGTCACTTTTAAATAAGTTAACAGAAGCAGCAGATTGCAAGCTCCGCACTTCAATGATGTTAGTGAGTTTGCTTCTAAATTGATTTAAGACTATTGTTTAAAATTTGGCATTCACGAAGGGTCTGCAACACTTTATATGCCATGTACAATGGGATCAAATGGTGGAATAATCAAAGCTATAATAGAAATAGTAAGGTGTATGATGAAAGAACTGTCACATCCCGTATGACCCTCTTGTGGGCACCATATAGTCAGATAAATCGATATTTTTGTGAGGACATTTCAATTTAATGTAACATGAGGGGGACCAACGCAACTGGTAGAGAAGAAAGGAGAGAACAGACAAATTAAAATTAATTATGAAGGTATGGCCTGCAAGACGTGGACCAAGGTATGGGCATTTTTAAATGTTAGCAGAATGGTAGTTAGTGAGGAAGGTGCATGGCGACCCAGCAAGGAGACAACCTATAATAATGAGGGAAGGTGCAAGAAAACATAAGGATGACCACACATTTAGTAAAGTATGCCATCCCTATCGTCCCCGTACTTAATAAAGTGAGGAAGGGTGGGCAAGTCTTGCGAAAAACGTGCAAGGGAATATTGACCCACAGCTAATGAGGGAAGGTGCAAGGGAGTCAACTTAATAATAATGAGGGAAGGTGCAAGAAAAGTTAGGGATGGCCACACATTTAATAAAGTATGGCATTCCTATCATCCCCGTATTTAATAAAGTGAGGAAGGGTGGGCAAGTCATGCGAAGAACATGTATTTAATAAAGTATAGCATCCCTATCGTCCCCGTATTTAACAAGTGACGCAAGCGTCGAGTTTCTGTCGAGGGATGAAAAGCATCTAGCTATGAGTTAGAAAAAGTAATTAGATAGGAGATAGGAATATAAATGTATTAAATATAGCTAGGAAAGTTTGAAGTAATTTGCAATGGTGCATTAATGCGTGGAATGTTTAGGGTCCATGGGCAATGCGGTCCATAGAGACATGTGAACAGTTAACATGTGTTGATGGATGCATGCAAAATTGTATTTATGGGTACCAGGTATATGTGGCCTTTTTTATAGATATACTAATGAATACTTGTATTTCTATGTGTGTATGTATATATTTGCGACAAGAAAGATTCTTTATCATCTTAATCAGGAAGCAAAAATGCATTATTATTTTGTTTTAATTATTGAACACAAATAATCTGAAACATTTGTAACAATGCTTGAGACATCTATGGATACATGTATGCATGTATATATGTATCTACGTGCACATAATGCATAGAAGAGTGAAAAGCATCGTCGACATCTGAATGAGTCTCAAAGCACAATGAGACTGAACTTGCATTTATATGCATTCGTTACATGACCCATATTTATATGCATGGTGAAACAAAGTTTACCATATCTCTTTTTTTGCTTCTATGTCTATTTATAAATAAAATTATGTTTAGTGTACTGTTCTAAAACACATGCTACGTTAATTAATACAATTGAGTTATTTTAGTTTATCATATCACAATATGCAAGTGCTAATAGAAACACTAGTGTTAGGTGGAACATTGATAGGGGTAGCTCATTTGAGTGTAAACTTTTGTAAGATTAATCAATTTTTTTTTTTAACGTAGTATGAAGGTTACTTCTATATATAGAGCTATTGATTTTATTATAAATAAGATTTTAATCTTGTCTATGTAATACGAAAACATATTTTTGTGTATAAAACAATGTAATTATATTACAATAAATTCTTAGATGAATCACTAGAAAGCTATTGATTTTATTATAAATAAGATTTTAATCTTCTTTATGTAATACGAATAAAAATTTGTGTATATATAATAAACAAAAAGTAATTTGCAAAGATATAATAAAGAACCTTATTACCTAAGATAGAATGTAGCTAGACTAAAATAATTCACATGTTTATAGCACTTTGCATTCAAAATAAAATGTAATAATTTGACTTATTAAAATGTAATAAGTGAAATAAATATTACAATAAATTCTTAGATGAAACAATACAAAGGTATTGATAAAATAAATTGGAAAGATATAAAGAACCTTATAACGTAAGATAAAATGTAGGTACACTAATATAATTCACATGTTTATAGCACTATGCGTGCAAATTATTGAGAGAGAAACACTTGTAACAATGCTTGAAGCATCTATGTATACATGTATGCATGTATACATGTATCGACGTGCACATAATGAATAGAAGAGTGAAAAACATCCTTGGCATCTGAACGAGTCTGAAAGCATGATGAGACTCAACTTGCATTTGCAATATTAAATGAAAGAAAACAGGAGAAATAAACTTGTTAGTATGAATGCATATATCAAAGGAAAGCATAAAAATATGGATCGATGTAAACATTTATGCATGCATGAATGTGTACATGTGTCCATGTAATTTGGTATGTAAACAAGAATCTATATATGCCTGCGTCCATAAAGCTAGAAATGTCAGAAACAATTTGCATTTTAAACATATAAAAAAAAACATTTATGATTGAAACAAAATAGTAATACATTAGTGTTTTTGGAAGAAGTGTATAAAGTATATCTAATGATGCATTTGAATGCATGGATACATGTAAATATTTGTGAAATCTGATTATACATTTTAGCCTTTGGGGAACTGTCATACGTGCTTTTAGGGATGTGTAATAAACAGGATTTAGAAAAGATGTTTTGAAGAGAACTCTTGAATACAACTCTATGTTAACAATGAGACTCAATTTGCATTTGCAATATTAAATGAAAGAAAATAGGGAAAATTAACTATTTATTAGCAATGCATGTATCGAAGGAATGCATAAATATATGGATCAATGGAAACATTTATGCATGCATGAATGTGTACATGTGCCCATGCAATTTGGTATGTAAACAAGAATCTATATATGCCTGTGTGCATAAAGTTAGAAATGTTAGAAACAATTTGCATTTGAAAGATATACAAAAAAACATTTATGATCGAAACAAAAGAATAATACATTATTGTTTTTTGATCAAGTGTATAAAGGATATCTAACGATGCATTTGAATGCATGGATACATGTAAATATTTGTTAAATCTGACCATACATTTTAGCCTCCAAGAAACTATGATATGTGCTCTTAGTTATCTATAATAAACAGGATTTAGAAAAAACATTTTGAAAAGAAGTCTTGAATACAACTCTATGTTATGATAGTTATTTTCAAAGCCCTCGGTGTTTAGTTGCATAACCTTGATATTTTCTTCATTTTTTTCTTTGGTATGGTGTGAATTTTGTTGTGATGGATGAAGGTATATTTGAGCTATAGATAGATAAAGATATGTAAGGGTAGTAAAGAAGAATAAGCAATGTAAGTGCAACAAAGAGAAGGAATTGAGAGAATGATGAGATGCAAATAAGGTATATGAATGCCTTATGAAAAGTATTAGATATGGGAGGCAAGGATATGTGAGACTGGATATGAGAATGAATGGAATGTAAATGGTATGAATTTATCATTTTTGAGTTGTACGCTTAAAATTAAATGCAAGATATAAAAATTTGAATGAGTGAGCTGGATTCAAAGAAAAAAGGAATGCAACACATTGGTGTGATGCAAGGAAAGCATATAAATGGATTTTGAAATGTATTTTATTTGAGAAGAAACGATGTGCACGGGTGGAAATGTAAATGAGTGGATTTGATAGGGTATGAAGTGAACATTTCTTCCAAGAAAGGTTGGAAGAATGTCTATTTTGTTATTGGTTATGCTTTTTAAAATCATCATAGGGCTGATTGTCTCAATACAAATACAGAAGAAAGACTGATGTCCCATTTCTCACTCTCCTTCGTACTAAACAAAGTGCCTAGATCCTTGAACTTCCTCGAAATGCGACAAGAGAAGAATAGATATAAAAATATAATAATATTTAAGGATACAATAGTCAAAAGAGAAAATAAAGCAAAAGTTGTTATGCATATACTATGAAAAGAATAAATACGTGGACTTTTTGATAGATACACCAATGAATACTTGTATTTTTACATGGGTGTATGTTTACATTTGCAGTAACAAATGTCCTTTATGATCTTATTCAGGAAGCAAAAATGTATTATTATTTTGTTTGAATTATTAAATGCAAATAATCTTAAATATTTGTAACAATGCTTGAGCTATCTATGTATACATGCATGCATGTATACATGTATCCATGTGCACACAATGCATAGAAGAGTGAAAAGCATCCTTGACATGTGAACGAAAAATTTGAATGGAAAACACTAAAATCAAGTAGAAATACAAATTTTTCAAAGCACAATGAGACTCAACTTGCATTTGCAGTAGTAAACGAAAGAAAAATAGGGAAAATGAACTATTTATCACCAATGCATATATCGGAGGAATGCATAAATATATGGATCCATGTAAACATTTATGCATGCGTGGATGTATACATGTGTCCATGTAATTTGGTACATAAACAAGAATCTATAAATGCCTATGTGCATAAAGCTAGAAATGTCAAAAACAATTTGCATTTGAAACATATACATTATTGTTTTTTGAACAAGTGTATAAAGGATATCTAATGATGCATTTGAATGCATGGATACATGTAAATATTTGTTAAATCTGATTACACATTTTAGGCTTTAAGAAACTGTCATATGCACTTTTAGGGATCTGTAATAAACAAGATTTAGAAAAGACGTTTTGAAAATAACTCTTGAATACAACTCTATGTTATGATTGTTATTTTCGAAGCCCTCAGTGTTTAATTGCATAACCTTGATATTTTCTTCATCTTTTTCTTTGTTTGGTATGGTGTGAATTTTTTTGTGATGGATGAAGGTATATTTGAGGTATAGATAGATAAAGATATGTGAGGGTAAAAAAGAAGAATGAGTTATGCGAGTGCAACAAAGAGAGCGGATTGAGAGAATGATGAGATGCAAATAAGGTGTATGAATAAGTTATGAAAAGTATTTGATATGGGAGGCAAGGATATGGGAGAGTGGATATGACAATGAATGGAATGTAAATGGTATGAATTTATCATTTTTTAGTTATATGCTTAAAATTAAATGCAAGAAATAAAAATTTCAATGAGAGAGCTGGATTGAATGAAAAAAGGAATGCAACACATTGGTATGATGCAAGGCAAGCATATAAATGGATTTTGAAATGTATTTGATTTGAGAAGAAAGGACATCAGAGAAGCATATTTCTGGATTAGATTGTGTAAGCTTTTTTGGATCGACGTTTCGGATCACACTCCATGATCCATCATCAGGATAGAGAGCTCAAGGAGATGAAAGTAGTTTGTTGCAGACCCAACAGGTATAAAAAGAGGCAGAAAGATGAAAGAGGGAAAGATGGCCCAGGGTCCAAGAGATGGGAGGAAAGAAATTACCAAAAGAAGTAAAATATATATTAATGTATTAATCTATTTAATTGTATCAATCAATTTAGTAATTTAAATCTATTGATATGTTTTAATCTATCAATTTATTAATCTATTTGGATGATTAAATGTATTAATCAATTTAGATAATTTTGAATATATTAATCTATAAAGATAAATTAGATTATAGAATTAGATAATTTAATAAGTTAACAAGTTAATATTTTATAAAGATGGAAGATAATTTAGATTTCTAATATTCCTATATGAATAATTCTATAGAAATTGTTTAGATAGATGATTATATTTAAATATATTGATATGTTTGAATTAAATTTTTTTGAAGTAAATAGTTATGAAGATGGAAGGTCAATTAGATTTATTATATTCCTATTTTAATAATTCAAATGACATTATCTAGTTAGATGATTATATTTAAATAGATTGATTATAAAAAAAAGGAATGATATATTTAAATAGAATGATAAATTTGAAAGGTTTAAATGTATTAATCTATTTAAATAAGTTAAGTATGCTAATCTATTTGAATAATTTAAGTAGATTAATATATTTGAGTAATTTAAATGTGTTAATCTATTTGGATGATTAACTGTATTAATCAATTTAGATACTTTTAATATATTAATCTATACAGATGAAAAGGATTTATTATAAATTATTATAAAGATGGAAGAATTAGTGGTAGAAATTAAATAAGCAATGCAAGAATAAAAAAGTGAAGCAAAGTAAAATGGAGGTATATTTTTATTGGAAATTTAAATCTTTAATCTATATGACAGATTTGGAAATAGATATAATATTTATTCTGGTGTATTGAGATATTTTATTAGTAATCCAAATGAATAAATAGATTAATCTAATCAAATAATTTGAAAGTATTGAACTATTTGAATAATTTGAAAAGAATAAATGTTTAAAGAATTATGTAAATGTGTTGGTCTATTTGAAAAAGGGGAATATATTAAACTATTTGAATATTTCAACATCTCTCAAAATGTTTAGGTGTTTCTAAATCTATCAATATGTTGAAAAATGTTAATATTTAATTATAAGGATGGAAGATAAATTATAATTATTATATTCCTATTTAAATAATTATATATAAGTAGATTGATATGTTTGAATTACAAAAGATTGAACACTTTAAATAGATTAATATATTTACATGATTTAGAAAAAATAGTTATAGGGAAGGAAAACAAATTAGATTTATTAAATTCATGTTTAAATAATTCTATAAAAATTATTAAGGTAGATGATTATATTTAAATAATTAGATATATTAGAAATGAAAATATTAAATTATAGATTAACGATTCTATTTAGATAATTCTAGGGAGATTTATTATATTCCTATTTAGATAATTCTATTAAAATTAATTAGATGGATGATTATATTTAAATAGATTGATCCATTTAAATTGTTAAAATTATTAAAAGGATTGCTATATATAAATGGACCAATCTATTTAAATATAATCAAACTATATATATATATATATAATCAATCTATTTATATAAAAGATTTGAAATGTATTAAAAAGATATATATATATATATATATATATATATATATATATATATATATATATTTGATAAATTAATAAAAAGAACTAAAGCTATGTTACTAAGGAAAATATAAAAATTAAATAAGTTATTATAAAGATGGAAGATTAACATAGATTAACCTATATTCCTATTTAGATAATTCTATTAAGATTAATTAGATAGATGATTGTATTTAAATAGATTGAACTATTTAAATTATTAAGTAGATTGCTATATATAAAAAGATTAAAAGATTTGAGTGATTTAAATATAATAATCTAATTAAATAATATGTTAATCTATTTGAATAATTTGAAAAGTTAATCTATCTAGATGATTTAAATACATTAATCTCTCTAATAGTAAAACGAACTATCAATGCTTAGAAATATATTAAAATATATATGTGTATTTAATAAATTAATGTATTAGAAATGCAGCTATGTTACTACGGAATATACAAGGACAAACAATGGAAAATGCTGAAAAGAAAGAGAGCTTAAAAAGATAACAAGGAGAGGAGGACAAAGCAAGGGAAGGCGATCACAAACCTATAAGAACGAGAGACGAGGAGGAGGTAAGAGAAGACAAGAAGTACAAAAAAGGGGGAGGTGAGAGACCCGGAGCCCCGAAGAGGGGAGGAAGGGGAAAAGGAGGAACGGGGGAGGGGGAACAAGATCGCAGGAGTTAAGATCGAGGGATAGAGGGTCAAGATCGAAGGGGATGGTGGTTTTTAAATGACGCCAAAAGCGGTTTCCAAGATAGGCTTAAACCCCACCCTTCATCTCAATTGAGGTTGTTGGGGTGATTGATGATTTGAATGGCTTCTTTGAGTTTCCTCTTGCGAAAGTTATCTTCAACGAACAAGATTTGGGTGTTTTCTAAACAGATATGGTGTTTGGTTGGAGAGGAGTGTTCGGCTAGGGCTGATTTTGAGACACCTTCATGATTGATGTCGTCACTATACTCTCTAATTCTTGTGTTGAATGTTCGACCCGTTTCACCAATGTATGGAGTGCCACAAGAGCAAACCACTTTGTAGACTCCTGAGTTTTGATATATTTTTTTTGGGTCTTTGAGAGGCGGGATGCAGTTTCTTAGTGTTGAAAGGGGTTTGAAAGAACAACGCAGGCCTTTTTTAAGAAGGATTTTTGAGATTTTATGTGAGATGCCTTCTACAAAGGGCAAGGAGGCACTGGGGATACCAGGAGGTTGGGAAGAGGAGTTGGATTTGGAAGAGGAGGAGGAGAAAAAGCAACGCTTGGAATGGTTGAGGGCTCTGGAGATTTGTTTATTGGTGTAACCATTTAGCCTAAAGACCAGGCGAAGATGTTCCAACTCTTGGGTTAATTTTTCCTCATCGCAGATACGATAGGCTCTTGTGGCAAGAGTTTTTAAAATTCCAAATTTTTGGCTAGGATGATGGTGAGAAGAGGAGTGGAGGTATAAATCAGTGTGGGTTGATTTGTGGAAGACGCGATGACCAAGGGAACCATCCAATTTTTTGAGGATTGATACGTCAAGAAAAGGTAAATGGTTATCAGATTCAAGCTCCTTAGTGAAAGAGATGGACGGAGCAATGCTATTGAGGTGCACATGAAATTCTTCTAGTTTGTCAAGGCCATGGGGCCAACAAACATTGGTGTCGTCAACATATCGCTTCCACCATCTTGGTTTGAGGGGGAAGGACCTAAGGGCAATTTCTTCAAAATGCTCCATATACAGGTTGGCAATGATGGGAGAGACGGGAGAGCCCATGGCAACACCATCAACCTGTTCATAAAAGACGTTTTGGAAAGAGAAGAAAGTAGATCTTAGGCATAATTCCACCATGGTGGCGATCTCTACATTAACTTTTTGTTTGACGATCTCGATAGCATCGGGAATAGGAACTTTGGTGAAGAGGGAGGTGACGTCAAAGCTTACCAAGATGTCGTTGCTTTCTAGTTTGACATCACAAATAAATTGAACAAAATGAGAAGAGTCTTTGATGAAGGAGTCAGATTTTCCCACAAGAGGGGAGATTAATTTGGCCAAGTAGGAGGCCAACTTTCAAGTGGGAGAACCTATGGTGTCCACAATGGGTCTTAAAGGAACCCCGACTTTGTGGATCTTTGGGACTCCATATATACGAGGGGTCACCTCTTTAGAAGGTAACAGACGCTTCTTGATTGCATCATCAAGGGAGGAGCGAGCAATGAAGGATTTCACTTTTTTGAGAATTTTTGAGCAAGGGTTCCGCGCGACAACTTTATAACTGTTTACGTCTGAGAGAAAGTCGAGCATTTTTGAGATGTAGTCTGGCTTGTTCATGACAATGGTGGCATTGCCTTTGTCACCTTTGGCAATGATTAGATCATTATTTTTCATTAAATCATTGAAAGCGACAAACTCAGCTTTGGGGATGTTGCCACTCGGAGGTTTAGCACATCTAAGGGCTACCGCGCAATCTTGTCTAACCTCTTTGGCAATGTCCATTGGGAGGTCCCGGACAACATTCTCAATTTCTATGAGAAACTCCACATGAGGAATACGACGAGGAGCCACAAAAAAGTTAAGCCCTGTTTTTAGGAAATTAAAGGCAAGCTGGTTTAATGTGGCACTAGAAAGATTGACCACCAATTTACTCTCCCAATCCCGTACCACCAGCGTTTTAGAGAGGAGCGGTGGAAGTAATGTGTTAGAGTCACGAACCGTGTGACTACGCATTGCAGTTTGCCCCCGAGATGGAGGATGCAGCCCAGGCTGGAAAGAACGAGTGGTAGTGCGGGAGGTTGAGGATGGGTCCCCTGACAGCTCTGTCACTACATTCGTGGGAAGGTGAGGAGGAGGTCGCCGCACCATCTTGGCAGGAGCAGAAGAAGTACGTTGGTTGGATGGGGGAGCGGCTCGATGTGAAAGAGAACAGGCAGAAGCGTACTCAGAATAATTAGAATGTTTAACAAAATGAAGTTGCAAAGGGTTGAGGATATCGGTGCAGGTACCTGTCACCAGAGCAGAGGGGCCATCTTTCCCTCTTTCATCTTTCTACCTCTTTTTATACCTGTTGGGTCTGCAACAAACTACTTTCATCTCCTTGAGCTCTCTATCCTGATGATGGATCACGGAGTGTGATCCGAAACGTTGATCCAAAAAAAAAAAAAAGCTTACACAATCTAATCCAGAAATATGCTTCTCTGATTATTATGGATTGTGGAAATTTAATAATATTGATTGATACCCTTCATGGGAGGGAACTATGTTTCAAATCTAAATAGCTTGAGCTTTTAAGGAACAACCTAGCAAAGAAAGTTGTAGACCTAGCATTTTTGAAAAGATGCAGAGATTCTCGTCTGATCCCCTCATTTGTAAAAATTACACACCACCTTTGGAGTAGCAGCACAAAGCACATTTTCTGGCAGGCAAGTCTTTCCCTCCTCAGATCTGTCATCCAGTCTACTAGAAAGATGATCGACCATTTGAACGCTAAACTTTTCCCACTCCATCTGGAATTGGCTGCTTCTCTTCGTTCGGACCTTTGGGTTCGCCTCGACACCACCTCGTACACTCGAGCCTTGGGCCATCAAGAAGCATGCATCACTAGACAGAAGAAAAAGTTTTTCTCCCTACAACGTAAGCAACTAAGGTCAGAATCTTCTTGGCATGCTTCAATTCTCCCTCGACACTCCTCTTCTTGGATTCCTGGCGTCTTATCTGAACCAGGTCTTTTTGTTGGCATTTCTTCAGACCCCTTTCCTTCTGGTGACTCTTTGTCTAATCATTCTCGTCCCACTCCAACAGCTTCCCCGCACAGGTCTAACCAATCCTCATCGACTAAGCTGGAACAGGAAATCTTCACTAGCGAGGAATCTCCTTCTTGCTCTCAGGCCGAACCCAGCTCTGACAGTCTCCTTCCACCAGCTCCTGCATTGTCACCATCATCAGAGCTTTCTAGCATCTCGCAGACTCTCACTGCAGCGACGTTTCATCTCCCGACTCTTTCTCCTGATGCTAGTCGACAGATTCAACCAAATCGGTGCCCCTTTCCCTTCACCGGTACGCAGATGGTGCAAATCGACCTCAACCATCCAAATGAGTGCTGGCGTTCCAACGTCCATCCACCGTCGGCACAACAGCAACGGCTATTTTCCAACGTCCCCTCTGCTCTAGTGACAGGTACATGCACCGATATCCTCAACCCTTTGCAACTTCATTTTGTTAAACATTCTAATTATTCTGAGTACGCTTCTGCCTGTTCTCTTTCACCTCGAGCCGCTCCCCCATCCAACCAACGTCCTGACCTTATCCCTGGTGTCAATTGTTGTACGCCTAAGCCTCCCTCTAGCCACCTCGAGCCTCCCCGTACTTCTTCTGCTCCTGTCAGTTTGTTGCGGCGACCTCCTCCTCGTCTTTCTCTTTCACCTCAAGCCACTCCCCCATCCAACCAGCATCCTGACTTTGTCCCTGGCGTCAATTGTTGTACGCCCAAACCTCCCTCTAGCCACCTCGAGCCTCCCCGTACTTCTTCTGCTCCTGCCAAGATGGTGCAGTGGCCTCCTCCTCATCTTCTCACGAACATAGTGACAGAGCTATCAGGGGACCCATCCTCAACCTCCCGCACTGCCGCTCATTCTTTCCAGCCTGGGCTACATCCTCCATCTCGGGGGCAAACTGCAATGCGTAGTCACATGGTTTGTGACTCTAACACATTACTTCCACCGCTCCTCTCTAAAACGCTGGTGGTACGAGATTGGGAGTGTAAATTGGTGGTCAATCTTTCCAGTGCCACATTAAACCCACTTGCCTTTAATTTCCTAAAAAGAGGGCTCAACTTTTATGTGGCTCCTCGTCGTATTCCTCATGTGGAGTTTCTCATAGAAATTGAGAATGTTTTCCGGGACCTCCCAATGGACATTGTCGAAGAGGTTAGACAAGATTGCGCGGTAGCGCTTAGATGTGCTAAACCTCTGAGTGGCAACATCCCCAAAGCTGAGTTTGTCACTTTCAATGATTTAATGAAAAATAATGATCTTATCATTGCCAAAGCTAACAAAGGCAATGCCACCATTGTCATGAACAAGCTAGACTACATCTTGAAAATGCTCGACCTTCTCTCAGACGTAAACAATTATAAAGTTGTCTCGCGGAACCCTTGCTCAAAAATTCTCAAAAAAGTGAAATCCTTCATTGCTCGCTCCTCCCTTGATGATGCAATCAAGAAGCATCTGTTACCTTCTAAAGAGGTGACCCCTCGTATATATGGAGTCCCAAAGATCCACAAAGCCGGGGTTCCTTTAAGACCCATTGTGGACACCATAGGTTCTCCCACTTACAAGTTGGCCTCCTACTTGGCCAAATTAATCTCCCCTCTTGTGGGAAAATCTGACTCCTTCATCAAAGACTCTTCTCATTTCGTTCAATTTATTCGTGATGTCAAACTAGAAAGTAGCGACATCTTGGAAAGCTTTGACGTCACCTCCCTCTTCACCAAAGTTCCTATTCCCGATGCTATCGAGATCGTCAAACAAAAAGTTAATGTTGAGATCGCCACCATGGTGGAATTATGCCTAAGATCTACTTTCTTCTCTTTCCAAAACGTCTTTTATGAACAGGTTGATGGTGTTGCCATGGGCTCTCCCCTCTCTCCCATCATTGCCAACTTATATATGGAGCATTTTGAAGAAATTGCTCTTAGGTCCTTACCCCTCAAACCAAGATGGTGGAAGCGATATGTTGATGACACCAATGTTTGTTGGCCCCATGGCCTCAACAAACTAGAAGAATTTCATGTGCACCTCAATAGCATTGATCCGTCCATCTCTTTCACTAAGGAGCTTGAATCCTAAACCATTTACCTTTTCTTGACGTATCAATCCTCAAAAAATCGGATGGATCCCTTGGTTGTCGCGTCTTCCGCAAATCAAGCCACACTGATTTATACCTCCACTCCTCTTCTCACCATCATCCTAGCCAAAAATTTGGAATTTTAAAAACTCTTGCCACAAGAGCCTATCGTATCTACGATGAGGAAAACTTAACCCAAGAGTTGGAACATCTTCGCCTAGTCTTTAGGCTAAGTGGTTACACCAATAAACAAATCTCCAGAGCCCTCAACCATTCCAAGCGTTTTTTTTTCTCCTCCTCCTCTTCCAAATCCAACTCCTCTTCCCAACCTCCTGGTATCCCCAGTGCCTCCTTGCCCTTTCTAGAAGGCATCTCACATAAAATCTCAAAAATCCTTCTTAAAAAAGGCCTGCGTTGTGCTTTCAAACCCCTTTCAACACTAAGAAACTGCATCCCGCCTCTCAAAGACCCAAAAAACATATATCAAAACTCAGGAGTCTACAAAGTGGTTTGCTCTTGTGGCACTCCATACATTGGTGAAACGGGTCGAACATTCAACACAAGAATTAGAGAGCATAGTGACGACATCAATCATGAACGTGTCTCAAAATCAGCCCTAGCCGAACACTCCTCTTCAACCAAACACCATATCTATTTAGAAAACACCCAAATGTTGTTCGTTGAAGATAACTTTCGCAAGAGGAAACTCAAAGAAGCCATTCAAATCATCAATCACCCCAACAACCTCAATCGAGATGAAGGGTGGGGTTTAAGCCTCTCTTGGAAACCGCTTTTGGCGTCGTTTAAAAACCGCCATCCCCCTCGATCTTGACCCTCTATCCCTTGATCTTAACTCCCGTGATCTTGTTCCCCCTCCCCCGTTCGTCCTTTTCCCCTTCCTCCCCTCTTCGGGGCTTCGGGTCTCTCACCTCCCCCTTTTTTGTACTTCTTGTCTTCTCTAACCTCCTCGTCGTCTCTCGTTCTTATAGGTTTGTGATCGCCTTCCCTTGCTTTGTCCTCCTCTCCTTGTTATCTTTTTAAGCTCTCTTTCTTTTCAACATTTTTCATTGTTTGTCCTTGTATATTCCGTAGTAACATAGCTGCATTTCTAATACATTAATTTATTAAATACACATATATATTTTAATATATTTCTAAGCATTGATAGTTTGTTTTACTATTAGAGAGATTAATGTATTTAAATCATCTAGATAGATTAACTTTTCAAATTATTCAAATAGATTAACATATTATTTAATTAGATTATTATATTTAAATCACTCAAATCTTTTAATCTTTTTATATATAGCAATCTACTTAATAATTTAAATAGTTCAATCTATTTAAAGACAATCATCTATCTAGTTAATCTTAATAGAATTATCTAAATAGGAATATAGGTTAATCTATGTTAATCTTCCATCTTTATAATAACTTATTTAATTTTTATATTTTCCTTAGTAACATAGCTTTAGTTCTTTTTATTAATTTATCAAATATATATATATATATATATATATATATATATATATATATATATATATCTTTTTAATACATTTCAAATCTTTTATATAAATAGATTGATTATATATATATATATATATATATATAGTTTGATTATATTTAAATAGATCGGTCCATTTATATATAGCAATCCTTTTAATAATTTTAACAATTTAAATGGATCAATCTATTTAAATATAATCATCCATCTAATTAATTTTAATAGAATTATCTAAATAGGAATATAATAAATCTCCCTAGAATTATCTAAATAGAATCGTTAATCTATAATTTAATATTTTCATTTCTAATATATCTAATTATTTAAATATAATCATCTACCTTAATAATTTTTATAGAATTATTTAAACATGAATTTAATAAATCTAATTTGTTTTCCTTCCCTATAACTATTTTTTCTAAATCATGTAAATATATTAATCTATTTAAAGTGTTCAATCTTTTGTAATTCAAACATATCAATCTACTTATATATAATTATTTAAATAGGAATATAATAATTATAATTTATCTTCCATCCTTATAATTAAATATTAACATTTTTCAACATATTGATAGATTTAGAAACACCTAAACATTTTGAGAGATGTCGAAATATTCAAATAGTTTAATATATTCCCCTTTTTCAAATAGACCAACACATTTACATAATTCTTTAAACATTTATTCTTTTCAAATTATTCAAATAGTTCAATACTTTCAAATTATTCGATTAGATTAATCTATTTATTCATTTGGATTACTAATAAAATATCTCAATACACCAGAATAAATATTATATCTATTTCCAAATCTGTCATATAGATTAAAGATTTAAATTTCCAATAAAAATATACCTCCATTTTACTTTCCTTCACTTTTTTATTCTTGCATTGCTTATTTAATTTCTACCACTAATTCTTCCATCTTTATAATAATTTATAATAAATCCATTTCATCTGTATAGATTAATATATTTAAAGTATCTAAATTGATTAATACAGTTAATCATCCAAATAGATTAACACATTTAAATTACTCAAATATATTAATCTACTTAAATTATTCAAATAGATTAACATACTTAACTTATTTAAATAGATTAATACATTTAAACCTTTCAAATTTATCATTCTATTTAAATATATCATTCTTTTTTTTTATAATCAATCTATTTAAATATAATCATCTAACTAAATAATGTCATTTGAATTATTAAAATAGGAATATAATAAATCTAATTGACCTTCCATCTTCATAACTATTTACTTCAAAAAAATTTAATTCAAACATATCAATATATTTAAATATAATCATTTATCTAAACAATTTCTATAGAATTATTCATATAGGAATATTAGAAATCTAAATTATCTTCCATCTTTATAAAATATTAACTTGTTAACTTATTAAATTATCTAATTCTATAATCTAATTTATCTTTATAGATTAATATATTCAAAATTATCTAAATTGATTAATACATTTAATCATCCAAATAGATTAATAAATTGATAGATTAAAACATATCAATAGATTTAAATTACTAAATTGATTGATACAATTAAATAGATTAATACATTAATATATATTTTACTTCTTTTGGTAATTTCTTTCCTCCCATCTCTTGGACCCTGGGCCATCTTTCCCTCTTTCATCTTTCTGCCTCTTTTTATACCTGTTGGGTCTGCAACAAACTACTTTCATCTCCTTGAGCTCTCTATCCTGATGATGGATCACGGAGTGTGATCCGAAACGTCGATCCAAAAAAGCTTACATAATCTATTCCAGAAATATGCTTCTCTGATTATTATGGATTGTGGAAATTTAATAACAAGAAAGGACGTGCAAGGGTGGAAATGGAAATGAATGGAATCAATAGGGTATGAAGTGGTTATTTCTTCCAACAAAGGGTGGAAAAATGTCTAGTTTGTTATTGGTTATGCTTTTTAAAATCATCATAGGGCTGAGTGTGTCAATATAAACACAGAAAAAAGACTCATGTCGCATTTCTTACTCTCCTTCGTACTGAACAAGGTATTGAGATCCTTGAGCTTCCTCGAAATGCGACAAGAGAAGAATAGGTGTAAAAATATAATGATATTTAAGGATAGAAGAGTCAAAACAGAAAATAAAGTGGAAGTTGTTATGCATATACTATGAAAACAATAAATATGGAAGATCATGAAACTGAAAAAATACAAATGATGATGCGCTAGAGAACAATAAATGCATGGAGAGATAAATACGTAGAGCTATTCACATATATATGCATGGATGCATCAACAGACACATGTATACACAAAAAATAGAACTACATGGACAGATGGAGAAATGAATACATGTATACATGGATGCATGCATATTTGCATATAGATACAAATGCATATGTTACATGGAAGGATGTATTCATATACATATGCAAATATGGATGAAGGAATATATGCATATATGCATGTATGGACAATATGCATGAATGTATGTCAACATATAACTTTTAATTGTGTTATATTGGAAAATTAGCATTTATCTGTTTCTATTTATCAGAATAGATTTATAAATCATTATTGTTATAGAAAATCAGTGAAATGTGATCGCCTAGATTGATTAAATAAATTTAAGCAAAGGCATAGTTTATAAAACTGGCGAGTAGAGATACGTAATCCATGAGTGCAAATTAAATGCATTGAAATGTCAGGAAAATGCGAACACATAGAGAGGTCAAAATAATTGAAGCAAATGCATTAAATGGCATCTGGCTGGTGGGGAAGGCGCTGGAATGGCTTGGTGGCCATGGGTGGCCAGCATACTTTGGGCATTTAATATAGATGTAAGCCAGTTGAAATGCATCATAGCTACTTGGTGGATGTTGTATTTTGTTGTACATGCTTGTGTTCTAAGGAAGAGTATTGTATACACATGCACAAATGCATATGTGCATGTAGTACATGCACACATGCATAGATGGATGCATAGACACATGTATGCAGACATAGATAGATATGTTACAGAGAGAGGTGTACAGATACATGGATGTGTAGAAATATGCATATATGCATTTGCAAATGGGTAGAGACAAAGACAAATACATGGGTACATGAGTCCATACATGCATATATACATGTATCCATTGAAGACATCAATAGATGCATATATACATGGATGTGTGTATGCAATTCATAGGTGCATATATGCATAAATCGATGTATACATGTAGCCATAGATACAGCCATACATATATAGACAGATGCATTGAGAGATGGTGAGATATATGCATGATTTCATCTATGGATACATAGATACATAATGAAATGCAGAAAAATACACATTTATATATGCATTTATTTTGAAAGTTTGATTTTGAATCCATATGCATACTTTGATTAAAACTAGTGGTGGAAGGTACATAATTCATTGATACAAAATTAATGCATTGAATGGCATCTGACTAAAGGGGAGGCTGTTTGGATTGCTAATTAGTCTTTGAATATATAACAATTAAAAGAGATAAATAAATATAATTATCCTTGGCCACATTTCACATTTTGACCTTTCAATCAAAGTTAATTAACAAAGTAGCAGTTAGACCTAAAGAAGGTTCAAGGACTATGCTGATAGAAAACGATATTTTGGACAATGGCTAAACAATCTGTTGAAATTGGTTTACAAACTTTGAAGCAAATGCATTTTTCCTTCTATTTACTTTCATTGTACATCTTAAATGGAAGTTGGGTTTTGCATTGCTGCAATGCATTTGGATACTTTGATTATAAAATCATTTTTTAGATCATTTTAAGTGTTATCCATTCAAATCTTTCCTTGAAATACCAAGGATTCATCTGAGTCTTGGAGGCAATGCACAACTATCCTATAAAGAGAGCTTTGGAACCAATGAGCTGTCATAAAGGATAGAGGAATATTGTCAAATATTGTGGTTATTGTCCTCATAGGCACACATGCAAAGTATGGAACCATATAGAAAGCAAGTGAACTCTTTAATAATCCCATGAAACATAGTCTTTGTATGCATCCATGAATACAGGTTTGCATGTATATATGTGTGCATGTAATTATGTATATATGTTAGACAATATGTATTTGTGCATAGGTGCATAAGGATGGTATGTATCTTTAGATTTTAGATTGCATAGGTAACATGTGCTTCATAGTCATCTAGTTAGGGTAATATGATCACTTTGTGCATATTGGTATTTAATTCTGGAAGTTGATGTTTCCAAAGTTATTTTTTATATTTGGAAAGTGGTATTTAGTTGTTTTCTTGATTATGTTTCAAACTGAATGCATTAAATGGCATGTGGATTTATCATCTAATATAGATTTAAGTGACTAGAGATGCATTGTGATTACTTTGAGCGTTTCATTTTTTGTTATTCTATAGATCTGTGTAGTCATAGGAGATGTTATTGCTGCAGAGTCAAGACTTAGAAACGAGCTACTTGATACATGTATCCATAGATACATGGATGTGGACATCTATCATGGTATCCATAGATGCATAGATACATGTATCTATGAATAGATGTATCCATAGATACATAGACACATATATGGATAGATTCTTGTATACATTTGTACATAGAAGCACAAATACATTTATGCGTGGATGCATCTATAGGTAGAAGAATACATGGAAACATAGTTGCATGGATAGATAGAAAGATGCATAGTTGGATACATAAATGATTAAATATACATGTATGGAAGTATCCATGGATTGCATATGAACTTGCATAGATACATATATCCATGGGTGCATGTGTACATAGATGCATGTATTGCAGTACATATGGATGCATGTATATGTGTATCTCTGGGTAGGATGCATGGATGCATGTAAATAGAAGAATTTTGTCAAATGTCATAGCTATTGTCCTCATAGGCACATATGCAAAAAATGGAAGCATACAAAAGGAAAGTGAACTCTTTGACAAAAGTCGTGGAATAAATGTGGATCCATGAAATGTGGTTTGAAAGGGATTATGTAAAAACCCATTTGTCTATTTTGTTGACTGCATGTGAGCCCCGTAAAGACTATATATCATTAATTGTTGTAGAGCTATGCCATAGAGAGAGCTTTAGAACCAATGTGTTGTTAACCTGTGCTGTAATGAGAAGTTTGGAACAATGTAAACCTAAATTCTACAATTGTAGCAATTTTTTCAAGAAAAGAGTACAAGGTGAGTTTCTAGAATGAACCTTTTTCTTTGTTTACAATTGTGAAATGCAAGTAGGGTTTCACAGTGCTTCAAGGCATTCTTATAGTTTTATTATAAATTCATATTTTAAACTACTTTTAGTATTATCTATTTGAATTTCTTGTTGAAATGAGAAGGTGTCATCTGTGTTTGATAGGAATTATGTAGAAACCCTCTTGTCCATTTTACTTCATGCATGTGAGCCCTGTAAAGTTTGTATATTTTTTATTACTGCAAAGCGGTCTCATAAAGAGAGCTTTGGAACCAAAATTATGTCAACATGTGCGATAATGAGAGTTTTCTCCTTGAACCTTGTTATATATTCAAAGACTAATTAGCAATCTAAATAGTGTCCCCTTTAGTCAAATGCCATTCAATGCATTGAGTTTGCATCAGTGAATTATGTACCTTCAGCCACTAGTTTTAATCAAAGTATGCATATGGATTCAAAATCAAAAGCTCTTTCCTGTGAACCCATTTTTAATTTGCCTATGCATTTGATCGAAATGCTTTTAACCGGCAACATCGACCAATCACATTTCACCATTTAACATATTACTTATTTTTTTGTACAGTTTGAATTTGGAGAGCTATTTTATATATTGGAATATTAGCATTTATCTATTTTTCTATTCGTCTAAGTAGCTTTATAAATCATTTTCATTTTAAAAATTCAGGAAAATGCGAATGCATAAATTGATTAAATAAATTTAAGCAAAGGCATAGTTTAAAATTTGGCGGCTAGAGGTACGTAATCCATGAATGCAGATTAAATGCATTAAAATATCAGGAAAATGCAAGTGCAATGCATGAATGCAAATTAAATGCATTAAATGGCATCTGGCTAGAGGTGAACGCGCTGGAGTGGCTTGGTGGCCACGCGTAGACAGGGTACTTTGGTCATTTAATATAGAGTTAAGCCACCTTCTATGCATCTCTATTACTTTGTGTGTGTTGTTTTTTGTGTTCTGTAAGCTTGTGTTCTCTAAACATAAATTCTACAATTGCTTTGAGCTTTTTCACTATGATGAAAGCATAAAGGATAAAGGAATTTTGTGAATTGTTATAGTTAATGTGCTCATAGGCACATATGCAAAATATGGAAGCATATACAAGGGAAGCGAATTGTTCAAAAAAACTCAAAGAAATGTGGTCCCATGGAATGCAATAAGTGTTCATAATGGACACTTTGGTTTTCGCATGTTAACTTTGTCAGATAATGCAATTTGACATGAACAATGTTGAAGCCATGACATGAACAATAGAACTATTCAACACTGAACTCTATGCCTGTAATAATTATTGGAAAAGCTGTAAATGCCATAGATGAAATAATATGAATAAAATTTTAGTTTCTGCTTTTTTTGAAATGCAATGAAAAAACTACTATAAAGGCATAACACAAGGTTGTGTAACATATTGCCACTCCTATTTCTAATTTCTTTGGACATGAATGCTTTACACATTTGATTGCAATAGTAACATGTCTACGAAAATGGAACAATAGAGATCATAAATCAGTAGTTTTAAGTGTGAGTATATATGTATCCTGATACATATAAACTCGATTTCGCATTTATGAAAACAACTGCTATCTACAGTGAAAGAGCTAATTAGTGTTCCTATATGCGATATCCATAGAAAAAAATAAATTGCTACAAGGCCAGAGTGACACATCCATAAATGCATGGACGCATGTATATGCAATTGCATACAGGGATATGTAGAAGCTTAGATGAATACATGCATACATGAATATGTGCATATGTGCATATGGACATAGAGGCATATATACATGTAAATATGCATATATGTAGTGAAAGCAACAAATGGATTTCTCTATACAGGAATGTACTTTATACATTAGAATGCATGATGGAAAAGTGACTATAAAGTACAATGCATAAAAGCAGTATCGAGACTTGGTTGCATTAACAACATAAAATGAAAAAAGCCAGAGGAAAATAACTATTTATTGTCTCAAGTAACTTGTTTATGGGTCTAGAGTGTGCAACCATAACAACTTATACTGAGTCACCATAAACTCTCAAAAACATAACAATCAGAGAGCAAATATTGCAAAATCTAGAAATGACAGAATGCAAAAGGAAACATTTAAACTATATAGTTTGAATGGCATTATGCATAGAGGGGTAATGATTATTGAACATATATGTTGGATGTACATAGAGAACCATTGTCTTCGTAGGTGCAAAAACAAAATTAGAGTTTAAGATGTCCATATTCGAGAAGAATTTAACATAGTAACCTATAAAAGTGTCTAAATGTATAATAGCAATAGAGTATTTTAAAACCAAAGATGTCTTTAAAATGTCAAAACTAGTGAAATGTCTTGGAGCATGGAAATGCGAAAAAGTTAAAGTCTAAACAATGTAAATTTGTACTCCTGTATTCCTAGTTTCCTGTAAAGCCAAGAAAATGCTACGTATTAGAAACATAGTTTGTATGGATGGTGATTTGAGGTGCTAGTTCACAAGAGAAAAATTTTACATATGAATGACTTTATTACCTTCTGGTGATGTTTCCTATCTATTTGTCAATGCAAATGGATTCAACAATGACATTTTTTTGGTCAAGGCTAAAATTCCCTTCAGCGCTGAAGTCCCGTAGGATGAATATCACTGCTGATTTGTCCTTGATATAGTCTTCATAGCTAAGCTTTTGTAGTGTGGGCAATAGATGGTGTATGGTGACCTAGTCAATTGAAGACTGAATTGTTTGATTGTCATAAGTTGTAATGGTAGTTTTAAGTTGCAAACATAATGTATAATTGACTTGTTGGTTGCACTGTTTGCAGTGAGTAGTTTTTTCTTGGAGTGTGCCATAAGCAGTGAATTTGCATTTGCATTTTGGACAGCATGCATGAAATGGATTGGAAAATGCATTTGCTGCTTTTAGAGTACCAGAAACCTATAGAATATGGTTCAAAATTGTTAGAGGAGACAAAAAATACAGGTTTGGATGTGATAGTTTAAAAAAAAATGAATGTCGTTACCTTAAAAGTTGAATGTAGTAGGCTGTTGAGTTTTTCCAAGCTTCTTTTGTCATTCAAGTTACAGATGAATGTTGACTGACATGTGTGAAATGTGTTCTTTTGATCTATTTTTTTTACAACATTCTTGAAAAGAATTACAGGTGTTTTATTTGTATGCAACTAGTCTTCATTGCAAAGTATTGTTGCTCATATGTTGACCATAATAGCAGTTGCGATTCAATGAGAGAATTAGATTTTGTTACAGAAATTGTTATAGAGACCACTGTAGAACGAGAAAAGGTTGAAATTGAAAGAACAGGAAAAAGTTTTGTAGACCGAAATACCTATGCTTTGTCTATGTCAGTGTGGCCATCTTTGATGTCAATTGCAAATTAGGTACCCATTTTCTTGGCACCAACTACTAGCGCAGCTATTGTGCCAGCTAGGTACTCATTTATAGTTGTTAGCAATTGGCTAATAGTCGTACTTGGAATGAATTTGTACTCTTGACAGAGGTGTGGGATGTTTTCAGTGGTGCTTATGTCTGTTAAAATCAAAATGCAATCACAGTCACCTCTGTCATAATATGTCCTAGGTGCAACTTGAAAATCTGAGATTGAGATAGCTGACCCCGGGACTATTTTAGGCTCATGTTTATACACAAGGTTTCCACTAACATTTAACGTGATTGTCATTTATGCTTTGTGATCTGTTAAATCAGCACGCAACATTTCTCGTGTTTTGTTGGCCTTATCCAATGTTGCTTTGTAGACAACAAGCACATGACCTTGGAAGGTGTCTCCAGCTCTTTTTGCATTTAGCTGTTCGATTGAAACAATCTTAGGTTTCTTGACTCTTGTCCTACAAGGAACAAGGATAATGTCAATTGAATGCTAATTTAATATTAGCAAGCTGGACAAATGGCGGTACAATGAAGAACCAAGCACTTTACCATTGTGCTGACTCTTCCTGTGCAATTTGCACTTGTTTTGACTGTCTTTTTGATACATCTTTTGGTGTCTTGCAAAAAATTGGAACAATGTTATTTGAATATTTGTGATTTGGGTGAATGAGTATGAAGGAATAATACTATGAGTGCTTTACTATTGTGCTGATTCTTCTTGTGTGGTTTTTATTTTCTTTGATTGTCTTTTAGTTTCATCCGTATATCTCCTACAAATAATGGATATAGCATTGAAAAAGGCATTGCAAAGCATAAAAGTGATATAAGGCTATTAGTTCTATAAAGTTGAATTTGTCTATTGGGAAACATGAAATTTTAGGAAAATTGGATTGTGATCAGTCCAATATGCTTCTGATTTATAGATAGAGCATATATTTGTAGCCGTGTTGGACCAAATATGATCAATGACTGACTTGCCCATGCTGTGTTGTTGGTTCAACATAAATTGTATATTGTTCTGCTGCATATAGCTGTGAAGTATTTTTTTGCTTCTGCTTTCTGAAAACATGTCCACATTAAAATCGCCTAAAATGTACAACATGTTTTTTGAATTTGTGGATGCAATAATTATTTGCAAGATTGCGATTACTTCATCTATGGCAGTTGCAGGTCTTGAATAAATATTACAAACATTGAGTTCATTGTTAGATAGCATTACTGTTGATGTGATGACTTCAATATTTGATGTTTCATGTTGTTTTGTTTTTGACAGGAGTAAATGTTTCCTGGTTAAAGTTACTATGCCATGTATGTTATGTACAAAGAAGCTATCAAAATACTGCAGCAAGGTATTTAGCTCAAAGGGATGCATATGTGTTTCTTGGAGACACAAGATATCAGATTGCATTATGCCATAGTCATTGACAATGTCTTTTGCATGTGCTTTCAAGCTACGAGTGTTCAATGTACATAGGAGCATATGTGATTTGTTTTCTGAACATGTGCTTTGGTTATCAAATTTCCATTGTGCATATGTCTGGAGACGAGACATTTCTAGCTGTATTTTGTCTTTAACTTTGAAGTTTTTTGTAGTTAAAGGTTGTAACAGAAATAATGATTCTACTGATTTTGTTCGTGATAGAGCTGTATAGGTTAGCCCATGCTGTCTAATGCCTGTGGGATCAAAAGACAAGGCTTCCATTGTTAATCCGTGGGATCGATGTATGGTTTGTGCACATGCTACTTGTACTGGGAATTGTTTTCTAATTGTAATTTTCTTGTTTGTTGTTATTTTCTGGATTGGCCTAGCAATGCATTGTATAGGCACCTAGTCTTTGTCAATGGTAGTAGAATAGCATTGTGCTAGTTTTGTGCGCTGGTGATGTCCAATTGATGGGTCATTAAATTTAATCCAAACAATATCAATTTTTTTTTGTGCTATGTATGCTTTAAAAATTCCATCTGAACCGTTGATGAGGCCATCTTGAATATTGTAATTGCCTGCATAAAGCTCAACAAGAATGTTTGGTTTCAAGCATATTTGTGATGGAAGTGTCGTTGTGTGACTGTATACTCGTATTGCATTAAGGTCCTCCTCAAGTTCATCTATTGTATCTAGCACTACCATTTGGGTTGGAATGATTGATAGCAATTTGTTGTTATGTGCTTGAACATCAATTCTCCTATAGAAAAGGTGCAAAAGCAATGGATCAAATGATATAGGGCGAAAGAAAATTTTGTTGAGATAGTCTATGTCATGAGTTGTCTAAATGCCTACTCGTAGTCTATTAAGGATTGAAATAAATATTTCATCTTTTTGTCTCATCGTAGTCACCAATGAATAACATTTTATGTGGTCTTTCCAGAAACTATAAGGCATTAATTCAATTGGAGTAGGCCTATTTTCAAAAACCACAGAGTCAAGGACAAGTTGTGCCTAGCAAAGGTCACCACAAAATATTGTATCAAGATTTCCAAAGTATGTTGTAGGCATTTGCATTATGTCTCATAGTCTTCTATCAATATACCGTAGGAATGTCGAGCCAACTAATGATATCTCGTCTATAAGAAGTATGTGCAATTGATCATAGTGCTTTGACATAGTGTCAAGCACTTCAGTGTTCAGTGGCAGGAATTCTGATGTATTAAAAGGTATGTGAAATGTTGAATGTAATGTGAATCCCTCTATGTTATATGCTGCTTTACATGTATATGTAGTTAATAAGCCCTTGGGTTTGTCTAGATTATTGTCAACAAAATTGCTATACATGCGAATGAAAGCTTGGTAGATGTCCTTTGCTGTAAAAGTCTTTCCTATTCTAGCTCCCCCAGTCAAAAACAAGTGCAATGGCTTTTGTGAAATTTTCATCTTTTTTATGAGAACATCTTTAACATTTTTTTGTTGTTCTTTATTTAACATTTGTCTTAACTTGTAGTATTCATTGTTATCTATAATTTGTGGGTGCTTTGTAATTTCAAATCCATTGGAATGCATGGTATTTGGGTTAGAACGACCTATGTTTGGAAGGTCTGTTTGTATGTCATATAGTTCTTTTTGGCAAAGCTTTGCTTGCATTGGTAGGTCAATGAGCTTTTCATCTTCAAGAGATTGAAGATCATTTATAGCTTTGTCAATGTCACCCCATGCGAAGTTTGTGTTGTGGATGAACTTTGCACTGTTTGTTTGAATTGTTTGTCCATGGTACATGTATGCATGTTCCCAAGAGTCAAAGTTTTGTTTGAGTGTATGCTCATTAATGGTAAATGGAACATAGAGAACCAATTGCTCTCTACAATGATTCTCTATATCAAAGTGTTTGTTGAAATTGATAAACCATACCACATTTGGTTTGGCCTTTGGTTCAATTGCAGCACCGTATTTGTTGTATCTTGAAACAAATTCTGCAAGAAATATTTCCACCATTGTTTCAGGATGTTTTAAATAGTAGTCTATAATAGATTTCGCAAGAATGTTTTCTGATTCATCTGGCTCATTGCTCAATTGTTTAATAGATTTTAGTATAAATGTGTGATCATTGTTAGATCGTGTATCAATGAATGCACATTTTCTTGAACTGTAATTTAATGGCAATGACAAAACAATATGTGTAGCTTGTTGTGATGCCATTTGTTGCAAGTTAAGCATGGAATTTCCAAGTTTACTTACCATTCGTATTGCATCAATATTGTCTTGCTTGTGGTCTGTACGTATTCTTTTGAATGCATATGTCATTGACTTGTCTACTTTTGCAATATATGAGCTACAATACATTGCAGCAGCATATGCATTGACGACAAATTGTGCATCTATATTAGCCTTCCAAAGATCTAGAATTTTCCTTGAAAAACTATTGTTCCATATTTGTGATGGTTTTCTTTGTAAAAAAAATGTAGGCCTGTTTAATGTTGAGCTCAAAGCTTCAATGTATTCATTGTCAGTTAAGTTTAATTCTTTTAAGAACATTTGAAAAGTGAATGTTTCATCATAGTTTTCTTTTTGGAGTTTTGAAAAGATGTCAGTGGCATTTGCAGTTATCGCTTCAGTCTTTTGGAGTATTGGTAAAAGTATAGTTGACTTTTGCATTGGTGGGAAAGGAAAATTGTATCTACAAAGTTGTTTTCTTGATCTCTTGCATTTCTTTGTATGGTGGTGTCTGTGTAGCATTGCCAAAGAAGGTTCCAAATTTTTGGTGTCACAAGTAATATACTTATCAACAAAAGCTATGATGTCTGTGTTGTTATTTTCTATGTAGATTGGTGCATTTTTAACCCATATGAGGAAATGATCATGTTCATTTCCCCGATTTTGGAACTCAGTGACTGAGAAGTAATCAATGACATTTTCCAAAGAAAGAGTCATCTGTAAGTATCAATTTTTTTATTGCATTTATTCTATGTTTATAGTAACATGCACAAGTGATGGGATCTTTCTTGATTAGTTCAAATTTGTCAATGTGTGTTCGGTCATTAGATTATTGACAATTTTGTGCTGATTGGTGTAGATTGTGCAGCTCTTGTAATGTTTAAATTAGTGGATCCCAATTTTTCTCAGCACTAGTGAAAGTGATGAAAAATGTCGATGGTCCTAGTTGTCAAATCATAGCAAATACATTTTTCTTAAGTTGTTGTGAATAGTCTAGAGAGATTCTTATTCTTTTGAAATCAACATATCCAATATTTGATTTAAGATTTTTTTCTAGGTTTGGTTTGTGTTTAACATCTTTTGCAAATAGCTTTCACCCTTTTAATTGGCCTTTTCAGATTTTTATTGTCATTGTAAACAGTACTTGTTGTATTAGTACCTTTATAGCTTTGAAAAAAATGTTTGTTGTATGATATGCAAATTGTCTTTGTGACTATAAGAGCTCCCAACGTACTATTTTTTGATATGTAATGTTTTTTACAATGTCATTATCACGTGGTTTGCCAAAGAATAAAGTTGGGAAATTCATTTCTTCAGCATAGATGTCCTTAAATATTCCAATTGGATACTTGTCCTCTGCAGGTGCAATTTCAATAATCTTGTCTTCCATGTTATGGATACTTCTAGCCTCAGTAAATCCATGTATCAATGTTTCTGATGGGTTTTCATTTTCCATTTCACTATTTGATTATGTTTCACTTGTATTTTGTGGACTATTGTCTTCGTTTTCTTCAGTGCATTGGAGAACTTCTTGCCAATCTTGGTTTATGTGGACTTTGTGCATTTTGTATAATGGTGTCCTTGTTAATTGAGTCAAAGCTTGCATGATGACATTTGGGCACACCATGCCTTTTTGAAATGCATTTTTGTATTGTAAGAGCCTTTTCAATGAAACAATAATTGTTTGTGTGTTGTTAATTGATTGTGGTAATGCTCTTTGTACAATGTTCATGTCAACAGGAACATTTATAATAGAACCTGTTAGGCCTATTTGAGACTTTTTGAACCCTAATTCCCAAATCTGTACAAATGCAATTCTAAGTGAGACAAGTCATTCTTCTAGCTAAGTTAAATTTTGCACATAGCACAATGGTCTATTAGTTCTTATTTTTTGTGGCATAGCATACTTTAGAATAGTGGAGTGTTTCAATGCAAAGTAGCATACATGGCATATGAAATCTATGAATGGAAAGGAATCTAGTTGTAGTAGCTTACAGTATAGTTGTTTTTGTTTTTCTTTGAATGTCCTGATGTCCTTGTTCAAACAGAGCACTTGGCAAATTGCACATGGGTATTTTGGTGTATCTTGTATTGTTGTTTTATAAATTTCTATTGGTGTCAATGTTTTTTTTTCTTTGGACTGGTAGGTACACTTTCTTTTTGTTTTCCTTTTATAATCAAGTTCTTCGGGTGATTAAGTCTTATTGTTGATTTATGTTTAAAATTGTTTGCTATGACAAATGGTATCAAATTCTTCTTGTTTTTTGGCAAAGCATGTGTCTTGGTCAAGTAATTTTGTATTGTGGACCACTTCTGATCAAATTTTTAAGTTGGAGTAAGCTTTTTGAGCATTGGTGAGTTAGATTTTGGGCTTTGATTCTTAGAAGTGGCTCAAAATGTCCAGCCAGAGGGTTTGTATCATGGAACAGTATAGAGACTGATTTTGTATATCCAGAATCATTGAAATCTAAGTACTTTCTTGATGTTGTCAATGACCAGAGGCTTATTTGTATTTTCAACCATTTGGATATCTAGTGAATGTAGAACAAGTCACCCCACAATCCACATTCACTATGGTATGTGCATGGTCTTGCAGACAATCACATTTTGCAGAATTATGTTTCTTGATCATGTACTTTGTGCAATGTATATAGAGTATTAGGATTTAGTTCATTGTTATATGATTTAATTGCTTCTTTGTCCTTATTTTGAAGGCAAGTTAGGAAATGATCTATAGCTCCATTACGTAATTGAGTTGAGGTGTACTGATTGATAAGTAGTACTTGAAGCAAGTCAAACAAACAATCGCTAGCATTGTATGCAAATGTGCTTAATCTACAAAGGCCTTCAGCTCTAAGGACATTATCAATGTTTGATATTCGAGGATAATTTATGCACAGTTTTTTAATTTCATGTGAACCTATGGGCTATTTTGAAGTTACATTTTGTGTTTCAATTTTTAACAATGGGTCAAAGTGTCCACTTAAAGAATTCATGTCATGAAATAGTATAGAGACTGATTTTGTGTAATCAGAACTATTGAACTGTAAGTACCTTCTTGTTGTTGTTCTTGACCAAAGGCATATTTGTATATTCAACCATTTGGATATCCAATGAATGCAAAATAAGTCACCCCACAATCCACTTTCAGTGCAATCTTCCTGTGGCTTTGCAGATAATCGCATTCTGCAGAAATATGTTTGTGGATCATGTACTTTGTGCAATGTATATAGAGTATCAGGGTCTAGTTCATAGTTGTATGATTTTATTGCTTCTTTGTCCTTGTTTTGAAGGCAACTCAAGAAGTAATCTATAGCTCTGTTTTGTAGTTGAATTGATGTGTAGTGATTGTTAAGCAGTAGTTGCAATGAGTCAAACAAACAATCACCAACATTGTATGCAAAAGTACTTAATTTGCAAAGTCCCTCGCTCTTAAGCATGTAGTCAATGTTTGATATTTGGGGGCGCTTTGTCAATTCATAGGTGTCAACGTCTATCATTTTCTTTGTTTCTTTTGTATCCTAATGTGTTTGAGAATGGCAGATGTTATGTATGAATAGCATCAAATGCTATCATCTAGATTACAAAATCTATAGTTTTTTACATCGTCGCCTATGTGCTTTTACTCAATAGCATTCTATAGTATTAATCATGTTGTAGAGCATCTTGGAAGATAATAATCTCTATATATGTTGGAAAATGGATCTTGAGTAGTAGCAGAAGCCTACGTGACATATTATACAACAAACAATTTTTTAGAAGCACAAGGGAAAAATGGTCTTAATTCTTCAACCTGACCTTGTCATCCACTGTCCCCCACCAAGATCGTATGTACTTATTCCTGTTACATTGAGAAATTGGATAAATGAGTACAATGCATGATGTATACTTTCAATGCCACAAACACAAAACAATATTTTCAAGTAGCTTTGTTTACATGCAACAAATGGTGGATAAGAATCTTTTTTGCTCACATTTTCAATCTCAGTTTATGGTCTTTAAATGTTTTGTTTAATTGGATTCCTTTGTTTCTATGTACTTCTAAGTGACTGATTTTCTCAAAGAGCAAATGATTTTAAAAGCTATTCACATAAACATGAATTATGTGGCATGTAGAGAATAGTTTCACAAATCATTTTTGTTTTAAGAAAATCAGGGAAATGCAAAGGCATTGTTTGATCAAAGAAGATCTATGGCTTTTCTTATTTGTGGGAATAGCTTTAAAAATCATTTGTGTTTTTAAAATTTGAGGAAAATGCAAAGGCATAGGTCCATTGAGCAAAAGCGAAGGCATAGATCGATTAAATAATTAAAAAAAGAGATTAAAACTCAGAGGTGTAGGCACACAGTGCATAAATGCAAAGTAAATGCATTAAATAGCATGTGGGTGGATGAGAAACTTTTTGAATGGCTTGGTGGACATGTATAGCCAGGCTGTTTTGTTCATTTGTTATAGACTTAAGTCACTTGTTAAGCATGACTATTACTTTGCGCAATTTGTTTTTCTATTCTACACGTCTTTGTTCTAGGAGAGTTTATAGCGATTGAGCAGACTTTGTTATAGTTATAGTGTCCAGAACTAGAAATGAATTACTTGAGGCAATAAATAGTTTCTTTCCTCAGTTTTCTCTTACTTTAGCGGTTTAAAGCATATAGTGAAATTAGCAATGTGAACAAAAAAAAATTGTGGTTAATGTCATTTTGCATGTAAACAAGACCATGGAAAAATATTGCATCATGTCTATGAGCAACGTAGTACATCATTCATTGTACTCATGTGCCATGTTAGCTTTTGAAATTAACTTTGTGGTATTTTTTTGCAATATAGGAAGACTAAACATACGTTCACTTGCATAGTGCATAGCAACTTGCCACAGATATAAGTAGTCTTATGAACAAAATTGCCTTAAATGCATATAGGTAAAAACCAGTTGACATAAAACAAAAACTTATGACTCTATAGGCTATTTGAAACTACAAAAAGGGTTTAAAAATTGCATTCTAGCAATTCATTCTATTCTATGGATATTGTATAGAGGAAGTATAACTAATTAACACATAAGCAAAACCTATTCTATTTTTTAAAGACAAATTACTATTGCAATTGTGGAAAATGCATTTTCCTGTTTGTGTATGTGCAAGTAGCCTTTTAAATCATTTGTGTTCAAAGAAATGAGGAATACAAGATGACAAAATGAATACATGAAAAAGAACTTTATGCAGTTATTGTATTGAAGAATTTCAATTGCATTTCAAGAAAAGCAAAAAGACAATTTGGAAAGCTGACCTTGCAATCTGCTATTGAATGAACAAGTATACTTGTAGCAATGTACAAATTCTGGCTATTATTATAGGCACAAGTAATTTTTCCTAGTACAATGACAAAATTGAGAAGTGAGAAAATTGTAAAAACATATACTATTTCATCTACAACCATGGGAAATCTTCCTAGAAGTGCATATTTGGAAAACTCTGCATTGTATTTTTTTTTTTTAAAAGGAGAAGGTTAATATGCTAACCTCACATTGCAGTTTGTGTGTGATTGTTTAAATACAATTAAAAGCATCAATCCCTGTTACAAGGACAATTTAGACAAATGAGTACAGTGAGTGACATATACTATGCTATTCATAAAAACAAAACAAAATTCTTATGTAGATTCATTTCGACAAGAAAGAACCTAAGTAAGAACTTTTGTTTCTTAAAATGCAAATTGCATTTTATAATTTTAAAATACTTATTCTTATTTGTGTACCCTATAATATAGAACATATTTTGCCAATGCATGCATTAGTGTAATTATGTTATTGCAATGGTGGCATAAGCTCTTTAAGAGCAATCAATGGAATAGATGCCATATTTGCTTAAGCGTCTGAAGAAGTGTAAATAGGCCATGGCAACTTGTCAATACTAAGCCAAAAAATGACACAAACTTGTGCTAGCACTGTTACATTATGATAAAAACAATTTTTAGCTACTGTTTAATGCCAAACTAGCTATCACTTAATAGTGAAAGCTAGATAAATATTGATTTTCTAACTAAATGGGGTCATTTCATTTCCATTTGTATAAGTTTATTTTGTACTGCTATGTAGCACTTACTATTACTTGTGCAATCAAGCCACATGCAAGTAGAATTCATAACTCATGGAATTTAGATACACTCAAGGAGAAATACAAACCAAGGTTGTTGGTATCCTGATAAGAAAGATGATGAGATACATCCAATTAATGTATGCCACAATGTCTTATTCAATGAAGATGATTTGGATAGGGACATTACAAATGGAAATCCTTATTGGTGTGTGAGTAATTCTCTTTTTCAAGACTTTTCAAGGAAATTGCATGCCAATACTATCAGTGAACAGGTGGAATCAAATTTATTAATTGACTTTGATTGATGGGTCAAATGTGCCCAAGGATAGTTATAATTATTTCTTTGTTTTAATTATTATGTGTGTAAATACTATTTAGCAATTACCTAATTAATTAGATATGAAATGATGGAAGGGAAAAGAAGATTAATTAATTAATATAATTTGATTCATTAATTAATAAGGTGAATTATCATGTAAAAGTACAAAAATTAGAAGTTTCGAAAAAATCCTCTTTCCTTTATGCTTTAATGACAATGAGAAAGCTGAAAGCAATTGTGGAGTTTAGGCTTATATATGTAAATTGCATTTGCCTGACAGTTTGTAAAGCCTTCTCAACACACTGTCCATATATTGTTCGAAAGGTCCCATTGTGGCACATGCCAACAACACAGTGGCTCTAAAGCTTGCACTATGGAACAATTCTGCAGTAATTAAAGATATGTAATCTTTAGAGGACTCATAAGCACAAAGTTATTGTTAAGCTCCCATATTGTACATTGGACAAAAGACAATTGCTCATCCGAGGAACTAGTCTATGAAGATTAGCGTAGGTTGAGCACTGTGAAACCCAATCTGCCTATGGACTCTAAAATAAAAGAAAACTGATGAAAATAACTATTTATTGCCTGAAGTAACTTGTCTATGAGTGTCCTTTTTGGAACCATGACAACCTTTTCCCTGTCACTGTAAACTCTTTCCTAGAAAAGACATATAGACACACACATATATGTATACATATGTATATATATCTACAGATACATCCATGTAGACACACATAAATGCATGTATGGACGTAAACATATATGCATCCATATGCATGCATGCATATACACATAGATGCATCTATACACACATACATATATGCATAAATACATATATGCATAGATATATCCAGAGACATATGCATACATGTATATATGCATCTACAAATGTTTACATAGATATGCACATAGATAAATAAATATGTACATAGAGACATGCATACACACATACATGCACTGACACATCAAGCACAAATTGATAGTGATAGTCCAACTAAAGCACTATGAAACATAGCTTCATTATGCACTTTAATGGAAAGAAACTGTGTAAAATAACAAATTATCACCTCAAGTAACTTGTTTCTGGGTCAGGACTTTGCAGCCATAACATCTCTTGCTCAGTCGCTACAAACTCTTCCTCAGAACACGAGCTTACAGAACACAAGAACAACACACACAAAGTAATAGAGATGCATAGCAAGTGGCTTAACTCTATATTAGATGACCAAAGTACCCTGGGCACGCGTGGCCACCAAGCCATTCCAGCGCCTTCACCTTGAGCCAGATGCCATTTAATGCATTTAATCTGTATCCATGCAGTACATACGTCTACTCGCTAGTTTTATAAAATTCACACTATAGAAAACAGTTTATCCAAGTGAGTGCTATTAGGTTTGTTATCTTCAATTTCAAACTCCTTTGACTTTAATGCATTTTCTCTGATGGTAGAATATGGAGATTCTTTTTTTATTGAGAGTTCAGAACAATATGACAAATCTTTTTGATATCCTGTGTTTAGCACATTGCAACAACAAATAGATACAAAGACTGTGTGAGCCTTCTTTTAGAGTTTGGAGTAGAAGTAAACAACATAGGTACCCTTGAAGCATGATATTAGATTCCTCTTGGTATTGATTTACCTATTTGAAGCATGAATGGCACATTAGGGTTGAAACCTAGTTTGCATTCATTAAAGGCTATGAGTAAAAAACAACAAATCTTGTTGTGAGATATTGAAATCTTCCTTGCTCTACATCAAATTGATATCAAAGCCCGAAGATCTAAGCAAGATAATTTTTTAGATTTTATGTGTTGTATTTTTGCAGTTTCAAGGAAGACCCTAGATGTCAAAAAACTAGGTAGTGAAGAAGGGAGGAAACCTAAGTGGGGTATCATGAAGAAAAAAGGAAGTAAGGTGAAAGAGATTTACTTGAGAAAGAAGAATGAAAATGTTGATAATATTTATCTGTGGATATTTACAGAGCAAGGAGGTACTAAGTAAAAAACAAGTGATGAGATAAGAGAAAAGTGAGATAAAGAATAAAAATGAGAAAGAAAAACAGATAAAGGTGCAGCAAGAGATAATGGAGTTGAGACACACCTTGGAAGAAATGGAAAAAAGAATGGAACTTGATATGCAGCAGTTGCTTGAGAGACAAAACCAAGAAAAAATTTAGCATTGACCAATAAGGAAGAAGCTTAAATGGCCTATCAAGAAGATTATTTTGAAGAGAAGAAGGAAAGAGAGGGCAGCAGAACCAAATCTTGGACAGTCTTTGATGATGATGGAAGAGCCTAAGCCATCTAAGACAGAGGCAAAATGTAAAGACAATGGGTCCCTTAAGACTCAAAATTTTATTTCTAACAATATTTGTGAGTGTGTGTTTATAGGTGTAGCAAATGAAAATGAAGATGGAAAAAGGTTTAAAGAAAAAGGGGAAGTGAATGTAGTGTATGCAGATTTTTATGCACCGTATGGTGAAGAGGATGTTACAAAAACAATGGAGTTAATGGTTTCATTTTCTCATTTTATGGATGATGAATACGCTGACATATTGTGTTTGATTGATGAAGATGAAGACATAGACGGTGGTACTAAAACATTGGTACTGAGGCATATGAACGAGAACTCAAATTTTAGTACCTTGAAGTTGATAAGATGCCTCACAAGAGATGGTACAAGAAGAAGAAAAATGATCTAGGGAAATTTGTAGAGATGAAGAAAAATTTGTCAAATAATTAGAAGACCAAAAAGAGAAAAAACTTGCACTCAAGTGGACTTGAATTTTTCTTCCCCTTGGGAGTATGGTGCAAGACACCTAGGTTCTTAGGCCTCCAAGAGGGGTAAAATTTGATGTTTTGGTTTGTGTGAGTTATTTTTATATAATAAGGTCTTCAATTTCCATTTCATATCTATTGGAGTTAGTCTTGAGTCATTATAGTTGATTTAGAGTTCAATTGCAAAATGTTGTCAATGTAACTTTTGCATTTTCTAGAAAAAAGTTATTAGGGTGATGTTTTGTTAGTTAGTAATTGGAAAATTAGTTGGAAGCAATTGTTAAAGGGTTGTGAATGTTCAAAAAGTCCTTGTGTGATCGAAGGAAGGGTTGGAGAACATGTAAGGAAAATTTTGATTAAGAAATAAACATAATTTTTTGAGTTTTACCATGTTTTTTTCTATTCTCTTGATTTTGAACAGTATATACAAAAATATTATAACATAAAAATGATTGTATCTTGTAAAGGAATGAATCAAATTTCATTTGCAACTAGTTTGGTGTTTTTTCATTGAGTTTAGAGAAAGTTATAGGTGATTTACTAAAAACTATCTAAGACCCTGGTTAGGGTTTCTAGTGGAATTCAAAATGTAATTTCTCACCATTCCCACGGTGGAAAAATATGAAATTTTATGAGATGGAGTATTTTTGTATTTATTTACTTATTCCAAGATTGAAAGTTCTAGGATTTTGCTTTGCATGTGTTTTGGTGATGCCCTAGGTCAGATTTCCTTATGTTTTTTGTCTAATTGGCAGAAGAACAATCAATTTTTAAAAGGTTCTATAAAAATTAATCAACCTTGATTCTAAATTTGTTGTATAAAGCCCAAATGGGTATTTAAATATTCCTTTACAATCTTGAGATCATATCTACATTAAAAGTTATGGAAAAAACCTCTATTTTCTGCCCCTATCTTTTTAGGCTTCAAGGAAGGACAGTCTAAATTTGAGCCTTGTGTTACAAAAATACCATACCTAATTTTTGGATATGTTCAATAAATCCCAAAAGGATACTCAAAATATTTTTTATATTGTGTGTTTGAGGTCTTTTCTGCAAGTTATGTCAATAAATCCTTATTTGTTGTCTAGTATAGGAGCACCTAGTGGTGTTATGCCTCCAATAGGCAATCATGTAAAGTTTGAATTTTCAGCATGTAATGCATGTAAAAAGGTCATATTTGGACTAATTAAAATGTATTTGAGTCACCATTAGGTTTCTAGGAGGTCAAAGGAGTCAAATTGCAAAAATTGTTTCTTTGTTGCAAAAATGCAAAAATGTAAAATTACAAGAAGTTGAAGAGTCATTTGTAAAAGGGGAAGGTTTGATCGTTGGAAGTTGAAGGGGTAGTTATAATAACTAATGTATAATAATTTTAAATTCCTTTTGAAGGTGAGCAAAACATTGTAGATTGTAACTTGAAACAATTCTGTGAATAAAAGTATTATGTTTTGCTAAAACAGTGTTTTCTTCTCATTTTACAAGCCTTGTACGGCCTGTACAACACCACCAGGCCTTGATTTTTATTGTTTTTGGTAGATTATATTTCAATAAAATCTATTTTGGATGTATTTTATTGAGTATAATATCTGTTTGAGTCTCCTTGTTGTAAACTGGTATGAAATCCCCAATTTAAGGGTTTTGAGAGTCTAAGGAGTGGTTAAGCAACCATTCCACTGATTTAGGCTTTGTAAATCAGTAGAATGGGTTAGAGTAGGTTTTTTCCATTTTTTTTATATTTACAGATATAGGGGAAGGTAAAACACAAAATTTATGCTCTTTCTCTAGATGTTTTTTTCATTGTTTTCCATGCATGATTTGATGCTTACAAGGTAGGGTTTGCAGGAAAAATAGTGGTAAAGGTTGGGAGATAGTTAATTTTGCTTGTGCAGATCTATTTCAAGGTGTCTTAAGCAATAACTAAGTGATTGAAGGTTTGGACTGTATGTTTTCATTGAACCCTCACTATTTGAGCATAGTTTAAGCATTAAGCAAGGGTTTTATGATTTGTTGCATTGGTGGGAATTTTCTTTGATGAAGATGGTTGATTTTGAAGATCTATAGCCTATTGAAGGTCTATCCATGGTTATTTTACATTAAGGAGTGAGTTGGTTAGTACATGATTTGTCAAATAGGCCTAATTGAGCCTAAATGTTGTGGGACAATCATTTTTATTGTTATTCTTTCCAAAACAACATACCCTAAGTTTGAAGTATGTTTTAGAAGGACCAAATGGGTCCTAGAATCCGTGTCTAGTTTTTGGAATCTCCACCTCCTTAAAATGTTATGCCCAATTTTTGATCTATGGACTACTATAAGAAATAATGTCTTATGGTGTAAGTAATGGAGAAGATAATGATTTTTTTTTTTGGAACAGTGCTATTGGTTTGAACCTATCAAAATAGTGATGTTTAAGGTGTACTAGGGTCTTATGAGAGTTTGGAATCCTAATTTGGTGATTTGATGTATTGGTAACCTTGTGGAATCAAGTGTCAATGAAGTGAACTTTAGTGAATGTTCAAGTGATCTTCTCAAGTTTGTGATTTGGGTCTTTAGAACCCTTAAAAGTCACTGATGCCTCTACATCATTTTTGGCATCAAAGTTGGTTGATCTAGTGTTTTGTTAAGTTGTTTGTAGGTGCTTAATCCATCTTAAAACTGCAAGAAAGAGAGTGGGAAGGTGTGTTGGTTATAGACAAGGATGAGGTATGTTTTCACTGTCCTCCAATAGAGATTAAGCTTGGGAAAAGGTGCAGAGAGAGTGACACCACTAAGAGGAGTGGTAAGTGCATCTTCTAGGATCTCATGTTGGGTAGATGGTTGGTCTATTGTTGTGAGATTGTGAAATAGTGAGGGAGATGGATATCTATCCAAAAAGCACTTGAAGAGTTTGTGGCCATTACAAAATTTGAAAGTCAGCTTAAAGAGTGATCCAATGATTGGAAAAGATGATGTGATGATGACAAACAAATCAAGATAAGGTCAAGGATGAACTAATTAGAATGCGGAAAGATTGCTTAGAAAAGTCGGGTTAAACCATAGTAAAGACATTCTTGTGTACTTTGATTGAAAAAGAGGCTACATGAAAGTTAAATATTGTTAGAATAGTAATTTGTGAATTTGATGGCACAAGAGAGTATTAGGGTAGAGAACTTGAAGACTGAAATGAAGACTGAAGATGGAATGAATCAAGGTGATAGAAAAAGGAAAGTAATGATTTCAAGAGCAAGGCAGGAAAAAATCCTAGACAAAATTGATAAAGGTATGCAAATGTGAAGAAGCAAGGTTGATTCAATTCAATCCTCAAAGGGAATTGAGGTATTTTCTACGCTGGTTGTTTGGTGCAAGAGCACCTAGTGGTGTTATGCCTCCAATAGGAAATCATGTAAAGTTTGAATTTTCATCATGTAATGCATATAAAAACATCATGTTTGGACCAATTCAAATGTGTTTGAGTCACCATTAGGTTTCTAGGAGGTCAAAAGAGTCAAATTGCAAAAATTGTCTTTTTGTTACAAAATTGCAAGGAGTTGAAGAGTCATCTGTGAAAAGGGAAGGTTTGATCATTGAAATTTGAAGAGGTAGCTATAATAACTAATGTAACATCTATTTAAAGGCCTTGTGAAGGTGAGAAAATCATTGTAGATTGTAACTTGAAACAATTTTGTGAATAAAACTACTTTGTTTTGCTAAAACAATGTTTTCTTCTTGTTTTACAATCCTTGTACGAAATGTACAACACCACCATGCCCTGATTTTTATTGTTTATGGTAGATTAGTGAATTAGATTTTAATCAAGTCTATTTTGGAGGGATTGTATTGAGTATAACATCTCTTTGAGTCTCCTTTCTGTAAACTAGTCTGAAATCCCCAATTTAAGGGTTTTGAGAGTCTAAGGAGTGGTTAAGCAACCATTCCACTAATTTAGGCTTTGTAAATTGATGAAATGGGTTTGTGTAGGGTGTTTTTCAGTTTTTTTATATTTGTATATGTACGGGAAGGTAAAATACATAAAGTTATGTTGTTGCTTCAAATATTTTTTTAATTATTTTCCATGCATGATTTGATGCTTACAGGCTAGGGTTTGAAGGAAAAATAATGGTAAAGATTCAGAGATAGTTAATTTTGCTTTTGTAGACATATTTCAAGGTTTCTTAAGCAATGACTAAGTGATTGAAGGTTTGGAATGTATGTTTTCAGTAAACCCTCACTATTTGAGCATAGTTTCAGCATTAAGCAAGGGTTTTATGATTTGTTGCATTGGTGGGTGTTTTCATTGATGAATATGGTTGATTTTGAAATTTTATAACCTGTTGAAGTTCTCTCCATGGTTATTTGAGGTTGAAGAGTGATTTGGTTAGTACATGCTTTGTTAAATAGGCCTAATTAAGCCTAAATATTGTAGGATAGTCATTTTATTGTTATTCTTTCCAAAACAACATACCCTAAGTTTGAAGTATGTTTTAGAAGGCCCAAATGGGTCATAAAATTTGTTTCTATTTTTTTGAATCTCCACATCCTTAAAAAGTTATGCTCAATTTTTGATCTATGGAATACTATAAGAAAAAATGTCTTATGGTGTAAGTAATGGAGAATTTGATGAGTCTATGCTTTGGAAGAGTGTTATTGGTTTGAACCTATCAAAATAGTGATGTTTAAGGTGTAATAGGGTCTAATGAGAGTTTGAAATCCTAATTTGGTGATTTGGTGTATTGGTAACCTTGTGGAATCAAGTGTCAATGAAGTGAACTTTAGTGAATGTTCAAGTGATCTTCTCAAGTTTGTGTTTTGGGTCTTTATAACTATTAAAATTCATTGATCCCTTTGCATCACTATCCTACTCAGCCTAGGGTAAATTTGGCAAGAGAACAATTGAATTTTTCTATCCCTAAGTTCTTGTGCATTTCTAACACTTATTGTTTGTCATCCTCATTCCATTGAGATTCCTCCTAGTGTTGATTTACCTGTTTGAAGCATGAATGACCCATTTAGGGTTGAAAACTAGTTTACATTCATTGAAGGCTATGAGCAAGAAGCACCAAATCTTGTTGTGAGATGTTGAAATATTGAAATCTCCCCTAATCTGCATCAAATTCTTAAGTTCAAGAATTTTTAATTTCATTTGTTCAATGCCACTTATAGTGCACCATATGTAATACAAAACCTAGTAACTTTAAAAGTTCATTTTTCCTAGAAATTCTTTAAATCGTCTATATTTCCAATTGCATGTGTTCCATGGAATTCTTAAGTTCAAGAATCTTTGATTTCATTTACATTCAACTCCACTTATAGCCTCATATATATCACTTTCTTTGCTTGCACATGTAAATTCCTGTGTATTAGATTATATGGAATTCTTAAGTTCAAAAATCTTTGATTTCATTTGTTCAATTGCACTTATAGTGCATCATATGCAATACAAAACCTAGTAACTTTAAAAATTAATTTTTCCTAGAAATTCCTTAAATCATCTATATTTCTAATTGCATTTGTTCTATGGAATTCTCAAGTTCAAGAATCTTTGATTTCATATTCATTCAACTCCACTTATAACATCATCTAGATCACTTTCTTTGCTTGCACTTATAAATTCATGTGTATTAGATTATATGGAATTCTTCAGTTCAAGAATCTTTGATTATATTTTTTCAACTCACTTATATGCTATCATATGCAATACAAAACCTAGTGATTTTAAAAATGAACATTTTCCCTAAATTCCTAAATCATCTATTTACAATTGCATTTTCATGTTCCATGGAATTCTTAAGTTCAAGAATCTTTGATTTCATTTGTTCAACTCCACTTATAGTGCATCATATGTAATACAAAACCTAGTAACTTTAAAAATTCATTTTGCTTGGAAATTCCTTAAATCATCTATATTTCCAATTGCATTTGTTGCATGGAATTCTTAAGTTCAAGAATCTTTGATTTCATTTGCATTCAACTCCACTTATAGCATCATTTAGAGCACTTTCTCTGCTTACACATGTAAATTCATGTGTAGTAGCTTATATGGAATTCTTAAGTTCAAGGAACTTTGATTTCATTTGTTCAACTCCACTTATATTCTATCATATGCAATGCAAAACCTAGTGACTTTAAAAATCAACATTTTTCCTAAATTCCTAAATCATGTATTTCCAATTGTATTTTTATGTTCCATGGAATTCTTAAGTTCAAGAATATTTAATTTTATTTGATCAACTCCACTTAAAGTGCATCATATTGTATAAGAGTGAATTTTCACCCTAGGTGCAATTCCCCTTTTTGCCTCTTTACACTTTAGAAAACCTAAGTTAGAGGCTTAATTCACTTAAGCCCGGTGATGGCAGTCCACTTGGTGCCCATTTTGAGTGTTGGTGGAGGCATTTCTATTAGGGACACCCATGTGGTGCCCAAACATCTGTGCGGTGCACTTACATCCTTGGCAGATTCATGCAGCTGAGCCAGTAGAGGCATTACTCTTCCCATTGGAAGCAAATTTGTAACACCTCCTTCAGCCACTCAACCTGAATATGGTCATTTTCTTTCTCATTCCTTCATAATCAATCTTTGAACTAGAATTTGGAGGTTGGATGAAATATTGGAAGAGCTCTACACCACTTCAAGCTCATTTTGCACTCACATTCTAGCATTCCAAGCATTTCACAACAGCAATATCACACTCCATCATGTCAGCAGAGCAAGTTTTGGACCTGCCATTGCAATAGAGGCTTGAGTTCCTCTCATTTCTCCTCCAAGCATCCTTGAGTGCTCTTGGTGGAGGTGGTAAGCTTCCCTCTCCTCTCCTCTATCATTTGGTTGAGTAGCATAGTATTGTTTTTGTAGTGCTTGTGTGTTTATCACTTCTTTATCTCTTTTCCATTGGTTGTCTATGGAGGTGGGAACACCTAAATGAGGTTCTGACTAAGGAAAACCCCTATACAACCACCCCCCAATATTATCTTTCTTGTTGTGTGTAGGTGGGTGCATTTTGATGAGCTAGCTGTTGAATAAGGCCTTCTACGAGATCATCTTCGTCACCTTGGCTTTGGTATATCTACTCTATCATCTTCGCTTGTACTTCTAGTATTTCATAGTGTTATTTTATTCTCTCAAAAGTCGTTAAGCTAGGTTGTTAGTCATTTTGATGAGTCCAAACCTATCTCTGTTGTAATCTAACTGTACAGACTACAGCGCGATTTTGAGATGCTAGTGTGTCGCACTGTCATTTGAAGTCTGTGCTAATGTCCTTAGGTAGAGAGCTCCCTAAGGCATAGAGTTGGACCTAAGAATTGACTTTCCTGGCCTAACCTTGAAACTTAGGATTGCAGAGTGATCGTAGGACCCAAAAATCCTCATCATTATCATCCTCATACCCTAAACATACATTTAGTTGAGGTGAGTTAGGGCAGCCTCTCACGTCTTGACCCTCCATGACCTGGGGTCTTGCATGGAGTGGTCCCCCTCACATTTTTGGTGAACCTAACATGATCGTTGGAAGTCTATTTGTGATGTTGCATGTTTGTCATGGAGACTTTTCTGAGGATGATTTTGATATGTTGGAGGATGCCCTAGATGATTTCTTAGAGGTATTCCCCCTACTTGTAAATCTCCCAAACAAGTCTCTTCTAGAAAGGTTGAGGGGTTATTAAATGTGGTGGTAGTCTCAGTGGCTCCCCCGAGCTATAGGAAACCTGTCATCTATGTAACCCCAGCCAACCCTGTCATCTGCAAAATTCTAGGTCACAGTAATTCACCAGACTTGTATTCAAGGTTTGTGAAGGCTATGGATTCCACATCTTATAGTGTCTTTGGACACACATATCCTACAAGGAGTAACAGATAGAACTTGGATCAACAACCTTCTATTCCCACTTCACACATACTTTACCACCTTCCCAACCAAGCCTTCCTACAGGACCTAAACCGATGGTCAAGGCACTAGGCAATTATGATCTTGTCGAGCAACTTCGCATTACTTCAGCTAGAATCTCACTTTGGGAGTTGCTTCAAACTGCCCCAGTTTATCAAGAGATGCTTCAAGAGGCCCTACAAAAGATTCTCTTTCCCACCTCTACCATGCCTATGGATGTTAATATGTTGTTGGTTCATATTTGTGCAAATTCACCAAATATCATGTTCCACCTGTAAGAACTCCTGCCTCTGGATGTGCAAAAGCAAGCAAAACCTTTAATGATCATAGTTAACATTAATAACATCAGTATTAGGTGTACTCTCATTGATACTAGATTGAAACTCAATGTTTTTGGTATGGACCTACTACCTAAAATCAAGGTTTATTCATTTTCCTTGGCAGCTTCCTCTTTGTACATCTGTTGATCTAATAATGTTGGCCACAAAGCTCTAGGTATGATAATACTACCTTTGCAGCTAGGCCCTGTTACCTTACCCACGTTGGTTTATGTGATGCCTGGACCCTTACCTTATAATCTCCTCTTAGGGAGACCTTGGATCCAACTATGGGTTTAGTAACCTCCACTTTACATCATTCTTTGAAATTTGTTGCAAACAATCAGGTAGTCATAGTCAAAGCAGATCCAAAGGGCATTCAGTTTTCTGAACTAGTTGTTGTCGATCACATTTCAACCATGTCTACCCTCAAAATTTGTATTCCTTCCTTAACTGTTGATGTTATGGTGTGTTCTTCAGTGATACCCTCTGTGGAAATTGTTCCCAAGGCAAGTGCTAAAACTAAAGAAACACCCAAAGCAGAGGATCCCAACTCTCTCATATTGTCTTAAAAAAATTCCTTCCTAGGGGATGATTGGGGTTCCTTAAACTTCTTTAAATGCTTTATTGCGGAGTACAACATGGACCCCTCTTGCATAGACTTCTGCGTGCCTCTAGTACAAAGGTGGAGAATATTCTTGTGGAGGAGAAGAAGTGCAATCCTATTTAGGAAATAACTCCTTCCCACATTGAGGAGAATGGCCCACCTCTTACAAAAGAAATTAACATTTGTGAAACTGACAAAGGAGGTGAGAATACCCTAGTAGAGACGTTCGACGTTCATTGGTGGAATGAAGCACTCCATGCGGATCTACCACCCCCTGAAGTTTTACAAACTTGCTATGGATTTGGATATGAACTCACTTCTTGATATGGCTACAGGCAGAAGGGCCTAGGACGTATCGAGTAGGGAATTCAAGTCCCCATCAATCTTAAGCCACAATGACATAACTTGGTACTAGGTTGTTCTATTGAACAATCTAAGCTAAAGCCTTGGTGGAATGTTAATATGATTTCGATTGAACCATTGAACCTTGTCCACCCTGAGTTAATAGAGGAAAAGGAGCAAGTCGAGAATATTCCTTTAGATATCTTCTCTTCTCACAAAGAATTAGAGAAATTTCTAGGTGCATACTCCTCACTCCTCCCTTATCGTCACAAAAGACGTTTCCCATATCGTTTACATAGCCAAGCGTATTTTTGGGAATTTGTCCTAAATGTTGATGAAGGGGACCCTTTGTCTAACACTAATGATGATGTTCCAACACTTAAGCATGAAGACTAAAGTTCCCTCATAAAATGGGATATCGTCGAGGTCTCTATGGACCTCGTATCCCCTAAAAAGGTGATCAAAATCAGAAAGTGTATTTCTTTGAAAGAAGCAAATGAACACTCTGATATTTTGCATTCCCATCCTGACATATTCACTTGCACATATGAGGATATGCCTGATATCAGTGAATCTATAGTTGTTCATAATATCATCCTATGTCCTGATGCCAAGCTGGTTAAGCAAAAGATTTGAAAGATCAATCCTAGAGTGGTATTAATGGTGAAGACTAAGATAGAAAAATTGTTAAAAGCAAGCTTTATCCATCCCATCAATTATTCACCTTGGATTTCAAACATATTTGTTGTTAGTAAACCTAACAGTCGCATTCACGTTTGCATCAATTTTTGAGACCTTAATAAGGCTTCCCTTAAAGATGATTTTCCATTACCTAATATAGACATGATTATTGACTTGACTACAGGCCATGCATTGCTCTCCTGATGGCTTCTCCTGCTATAACTAGATCCATATTAACCCGGATGATCAATACAAGACAACCTTTACTACCCCTTGGGGTACCTTTTGTTATGTGGTCATTCCCTTTGGATTAAAGAATGCAAGAGCTACTTACCATCGGTCGATGACCCTGATATTTCATGACTTCATTCACAAGATTCTAGAGGATTACATCGATGATATATTGGCCAATCTTGTAACCCATCAGGATCATCCTAAAAACCTTTATCTAATTTTTGAAGAACTTCAACTTTACAAAATGAGATTAAATCCCCTTAAGTGTGTCTTTGGTGTTGATGCCGACAAGCTTCTGGGGTTCATAGTCTCTCATCGTGGGATCAAAGTCAACACTAAAAAGATTGACACTATCGTTAACATGCCTCCACCAAGGAATATTACCGATTTAAAAAGTTTACAAGGGAAGGTTCAGGCAATTCGTAGATTCATATCTCAATTGGTTGATTGCACGCTTCCTTTCACTCGTTTGTTAAAGGATGTTCGCTTCATATGGGATGAGGGATTTCAAAAGGCATTTGATTCAATCAAATCCTACTTAGCCAATCCTCCCATATTGATGTTGGCTATAAAAGATAGACCCTTTCTACTCTACCTAGTTGTGTCGCCATATGCTTTAGTAGCCCTTTTAGCCCAATATGATGACTCTAGGAGAGAAAGAGCAATCTACTACATTAGCCATGTCCTGGTTGACTATGAAACCTATTATTCCTCCATGGAAAGGCAGTGCCTTGCTCTTATCTTTGCTACACAAAAGTTGAGGCATTACCTCCTCCACGCTGAAACACACGTTATAGTAAAAATAGATCTTTTAAGGCATTTATTCTCTAGCACCCACTGAGTAGGAAGGTTAGTGAAATTGGTTATGTTGCTTTATGAGTTCGACATAAAGTTTGTTACTCAAAAATTGATAAAGGGACAAGCAGTTGTAGATCAGTTGGCAGATGCTCCCTCACCTCGCTCCTTCCTCGACTTAGATCTGTTTCCTGGTGAAAACATCTTCTTGGTCAACGAGGATCCTGAATGGAAAATGTACTTTGATGGGTCAAGGTGTAAAATTGGTTTCAGAGCGGGAGTGATCGTAATATCCCCTGAAGGAAAACTAGTCCCCTTATCCTTTTGATTAAATTGTCCTTGTACTAATAACATCATCGAGTATGAAGCCCTTATAGCTAGCTGACACGCTACGATAGCACTAAAAATCAAACACCTTCGTATCCTAAGTGACTCTGAGCTTATAGTGAATCAACTTATGGGATTTTATCAGGCCAAGCAAAGTAAGCTATCCCAATATCTAGACCTTACCTTGTCTTT
>VDFB02000003.1:696063526-696182603 GCA_007258455.2 Sequoia sempervirens
TATATGAGTCATCTTAGAGTTGAGCATTGGAATGCGGTAAAATGGATTCTCATGTATTTGAGAGGTACATCCAATAAATGTTTATGTTTTGGGAGCTCTAATACTGATTTAAAAGGCTATGTTGACTCAGATTTGGCAGGGGATATAGATACCCGGCGAAGTACCACAGGTTATGTCTTTACAGTTGGTGGGACAGCGGTGAGTTGGATTTCTCGATTGCAAAAGGTGGTTGTTTTATCCACCACAGAGGCAGAGTATGTTGCTGCAACAGAGGCAGCAAAGGAGATGATATGGCTGCAACTTTTCATGGATGAGTTGGGAAAACAATGGAATTAAAATTGCTTATTTATAGGCAGTCAAAGTGCTATACATCTTGCAAAGAATTCTACCTTACATTCTAAAACAAAACACATACAATTGAGATATCATTTTATTTGGTCGGTGTTGGAAGATGGATAGGTCAAGCTGGACAAGATACATACAGATGTCAATCTAGCAAATATGTTTACGAAGGTGGTGCCACGGGAGAAGCTGAGCTCCTCTCCAGCTTTGGTTGGCCTTCAAGGTTGAATTCAAGTATAAGAAAGTAGCAGGGTCCAAGGTCCTTATTTCCAGTGGGAGCTGTAAGTGTAGCAGTGTTGTCTAGGATCAGTCTCCAAGTGGGAGGTTGTGATGGTGTGGAGCCTGATCAGTCTCTAAGTGGGAGATTGTTGGTATGTGGCGACTGATCATGTTATACTATATAGCCCATGGTATACTGTACACCCCGGCCCCTTGTCCTCGTCGGGGTCTGGGGCCGGGCTTGACCCTAGGCAGGGGTTCAGGGGCGGAAGCCCCTGAAAAAGTGGGGGTTCGGGGGCGCAACCCGTGAGAAAAATTTTTTTGCTATTTTTTTTGAATCGTCAGCGAAAAAGGAAAAATCTCCAAAAAGAAAGAAAACTGACTTTGTAAAACCCTAATTCTGGAAGCTTTTAAAAGCTTGTTAAAAGAGGTTGGGATGGGGGTTACAGTATGATGAAAAATGTGATTATTCACAAGATTGTAATAGGTTCTGCACTAGATAATAAAAGTATTGGATGGCTACGGTTTGGTGGATGTAGCCTAGATTGGGTGAACAACGTTAAATTCTCTGTGTTGTGATTTATTCTGTGTATGTTTTAGTTTCTCTATTTATTATTTAAATCTGCATTTAATTGTTAGATATCTGCCATCTCTAACCCTAACAGTACAGTGGAGGCCACCTCTGATATGCATTGAGCTATGAGCCTAGTCCATCCTTGTGTGTCCTCTGCAACCACAAAAAAGGAAAAGATATTAGTATCACATGGAATCTATGTATAAAAGATAGATATATCATCAAAAAAATAGTACAAAACATGGAACAACAAATCCTGGATCCCCTGACTGCCATGTCGATTCAAGGTGAGGCTTGATGCTTGGACCTACACCATCGGTCTTGGTGGCCACTCCTAGTGTTGAAAGTGATGCAACCACAACAGAAAATGGTGGCACTGAAGAGAGTGGAGTCGCCAATGGGGGATCTAATCTCCTTCATCACCTCGACCTCACTGGTAACACCTCTTCCTCCTAGGGTGCCTCTTCCTCCTCAACCTGCTACCAATCTCTCCTCCTGTCCCATGGTGGTGGGGCCGGTAAGTCCCCCTGTGGATCAGGGTCCCCTCCTAGAGCACCCTCGCCGAACAGAGGAGCTAGTCAATGCCTCTCCCACAACCGCACAAAATTCATAGCTACACCTACATTATCCCCCATCGCTAAGGGTGGTAGATCATGATGAGGCTCATCATCATCAAATGGGACTATGTCTATAATACTCAGATGAGGGTGGTCCCTGACCCTCATTGCACTCCTATGAGCCCTGGTATAAGTGGGCACATCTAGTGGTATGGTCTACAATCGTCAATGTTGTTGCATGACCCGACTCCAGTAGTAGGGCACAATAATATAGTCCATATGCCCTATCAAAAAATGGTCTCTCTGCAAGTTCCTCAAATACCTTCCATCATCCACCCATCTAAAAAATCGATAGGGCCTCCATTGGACCCTATTTTCTATGAGGGTATCAAAATGTAGCCAACAAAACTATAGGTCTTTGAACCTCCACTAGCCCGTCATGTCACACCAATGGGCCATGGGGACCCTATACAGTCGAACCTGAGGAAAACCAACCGACCAAGTGCACATGGTGTGGTAAAAGGCCCACATCTACAAAAGTGTGCACGCTATCAAGCTCCGATACTCATAGTGAACATACCGTCCCAGCTCCTAGTAGAGGTGTGCCAACATGCTGTGCCCCCAGGAAAAAATAGTCCTATGCTCTATCATCTCTCTAATAGTATGTATGAGGCCCCCATGTAGGTGTGAGCCTTTCCCATCAATTGTGATCTGAAATGCAATGGTCATGACCATTACTCGATGGATAAATGGCATTGTGCTCCTCGCATGGTCATACCAATGTGTATAGAATGGCTCATGTCATCACCACCATCCATCCTCCCCATGCAATAGTGGATCCCCTCTACCCGCTCTCATGCAAATCATGTGTCATCCAAGGCCACCCAACATCTGCAGATGGGTAGTTTGAGGATCCAATAGATGTCCTCGAGAGTAATAGTCATCTCCACAACTGGTAGCTAGAAAGATGAAGTAGTGGCATCCCACTGCTCCATAAGCGTTGTAAGCATGCACTTGTGGTACCTCATCTCTAGCATAGTGAAAACATACTAGAGACAAACGTGCTCTAAGAGTGTAAACTCGTCCACCAATAAGTGATCCCTCTACTCGCAGACCAGCTAGAATGCTCACCCTCCAAGATGCTCCCGAATCTCTGAGTACTCCTGCCAAAAGTAAGAAACTTTTTGAATCAGAACACTAGCACTTATGATCAATGAAATTTACAACAAAAAATCATAGGAATCATGCACGACATGCAGACGTCTGTGCATCGTGCATGTGTTCCCCTCCGCCATGGTCATCTCAGAGACGCTAGCGCATATCTAGGATGATAACACAAAATTTGGATGGCAGCACTCATCATGGATGACAGCATGGAATCAGGATGCAGGCACATGAAAAAGATGCATGTAGACCTCACCGCTAGGAAAAGTAGAAAAAAATGCACAAAAAATTACAAAATATGAGAGTTTGTGACTTACCTGGTCCACCTTGTGACCCTCGATGACGTGTCGACACAGCTACTCTAGCCTTGGCTCCTCATACTCTCTCCTGCTAGGAATTTTTCTAACTTTTCTCTCACAAAGTCAATAATTTTCTCACTGTGAATAGCGAAAATGACCCTTCTAGGGGCCCACCTAGGCATATATAGGCACCCTAGGGCCCATTTTCCTTAGGCTTTGTGGCTCCCTGGTTTCTCCTGAATTTTCCCCTCCAAACTGGGGGCAAACTCAGGAGGGGGCATAAGGTCATTTCTTAATCATATTTTCTTCCGAATTGATGACTTTTTCTTTTCTTGATCATTCCTCTTGTCATGGTAGTTTTCTTCTGATTTTTTGAAACTAACCTAAACATTGAATTTTGCAAGATGAAACATTCAACAAAATTCACGACCACTCAAATACTATTTTTTTAGCTCAGATGCTAGGGACATCGTTAGTCCTAGTTAGTTGGACTATGATAGCTGCTATGGTCTCTTCTTGTTGGCATGCAAATCAATAAAATTCAAAAAATTGAGTGAATTTTTTCTTTTCTACTTTAGTGAGGCTGATTTTTTTCAAAATCAAGCTCACTAAAGTGGGGGAAAAATGTAATATTGCAGAATTGCACCTAGAGGCAATTCCATATTTCCACATTCTTTCCTAACATTTATGACACTCTAAAACATTGATGGCAAAACCTCCCTTAGTCGGAATGTCATGATTCTGACTTTAGGAGAAGTGGCCAAGCAACAAAAGCCTGATAAAGCATTTCTCGAGAATATAGGCCTTGGATGATTGCACGGTGCACAAAAATCTATGCAGCGCACTAGCATCCTGTCCATTTCTCAAATCTAAAATGTAGAATCTGGAAGCCTAACCCCTGTGACACATATCCCAGTGGTTACATTTCAGAAGTAACAACTCTTTGCCACCCTTGCAAGCATAAGAACCTCCTTTCCACTCTCATTTGGAGGTTGGAAGATTGGAAGACATTACTCTAGCTCTTGTTTTTCTTTAACCACAACTTTGATACTTCTCCTTTGATAGCAATGCATTCATGGGCGAAGCCATGCCAAACTAAGGTCCCCCCCAACAATAGTAGCAGCTCTCAAGCAAGTACTAAGCAGTGTGTCCACATGCTCCGGAGAGGGCCTTGGCCCATGGGTAACACTCTCCCTCCCTTTCTCACTTTCCTTTTACAAGCATTTTTCTATATTAGTGGTGTGGTTTATACTCCTTGAGTGGGTATTGCTTTCACCACACACTTATCATGGTGCGGGTTCTACTCCTTGAGCATGTATTACTTTCACCACATGCTTTGTTTACTCCTTTTGCAATCCTTTCCAACTTGGTTTTCTATGGAGGTGGGAACACCAAAATGGGATCTAATTGAGGCAAACCCCTATAAAGCAACCCAAAAACTTTCCCTTTGATCTCTCACGTGCAGGTTATGAAAAGGAAATTAGAGTGAATATTCGAGTGTCTGAGAGAAGGGTAAACTTTCTCTAAGTATTGTGATATCTCCTTCAATATTTGGCTCTCTAGTTATTTAATAGTTTCATTTACATTACTCTCAATTCTGCGAGTAGGCTTGTTATTTGTCCATTGAGTTCTTGAGTTCTTTGTTGCTTGGGACGCCAACATGACTTTCAGATGATAGTGCACTGTGTTGACATCCTAGATTTGTGTTGATGTCTTCTAGCTAAGAACTCTCTCTCCTAAGATAGAAAACTTCTGGTTCGGCTCTCTTGGGACCTCTGACTATTTCCTCTGAAATGCAATTGTATTTTGGGTACCTTATCATTTTGTTATCTTGAGGTGTATAAGGGCAGTTCATTCCCTAGTGATCTTTTGAGAAAGGAGAGACCTATGTGCAACGAATCCCTCTTATATCACACATATACAATACAAAACCTAGTAACTTTAAAAATTCATTTTTCCTAAAAATTCCTTAATTAATCATCTATATTTCCAATTGCATTTGTTCCATGGAATTCTTAAGTTCAATAATCTTTCAATTTCATTTACATTCAACTCCACTTATAGTGTCATCTAGATCACTTTCTTTTCTTTCACATGTGAATTCATGTTTATTAGATTATATGGAACTATAAAGTTCAAGAATCTTTGATTTCATTTGTTCAACTCCACTTATATGGTATCATATGGAATACAAAATGTAGTGACTTTAAAAACATTTGAACACATTGCCTAAATTCCTAAATCATCTATTTCCAATTGCATTTTTATGTTCCATGGAATTCTTAAGTTCAAGAATATTTGATTTCATTTGTTCAATTCCATTTATGGCATCATATCCAATATATTTAACCTAGTGACTTTTAAAAAAATGAATATTTTTCTTAAATTCCTTATCATCTATTTCCAATTGCATTTTTATGTTCCATGGAATTCTTAAGTTCAAGAATCTTTGATTTCATTTACATTCAACTCCACTTACAACATCATTTAGATCACTTTCTTTGCTTCCACATGTAAATTCAGGTGAATTAGATTATATGGAATTCTTAAGTTCAAGAATCTTTGATTTCATTTGTTCAACTCTACTTATAGCATCATATGCAATACAATTAACCTAGTGACTTTAAAAATGAACATTTCACCTAAATTCCTTATCATCTATTTCCACTTGCATTTTTATGTCCCATGGAATTCTTAAGTTCAAGAATCTTTGATTTCATTTGTTCAACTCCACTTAATATAGTGCTCATCTAGAGAACTAACTTTTCTTGCATGTAAATTCTTATTGAACCATAGATTTTAGGACCCAAATGCTTCTCTTGCACTTATAGGGTTTTTCACCCAAAAGGAGAGATTAGATCCTAAAATGCTTATGTTCATTCAAATAAGGGTGTATTCAATGTAATATGGTGTAAATGAACTAAAATAAATGCAATTAACTGATCTAAATGACTTAAAATGAATGCAAGACTAAGATTTATGCTTTGTTTTAAAACACAGTGTGATATGCAAACTACTATGAAATACGGAGAAATTGAAAGAAATATGCATAACATAAGGTACAGGATCAAATATGAGTGCACTTGGATGTTGAGTGAGCTTTCTAGAGTGTTTGGAATGTTGATGAAAATTTATGATTTTTCACAGTGGGACTCATTCGCCAAGGGTGGCGAATCAATCCTTGTACTGGTGAAAAAGTGTTGGGACCTAATTTCTGATAGTTGGGAGTTGATTTATGACAAAATACAGATTTCCAAATTTCAAGTGGGACTCATTTTCCAAGGGTGGTGAATAAGTCCTCAAGATTTTTGAAAATTCAAAGGTCAGCACTACTTCTCCAGATCTAGAAATGACTTAATATCAGGTTGTCAGGATCAATTTTGCAGAATACGAGCTGAAAGTGCTTAAAAATGCTTGAATAGATGATGAATTGATTTGAAGAGCCTAATTGACTTGATTTCCACTTTTCAACACCTTTAAACTTGTTAAATCTGTAAAACAAGGCTACAAATACACATGCACAAAGGGGAAAAATGTTGGGATGTTAGTGAATAGGGGTTTGCCTTAGTCAATCCCCACTTTAGTAATTAAACCCAATAGAAATGGATGGCATGCAAGGGAAATGATAGATTAATAACATGAAAGTATTACAAACTTACCAAACCCTTGAATATGCTAATCTAAAGTGATGTCAATGGCTGCTCTAAAGTGCTTGAGTTGATGATGTAAGATGTTTGAGTAATTGCTTGAATGCTTGAATGAATAGGTGAATGTGTAGATGAATGTATGTAATGTATGTTAAAATGAGGTGAAAATCACATATTTATACAAATATTGTGCCTTAGTATCCATTCATACCTCATCACAAGCTGACATGAAGTAAATTTGAGTAAAACTTGAAAGAAATTTTCAAATATTTTAAATTTGGGTCCAAGGGGGACTCATTCACCACCCTTGGCGAATGAGTCCCACCTAGGACCCACAGCCAAGTGTCAAGGAAAATGTCACATTTAATGTTTTTTGTCAGGATAGGACCCAAAAATACACTTAATATAAGCATATGAGGGCATAAAGAGACAAAATAAAGCATGAGAAGGGTGTAAATAGTGAAAATATGCATAGAAAAGAATGAAATCCTATTACAAGACTTTAAAACACTTCATAATAGGACTTGTTGATGAGTGAAAAGTTGTTTTTTAGGTGAATTGTATTAAATAGAATCTAGAAGAAAGTAGAAATTTCTTACAACACTTCACAACACCTTCACAAGATGTCGTTATTTGAATTTTAGCACTGAAATAAGCATGTTCAAGCCAAGATTCATCATAGAATTAAAGCAACATAGCTCCAATTCTATGAAACAAGACCTAAAAGACCATGAAAATGGGAAGGATCTATTTTTTTACGGTACATTTAGCCCCCACTTTAGTGAGAGAAACTTGCTTTCTCATGCTAAATTAGCCATGAATGTCAAAGAGAAGAGGGTTCAAATGCACTTATGTTAGCAAGATGAAATATAACAAACAAGGAGAATGATCAAGCCCCCAGGATGAAGATCCCATGGCAAAATAAGGATAAGGACAAAGTAACACACAAGTGTTGAGAGGAATTGAGTGAAGCTTCAATCATCAATCCAACTAGTTGTGAAAAGAGATCTAGGCTAATTGTTTTGAAAAAGAAAATGTGTACTCACTCTGGGGCCACAAAACTAGTTGTCTGTGGGGTGAGAAGGCCCAAAAAGTAAGATACATATGCTAGTTGGTATGCACTCACAAAACATACAAAAAGGTGGGTATGGGAAAAATTCATGCCGCTAGTTGGGCTTCCCACTCAACCATGCTAAAGTTATACCCGTTCGATAACTTTAACAAGGTTCCACAAAGCCAAAGAAAATGCAAGTGTTGGTTTAAGTGAAATAGGATGGCACCACAAGCATGCAAGTTGTGTTATGCAAGGCAGCCAAACAAATAAGACAGCTCCACAGGCATGCAAGTTGTGTTATGCAAAGTGGCTAAATGATAAGACCATGTGTAATATGTTCAAAGGAGTCTTGTTCAGTTTATGTAAGGTTAGTTACTTAGGGAACATTGTGTCTAATGCCTCCAAGAGAGGACCAATCAAAGAATAGTATATTTGCAACTTAGGGGATGCGGTACGTTGCATCATACAACCAAGAGGAATGCAATATGCTAAGATAGATCACACTTATAAAGTAAATCACACCTAATGTCATCCACAAAGTGACAAATGCATCATGTAAATGACAAGGCTTTGCTAAGAATGCAAATGAAATAATTGTAATGTATGCCCCCCACTTTAAAGGAATTGCCACACATCGTTCTATGAGTAATTACTTGAAAGTAGAGAAGAAAATAAATTGCAAAAAGAAAATAAGACACATGAGTCATCCTTGAAATATATATACAAAGTCATATGTTTCGAATTTAGGCTGCGTCATGTCAAGGAAAATGAGAAACAAAGAAATAAAGGGAGTTGCCCCCCAGAAAAGAAAATACACCAAACACATAAGGGATTTATGGATTTGGGGTCAGTATACTCATTGCTCCAATGTTTTTATGAAAGAGCATGGAACTGTCATCATTCCCCAAATACACATAAAACTAGAAGAATGACACAAAGAGAATGAAAAGAAAAGACAAAGTCCATTTTGAGTCAACATGGAAGAGACATTGTTGTCTCAATGCTTTGCATTGTCCCCAAAAGGAAAACACAAGAAAAAAAGACAAAAATGAAAAGAGAAAAATCTTTTGGTTCAACATGAAGGAGACATTTCTATCTCAATTCCTTGTTTCATCCCCAAAATGAAAAACACAAGAAAATTCAAAGGAAAAAAAAAAAGGACCACTTGGGTCAACATGGAAGAGACATAGGGCATCTCTACACTTTGCGTCATCCCCAAAAGGAAAACACAAAACAAAAGTGAAAAAGAAAAGGACTGTTTGGGTCAACATGGAAGAGACAAAGGATGTCTCATCGCTTTGCGTCATCCCCAAAAGGAAAAACACAAAACAAAATACAACAAATGGAAGAATGAAGATACAAATAGAAGAAGTGTACAAAGAGAGGAAACATCAAATGCACAATACAGGGGAACACAAAATGCATGGGAAAGTTAAAAAAAAGGAAAGGAAGGTTCACCAAAATGAACCATATATTTTAGGACCCAAATGCTTCTTTTGCACTTATAGGGTTTTTCACCCAAAAGGAGGGAAATTAGATACTAAAATACTTATGTTCATTCAAATAAGGATGTATGCAATGTAATATGATGTAAATTAAGTAAAATAAATGCAATTAACTAATCTAAATGACTGAAATTGAATACAAGACTAAGATTTATGCTTTGTTTGAAAACATGGTGTGATATGCAAACTACTATGAAATATGGAGAAATTGAAAGAAATATGCAGAACAAAAGGTACAGGGTGAAATTTGAGTGCACTTGGATGTTGAGTGAGCTTTTTGGAGTGTCTGGAATGTTGATGAATTTTTTTTATTTTTCACAGTGGAACTCATTTGCCAAGGGTGGCGAATCAGTCCTCTTGCTGGTGAAAAAGTGTCCGGACCTGATTTCTAACAGTAGGGAGTTGATTTATGACAAAATGTAGATTTCCAAATTTCAAGTGGGACTCATTCACCAAGGGTGGTGAATCAATCCTCCCCAATATTTTTGAAAAGTCAAAGGTCAACACTGCTACTCCAGATCTGGAATGACTGAATATTAGGTTGTCTAGATCAATTCTGTAGAAAACGGGCTGAAAGTGCTTAAAAATGCTTGAATAGGTGATGAATTGATTTGAAGAGCCTAATTGACTTGATTTCCACTTTTCAATGCCTTAAAACCTATTAAATCTGCAAAACAAGGTTACAAATACACATGCACAAAGGGGAAAAATGTTGGGATGTTAGTGAATAGGGGTTTGCCTTGGTCAAACCCCACTTTACTAATTAAACCCAATAGAAATGAATGACATGAAAGGGAAATGATAAATGAATAACATGAAAGTATTACAAAATTACCAAACCCTTGAATATGCAAATCTAAAGTGATGTGAATGGCTACTCCAAAGTGCTTGAATTGATGATGTAAGATTTTTGACTAATTGCTTGAATGCTTGAATGAATAGGTGAATGTGTGGATGAATGTATGGAATGTCTTTTAAAATGAAGTGAAAATCACATATTTATACAAATATCATCCCTTAGTATCCATTCATACCTCATCACAGGCCGACATAAAGTGAATTTGAGTCAAATCCTAAAAGAAATTTTGAAATATTTTAAATTTGGGGCCAAGGGGGACTCATTTGCCACCCTTGGTGAATGAGTCCCACCTAGGACCCACAACCAAGTGTTGGGTAAAATGTCACATTTAATGTTGTTTTTTGAGATAGGACCAAAAAATACACATAATATAAGCATATGAGGGCACAAAGAGACAAAATAAAGCATGAGAAGGGTGTAAATAGTGAAAATATGCATAGAAAAGCATGAAATCCTATTACAAGACTTTACAACACTTCATAATAGGACTTGTTGATGAGTGAAAAGGTGGTTTTTAGGTGAATTGTATTAAATAGAGTCTAGAAGAATGTAGAAATGTCTTACAACACTTCACAACGCCTTCACAAGACATTGTTCTTTGAATTTTAGCATCAAAATAAGCATGTTCAAGCCAAGATACATCATAGAATTAAAGCAACATAGGTCCAACACTATGAAACAAGACCAAAAATATCATGAAAATGGGAAGGATCCATTTTTTGACAGTACACTTATCCAATAAAAAACCTAATGACTTTAAAAATTCATTTTTGCTAAAGTTCCTTATCATCTATTTCCAATTGCATTTGTTCCATGGAATCAAATTAAGTTCAAGAATCTTTGATTTAATTTGTTAACTCCACTTATAATAGCTTCTCTCACTTTCTTTGCTCAAGCATGTTTAAATTCATATACAATACTTGAAACCCAGTGACTAAATAAATTCATTTTGTCTAAAGTTACTTATTGTTCATCTATTTCCAAGTGCATTTTTTCCATGGAATTAGATTAAGTTCAAGAATCTTTCATTTCATTTGTTCCACTCCACTTATAGCATCATCTCCAACTTTCTTTGCTCAAGCATGTTTAAATTCATATGCAATACCTAAAACGTAATGACTACATCAATTCATTTTTCCTAAAGTTCCTTATTGAATCTATTTCCAATTGCATTTGTTCCATGGAATTCTTAAGCTTGCAAGAATCTTTGATTTCATTTGTTCAAATCCACTTATAGCTCATTGAAACTCTCTTTCTTTTCTCAAGCACATGTAAATTCGTATGCAATACAAAACTTGGTGACTTTAAAAATTCATTTTTCCTAAATTCCTTATCATCTATTTCCAATTGTAAATTTGTTCCATGGAATTCTTAAGTTCAAGAATCTTTGATTTCATTTTTTCAACTCTAGTTATAACATCATCTCTTAGGAATTGACCTAACTTACATATATTCACTCAAATTATTTCTATTTCTTGACCTATTTAAAGACATTCATTTCTATAAAATTACATCCATCTTTTTAAATTTACAAAGAGCAACCATTCTAGTCCAACATTTTTATTTAGGTTCAATGTTTACAATTAATCAAAGGATTATTTGAACATTAATAAAGATTGACTTTAAAGAAAAAACTAATATGTGTAACTCTAATTATGATCAAGAACATATTTAACAAAAAAAATTAAGGTACAAACTTGCTAAATAAATAAAACCATAATAATGTGATGCCAATCATAACAAGTGTTGAAACCATAATGATGTGTATAACAAGTGTTCAAACCATAATAATGTATGTAATGTGATGCAAATAATAGCAAGTGTATTCTACAAAGTAAATGTATGAAATGTGATGTAAATCATAACAAGTGTCCAAATCATAATAAGAGTTCAAACCATAATACTGTAAAACATGTAAAACAACTCAAATAGAAGGATATATAGTATGAATAGAATCATTTGATCCCTTTCCTAATCCCTCTCTTGATCCAAGATGTCTCGATCCATGTCTTGATCTAACCTGTCTCGATCCCTATCATGTGCCCTATCACAAGCCCTACAAAATTTCAAGTACATGTAATTTAATTTAGTACACATGTGTACATATATGTAAAATTATCTAAAATTTACATTGTACAAGTTCAATGTGTTCAAATTTACATCAATTAATTTAAATTTTTATTATTTAAATGTACCCCAGTTGTATAATGCATGGGATCGCCATCATGCTCCAAATTTCCAAACTCTAAAAAATCACCATATTGTTGGATATTTTCAAATACACGATTTCAATCAAGAGTTATTTCACTACTTTAAAATCAATTTTATTTAAAATATATTTACACATGTAAATTTTTAGAACGCAATTTATATAAAAATTATTCAAGTACCTATCATATATCATTAAGGGCTCTACCAATCCCATAAATATCACAAGAGTGAAAAGACACCTTGGGGCCCACATTTGTAGGTGGTATAGTATCTGTGCCAAAAAAAAGTGTACTATATGTGCCACAAAAAAAATTACATGGCATAGTAACCTCAACATGATTTGTAACATGTTGAGGACCTATATAAGCTACAAGATCAATAGAAACATGATGCACATGGGAGCCTATATGATGGTGTGGAATGTCTTGTGAAGTTGCCACCTCTTGGATCTTGTGTAGTACTAAGTCAACATTTGATAAGGGTCGGTACATGATCAATAGAGATCCCATGCTCCTCACTGATGAACTGGTAAGCTGCTAGCAGAGCAATGGAGACTACACACACATTATCCATAGTTGTGTCACTCATATGGGAAACATCTGATGGTGATGGTAGATCAGAACAAATAAATGGATCATAAGAAGTATATGTAGCCTTAGTAGGAAGGCTAATAGAAGTTTTCAATTGTAATAAGTATCTACCAATGTGATCAGATAACATCTGATCAATCTGTGTGGTACTGATGGAAATACTATAAAAAATCTAAGATTTGGTGGAGCATGTTGTTTTATCCCTTGCTACTACTAATTCCAAATGTTTTGGTAGAACCAAAAGGTTTAGACCAACTAATTCCCTCTTGCTCATGAGTGGTAGAAAATTAGGATGTCTATACTCATGTTTTTCATAAAACCTACCTCTACCTTATCCAACATGCTAAAAAAAGAGTTATAGTCCACATCTATCTATAAATAAAACTATGCATATAACTATTTGAAAAAATAAAGTGACATCTCATCATTGTGAGGCCATCTATTATGAGCTTCAAACTCTCTAGGATATATGAATGGAGCAACAAGCTGATCTACACACCTAGTCACTATATATCCTCTAATTCTATCCTTACCCTTATAAAATGGAACATGGCATTCACATTATCTTGTGAAACTAATTTACTATTAGGTATTCATTTCTCTGTGCCTGTAACACTCCTAGCAAGAGCTAAATAAATCTACTCAATGCTAAGATCATCATAAGGATTGTATGATCAAATGTTCCCAAACATACACAATATCTCATCCCTAATATTCACTAATCTATCTCTATTGGTGAGATTAGGAGAGTTATGAATTGTTTGATATAAACATCTTAAGGGATTTCCCAATCTCCCAATACCATCCTCATATAGATTTGATCTAGCTTGATCATGACACTCAAACTAATGAGAATGGTGAGATACTTGATCATCAACCATACATATGTATATAAATAAAGAGATATGCATATCATTAAAATAAAATATTTGAATTACAAATTTATCAAGTTTCAAAACTAGAACATATTTAAATTACAAATTTATCAAGTTTCAAAACTAAAACTTTTTTAAATTGCAAATTTATCAAGTTTCAAAACTAAAACATTTTTAACTTTATATCTAATGAGATATAAATTTATCTCTATGAAATAGAACCTTCCACAACTTAGAACAACATAATAAATGACAACTCCAAAGATACAATGAGAAAACAATGCATGAAGGTGCAATATATCTATAATTTTGAAGAAGGTTACATGCCCAAACCACATGATTCTTTAGTGACCAAAACATATGCCTATTAAAACATGAGTTATAGTGGTTAGAGAAGGAAACCAAGTTACAAGTTACAAGGTGAAGCAATTTTAGTCCAAACCTTTAATTTAAGTTAATTTGACATTTTGTGTCAGTTATGGCACAAGAGGATAGGGTTTTTGCATCACACAACATTTCCTAATACGAGGGATATAGCCACAGGACTTCATAAGTTCAATACTGAACAACATGGAGTTTTTAGAGGATGCATATGCTTCAAAAGCATGCCAAGGTTGTTGCTTTCTCAAGCAAGGAGCATAGATCAGAAGAAAATCCTAGAGTTAGTGCATTTGGATGTGTGTGGACTAATGTCAATAGGATCAACTGTAGGAAGAATGTTTTATGTTTCTTTTTTTGATGATTTCTCTTGCAAGACATGGATAGATACTTTTTAAACACCAAGGATGAAATATTTAGTAGGTTTTAAGACTTCAAAGATTTAGTGTTTATCATGCACAACCATCTAATAATCAGCACATGTTCTCTAACTGAATCAGTTTTAAAATTTAAACATCTAGGTGAACAAAATCATATGTTTGATGTTGACACACAACTATACATGTATATATGTATGTATGTATGTATGTATGTATGTATACATATGTACATACATATATATCTATGTATGTATATATACATGTATGTACATACCTACATATACATAAATACATATATGTATATATATGTATGTATGTATGTATACATATGTGTATGTATGTATATATGTATATGTATGTATACATATGTGTATCTATGTATGTATGTATGTATGTATGTATACATGTACATATAGACATTAATACATACATATACATATGTATATACATACGTACATACATACATGTATGTATACATGCATATATACATACATACATGTAAACATGTACATATATATATCATCAAAAAAAAATTTAACATAAGGTACCATTTTATTTTTTAAGACAAGGTGTAATTTTCTTAAATATGGTTTATTAGCAAATCATAATAAATCTCACTATACTATACACATAGGTAAATATTTTACAAGTTTAAGATGAAGATGATTGAGGGTATTGGCAAAGAAGTAGATATGGGAGTTAATGTGCCCAATGCTAGTCAACCCATACTAAGGGTGTAGGATAAGCTAATGGGGGCAACTCATGTATCAACCTAAATTTATCATTAGGAACACTATTACAAAATTTAGTGGCAATGTTGTCCCATTAAAACTATTTTAGTTTTGTGTATAAGTATATTAATCCAAGTATATAGATGTTGAAGATTGTCAAAATTGGTTTCCATATTCAAGAGGTTTAGAAGGTTTTAACAACTTTCATGTGCTTCATCAACCTTGGTAGCAAAAGGTTCATGAAATGATTCAAGAGAAATAATCTAGAACTCATTAATATAAAAGGATGGTGAGGCAGAACTTAAATAATTCACTCATTGAAAAATTCAAAGGTGAGAAACATTGTTCACAGTATAGTGATGAGATGAGACTATCACATTAACCAACTCATAAATTTTGTGAAATAATAGAAATCTATAATCGATTTTCATTATTTTGTTATTCAATCTTGAAGTCCCAAACATCCTTTGATACAAAAGAGTTAAGATTAAGGTGAGGGATTGACCACAACACCTAATGTATTATGAAAATGTTGAGAATTGGTTATTTGCAACCCAACATCGAACTTCAAGAAAAGTTTAAAATTTTAAACAAATTCCAATAGTAGGAAATTTAAATGAACTGACTAATAACTCATATGCTACCACATGTAGCTAGGTGTTTGGACCAATAGTCTAGTTGGTTCAACTTTCTCAAAAATGAAATTAAAACTAGGGAATTTGGTTGTAGAGGGGGGCTCGTCAAATGATGAAGAATGAACATAATTGAAATATGAAGTTGGATTGGCATATAAATTAAGGTAATAACTAGTTGGGATAGGATTTTTACATGTCGTAGAATGTGAGAGTTAGAAATGATGAATGAAGATCACAAGTGTTGATGAAAACGGAATGTGGTATGGGTGTATGAAGATTGCAAAGGATGAATAAGAAAATAAAGAGAAGGCTAAAAGCTTGAGTGAGGGAATAGGTGTTGAATTATCAAAGTATTAATCCTTCTATATATAGGAACATATATTTGAATAACATTGCATTAGAGATGCCTTGTTATAACACTCAATATTTGAAATTACAAAGCCTTTTATAATAAGGGTTGTCATGTGGCTAGTTTATACCTAAGTTGTTTCCTTTCCTATACATGCAATTTATTTATCTTGAAAAGTATAGAGATGCAACTTTATTTTCTTCTTATCACATCTTTCCTCTTACCAACTCTATTAGGAAGCATTTCTTTCCTTTGTTCCATGTGCAAACTTTTAAAATGAATTTCATAATGAACTGTCACTGTATCAAAAGATCATGCAAAGGAAATCCTTATGATCAAAAGTGTAGGGGTTTCTACTATTTATGGTGTTTCCATGGCACAATAGTATTGGGTTTTAGTGCTAATCACAAATTCTATAATAGACAGGGGCAGGTATCTTTTCTTCATGCCCAAAGGTATTAAAATATTAAATCAAGTACTTTTTATTTGGCGGTTCATTGCAACTATAAAATAAATTTTATTCATTACCAAAACCCTTGTAACTATAAATAAGGGTTTATCATACCCAAAAACGGATATCACAATATCATTCACAATTTATTAACAAAAATGAAATTTCACAATGCCATTCCAACTAGCAGAAATTTTATTCACAAAATTGTAAACATTCATATGATCACATTGTTGTGTACCTATTATTTAACCACAGCTGTCATAATATCCTTGCAACACTAAAAGCACAACAAAAATGTAGAACTACCCACCAAGACAACAAACAAAATTTTCCAAGAAAGAAGAGTAAAAATGTGATGGAACCCATTGTTGGGTTGTTTTTTATAGTCATTGAAACCCTTACTCAACCGACCACAACTCACCCTCAATTCTTCCATTACAACATGTAACAAGGGTGGGCCCCCTTTTTTCCAATTTATAATCCTTGGTTCCAATCAAACACTATTTGGTCAGAAGGGTTTCAGCCGAAACCCTTCTGACTGAATACATACTATCACATCGGTGCCATCTCACTTTCACATGGTTTTGCTCAAAACCCTCTTGACCGAACACTTTGTGGCTGGAAATGGTTTGATCAAAATTGTTTAGTTGGCCAAAAGTGTGACACAACTTTGTGCTTTTACCCTCTAAGGGATATTCATGATCCACTATATCACGATGGGCATCACCACCAAGCCTTGAGGAGTCTGGTAGCCACAGACCTACTTAGATGTACTTTATGATGACACACCACATTTTTCTATCATGGTGACCATGATTTATATATATGAGCATGTTTCTATTTCTATAAATTATGAGTTTTTAGATTTGATGTCAATGTCATCTATTAAGCAATCTTGATAAGATTATTTAATAAATGCTTCCATGACCTAATTACCATGAGATTAATGTAACCTAATTAAACATCTATGCCTACTTAGATGCAACATTTTTTATTAAGTGTAATTATGTTAAAATAGATGCTCTTATGATTTAATATATAATGATCTAATTTAACACAAAACACATGCAAGATTGAATAGTATGCATAAAGAAGTAATAATTCAAATGAATGAACAATTAATCATAATAATTCAACACACAAGATGTTTTTCAAGAATTAAGTAATTTGAGATAAAATAGAAAACTATCTACTTAACCTAACAACATGCTTTAACATATATACTATTCAAAAGGATTCAAATTTGTAATATCTATGCAAATACATAGTGTTGATAGGTTCTTTGAGAAGTGTACCATCCATCATCTTAATTTTACATGCTCTAGACCCACAAACTTCATCAATAATATAAGGTCCTAACCAATTCAGGCTAAAATTTCCTTTTTCATCTAGAATCGCATTCACATTGCATTTATTTTCATATAATAGCAACTCCCCTTTATTAAATTAACAAGGAATGGCATTATCATTGTACTTGTGTTGCATGTTTTTAAAATATACTTCAAGATTCTCAAGAGTGTTTATGCATTGTTCATCAAGCATTTCAAGTTGTAATTGTTGTTTTATATAAGTGTTGTCATTAATAAGGCCATTAAGAGAGATTATCATGGAGGAAATTTCTAACTCTAAGGGAATTATTGCATCTACACCATAAACAAGGTTGTATGGTGTATGTCCTATAGTATTAGCCCATAATTCATAAGAGAGATGAGTATACCAATCCTTGTTAGCTTATTAACTATTTTACACAATATTTATTTGATTACTTTATTCGTTGCTTCTACTTGACCATTAGATTATGGGTAATAAGGTGCATAAAAATGATGTTGAATGTGAAATGTTTCCAAAAAAAAATTTTAATTTCTTATTCTTAAATTGTGTTCTATTATTCGTAACTAGGGCTGACAGAATTCTAAATCAAACAATGATTTTCTCTCAAATAAAATGACAGATTACATCAACAACCATGGAATGAATAGGGATTGCCTCTACCTACTTCTTGAAATAATCTTTAGCATTTATTATAAATGTATTTCTTGAGGATGAGGGGGGATATCTTCCCAATCAAATCCAAACCCCAAACTGAAAATGGCCAAATAGCAACTTGTGCACAAAGTTCAAATGCAAGAGCATGAATCAAATTGCTATGTTCTTGACACTTGTGACTTCTTAATATGATCAAAGAAATCTTGTTCCATTTTTTTTCCAATAATACCGATATGAATTAAAATTTGAACAAAATATCATCCTCCAAAATGCCCCTGCAAGCACTCACATGAGCCTCCTCAAGGGCTACAGGGATTTTAGATTTTATTATACATCTAAGTTAGTTAATACCATTGAATGATCACCTATACAACACATTGGCTAGGATTATATAAAAATTTTCCAACTTCCATATACTATCCCTAGTGTTTTTATTTGTTGGTTTGGGAAAAATACCATCTTTTAAATAATTAAATATCAATGCATACCACTTATTATGAATTTCAATGTTGGAAACTATTATTTATTTTTTGTTTTCATATATAGATGGTTTTTTGAGAGTATTAATAATAAATGTTAATTCTAATGAAGTATCACCGAGACATACAAGGGAAGTGACACTTTCCATTGCATTTGCATGTTGATTATCCTTTTGTGGAATATTGTCAATATTATATCTTGTGAAATGCTCCAATATCAATTTCAATGTGAGGTCTTTATACTTGGATACCTTATCATTTTTTTCTTGATAGTGTTACAAAGATGATTGTCATTGCATTAAAAGATCAAACAATTAATGCTTGATACAACCACTAGAGTTGATGAATCCATGGGAGGTTGTTAAGCCATGTCTCGAACTCGAGCACTATTGCATAGTAAAATGAGACCGAGGGTGCACACCTTGCAACAATCCACCCTAGTGCAAGTGATGGGTTTGAACCCATGACCTAGGCTCTAATACTAATTGTTGCAAAGATGATTGTTGTTGCACCAAAACATCAACCTATTCATGCCTGATACAACCGCCAGAGTTAATGAATCCATGGGAGGTGGTTAAGCCATGTTACAAACCCAAGCACTACATTTCACAACACAAGGAGACCAATGGTGGACATCTTGCAAGAGATAGGACCCATTAAAGTTTTTGATGATCAATTAAGAGTATCCAAATATACGAATGTGTTGAACACATAAGGATAAGGCTACACATACTCTTGCAATATGCGCCTCAACATATGAAATTTAAATGATAGGATAAGGAAATCAACTTCATTAAGGGAGGTATTAATAAAACTCTAGCACCATATCCAATTTGACACTTAGAGCCAGAAAAGTATAATTTTCATGTTTCATTATCATCAATGTTCAACACACTTTCGTCAAGAAAGGAATCTTGATTTGGAAATGCTAATGGTGAAGGAGCCTCAGCTAAATGGATGGTCAACACTTTCCCTTTAATTTATTTTTGAGAAATGAACTTAAGGTCAAACTCGATTAACAACATAACCCATTTAGCTAAGAAAATTGATAAATCAGTTTTAGCAAAGAGGTGTTTTAAAGGATCAAATTTCATAATAGCTTGCACCTCAACATTTAACAAATAGTATCTTAACTTATTAGTATTGAAGACAAGGGCCAAATATTATTTTTCTATACTTGTGTAGCGAGTTTCATAATCAATTAATATTTGACTAATGTAATACAAATGATGCTCTTTACCATTGTCATATTTTTGTGCTAATAACACCACAAGGACATGGGTTGAAGGATATATACAAAATAAAAAAAATTCCTAGTACTATTGGTTGTAAAATGGGAGGGTTAGCTAGATATTATTTCAAATACTCAAATTATTTGTGACAATCTTCATTCCATTTAAATTTTGAATCTTTCTTAAGGAGTTGAGTGAAGGGAAGAGTCTTATCCACCAAAGATGCCACAAAATGCTGAATAGCTTGAACCTTTCCTTGTAAGCTATGTAGTTGTGAAATATTCTTATGAGATGGCATGTTTATTATTGCATCAGTATTTTTATTAAAACCTCAATACCTCTATGTGACACTATGAATCTCAAAAAAAAAATTCTATCCACACCAAAGACACATTTCTTTGAATTCAATCTCATGTTCTACTTATGAATTCTTTCAAATATTTTGTGAAGGATTTGACATAGTCTTGAGGTGTTATAGATAGCCAAAATATCATCAACATAATCTTCAAAAAATTTGTGTATGAAACCATGAAATACTAATGTCATAAAATTTTGATATGTTTCTTTGATATTCTTCAATCCAAAAAGCATGACTACCCAACAAAATTTTCCCCAGGATGTGGTGAAAGCTATTTTATATTAATCTTGAGGGTTGATGAAGATTTGATTATATTTTGAAAAACCATCCATGAATGATAATAAAGTGTGTCCTATTGTTGAATCCACTATCATGTAAATATTGGGAAGGGAAAAATCATCCTTTAAATATGCTTTACTAAGATCAGAATAATCTGTACACATCCTAATATGATTATTAGGTTTTTCCACTACCACAATGTTCGATATCCAAGGTGAATAATCAATAGGTTGGATGAAAGCATCTTGTAAGAGATTTTCAATCTTAGCCTTAACCAATAAATCTATTTTATGATTCATATTGTGTATCTTTTGTCCCATACATTTAGAATCATTTTTAAGGAAAATATTATGCATGACTATCTTAGGGTCAATACCTGGCATGTCTGAATAAGTCCAAGAAAATATTTCAAGAAAGTCATGTACCAATGTTGCATGATCTTATTGTTCATCTTCATCAAGACACTTTCCAATTTGTATCATCTTCTACTTAATAGATGGATCCATTGGAATGTCTAGGGTGTCTCCCACAAGTAACACTTTGTGATTTAAAATATCATGAGGTGTTTTAGATTCATCTTGTTCATCACATAGTTCATTATCATTCCCATAGTATGCCTTAGCATTAAAACAATAGGAAACCTATTTATTATAATGATATCTAGGTAAAGGATCATGCATACCTAAAAATTACCCTAGGGACTCATCATTTTGAAACATATCTAATGACATCTCATTACATGCAGTATTTATCATATCAAGATGCACTAAATTTGAAGTCATCTTAGAAGAGTCTTTATGTGAACTATTACAAGTATGTTGTTGGTGTTGTCATAGATGTCAATAGTTGGTCATTAATGTCAAACACATGGAGATTCTTGGATTTTTTGGTGGTGTTTTCATTAGTGTTGTCAGTGTTGGTGCTAAGTGTGAATATGTTATTGTTTGATGTCATATTGATATCAACCCCAAGTGTGGAGACTGTTGGTGTTGTTGAGAGTGTTTCACTATATTGAAATCTATATTATGGTTTGATGTCAACCTCTAGTGTATTCATGATGATAAGTGTTGTTGATGTAGTTGGTTCACTTGGTTTCCAAGTGCTTTTGAGAAAATTTGAATAAAAGACTGTGTAGGGTGATAGAGTTGTGTTCAATGTTTTACTCCTCATTTATTCATGGTTGAAGATATGCTTGTGTGTTTTGGACATGATGATTAGAGGTGTTCAAAAGTGTTATATCTATAGTTTCAGGTTCTATATCATGTGCAAGTGGAATATGTTGGGAATAGGATTCCATTTAATTGCAATCCTAAACATATTTCATGTATCTCCTAAGTCCTTAGAAAGTGTTCCCCAACACTAGGATTAGAAAGAGATTAGATTTGAATGAAATGACTATGTAAATAGATATTTGTGATTATTCTTAAATGATAGGAACATGTGGGGACATCCAAGAAGAGATCCTACAAAATAGGAGTACATGGGGCGCCCACATGGAAGGTGGAACCCACCTTGCTTAAATTAACTATTTAGAGGATTGATAACACTTCAGTAATGCATGTTTTAATCCTACAAATTAGGATTTGATATTTAACATGAGTGGAGTGGGACTATTAGTTTAGTATCAGTTCATAATCAGTTCAGTTCAATTCAATTCAGTACAGTTTAGTTCAGTTCAATTATGGTTCAGTTATCTTCAATTGCATGTAGTTATTTTGAGTTTAATTATAGTTGACTTGAGTTGACTTGAGTTGCATGACTAATGAATTCAATTCCATGATAGATAATAGGTGGATAATTTTAGTTAAGTGGGGATGATCAATCATGCATAATGTTTGCATGAATTGGTGGAGAGAAATGTTTCAATTAACTAAGATTGAATTGGGACCACATTGTGCGCCCAAGTTGGAATCTTTCAGTTAACACCTTTTGCATGAGAAGATATTTACAAGGCTCATTCAAATGGGCCCATTCTTGGGCACCAACATTGAGGTGGAGTTTGCAAGATATTTTCTTGACCAAAGTTTAGTGAAGTGATCAGTTTGGGGTGCCTAAATTGAGGGAGACTTTGGTTTGACTTCAAATTACATTGTGGAACTCTACTTGCCCAATCTAGGCATAGATTTTTGTGAGGAGCTTTATGCTTTTGTATTGTACAAATTTTATGATTTTACAAGCTCATTTATTGACTATTAATTGCAGCAAGTGGAAGAGGGTTCTTTGAGAGTTTTTTGTTGGTTGTGAAGAAGGATTGTTGAAGGAAAGAAAACATATCAATCAAGGATTGATACAATATTATTTTAATCTTGTTATAAGGTTAAATAATGCAAGTATTATTGAATCTAGTGGAGTTTTTTTACTGAAAGGGTCTCTCCAAATATATGTTGTGTCACTTCTATCTTCTTGTCTCATTCTTCTACAATCTTCTATCTCTTTCTACCATTGGTAAAATTAATCTAAACAGATTAATCAGACACAAAGAATTGTGACAAAGAAAACTTAATTAGATCTACAATCTCATAGTTTTACAAGTCTTAAGCTGCAATATTACCTTCATTTTCAATATTTGGTATCAGAGCTAATGGTTGGTTAGATTTTGGGATGCCTTTCTCTTAAAAGTTTGAAGGTTTTTTGGTTGTAGTGGGAGCTTTAATATTGTGTTATTGCATATTTGTAAAAAAAGTATGTTACAATGAGTTCTACTTCTCGTCTAGATATTGAAAGATTCAATGGGTGTAGTTATGAGATGTGGAAACTAAAAATGGAGTTGTATGTAAAATTTAATACATGTATTTGGGTTGATGGTTGTAAGACCCGGTATGGCCTACTCAATCCCTGAAAGGAAAGGCCTGGTAAGAGAGGAGTTCTCCCAGGTGGTAAAGGGGGGGTTGTTGGGTTAAACTAGTTCTTGGGTTAGAGTTAGTGGATTAACCTTTATTGTTCTTTAGCACATGGTTTTGCACTAGTTGTATTGGTCCATGGTTTTAGAGCTCATGGTTTTTAGCCCTTTGTTTTGCATGTATGGAATTCTATATAATGGCTTGGTGAGACCATTGTAAGTGCAGTTGGTAGTTTGATGTATGCAATGGTCTATACAAGACTAGATATAGCCCAAGCAGTGGGAATTCTAAGTAGGTTTATGTCTAACCCTGATAAAGAACATTGGACTTATGTTAAGAGAGTGTTTAGATATTTACAAGGTACTTCTAATTAATGTTTTGTTTATCATGGTGCTAATGATATTGATATTATGCACAAATCATTGTAAATATAGGATTTTTTTTATTCAGATTGGGCAGGAGACCTAGACAGTTAAAGGTCGACAAGTGGCTATGTGTTTACTTTGTTTGGAGTTGCAGTTAAATGGATGAGTAAGAGGTATCCCACGGTTGTTTTTTCCACCACAAAAGTAGAGTACATGGCTACTACACATGCCTCTAAAGTGGTAGTTTGGTTACAAATACTTGGGAAAGGTATTGGTTTTAATTGCAAGAAAATTAGACTTCAATGTGATAGTTAGAGTGCTATTTGTTTAGCCAAAAATCCTATGTATCATGCTTGTACTAAGCATGTTGATGTTCAGTATCACTTTATGCAAGAAATGGTTGAGAGTGGGAAGGTATTGATTGAGAAAGTTGGCACTTTGATCAATGTTGATCAATGTTGCATATTATCTTAAAAAAGCAGTTCCTATAGATAAGTTATCTTGGTGCAGGAAGGCCATTGTCCTTGAGTCTTGTACTTGATATATAATAATGATTCCTTTTTTAGAATAATTACAATGTATAATGTCAAGTGGGAGAATGTTGGGAATAGGATGCCATTTAATTTCAATCCTAGACATATTTCGTGTATCTCCTAAGTCCTTGGAAAGTGTTCCCCAACACTAGGATTAGAAAGAAATTAAATTCGAATGAAATGAACATGTAAATTGACATTTGTGATTATTCCTAAATGATAGGAACATGTGGGGGTGTCCAAGAAAATCTCCTACAAAATAGGAGCACATGGGGCCCCCACATGGAAGGTGGAACCCAACTTGCTTCAATTAAGTATTTGGAGGGTTGATAACACTTTAGTAATGAATGTTTTGATCCTGAAAGAGTGGAGTGGAACTATCAGTTCAATTCAGCTTAGTTTAGTTCGGTTATGGTTCAGTTATCTTTAGTTGCATGTAGTTATTTTGAGTTGAATGTTAGTTTACTTGAGTTGACTTGAGTTGCATACTAATGACTTAGTTGCATGTCAGATAACAGGTGATACTTTCAATTAAGTGGGGATGATCAATCATGAATAATGTTTGCATGAATTGGTGGAGAGATATGTTTTAGTTAACTAAGATTGACTTGGGACTACCTTGGGCACCCAAGTTGGCATCTTTTAGTTAACACCTTTTGCATGAGAAGATATTTACAAGGCTCATTAAAGTGGGGCCATTCTTGGGCACCAACTTTGAGGTGGATTTTGTAGGATATTTCCTTGACCAAAGTTCAGTTAAGTGTTCAATTTGGGGGGCCTAAATTGAGGAAGACTTTGGTTTGACTTCATATTACATTGTGGAACTCTACTTTCCCAATCTAGGTGTAGATTTTTGTGAGGAGCTTTATGCTCTTGTATTGTACAACTCTTATGAGCTTACAGGCTCATTTATTGTCTATTAATTGCAACAAGTGGAAGAGAGTTCTATGAGACTTTTGTGCAGGTTGTGAAGAAGGATTGTTGAAGGCAAGGAAGCATATCAATCAAGGATTGATATATTATTATTGTAATCTTGTTCTAAAGTTAAATAATACAAGAACTATTTATTCTGCTGGATTTTTTTCCCGAAAGTGTTTCTCCACATATATGTTGTATCACTTCTATCTTCTTGTCTCATTCTTCTACAATATTCTTTCTTTCTACAATTGGTAAAATTAATCTAAAAAAATTAATCATACACGAAGAATTGTGATGAAGAACACTTAATTAGATGTACAATCTCATAGTTTTACAAGTTTCAAACTATAATATTACCTTCATTTTCAACAGAAGATGTGTTTTACAATGTGTTTGTTTATGAAGAAGGTTGTCTGGGAGAAATGAGATTGCTACGCATTTCTCTATGTTAAGGTTTCTTGTCTTATAGATTTAGAAATGTGCTCAAATTATATGTAACTTCCTTCCCTTGATGTTTTAGATGTTGAGGTATTATGCAAGGTTGGTTAGTAAGTTGTATGTATTTACCAATTTTTCTAGTTGCACAAAATGAAAGTGTTATTCAATTTCAGGTGGTTGTGGCAATGGTTTTGGATACTTTGATGATGTGGAATATTCTAGAATGTTGTGGAGTGTTGCCTTGTCATCTGCATGGTGCTTCCAAACCTAGAGAAGAGTGTATGTGGTCCCTTGTAGTGTTAGTTTAGGTTTGTACAATCTAGCATTCTAGTGCTATTTATAGAGATTATTTATTGTTTATGGATGCAATGAGTAGTGTGTTAATATAGATTTGGATCCTAGTTAACTCGTGGCATGGTCTTCCTTCACTTATTTCCACTATGGAAATTTTTGGTGCTTGCCTATTTGGTTTTGCAAGTTTGAGGTGCATATGTTTCATTAAGACCAACCTAATTGAGATTGTTTAGGTTGTGGATAGTCTAAATACAAGATGGATTTTTTGTTGAGCGTGTGGCAAGTGTGAGATGCAAATATGATTGTGTGGCGATCTGAGGGTGAGCTTAAAATCTTATGACTTTTGAATGCAGTGAGTAGAAGGTGTCTACATTTCAATGTGCTTGAAGTCACTAGAGGCAATGAGCCAAAGGTTGTGGATGCCATAGAGCTATAGTGGTGTCTTTCTCTTGCTTTCTTGAGATAGTGAATCTCTTTGTAACAATCTTCTTCTATTCTTCTTTCTTTGAGATAGTGAGTCCTTTTAGCAATGAGCCTTTCTTCTTTTTCTAGGTAGTGAGCCCAATTATATGCAGTGTTGCTATTCATATATATGTGAGCTAATCCTTATCTTGGTTTTCCCTTGTTGGGTTTTCCACATAAATTTTGTGCTCTTATGTGTTTGTATGTGTTTGTATTGTTGTTTCATATGTTTACATTTTTCAATTGCATGATAAGGATTTAAAGACTAACAAGGGTTTGAATGTTGATAAGGGATTGAATGTTTTAATTTACAATTGATCCACCCCCTCTCAATTGTCATGTGCATCTAACAATTGGTATCAGAGTTGTGGTTCCTTGGAAGAAGCTTAACCACTTGAGGTAGATCCAGATGACACACAGAAAGGGTGTCAAAGCTCATATGTTTGATGGAATGAATTATGCTTACTAGAAAGACAAGATGGAGTCCTTTATGGTCTCCCTTAAATTTGGATTATGGAAATTAGTTGAAAAAGGATATAATATGACTATTGTTGGTTCAACAATCTAGTGATGATGAGATCAAGGATTATGAGAGTAATGGTAAAGAAAGGTATGCTATTTTGAGTGGTCTCTCTAATTTTGAACCTGGGAAGGTGATAAGTCTGAAATATACTAAAGATATCTAGACAAAGATGGAGTGCATTTATGAAGGAGATAATAAGGTAAGGCAAGCAAAGATGTAGAACTACAAAGCGAAATTTGAAACCTTGAGGATGTTTGAAGATGAATATATTATTGTCTACATGCTCAGACTAGATGAAGTTTTTAATGTCATCTGTAACATCCCACCATGAAACCTTAGAGGACAACATGCTACAACACATAAAAATAGAACATTTTTTTTGAAGTTCAACATACTAGGATTGCAGAATATAAGATAGCATGAATCTACACTACGTCCTCTAAGGTTCCATGACTATGATACTAGAATCCCATTGACCAAACTAAAAAGAATTAATCTATTATACATGATCTTTCTAACATTAAGGAGTACATTAAATCCATCATATTATATGATCAATCAATGAGAACATCCATTTCATGTCATCAATATAACAACATCAAGATCACTTAAATTACAATCATATAAAATAAAGCATCACTCAATTTTTTTTCATTACAAGAGAGAGTTCAAAAATTAATTACATCATTACATCTTGAACAACAATGTCTCCTCATATGCATGTGAGGGTAAAATACAAGTACATGAAAGATAATTCACTCGAACTAGATCAAGTCCAGGAACTTTCACATCATCAAGAGTAGCCACCACATGAACGATCAACAAAGAAGGGAAACTCGATAGAGTGAAAGGCACATTCCACTTGACCATGTCAAACCCTAAGGTCCAACCCCCATGCTAGGATATAACACAAGGTCCTACAACAAAAACAACAACAAGTGGACCATAAACTAACATAAAAAGGTTAAACATGACTCCAAACTAACACTACAACAACAACATCCTCACATAAGAGCATACAATGCTTCCAGAGGAAAAAACACACCAAGGGAAGAAAACAAACAAGGGAATACTAGTCTGTAAAGGGAAGAGTGTCATCGCATGGTCCTAGCATGGGTTGTCCTAGCAGTCTCTCACTAGACCCCAACCCCCATCTATTGTTGTCCTGGCAACCTCTCACTAGTCTGGACCCCATAGGGTGACACATGTGGAACCAATCTTCCTTTCGTGAGTACAAGGAAGTTGGTCTTCCCAACCAAGCCTTCTCAACCCATCCTTAGCCAAAACAAGCACTACAGACATGGGTGAGGTATTCACTTATCTTGATTAATGTGTAAACTACCTAACCCCCTAATTCATTTTAAGTTATCACTGAGTTAAGAAACTCCCACATGGGTTGTCCTGGATGCCACTTTGTGCATCGGCCCCCATTGAGAGCCACTCCTACTAGCAACTAGAAGACCCAATAAATTCAATAGGGTACATCCATCATGCGCATGAAATTAAAAACACAAAATACATATCCTAAGCAAGGCATGAACCATCTCACTCTCAAACACAATTGTAATAACAAGTGGTTCATGGCTAGAGACCCACAATAACATAGAAAAATTGTAATATCAACCATTTCAAAGATAATACACAACAATTTAGCCAAAAAATATTTTCCCAAAACTTTGGAAGCCTTCCAATTTCATTTAACACAAAGAACTCTACTAGAAAAAATTCAATAACACTCTGGTGTCAACCAAAGAACCATGATGTATCATACACACAACAATTCCACCAATTAAATTTTAAAGTGCGTCAAATGAATATAAAAGGCATCATCACTCATATTTCACAAAGAGGAATAAATCTAATTTTCTCATTTAACTAACTATTGATTAATTAAATATAACACACTCCTAGCATAGAAAAATTTCCATATTCATTCTGAATAAGGTCTTCAATCTTAAAGATAGAAATATATTTCTAATAATTAATATATACATAACCCAATGATTGAAATACAATTTTCTAACCCATAAATCAATTTCTTTATAGAGTTTCCCAATTTAATTACCTAACACAGTCAACTAAGTTATGAAGACTAGTTTAATCTTAAACTAAAACCATAATAACCACAACACATTATTCAACAATCACTTTGGCTCACAAAATTATTTGACATGGTAGATATATAATTTAACTCTAAAATCACAAATAAAGAAATTAAGCCCACACTCCCAAATTCAACGCATTATACAACACAACTCAACAATATAATGAACCCCTTAATCATTAATTTACACAATTTCCTTCCATTTCAAGTTATGTGAAAAGCAATTTCTTAAATCCAAATATGATATGCATGGTCTCTCTTAGTGAATTTCCAACTTGTTTGATTTTGTTTTTTTTCATAGACGACTATTCTCAAGACATTTTAATTCTTGATATTTCTTTAATATGTATACATGTGTGTTTGTGTGTGTGTGTGTGTGTGTGTGTATTGTTGTCAATCAGGATTACACCCTTAGTCAAGCAGAGGTTGGCTATTTGTTGCAACACAGAAATTCTCTTTAATTTATGGGTAAATCAATGAGTGAGAGTGAATCTCTAGAGTGGGTTGGTTCCCTCTAGTAAACAATCTAATCTAAATATTTTTAAGGGAAAAGGGTAGGAAGAAAACTGAAAAGTAAATCCTACAACCTAAGATGATTAACTAGAAATTTAGTGGTCTTGGCAAATAGCACTCACAACAATCTCTTATAGAAATTTTGATCTCACAATCCTACCCTAAAACTAGCTAATTCATCAATAATTTTCACAAAGGATCACTAATGGAACACAAAATGTAACCTGAACTAGAATATACATAAAGAGTATTCAACTCTTGAATCACAATTAGCATCAATTGATATCATAAACTCTAAACAAGAAAATGGGAAGGAGAAGCCTGCTATTCTATTGAAAATGGAGGACTACAAGGTCAAATCTGATTCAAAGTTTTTTACAAGTCTCTCTATAGTGAATATGAGAGAAAGAAACATAATTCTAAACCCTAAGAAATTTAAGATTTCTCCAACTTATAGCCTCCAAGTGACATCAATGGTGAGAATAGAAAAATCAGCTTCATCTACATATGAGAATGGCAACTTTTTTCATTTTCGAGCTCAACTAAAAAGCCTAAAAAATAGTGCCAAAAACCTGCTCCAAACTGCATCAAATAGATGAAAATTTTCCATCTCTAAAGGGCCCATCAAAAAATCCTCAAAATCACGTACAAACAACTCAAGAGCTGAAAATAGAAAATCCAGTTTGTCATCTCTTTTTCAAATCCGCCCAAGAACTCCAACTCAAAATAGAAACTTTCAGTGAGAACTCAAGTGCACCAATTGCATTTTAAACATTAACAAACACTATGGTAATTTATAGAAACAATACCATTAGTGATGTTTTGCAATCATATTCAATTTCAAATAACAATATAGAAATTGTCCCAAAAAATGCCTAAGGCATTGGTCGACCTAGGCAAAATATGTGATGGGGCATTAATAAGCATCTATTTTTGGAAAATAATTTGATTAAAATCACATTTGAATTAAACACATGGGGAAACCCTAACACCAAAACGACCCCCATCCCACATTTTGGACATCATTTCATTTAGCCAAGTTTGAAGAAGATAATGCTCTATTGTTGGCCACCATGGAGAACTAGGGTTTGAGCTATAAACTTCATTCGAGCTTGAATCATGTCATTTTTGGTTGAATCTCCCTTTGTATTGGATGGTGAGTCTTTTTTTTGCATTTTAATGAATCTTTTCCTTCATTTGACAGAGGAAAATGGGTCTTTAGGCCACAGCCATGACTAGTTTTTAATACATTCTGTGTTCCTTTGCTTTTGTTGATTCTTCACTTGTTTGGCCGCCATGAAAATGCTTGGCCCAAGCTTTTTGATGAAGGATTGGCCACGAGCCTGGACTACTTTTCTCTCTTACATCCATGGTAAGTTTCATTCTCCATTTTAAAATAATTTTCATCTTAAATAAAAAGATTGATTTGAGATTCTTTCACAAAATAGTGAAGAATGAATGTTTTCTTTTAGCTTGGCCATTGAACAAGTCACAACTTCACCATATATTTTGCTCTTGTTTCTATTAAAAAACACTTTTATGGGCTCAACCCATGATGTAGAGATGATTGTCATTTGTAAAGAAGAAGAAATTGTGAGAGAATCATGCATTTTGTCTTTGTCTCCCAAAGCTTGCAGACCCTCCATGGCCACGGCCATGAGCTTTAAAAATCTCCATTTTGTGAAAGCTCATGAGTTTGAAACCTTGTTATTTCTCTGTCATCTACATTTTGAATTCAAAACCCCAGGTGGGTTTTCATGGTGGAGAAAGAAACCTCCTCTCAGCCTATGGCCATGAGAGTTTTAGTTAGGGTTTCAAAGTATCTTTCATTTCTCACACACTCTACTAAATATGCACAAGCAATTTGTCACTTCATTTTTTGGGCTTACAAACCCTTCATGGTCATGACCATTAGCTCCATTATTTTCATTGTATGTTGGTAGGATACTCTAAAAATAAGCTCAAAATACTTGATTTACTCTATATTTGTGTTTAGAACACAATACCCTGAGTGGTATCACCATTTGTAAGAGAAAATTACTCTCAAGTCATGGCCATGAGAGCTTAGCTAGGTCCATTTGACACTTGTGTCTGAGCTCGAAATACCTCCATTTTTCTGCATTTTGAAGCTTCCTAATGCACACCCTAGTTCTCTATACTATGAGCTTTACATTCTAGTTGTCACCGTAGCTTCACTAAAAGGTAGCAATAATTTTATTTCCATTTCGGATACATATTACTATAGATTCACTTTCTTGTTTTCTCAATGCAAATTTCACTTAAATTAGAGATCATTTTGATGGAACAAACTGTTGTCCTCTTTGCACTGTTTGTGTCACTTCATCATGATGCACATGCTATTAGCAATTATTTTCCTTCCATTCTTGCTTGAACTGCATAGATACAATGAAGATTATCTCAATTTGGTGCTTCTAGTTACTTATCAAAAACATGTTTTCTCTTCCATACAAATTTTAATTCACTGTTAGCATGAATTTGACAATGACATTTGCACACATTCTTGCATAATGAAAACACACAGAAGTTTATTTTGCTCTTCAAATGCATTGTATATGGATTTTTTTATTTCACTTACTTGCCCATAAAGCTACATCTAGCCAACATGGTATACCTATAGATTACTTTGTTGCTTGTTGTCACTTATCTTATGCACTTCAATGCTTCAAAAATGCATCTCAAGCTTTCACTTTCTTCACCGGTTCATGTGAGAATGCAAAGAGATGGCTATTGTAGTATCAATTATCTTGTAACCAACCTTTGGTTTCTTATATTCCATTGCACTCAATGATGTTTCACTTTACACTCAGCTCAAGCACCTAGTGTATTGAATTTTCAGTTCAAAGTGATCATTTTCCTTCACTGATTGACCTTCATGCTTTACTTGCATCCACTTGTCACTCTATTTCTTGATGGAGACAACCTTTCCTCTGTACTCTTCATGCATTTGTGTCTCTTAGACCACAACTTTTGACATAAATTTTTTGATCTATACATAGAAGATTTTGAAATACAACACCATGATGAAGGTGTTCTAAAGCTTCTGAAATTGCTTCAATTGCTATTGATTACTTGTAAACAAGGCATTATGTATGCCTATTCACTATCTCATTCCATGTTGATGCACTTAATGATGATTCACATGAGAAACTGATCATCTATGATCTCCAACTCATTGCACCTTCAGACTTGATTGTCCTAGATGATCTCTTGCTTGAGCTCTTATGACACTTGATGTACTCCTTTAGATGCATGTCTCTTGAACAATACTGAATTGTTTCTTTTCTCAACCCCTTCGTGGAATGTTGAGGGACAGCATGCTGAGCTCAACCCTTGTGGGTGTCCATTTTACACTACATGCTTTAAAATCTTTAAAACATAGCAGCAACATGGATTTTCCTAAACCTACACAAGAAACAAATTGTTTTAGATAAAAACAAAAAATTTAGAAGTTTCTTATGATGTTTCCTCCTTGGTATTCTCTTGCACTCTTGTTTTTGCTCAATTGATTCAATGCATCATAAACAATATTCTACATTATTGTTGATAAATCATGTAGGAGGCTTCATAACTTAAGCTCTAACAAACATTTCAATCACTTGTAGGTTCTCTTGGAGGATAGAGGCAGAGAGGAATGCTCCACACTGAAGGAAACTTGAGGACAAGCTTAGGAAATGACGGTTATGTTCCCTTCTATGTGCTCTCTCTCCTTTTAATCTTCAATAGCGTAGAGTATTCTTTATGATTCATTGTTTCAGCTACTCCCATGGCTTGTGTGGGACATTTGATTCTCTTTTATCCCAATGAATACAAAACAACATTTTATGTCATTCTTGCTCAATTCTATACTTTTTTTGCAACAGATGCATGAAAACATTGCGTAAGAAACAATTGAATACAAAATGAAGTAATTTATTTTACATTTCTTGAAATATTTAATGCTACAAATTATGAATAGCAACTAAAACACATTGCAATTCTTAAAACTCAAAAACTGAAAGCATGCAATTGTTCAAAGAACTACAAAAATAACTGAAACTTTTCACCTTAAAATGAATTTGAAATAACCAGCTCTATCAATTTGAGTTGTGGTGAAAAATTGATAACATATATATCTATACAAAATTGTATATGTATAATTATATATACATCTATACAAGTATATATATATATATATATTATCTTAGGTTTCAACTTACATTATGACAACATATCAATTTTTACACTAGTGTAAACACAAATGGAGATACATTAAATTGCACACACCTACACACACACACATATATGTGTGTGTGTGTGTATTTTGTACATAACCAAATATAAAAGAAACTAAGTGCTATAGGCTTAATGACTACTTTACTACCAATTTTATGCTTTAACTAATGCACGCCACTCATATACGTTTGATACTTATCTTTCAAATACCGCATAACTCTGATTTATAAACAATCAAACATTACATATATCATTTCCAATCAAGGTGAACTGGATTACCAATCATACAAGACACATAGTATGAATACAATGATTCAAAGTTGTTTGGAACTCATCAGTGAACATACTAAGAACAATTCATGTAAATCAAACTAGTGGCTTACTGCTTGATCTCCAATCTAATCATAGCTTATCATGCAAATAGCACAGAAATACATTGACTTAAACTAAGGTTAAAGAAGTGTAGCCAGTATTTTGGGTCCGAATAAGTATGTATGTTGTATGGTATGGGCTCTATAGTATCAATTTCCATTCGCTTAAATTATCAACACTAAAAGAAATTACCATTGTAATCTATAGATTTAAAGTTACAATACGGGGTGTAATATTCAAATCTCCAAACATCCTTTAGACATATCGATCCTCATTTGTAAGTAACATATTTCAAGTAGCTATCAATTAACACCCATGCACTAAATAGAATCATGGTTGGTCAAATACAGTTATAAAGAACAAGTTTCCAACATTTAAGTACCTCTATCGCTTTCCACCGAGGAGATTACTTTGAGGCCCAAAACTCAAAAGAAACAACATAATATTATGACCATCAAAATTTAAGGAAAATTCAATGCATTTCAAGACTTTTTCCATATTGCCAGACAATAGAACATAGAGGAAGAAACCATGCTTAATCAAATAAGACACCAATTAATTCTAGACTTCCCTAACCAGTAAGGCATAGGAAGAAGAAGAGGGGTGGCACATCGAAATGAGTTTTTCAAGGAAAGTTAAGGAGCATGGCCATAGACCAACATAGTAAATAAACCATAGCATTACCTATGCTAGTATAAATAATGGTTTAAGAGACTCACATAATTCCCAACAACAAAGAAACAAAATGCTAACCTAGTATGATATATTGTTTAACTAAAAAAAATAAAGACAAGACTCAAAAGCAACTGACTAAAGAAACAAAGGAATACACCTATGCAAAGAATAGGGCATTTGTAAAATGCTATGGTTGTCATACTCTGATAAATTTCAGTCAAATAGGGGAAAAGAAAAGAAAGCAATAAAATAACAAAAAAATCCAAAACAATTGAGTCTTCAACAGTTGAGAGAAATTAGCAAAATGAGCACAATTCGATTTTCCAAGAAAGACGTAAAAGATTCACAAACCATGTAATTGAAAAGTTGCACATTCAAAATTTAACAAGAATTTATTTTGTTTCAACCAGAACAATCATTCATTATTCATTTTCTAAATAGACATTAAAATTGGGGAGATATAATGGAACCTGGTTTAAATCGTGTAACACAATTGAAGGTTTGATGCTAAGCTTCGATTTCTCAAGATTGCAGCTCCAGTCACTTCAATCTCTCCAACAATTTCTACAGACAATTTATTTTCTATAGTGCAACTCTCCAAGAACAAGAACAAGAAAATACTCATCGAACAAAGAAGGTAAGATTAGTTTTTTAGAAAAAAGTGAAAAATCCCCCTTCTTTATGGCCAATTAACTAATTTATTTATCACTCCCTCGTTTGTAGCTTCCTCCACCTCTTTAATTTAATTTATTTAATTTTCATAACATGTTAAATGCCACAACTCCAATATATTTATTTATAACATATCCTTATATATTTATACTCAATAAATAAACTTTTAAAATATTTAATTTATTAATTATAATCTCTCATTTTTGTTTACACCAATATATTTATTTTAATACTTCTATATTAATTCATAATTTTAATTTATTTAAGCCAAATAAAACCTTAATAATATTTTATTTTATCAAAACCAAAAATGTATCAAAACATTTATTTAAATTATCAAAATACCTTTAACCACATTAATCTTTTATTTTAAAATAATAATCAATCAGGGCACTAATCAAACAAAAACTTGAATGAAAATAATATCAAACAATATTCGACCTCACCATGAAACAAAAGACAATACAACAACACCGACAAACCAACTCAAACTGACCACATAGATAGGGTATGACAAACAGATACTCATCCTCGTCAAAGATGATGGCTCAACGTAGGGGACCAGATGCTATCTCCATTTCAAAAATCTCCATTGGGTTTAAGGCATGCTCAAACTTGACAATTCAGGTGGAGTTGATGTCTGGTATCTACAACCTACAAAAAACCACATCATCAAGCATGTGCATAGTCAACTAGTCAAAACCACCGTGAGATGAAAGTCATAGCATCGTAGGGCACCCACAAGTGAGTGATGCGAAACTATTCCTCTTCACCAAAATGCATCAACCCACAACAAAAAAAGCTAACAACAAGGTAAAAACAATCATCAAATAATCACATATTGCATGTAACAAGGTTAACCCGCATAATCCATTAAATCCATATACTAGGTATAACATTTAAGCATAAACATTAGTGGTAAAAGCATTATCAACCATCATCATAACAATGAATCAAAGTATCATAATGTCCAAATACAACCAAGTAACTGTCAATAACAGAAAGCAAACAAAGGGGCACTACATCCTCCCCCGTAGAACCAAGCTTACTCCTAGAAGCTTGTAAACAGATAAAGGGTATAACTCTCGCATCCTACCAAGGAACTAAGGGCTCAACAATAGGATCCCACTGGACTCACACCTACTCAATGTCTCAACCCCTGAAAGTGAGTCTCTTGTGCTCTAGACTGTCCACAAGCTCTATACTCAGCTGCTCATCCTCTACTTGAAGCCTCTACTATTGTACCTTGATGCTCGACTTGGTGGTTATCCACCACTACAAACACCATGTGGGATCTACCTATGTCACCTACTATCGAATTGAAGGCTTTCAGCCTTTGACTAAATCTAAATGTACCCTTCTAAGGACACAGTCTAGCTATGTGACCCTACTGGCCACAAGAAAAACAACCCACACCTCTACCATACCCCAAGCCACTTGAAGGCGCATTGGAATGATGGAAACTACCACTATTGACTATAGATTGTGAGCTATGTGTTGGCTAATTAGGACGATACTACTTGGCTCATTACAAATTCTGATTTTTCCTATACTGAGAGCCACCACCTTGTTGAGACTCAGAGTTCCCAGGTTTCATCTAAGAATGCTACTACTGCTCACCCTTAGTGGATGCTTGATGGACATTAGAGGATCCTGTAGCCTGAAACTGACCACAATGAGATCCAAAGCCTGTTGAGGTACACTATCAATCTATACACCTGTATGGCCTCCTAGCACCATGGCCAAATTCCCCTCTACTATATGACCCTTCTCTATAGCCACCTCCATGGTTTTTAGCTCAAACACATGAACACCCCAACCGATACAGGCATTCAATCCCTTGATAAAATGTTGCACCAACATAGCCTCATCATCACCTGTGCCAACATACTGCCTAATCTCATAAAACCTCCACTCATACTACTCAACTGACATCACCATCTACCTCAGCTCATGGACTTCATCTACACGATACTACTTCCAATGATCGAACAAGAACTGAGCTCTAAATCTCTCTAAAAATATTTCCCATGAGACTGAGTCTATTGCCAAATGTAGTTTCTGCTCCTCCAAATGCCACCACATGGAAGCAAAATTTCTAAGGTGCATGATAATGCACCTAGCCTTGGTGTTGCTACCATACGGATGCATGGTGAAAAGCCTGTTTAGATCAATTAACCATGTCTCTACCTCCAAACCACTACTAGTCCTATCAAAAGTAGGAGAATGTGCTCTCAAAAGATCTCTCATATGACTGGCTAAGATAGCCTCCTCCTCAACTATAATCTCTCTCCTCTTGGGAGACCTCTCTCTCCCTAACCACCAATTCATCACCCTCCTATCTCAAACCTAAGTAGGAAATAACCTCCTCAAGCAACACTCTCTTGTGTGCCCTTCAACCCTGGCTGACCCAAATTCTGATCTCCACCTCCCTGATTATGCTAGGAGCCCTATTGTTCCTCATGATCAGACTTATGGGAACTTTGACGAGGGGTGTCCTAGTGATTAGCCCCATGGCCACCACCACAACCTCTACCGTATCCTTGACCTCAACCTCAGCCTCTAAGCATTTTCCTACATAGACACCACCAAGGGCAAGTTCAGGGTGTAAGGTGAGGATAACAAGGGAACATGATCTTTAAAATTTATGCAACTAAGACAACATAATGGGCTCTTGTATATACCCAAAGTACTTAGTGTTAGAACTTGGGCTTTGATACCATGTGTAACGCCTTGCCACAAAACCATAGTGGACAACACACTACAACACAAAAAAAAAAAAATGAAGTGCAACATACTAGGATTGCAGAATATAAGATAACATGAAATCTACACTACATCCTTTAAGGTTCCATGAATATGCTACTAGAATCCCATTGACTAAGCTAACAAGAATTAATCCATTATAAATGATTTTTCTAACATTAAGGAGTACATTAAATCCATCACATTATATGATCAATCAATGAGAACATCCATTTTATGTCATTAATATAACAACATCAAGATCATTTAAATTACAATCATATACAGTAAAAATCATTTATATTTTTTTCATTACAAGTGAGAGTTCAACAATTAATTACATCTTGAACAACAATGTCTCCTCGTATGCATGTGAGGAGAGTACATCAGAAGTATAATACATGATAAAATTGATTTATGGTACAATACAAGTACATGATAGATAATTCACTCAAACTAGATCAAGTGCAAGAGTTCACATCATCAAGAGTAGTTGCCACACAAATGATCAAAAGAGAAGTGAAACCCAATTGAGTGCAAGGCACATTGAACTCGACCATGTGGAACCTAAAGGTCCACCCCCTATGCTATGAGCTAACACAAGGTCCCACAACAACAACAAGTGGACCACAAACTGACACTACAACAACATCATCACTACATATGAACATGCAATGCTTCTAGAGGACAACACACACCAAGGGAAGAAAAAAAAAAGGGAATACTAGTCTACAAAGGGAAAAGTGTCATTGCATGGTCCTGGCATGGGTTGTCTTGGTAGTCTCTCACTAGACGCAAAGGCCCCCATCTATGGTTGTCCTAGCAACCTCTCACTAGGTCTCAGCCCCATAAAGTGACACATGTTGAACCAATCTTCCTTTCATGAGGACAAGGAAGTTGGTCTTGCCAACTAGGCCTTCTCAACCCATTCTTAGCCTAAACGAGTACTATAGGCATGGGTGAGGTATTCACTTATCTTGATTAATTTGTAAAGTACCCAACACCCTAATTCATTTTAAGTTATCATTGAGTTAAGAAACTCCCACATGGGTTGTCCTAGACACCACTTTGTGTGTCTACCCCCATTGAGAGTCACTCCCCCTACTAGCATCTAGAAGACCCAATAAATTCAACAGGGTACAACCATCATGCACATGAAATGAAAACCACAAAATACATATCCCGAGCAAGGCATGGACCATCTCATTCTCAAACACAACTGTAATAAAAAGTAAGTGGTGCATGGCTAAAGACCCACAATAACACAAAACAAGTGTAATATCAACCATTTGAAAGACCATGCACAACAATTTAGCCAAAATATTTTTTTCCAAACCTCTAGAAGCCTTCTAATTTCATTTAACACAAAGAACTCTACTAGAATAGTTTCAGTAACACTCCAGTAAAACCATAATAACCACAAAACACATTATTCTAAAATCACTTTGGCTCACAAAACTATTTGACATGGTAAATTTATAATTTAACTCTAAACTTGCAAATAAAGAAACTAAGCCCACACTCCCAAATTCAATGCATTATACAAGAAAAATCAACAATATAATGAACCCCTTACTCATTAATTTACACAATTTCCTTCCATTTCAAATTATGTGAAAAATAATTTCTTCAATCCAAATATGATGCGCACGATCTCGCTTAATGAATTTCCAACTTGTTTGATTTTGTGTTGTTTCATAGACAACTATTCTCAAGATAGCTTAATTCTTGATATTTCCTTAATAGGTATGCATGTATATATATACAAAATTATATATGTATAAGTATATATACATATATACAAGTATATATACATATATACAAGTATATATATTATCTTAGGTTTTAGCTTAAATTACAATAACATATCAGATTTTACACTAGTGTAAACACAAATGGAGATACATTAAATTGAACACACCCACACCCACACACACATATATGTGTGTGTATTTTATACATAACCGAATATAAAAGTAACTGAGTGCTATAGGCTTAACGACTACCTTACTGCCAAGTTTATGCTTTAACTAATGCATGCCACTCATATATCTTTGATATTTGTGTTTTGAATACCACATAACTCTAATTTATAAACAATCAAACATTACGTATCATTTTCCAATCAAGGTGAACTGAATTACTAATCATACAAGACACACAGTATGAATACAATGATTTAAAGCCATTTGGAACTCAGTAGTGAACATACTAAGTATAATACATGTAAATCAAACTAGTGGCTCACTACTTGATCTTCAATCCAATCGTAGCTTATCATGCAAATGGTGCAGAAATACATCAACTTAAATTGAGGTTAAAGAAGTATAGCTAGTATTCTGGGTCCGAATAAGTATTTATGTTGTATGGTATGGGCTCTATAGTGTTGATTTCTATCCGCTTAGATTTCCAGCACTAAAAGAAACTACAATTGCAATCTACAGATTTTGGGTTGCAATATAGGGCATAATATTTAAATCTCCAACATCCTTTGGACGTATTGGTACTCATTTTCAACTAACATATTTTGAACGGTTGTCAATTAACACATGCGCACTGAATAGAATCACGGTTAGTCAAATACAGTTACAAAGAACAAGTTTCCAACATTTAATTACCTCTATCACTTTCCATCCAAGAGATTACTTTGAGACGCAAAACTCAAAAGAAACAACATAATATTATGACCATCAAAATTTAAGGAAAATTCAATGTGTTTTAAGGCTTTCTCCATATTGATAGACAATAGAACATAGAGGAAGAAACCATGCTTAATCGAATAAGACAGTTAAATCTAGACTTCCCTAACTATTAAGGCCTAGGAAAAGAAGAGGGGTGGCACATCTGAATGAGTGTTTCAAGGAAAGGTAAGGAGCACAGCCATAGGCCAACATAGTAAATATGCCATAGCAGTACCTACGCTGGTATAAAGAATGGTTTAAGAGACACATAATTCCCAATGACAAAGTAACAAAATGATAACCCAGTAAGATATATCATTTAACTAAAAAAGTAAAGACATGACTCAAAAGAAACAGACTAAAGAAATAAAGGAATATGCCTATGCCAAGAATGGGGTATTTGTAAAATGTTATAGCTATGAGACTCTGATAAATTGCAGTCAAATAGGGGAAAAGTAGAGCAAGCAATAAAACAATAGAAAAATCCAAAAGAATTGAGTCTTCAATGGTTGAGAGAAATTAGCAAAATGAGCACAATTCGATTTTTCAAGAAAGACTTAAAAGATTCACAAACCATGTAATTGCAAAGTTGCACGCCCAAAATTTAACAAGATTTTTTTTCAGCCAAAAAAATCATTCATTATTTGTTTTCTAAACAGACATTAAAATTGGGGAGATATAATCGAACCTGGTTCCAATCGTGTGACACAAATGAAGGTTTGATGCTAAGCTTCGATTTCTCAAGATTGCACCTCCAATCACTTCAATTTCTCCAGCAATTTCTACAGACGATTTATTTTCTACAATTCAACTCTCCAAGAACAAGAACAAGAAAATACTCACGGAACAGAGAAAGCAAGATTAGTTTTTCAAAAAAAAGTGAAAATCACACCTTCTATATGGTCAATTAACTAATTCATTTACAACTCCCTCGTCTGTAGTTACCTCCACTTCTTTAACTTAATTTATTTAATTTACATACCATGTTAACTGCCACAACTCCAATATATTTATTTATAACATATCCTTATATATTTATACTCAATAAATCAACTTTTAAAATATTTAATTTATTAATTATAATATCTCATTTTAATTTTGTTTACAAATATATCTATTTTAATAATTCTATATTAATTCATAATTTTAATTTATTTAAACCAAATAAAACCTTAATAATATTTTATTTTATCGAAACCACCAATGTATCAAAACATTTATTTAAATTATCAAAATACCTTTAACCACAATAATCTTTTATTTTAAAATAATAATCAGTCAAGGCGGTAATAAAAAAAAACTCAAATGAACAGAATATCAAACAATACCTAATCTCACCGTGAAACAAAAGACAATACAACAACACCGACAAACCAACTCGAACTGACCACACATATAGGGTATGACAAATGGATACTCATCCTCGTCAAGGATGATGGATCAACATAGGGGACCAAATGTTATCCCCATTTCAACAATCTCCATTGAGTTTAATACACACTCAAATCTGGAAATTTAGGTGGAGTCGATGCCTGGTACCTGCAACTTGCAACAAACCACACCGTCGAGCATGTGCATAGTTAACCATTCAAACACACCATGAGAAGGAAGTCATAGCATCGTAAGGAACTCACAAGTGAGTGATGTGATACTATTCCTCTTCACCAAAATACATCAATGCACAACAAAAAAATGCTAACAATAAGGTAAAAACAATCATCAGATAATCACATGATGCACATAACAAGATTAATTTGCATAATCCATTCAATCCATATACTAGGTATAACATAAGCATAAACATTAGTGGTAAAAGAATCATCAACTATCATCATAACAGTGAATTAAAGTATCATAATGTCCAAATACAACCAATTAATTGTCAGTAACAGATTGCAAACTAAGGGGCACTACATCATCAATGGTCTTGGTGGTAAGCTAGAAGAAAGCAAAGTTGTGAAAAAGGTACTAAGAAATCTTCCTAAATATTATAGTTCTAAAGTTCCTGCTAAGGAATCTTAGAATTTGTATAATTATTTTAGAGATCAAATGTTTGGTGCTTTAATTTCTTATGAATTGAGAGAATTTAGTAAAGATGCTACAAAGAAAGAAATTGCCTTTAAAGTAAATAAAATAAAGAAGGATGTGAATCAGATCCGGGTGATCTTGATGAGGTGGAAGTAAATTTTGCAAGGAGACTGAAAAGGGAACTAGAAAATAAGAAGGTAAGTTACCCTTTAAATGTTTCAATTGTTGAAAGATAGGTCATTATGCTTCTAAATGTCCAATAAAAGTTTTAAATGACACACATAAGGATCATAAAGGTAAATCTGTCAAGAAAAGTTATTATGTGGAAAAAGACAATGGTGTATATGATGATGAAGAATCTAACTATCCTGATGAAGATAGTGATGAATACTTTTTCATGGATTTAAATGTTGGAAATAATTCTACTAATTTTGAAAGACGTGTGAAGAAAAGTACTCTAAAAAGAGGTCACAAGGTTGAACGAACTATGGTGATTGCTTTTCATAAAAGAGATGAGAGGAATTACTAGATAATTGAGACTAGGTGCTCAAATCATAGGACATGTAATAAGAGAGTTTGTTAAATTCCAAAAGTATTATGGTGGTCTTGTTAAGTTTGGTGATTATACATCTACTAAGATCTATGGAAATGGTTCAATTAGTTATGATGGAAAGCATAAAGCAGATGATGTTTTTTATGTCAAGGGTCTCTGGTGTAATCTTCTAAGTGTAGGAAAAATGTGTAGTAGAAGATATAATATTATGTTTTAGGATGGTGGTTGTGAAATTAGAAAAGGAAGATCTGATAATTTGATTATTGCAAGAAAAAAGACAAAAGGTAATGTTTATCAGCACAAAGGTGGTGGTGTTAAGTGCCTGATGTCCCAAATCAATGAAAGTTGGCTATGGCATAGAAGGATGGGTCACATCAATTTAATTAGCTTGATGAAGATCGGTTCCACCAATGTTGTGAGAGATCTACCAAGGATTACAAAGCTTATCAATGCAACATGCAAAGAGTGATAGTTTGGAAAGCAGACTAAGAAGAGGCTCAAGACAAAACAATATTCTACCACTAGTCCTTTGGAGTTGGTGCATACAAAACTATGTGTACCTATCAAAATAAGCTCACATGGTGACATGTATTTTATGTTATTGATTGATGATTATTCTAGGATAACTTGGGTGTCATTTTCAAATAAAAATTAGAAGCTCTAGATAAGTTTAAAGTATTTAAACCTATGGTTGAGAATGAAATGGATGTGAAAATCAAGTGAGATCCAACATAGGTGGTGAGTTCACCTCCAGTGAGTTGTGGGAGAAAGAACATGGCAGTTCAAGAAGCAACAAGGACAATGATGAAGGAATAAAATTTATCATATGTTTATTGGACATAAGCTATTCATATTGTTTTCTACATTCTTAACAAAGGTCAAAAAGAGTGAATAGTTCAAATACCCCCTATGAGTTATGGTATGGAAAAGCTCCTACTATGAAATACTTCAGAGTGTTTGGAAGTAAATGCTATCTCAAAATAGATGAAGAAAACTTAAGAAAGTTTGATGCAAGATCTGATGAAATCATCTTCCTTCCAGGATACTCTACAAAGAGCAAAGCTTACTGATGCTATAATAAAAGGTTGAAAAAGATTGTGGATAATGAAAGTGTCAAAATGAATGAAGAACCACATCAAAGTTTAGTATTGATAGAAGGATATGAATCTAATGAATCCCCTTGTATTGAATAAGAAAAGGATGAAGAGAAGAAAAAATAGATGATAGTTAAAGAGGAAGAAGCTCTAAAAAATATCCCTAAGACTCTTAACTATGTGTAGAAGAATCATTATGAAGATCAAATCATTGGAAATAAGAGAAATGGGGTACTGATAAGAATAAAAGATGATAAGATAGAGGAAAAGGTAAACTTTTGTTTACTTTCAGAGGTGGAACCTAAAATAATGGCTTAGGCATGCAAAGATTAGAATTGGATCACAGCTATGAAAGAAGAGTTGGAATGGATTGAGAAGAATCAAACTTGGGAATTGGTCCCAAGACCAATAAATAATAATGTAATTGGAACTAAGTGGGTTTTTAGGAACATGTTGAAAGTGAATGGAAAACTTGTTAGAAATAAGGCCAGACTTGTGTGTATGGGCTACTCACAATGTAAGAGTTGTTGATAAACTCGAGTACCCAAGGTCACCTGCAAAACCAAGATAAGCCTTCCACACAAGAGCAACAAGAGATAAAATGTTGGAATATAGTGCAATAACAAAATAATGTTATTATCACACACTAAATGATACAATATGCCTCAACTCTCCCTTCAATTGACTGAGTTAATATGAACTCATCTGGACTAGATAGGAGGGAGAGCTGAGTGTAGAATATATAGCAGAATATGGGAAAATAATTTGAAGAGGGGTAATAACTCCCAAATAACAAAAATTAGGTGGGAGTTATGCCTACTTGGAAAATTCCAAACATGTGGCATAACCTGCTCAGAAAGAGACAGATGGGTGGTTTTTAGAGGTGGCATATAAAGCCAAAAGAGGGTGTGAAACTCAACCACCCAAGTGTGAGTGGAAGCAACACATGTAATCGATGGATTACAAAATGTGTACTCACATGAACCACATCTCCTATAACCTAAGGTATGCTTAATAATGTGTAGGAATAATAATATTAAAAAAACCTACACTAACACCCCCTCTTAAGCATAGTTTAGGTGGGTGAAAGGATGAAATAATGCAAAGATGGTTCCCAACTACAAGGCCATGTAAGGTACCCATGTACAATGATGAAACCTCACAAAACATGAGAAAGAGAAAACCAGTAGGACAAAACTCTCCCCCAAGAGAGAAGAAGAGAGACCATATAGTCCCCAATCTAGAATCTCTTGCATTGTTGGTGAATGCTTGACACACGAAGCTGAAGATGATCCAAGATCATTGAACACTTTTTATCCCCTTAGGAAGAAAGAAAACCAAGGATGTATGCAATATATCTTCCCATTCCCGAAAGGAATATGAAGGAAGAATGTATGATGTCTCTAAATTATATTCAGGTATCCCCATGTCGATGTTGAAAGTTCTCACCATCAAATCAAGTGTTCTAGGCCACACTACAGAAGATGACAATCCAGAACCTAGTGGAGATGGATGTAGAACAAAATCTAAAGACAAAGATATCTCCTCTAAAGAAAAATGTGCCTCCTCCAAATGCTGCTCAAAAGTATCCACAATCATGCCAAATTGTGATGAATGATCATGTAGAGAATCAACAAGAGGATACAAAGGTTCCTCCACAACAACTGAAGAAGAATCAACTTCATCAAAGAGAAGATGAATGTCATGAATAGTGTCTCCCAAGTCTAAAACATGAGAATCCATAAATAAACCTGCAATGTCTGTCAAGTAGTCATCTGAAGTAGCTATATTTGGATGATAATGTGTATCCTGCTGCACTAAATCACAAGAAGCCATGAATGTAGCAACACAAGTATCTTCAGATGCAATAGTAGATGAGGATGTGATCTCAATAGGAGGAGGAGAAGTAGGAAGAGAAGTCTCTTTGTCAACTAGACATTCAAGACATTTATTATACTCAAGCTCCTTTAAAGTATCATCATCATAGGGTATATTATCAACATCATCAAGGGGAATTAAACAATCTGCAATAGGATCATCCGGGAATGGAGAGATATGATGGTCTCCAAAAATCTCCCAAAACTTGGTCCAAAGTGTGTGTGGGAACTCAATATGTGAGATCTCCACATAAATATCAACACCAATATATGTACCAATTAATCCTATACTGTGATCATTATTATTACCCCAAATTGATTGCTTCCAAGGTGTGTCTAGTTCAAGTATGAGACCATAAAGGTATGGAAAAAGCTTAAGCCACTTGAGATGTGTCAGGATGCCATTCTTCCAAGACTCATAATTATCCTTATTCAACATTACCACAAAAGGATGAATAGAAAAACCCATGATACCTCCTCAAATGGTCAACACAAAAGAATCAACTACAAGATTAACCCCCAAATTCACTCAATCATGACCCCCCCAGAAAAAATTTAATGGTGGAACTTTATAATTAGTGTGTTACAATGCTGGAGTTGTTTTCCAAAGTTTTTCAAGTGTACAAAATGGACTCAAATACTGAAAGTACAATAAAATCTCAAAATGAGAACTTAAAAATAGCACCAATGTATAGTGCTTGAAAAAATATCAACTTTCAGAAAAATAATCACCTCGATTCGAGGTCATATGTGAAAGTTATAGCCGTTTGAAGTTCCAAAAATGAGAACTATCCTTCAAATCTGCTAATAAAACTAATTTTCTAGAAAATCTGGATCACTTGAGCAAAAATGGATCACACCACTACAAATCTCGTGAAATTATACCCCAAATCAAAAAAGAATTCTTTGAAAAAAGAGCTCGTATGACTGAATTATGGCCCTCCAAAGATTGACTGCAAAATCAAAACTACAATTAGAGAGGGGGTCTACTGAAATGTTCTGGTTTAGTTTCTGCAAAATATATAACATGTATACATAAACTAGCAATGACCCCGATGGTTTTTTTCTGCTGCAAACAAAACCCAAATGGCAGATTTTCTTTAAAATATACAGAAAATGTGGATCTAGTGTAAAACAAACACCTTTAGCAACATAAAACGACCCCAACAACCAAAAAATGACATGAAAAAGGTAGAATCAGCTACTTAAGACAAGAAAAGGCATGCTACAACCTGCAATACTAGTTAAAATACTCACAAATCTCCCAAATTTGAGAAGGGGCTTGCAGATCTAACTCTTTGATACCATGTAAGAGTTGTTGATGAACTTGATCACCCAAGATCACCTGCAAAACCAAGATAAACCTTCCACATGAGATCAGCAAGAGATAAAATGTTGGAATATAGTGCAATAACAAAATGATGTTATTATCACACACTAAATGATACAATATGCCTCAACTCTCCCTTCAATTGACTGAGTTAATATGAACTCATCTGGACTAGATAGGAGGGAGAGGTGAGTGCAGAATATATAGCAGAATATGGGAAAATAATTCCAAGAGGGGAAATAACTGCTAAATAACCAAATTAGGTGGGAGTTATTCCTACTTGGAAAATGCCAAACATGTGGCATAACCTACTCAGAAAGAGACAGATGAGTGCTTTTATGAGGGGGCATATAAAGCCAAAAGAGGGTGTGAAACTCAACCACCCAAGTGTGAGTGGGAGCAACACATGTAATCGATGGATTATGCCATGTGTACTCACATGAACCACATCTCCTATAACCTAAGGTATGCTTAATAATGTGTAGGAAAAATAATATTAAAAAAACCTACACTAACACACAAGTGGTAGGAATAGATTTTGAGGATACATTTTCTCTGGTGGTAAGAATGGAGTCCATTAGAATTTTTTTAGCCTCTGTAGAATATAAAAACTTTAAACTATTGTTACCAAATTTCACTTATAGCTCAATTTCATAGAGCTGAAACAGTTGATTGCATCAAAAGTGAAAGGTATTCCAACAAATTTCTGCTGAGGCTTAACCATTCCAAATGAATGCTTTCAAACGGATTTTAGTTTTTGTTATGCAATGTTCTACAACATAAGGAAATTACATAAATTATATGATATTGTTACCTTTCATTAATTTTGTAATGAAAATGTATACAACATTGCATAAATGTTGTTTTATACATTGAGAGCAAAAGAATTCTCAAATGTACCACACAATCCATGGGAGTAGTTGAACTAATGCAACATAAAGATAGGCTATACAACTGAAGATAAAAGCAGAAAAATGCATGAAGAGAAAGTATATCCATCATTGCCTATGGCGCAGTCTTGTGTTGATCTTCTTTGTTTCCAACTCCTCCTTGTTACTGGTCTTTAGATGAACCTGCATGATGATGAAAGGATTGGGTTAGAGCTCTTGATATAAATCTCATCATATGTCCTATCAACAAAAATATAGCCTATATCTATGATGTATTTTATCAATTGAGAAATTATCAAATATATGCAAGAGAGCCAAAATCAAATCATCAAATGAAAGTCAAATCATCAGGAAGAGCACCAAGATTCATTTTTTATCTAACTTGTTTGTTCACTCTGTAGGTATAGGTTCATTTATCAATACATGATTCATCTTGTTTGACATCAAACCATGTAGAGTAAAATGGGCTCCCATAAGGGTTGAGCCTAGCATGTTACCCTCTTGATGTTTGAGAGGGATAAAGGGTAATAAGGGTAATAAGGATAAAGGTTAAAATGTTGTGTTGTTGTTTATCATGTTGTGAACAAATATGAACAATTTTTTTAACTTATAATAATGAATTTCTCACTGTCAAAAAGAGCATTTTAGAGGCCTTAAAATGTTATGGAGCATCCTAATAAACAATGATACTTGTAGAAGATAGTACCATAGAATTCATCTCGAATGGTCACTAACATAATAGTATGCAAGCATATTTATAGTCATGTAGTTTCATGAAGGCATCATACATCCTTTGTATCTACTTAAGACATTGAGATATGACAACCTTTAAAGCAAATACATGCCAAGGATAGCAACACATGATTTCATGGACAATGATACATAATGAAGTAAATATATCTTGCACTAAGATTGGACCCATCTGGATCACTCGATTTCAGAATGCTAGAAAGAACATCAAGATAGTTTGGGCATGAATGAAGCTTCCAAGAAATAGTGAAAAGACATGATCAAAAGTGATTGAAGATATTACTATTATGCTAAGTGCTAGGGTAAAGAACAACTCAAGGTGATAGTTAAGTGGGAAATTAACATTTTGAAGCTTCTTCATCACTATTATTGATAAACATAACATTTCAAATGTAGGTTTACCATACACAATACAAGAATGCTTGTTGAGTGCACAATGAACAGTTTCATAAACTTGTGAGTGATAATGCAAAGATGTAGACCATTGAGGCCATGATGATCATTGAGAAGGTGGGTTATCAATCTGAAGGAGATGAAAATGAGTGTCAAGAAAGAAGGATAAGGGTATTGATGCAAGATAAAGGCATTGATAAGAGGTCATGATGGCAGTAAACATTATTGAACAGTCCATTGAAGAAAATCATCATGACAAGATCACAGTGGTAATAAGGCAGAGAAAGCAGATGATGATCCATTCCATGAGATATAAAAGAGAGCTACAGGAGGCATTTTTGCTATGCCCATATTAACGGAACAATAAATAGAAACCATGAAGAGGGTTTTGATCTCAGACCCAAAGGTTTTTATTTTAGAGTTTTCAACATGTTCTTTGAAAGAGACCAATACATAAAAATGAACAATATTGTCTCATTTTTACCACATTTAGAACCAAAGAAATACATTTCTCGTAAACAATTACAAAGGAGGAAATGAAAAAGTGTATCATAACATGCCATGCAACATGAAATGTGCATCATAGTTTGAATTACAATGCAAAAAAAACAAAGGGTTACCCTTCTTTCACAGGAAGAAAGTTAAGAATATTACTGGTTTTCATAGACAGAAGTAAGAAACACTAAATTTTCTTTCAAGTTTCATCCACGGCCTTAAAGAATACAGAAAAAATGTTGGATTTTTCTTCAATATTTTTGCAAAACCAGAGCAGTTTCATCACTTTTTCACATAAAAAATAGAGATCTCAAGATCTTTTCATCTCAGAAGAAGCCTTCCTATTATGAAGCAGCATTTCTAGAGATTTGAAGCAGTTAGAAGCCCTTGGAGAACAACAACAAGACTCATAGTGAAGAGAATTAAACCCTAACATGATGGTGATAAAAGTAGTTTGAGGTCAAAGTTGAAGATTACCAAATAAATGTGATGCAAACAAAGTAAATGGTCATGGGTTTTTTCAATTAGGGTTTTATTTACCCTATTTTAGCCGACCTCAACATAAGGCATTTTTTCCTTTTTTTTAAAAAAAAAAACTTTGGATAAATTAATTGCTATGTATTAGATATTTTTGTATACCTTTGCATATTTTATAAACCTTTGCAAAATGTATGGTCAAACAAGATTGGTCGACTCCCCTAGCTTTCACATTCGTTGAAGTGAAATAAATAATGTAAACAAATAATAAACTAATAGTTTATAAATTACTTTATTATTTTTCATGAAAATGCAAAAGTTAAGAAAATCCACAACACTTAGTAAAGTAACTCATCATTGATTACTTGATTATTGGTTCAAATATATTAACTTCATGTCAAATCATGCAAAAATTAGAAATGGAGTTCAACTGGAGCTTTTTGAGTTTGATTTTTAGTTGATGGAGTGATTTTGGGGTCCAACTTGGTCAAACTAATTGTAAGAGGGATTTTGAGCCTATTTTTTCTCAAATTGCTTCAATTTTGACTCCTCTTTGTCGAGGCTTTCCATTTTCCTCGTGGATCAGTTTTTGGGAGATATTATCATATACAATTAACTACAAGTGCCACTTATTGGAACTTTGTAGTCATCTTTTGTATATAGGAGAAAAAACTTATGTTTTTCTAATTTCTTTCCTTTATGCTCTCTTGTGCATTACAGAGAGAAGAATGATTTGTAACTCTTTTCCTTTTTTACAGATTTATATAGAATAGTAGGTTACAGGTTATTATTTGTCATTTATGTAGTATTTTCCTATTATCTCCATTCAAGAGTTATCATTTTTATCTCTTCAAATAATGAAAATGTCTTTGTGAATTATTTTAATGAAATTATTGTGTTTTAATCATTAAAACCTCTATTTTTGTCTCATTCATTATTGTACATCAACAAAAGAAATTATGCATCACAGGTATTAGGTTGTGCTTATGTTCATTTTGTTCTTCAAGTTGTGAAAATCTATTTTCCTTCTGAAAGGATAGATTGTTGGCCTTCTTTGGAAACATTATTGTGATCAAATAGTCCATTTCTAAACTGTGTAAACATTTTTTCTAAAAATAGTTGTGAATCAGTCTGCAAGTTCTACCATCATTTAGGTGCATCACCATCCTTTTAGATTTAATTTTAGCACGTTCATTTTAGAGCCTTCTATCCCTTTTCCTTCAAAATCATTAATCCATTAGAAAATTAGAAGGGAACCAACCCATAATCTGGAGGTCTATCTTCATTATAGGGTACCCACAACCAAAAGATATTCCAATTTTACACAGGATTGCTGAGTTTTCCAACTTTGCATCTCAAGTGCAATCCTAGTTGATAACAGTATTTGGCATGCTCGATGGGACTCTTTGAACTCTCACAATTCAAATCTGATCATTTTATTGCTATTTTTTGGTGTGTGGATCACAAATCTCAGCCTTTGGAGGAAAGAAATCAACACACTTGGTGACTCTGAGAAGTAATTTTCTGGTTTCACTATGGCCAGGCGCTACTTCATTTCAAACAAGTCTAATTTTTACTTAATTTCTAGCTTTTGAATGCTTTAAAATGTCAGGTTTTAATGAAAAGAGCATGTTTTTCCCTCTGTTTCATGAGATTGCTACTTACCCACCACCTTATCAGCCATATCAGGCTAATCATGATGTTGGTAATAGTCAAAACTCCGTGGATTTTCAATGAAACTAGCATGTTCAATGCTCTTACCACCCGCCCACCCCTGCTCTATACTATTGGTTGCCTACCCATTCTTTCAATTAGCCTCAAGAAATATCTCTAATGTCAAATTAGTTCAAACAATCTCCTGATCACCTCTAAGATTTGGAAGTTAGGGATATGAATAATAGCATGAATGACATCAAGGATACATTGTTAGACTTCACAAAGTAGATAGAAGAGATCAAGAGGTCGCAAGAGTATGATCAACAATAGGAAGAGATGGCTTATCAAACCTATCTCTGTGAGGAAGGCTTGTTGATGCAAAGGATACAATATGAAGAAGATCTTGCAAGGGAGGTTGCTACTAAGGAAGAGAAAATAAGATTATTGGTTGCCTAAGCACATAGGCATCAAGTTCAATCATCTTCTTGCATTTTAGATCAGCTTCAAGAGGAAGTACATCCAAGGTATGAAATTTCAAGTTTCAGGAAAGGTAAAGCTCTTAAATCTTCAAATTAGCCTCTTAAGCTTGAAATTCCAAGTTTCATAAGCCTTCATCCTTTGCAAGTTGAGGAAAGTAATCGGGTACAACATAGTGTAGTTACAAAGCAGCCCATTGATCAAGATAGCTCACTCATCATGGAGAAGATTAAAAATATAAATCCACTGCATTTGGTTGTAGATTACTTCTGATTAGAGCAGAAAAATATTGAACAGGAGAATACCTTTCAAGAGGAATATTTAAATGTTTTAGGTAATAATTGTTGCAAGTATGAGCTAGTATAGTGGTGTTGTCATTAATGATGTCATTGATGTCAACACAGTTCAGTATGTTGCAAATTGTACATGTATAGCTGAGATGTTGTTGAGATGTCAGTACATGGAGCTATCTTTATAATGTTGCAGATGTGTTTCCAAGTTTTTTTGAGAAAATTAATAAAGAAGAGAAGACAGAGTGATGAATGTGTTCAAAATGTACTCCAGTATGTACTTTGTGTTACTTGTATGTTGATCCTATGCTTGTGCGGATCTGAAGATTTGATAATGGTGATCTTCTGGTGATATATCCTGAGTTTTAGCTTATGGTGTGATGGTACATGAAAGTTACATTCACTGGTATATGAATTGTGCTGGTAGAGTTGATCTTCTATGGATTGGGAGAAATGTTTCTACTCCATAGTCCTCCATTGTTTTGTTTCAGATCATGCGGATCCAAGATATGTCTTGAGATGGTGTACTCTGGGTTTTGGAAAAGAAGGTTGAAGTTTGGTGATCCAGAAATCATATTTCAGTGTTTCAATATGTGTTTTCATAGTATAGATGGATTGGTGAAAGGTGTTCAGTGTTTGAAGCATATTGCATTTTCCATGGATGTATCTAAAGATATCTGAGATGTATTCTTGTGTATAATGAAGCATGTTTTGGCATCTGTGTGCCATCTTCTTATTGGGAAGTGTGTACATCAATGTTCATTTGTGTTTTCATTAGGTTTGGCCGACCTAGTTTTTATACTTCATTCAAAGAATAAAATTTAATTAAGGAAGTGTGTGGTCGATTCGAGATATTATTTTTGATCTTGGAAAACTGTTTTATTGATCCAATATCATTCCTTTCCACCATGGGAATGTTGAGTTGTCGACCTAATTTGAATTTATGAAATCAGATATTTGTGGCCAACCTTGGAGAAAGTTTCTAAGGTTAAGGATGGTATAAAAGAAATTTGAATTATGAAGAATTATATGATAGTGTGATGCATAGTGACGAAATTGAGCCACAAATCATAAGAGCAGAAGTGTGTGTGAGTGAGTTGAGACAATAGTTCTTCATTGTGTTGGAATCTTGAAGGAACTAAGCTAAAGTTTTCTACAATCCTTTAATCAAATCTACGGATGTGTGTTAATTGTTGTGGTAGAGCTTTTGTTCTCTTTTGTATATGTAGGTAGTGAGCCTCCCTGTTGGACAGTGAGTCCTTTCTATAGGTAGTGAGCCTTTGTACTTGGATAGTGAGTCCTCTTCTAGGTAGTGAACCCTTGGTAGTGAGCCTTTGTATTTAGTTTTATAATCTCTTTATATTCTGAGTTAACCCTTACCATGGTTTTTCCCTTATTGGGTTTTCCACATAAAAAATCTAGTGTTCATTGTGTTGATTTACTTTATGTTATTTGTGTTTCATGCTCTTACTTAATAACAGAATAGTGTGGTTGTGGAATTGATAAGTGTTGAAGTTTTAAGGTTAAATTTTGTAACAACTGATTCACCCCCCTCTCCTTTGTCCTGCACCTGTTTAATAATTGGTATCAAATCTTTGGTTCCTTAGTGTATTGCTTAACCACTTAAGGAAGAACCAATGGTGCATAAGTTTGCAATCCCTGTGTTTGATGGAGCTGACTACAATTATTGGAAGGGACAGATGAAAGGATATATTATCTCTCTTGGTTTCAAGACTTGGAAGGTTGTGGAGACAAAGTATACATACCCGTCTGGTGGTCTTACTACTACATATGAGATTTTTGGTTATGAGGAAAATGAGAAGGAAAAGTATGTTATTTGTAGTGGCTTCTCTAAAAATGAGTGAGCTAAGGTTCTTTCTTTGGATACTACATATGAAGTCGAGAAGAAGTTGGAAGACATGTATGAAGGAAATGAAAGAGTGAAATTGAAAAAGAAGCTAGAGGCAAAGCACATATTTGTAAATCTAAAAATAAAAGAAGGTGAAGAATTTACAAGCTTCTTTCAGAGGGTTGAACTGACTACAAATGAAGTTAGAAATCAAGGAGGAAAACTCTTAGATGAAGATATAATTGAGAAGATTCTGATCATCCTACCAAACTACTGCAATGATAAGATCTCAGTTATTGAAGAAATGTATGATCCTAAGAAGTACACTTTTAAAAAGTTGTTTGACACCTTGCAAGCACTTGAGATGAGAAAGTTTCAGAAAGATGACAAGATAGAAGAGAAGACATAAATAGCATTTAAGGAAATGAAGATTGAAGGTGAACCGGATAGTGATGGTGATGATGAGTTGGAAGCAAACTTCACCATGAAGTTGAAGAAAGGTACCAGAAATCATAAAGGTATGCTGCCCTTTAAATGTTTCAGTTGTGGTAATACTAGTCATTATGCTTCAATATGTTTGAATAAATTTGTACATAAGAAGAACAAGGATTATAAGGATAAGGATAGAAAGGATAAAAAATATAATAAGTTGTACTATGTTAAATAAGAAGCAATAATTTTTTATGATGAATCTGAGAATGAGGTTGATGATAGTGAATGGTTATTCTTAGCTTTGGAAAGTAAATTTGTATCCACTAACCCTAGAAAATGTGTAAGAAAGAAGGCTCCAGAGAATAAGAGGAATAGGATGGAAGGTAATTTGGTTACCACTTTTCATGCAAGATAGGATGAAGACTACTAGGTAATTGATAGTGGATGTTCTAATCATATGACCAGAGATGAGAATAAGTTCACTAAACTTGAGAAATATGATGGTGGTTTATTTATGTTTGGTGATCATTCAGGAGCTAAGATTTGTGGAAAAGGTTTAATTAGTTTTGATGGAGTGCACAATACTAATGATGTATATTATGTGAAAGGTTTGAGGCATAACCTTCTAAGTGTTGGTTAGATGTGTAGCAATGGTTAAAACTTGTATTTCAAAATAATAGTGTGAAATCAGAAAAGGATCCGAAAATGGAGATATGGTTGTTGTCGGAAGGAGAACTCATGGAAACATCTATCAACTTAAGGGAGTTGATGGTTAATTCCTTGTATCTCAAGTCAATGAAAGTTAGTTATGGCACCGAAACCTAGTCAAAATTAGTTCAAAGGAGATTATTCGAGGGCTTCCTAGAATCACAATACCTGCTAATGCTATTTCCAAAAGTTGTCAATTGGGGAAACAAACAAGATGTAGCTTTAAGAGAAAATAGCACTCTACTACTATGATGTTGGAGTTAGTTCACACTAATCTCCATGGTCCAACTAGAACTAGAAGCCTGAATGGTGATAGTTATTTCATGCTTCTTATTGATGATTATACTCGAATGACATGGGTTACTTTTCTTAGAGAAAAGACTAGGGCTCTGGATAGGTTTAAGGTATTCAAATGAAGAGTAGAAAATGAAGTAAATTTAAAAATCAAGTGTTTGAGATCTGATAGAGGTGGAGAATTCACTTCTAGTGAATTTAATGCATTTTGTGAATAGCATGGCATAAAAAGATAGTTTTTTTCTTTGAGAACCCCTAAGCAAAATGGAGTAGTTGAAATGAAAAATAGGACAGTATAGGAAGTAGCTAGAACCATGATAAAAGAATAAAATGTACCAAATGTGTACTAGAAAGAGGTGATACACACTATTGTTTATGTTCTTAATAGAGTTAAGATTAGATACAACACAAAGACTCCTTTTGAGTTATGGACTGGCAAGACTCCTACTGTGAAGTATTTCAAAGTATTTAGAAGATGTTATATTAAAAGAAATGATGAAGATCTTGGAAATTTTGATGCTAGATGTGATGAAAGAATATTTCTTGGATACTCTACTACTAGCAAAGCATATAGATGCTTTAATAAAAGATTAAGAAAGATTGTTGAAAGTGTTAATGTGAAAGTTGATGAAGACATATGCAGACCTATTGAAATATGTGAAGTTGAACCCGATGATCCTATCTGTAGACATGTACCTAAGGAGAATAAGGAGAAATAAGAAGAAGAGAAAGAAAAACAAATTGAAGAAGAAGAAGAAGAAGAGAATGAGTTGGAACCTACTGTTAAGACTCCTAAGTATGTACAGAAGAAAAAATTGGAGGAAAAGATAATTGGAGATAAGAATGAAGGTGTGAAGACAAGAAGCAAAGTTGTAGCTGAGGTAAATTTGTGTTTACTTTCTAAAATTTAACCTAAATCTGTAAGTGAAGCATGTGAAGATGAGAGTTAGGTGAGAGTTATGAAAGAAGAGTTGTAGTAGATAGAAAAGAATCAAACATGGGAACTAGTCCCTAGGCCTATGAATAAAAATGTGATTGGCTTGAAATGGGTGTTCTGGAATACGCTAAATGAAAGTGGAGAAGTTATAAGGAATAAGACAAGACTTGTATGCAAGGGATATTCACAAGTTGAAGGTATCGATTTTGAAGAGACATTTTCCCCTATGGCTAGAATGGAAGCTATTAGGATGTTTTTGGCATTTTCTGCCCACAAGGACTTCAAAGTGTATTAGATGGATGTTAGGTCAGCATTTCTAAATGGTGAATTGGAGGAAGAAGTGTACATGGAACAACCTAAAGGTTTTCAGTTATCTGACAAACCAGATATGATTTGTAAGTTGAAGAAGGCATTGTATGGACTGAAGCAAGCTCCCAAAGCTTGGTATGCAAGATTGGACAGATACCTGACAAATCAAGGATTCAACAAAGGCTCTAATGACAAAAATATTTACTTCAAAGTACAAGGTAACAAAATATTGATAGTAGTTGTATATTTTGATGATATCATTTTTGGTGGAAATGAAGACATGTGTAAAAAAATTGTTGAAGAAATGCAAAAAGAATTTGAGATGTCTATGATTGGTGAATTGAATTTATTCCTTGGTCTACAAGTATATCAAACTAATAAAGGGATATTCATTTCACAATCTAAGTATGTAAAAGACTTGTTGAAGAAGTTTGGGATGGATGACTCCAAACTAGTTTCTACTCCTATGGTAACTGGATGTAAACTGAGCAAAGATGATGAATATGCTAAGACTGATCAAAGAAAATATAGATCTATGATTGGAAAATTGTTGTATCTTACTTCTACTAGACCAGATATTATGCATGTAGTATGTTTAGTTGCCAGATTCCAAGCAGATCCTAAAAAGGCACATGTTATAGCTGTAAAGAGGATATTTAGATATCTTAAAGGTACATCGGATTATGGATTATGGTATCCTAAGAGTGATGATTTCACCCTGAGTTCTCATACCAGTTCTGATTGGGCCAAATGTGTAGATGACTAGAAGAATACTAGTGGTGGTGCTTTCTTTCTTGGCAGAAGATTGGTTTCATGGTTGAGTAAAAAGCAAGACTCAGTTTCTTTATCCACTATAGAGGCAGAATATACTGTTGTAGCATCCTGCTACATAGGTTTTGTGGATGAAGTAAACTCTGAAAGACATTGGAGTGATATGTGATGAGCCTACTCCTATATTTTGTGACAACACAAGTGCTATAAACATTTCAAAGAACCCAATTATGCATTCAAGAACAAAACACATATCTATCAAATATCATTTCTTGAGAGAAAAAGTGCAAGAGAATGAAGTCAGATTGGAGTATGTGACAACAAAGGAACAAATTGCAAACAAATTTACTAAGGCTCTTCCAAAGGATAATTTTGAGCATCTTAGGGAGAGGTTAGTGCTCATTGACCCTCTGAAATAGGTGCACATGAAGGTACTAATGGAACTTGAAAAAAAATTTATTCCATCCTAAACCCTTGTCACATTTAGACGTTGGGTTGATATATGAGGGTTTAGAATTTTTTTTTCATAAGTTCTTGTAATGTTCTATTTTATTTTTGACTCCCTATTGCTTGTTGTTAGTAATCTTAAAACTTCTTGTGTCTATCATTATCATCTGGTAACTAGTTCCCCTATCCTAAGTCCAAGAATCTTATTTTTTATAAGTATGAGTTGAAGGCTTATATGGCCTTTACATCCTTTGCATTATAATGGCTTAGGTGTTTTTGATTCCCTTTCTATCATATCATCCTAGAGGGTATCCTCCATTAAAACAACTTATGAGCACGTGCCTAAATGATTTTCACTTAAGTTTTGTTGGTCTTATCACTCATCGTTGATTACTTTTGAAGTGTATGTTCCAAATTGGCAACAAGTGATGAGTTAGTATCTCTTTGATATCTCTCATCATGAATAGTTGTGAAGCTCTTAAATTGAATGCACAATGAGCGATGTCCTTTGTATTAATGAGGGATGACCTATTGCCAATAAATTTTGATCCTTCTATGTTGTAATAGCGATAAGCAATGTCCTCTGGCCTTATAATCTTATCACCTATCACGGTCATATTATGAAATGATAATTTCAAATCAGCAATAATTGATGGGATGAGTTTCCTTCGTATTGTGTCTTGTAGATTTATTTTAAGTTCTAAGATCTATATTAGTGATATGTGGTATGTAAATGGCACTATGATGATCTCTCATTGCTAATTGCTTGCAAACCATATGAGGAGAATTAGTGATGAGTGAAGGCCCAATGTTTTCTATTGTTCATCGTTGATCCATTCCAAAGCTTTCTACCATGATTAGCAATGAGCAATAGAGTTCCTTATTTAAAACAAAAATTGCTAATCTGAGAACATCTTATCTATGATGCCTTTTGTGCCATTAATTTTCATGCAGGCGTACATGTCTAAATCTAATGCCTTCACTATATCTCTTGTCACTGATAGGAGCTTGGGTGTGAATTTGGATTAGTGAAGAGTGATGAAAATGAACATGATCAAGGAATGGGCCATAGATCCAAGGGCTAAGATTTCATCACATAAAACACTTGCATCACTGGTGGAGCTAGACAAGGATGAGGTATATCAGTGATAAGCGACAACTACTACATGTAGAAGCAATGTGGTGGAATCCTGAGGACTTCACATAAAGCAAAGAGGAAGGTGGAAAGATGAATTGATAGCCATTGATGTAGCTTTAAAGTCGAATGATCAATGATCAAGGTTCAAACCTGAATGGCTAATTGTCAATTCACTCATGTGAACTTACTATCAAGCATTAATGGTGGCATGCCTCTCTCTCGGTTGTAAAAGAAAGTAGATACTTGGTTGATTGTGCACTTGAACTCATTGGAATGCAGAAGGGATACTGGGAGCTGAAGAACTTGTGAGGGATGCTTCAGAAGTTACCAATAACATGTGTGGCATAGCATTCACCTAGGTAAGCAAAACTAATATTTCTTCTAGTTGAAGTATTGAGATGGATACCTTAAAGAGGTGATAAGAAATTGGGGAATTGTCTATTTGTTCACTTTTGATAGATATTGGGTGATTAAATATTAGATAAATTTTGAGGAAAGTGTTTTGTTCAAAGGTAGTGTTTTGTCCTCCCATAATTGTGAGAGGTTTCTTTTGATTATAAGAAATTGTAAACCCTAGTTCCATTACTTTGAAAACATGAGTGGCCTGAAGCCCAATGATTCAAGTATTAGACTAGAGAGGAAACCAAAATAGAAGAGGTTTAAATGACTTAAAACTCAGGATTTTTCAACTGAGGTTAAGTCTAATCCATTAGCAGTGTCCAACCCTTCACCAAGTACTCTTGTGACGTCCACTAGGTCTAGAAGTGCCAAGAAAGAAATAGAAAAATTTATGCAAGAAGCCTCTGGAGATGTAAAAGGAGGGTCATGAATTAGTAAAAGACCCACAGGTCAACTTGTTGTGACCACTAGGTTGATTGATAGTGCTAATGAAATTGGTGAAAAACCCAAACCTCAAAGTGGATGACAATTGTTCTGGTATGCTTTCAATAGGTGACATTCTAGCAAGCTCACATGTTATCTATGGGGGATAAACCTTGGGAAGCTAGTGGTCCCGAATGTGTTTGTAGAAGTGGACTTAATAATGGAACTAGCTAAGCAATGTAACCCTACTAAAAGGACAATCAGAAGTGAAAATGGTGATTTAATTTTGGAAGCAACAAAGGATAAATTGATAGATGTATTTGGGTTAAATCCCAATTATACTATAAAGTTTAGGCATGCTAAGTTGTATGTTGAATATGAGGAGAAAATTTTTATACAAAGAAAGATTACTTGTGCGACAAAAAATGAGCAAGGAGAGGTTCACTGCTAAGGATATTAAGCCCTTTGAGTGTGAAGAGTCTGAAGATTACTTCAAGAACACTAATGATTGTTTAAACCAAGTATCGGCTTAGGATTTTGAAGTTAGGATAGCCCCTAATTTTTTAGTGATGGTGGCGGATATACAAGGTCATAATCAAAATACTAGTTTTGATTATGCCAATTTCATTGTTGAACAAATGCATGAGGATTTCATCAATCTAAAAAGGGGGTGCTCCCCTTATATTTCCCCCATTACTCTTTGTTGATGCATATTCTCTTATGGGAGGGTGATTATGAATGGAAAAGAAAATTGGATCTAAAACTTAGGGATAGTGAAAATAATGTTCTAACAATACATATGTGGACATACATTTGGGATAAGGAGTGCTCCAATTCCAATTGTATCTTGTTTGCTAATACTATTAGCTATGTTATCTTAGAAACATTAGGTGTGGCCTCTATATTCAATATTTTTCTAGAGATCAGAAGTATCATGCACCCAAAAGATATACCAAGATCAAAAGCCACACATAAATAGGCAGATTGGTTTTTACATTCTGAATATACTTTAATCAAAGCCTCTAGAGCTAAAGTGGCACCTCATTGTTTACCCCTGTACATCTTAGGAAGATTGGATTTTATGGAGCTCACGTGGAAAATTGACATCATGGATTATGAGATGTTTAGAAAGCCCGGGAAAGGTATTGTGGTACATCTCCAATGTGAATTTCCTTATTTCAAAGTGACTACCCCTAAAGGGTATGAAAAGTTGGGCATTATGGTGAATAATCTTAGAATGTATATTAATGAGATTAGAATTTTTGATCCTGAAGGATTTGTGGCAACAAGAAGAAAACAAAAAATGTTAGGCATCATACATCATGAATTCTTATACACAGGTGATGTGTTAATAAATCTGACAAGTGATGAGGCTGTCATGACCAGAAAGAAGGAATGGATAGCTATAATAAAAATTGAGGAAAGAATCATGAAAAGAAATTCCTTTTACATAAGTCCATACAATGTAATTACAAACCCCTTGGAAAGAGCCTTCACTATGATAAGGGATTATCAATGTGGAGAGTTTAAAGTAAAGGTAAAGGAGGTTGTTGATAAAGCATAGGTTCTCTTGGAACAACAACAACAAGAAGCTATGGATATCCCATAATAGCCTATAGATGTTTAAGAATTCAGGGAAGAAAAAATGGAAAAACATGTACTAGGAAATGAGGAAGTGGATCAGAAATTTCCTCCCCATATTGAAGAAACTCATAGTTCAGATGTTTGTCCTAACATAATTGTCAAATGGCAATATGACAAAAAAAATGACGATGATCCCAGGATTAGGGAGTGTGATGAATTTCTAGCTGATGATAAATTTGTATATACCAAGGAATTTTAGGAGTTTATGATTCAACAGTGGAGTAAGGAGACAAAAGAGAGACTTGAATTAGCTTGAGATAATGTTGAACCTTCTCATCAGGAGGAAGCTGAGAAAGTAGAGGAAGAGAAAATTAGGGCTGAAATTGCAGCCATTACTCCCACTGAGGCTAGAAAGATTTTCAAGGATAGTGGAATCATGTTATTGCTAGGATGTACTATCACTACTCCCATAGCATATGATGCAGTGAGAAGAGACCCTCAAGATTGAATATTTGAAGATAAATTTGAGGATAAAGTGTTAGGTTCTAGATATAGTCCAAAGTTTCATACTCTTGCAATTTGGTCTATGGCACCTAATACTAGAAAACATGAGGTTGCTAGGCCTATTGAAGAAGTTATTGGTTCATTGGTGGTCAAAAGAGCTACTAACATAACTCTTATCTAGACAGTTGAGTTAACTACTCATGCTACAATTCTTATTATGGATACTACACATATTTCTCATAAGAAATATGACTCTTTGGTTAAGGAATACAATAAGGCCTTGGATGAGTTGAATAAGATGGCAGCCACTATTTAGGCTGCTCAGAAGACAATAACTCAGCCATCCTCTTCTTCATTTGATATTTCTACACAAGATAGGGAGACTTGGCCTTGAGAATTGATAATTTGAAAGGTAAGTTGACTGTTGAGAAGGAAAGTGTCAAGCAGGCCAAACATGAAACAGTCAAGGTGGAAAATGAAATTTTTGAGGATGTATTGAAGCAGAGGGTGACCAAGTTGGTTCATAAGGCCAATGATGTTTGGGCCACTTTTAAGAATATTCACGAGGAAAATACAAAGTATCTTCAAGTACAAGAGGCCTTCAGGAATGAGTGGAATAATTTGATTACTAGGGTAAATTCTCTGAAAGAAATGATGCCCAAAATGAACAAGGACCCCTACCAATATTCCTAACATTTTGCAAATCATTGACTCAATAAATGAGATAACTACCTTCCATGGAAAGTTAGGTATACAACTCTAGAGTAAGTTAAAGATATTCAAAGAGATGGAGGAATGTGGTATGCCTCAGATATTGAGTTCAAAAGGTGAACTACATTCATTTGACACATGGAAGAAAGATTTGGGAGGAATGCTTGTAGTAACTATGATGACCTTAACTATCATCGACTACATCTTGCTCAATTCAAATATTGACAAAATGGTGGAGATTGAAACAAAGATGGACATATTTGTTAAAGAGGCTAGGATATTAATTGATGGAAAATATTCTCAGTACATCGCTAAGGTGTTGGATTTGTTGAATGTAAAATGAACCACTAAGGAAGAATACAACACTTGGTTGGAGAAATACACATAATGAATCTGTGTAGGGATTAGTGAATAAGATTAATAATGGATGGGAGAAGAATAATGCATAGAATGAATATAGTACAGATTAGGATTTTGATATAACATGGTAAAATATTATTCTCTCCCCAATTTGAAATGGTAGCCCATGGTGCTAATGTGCATAAGTCAATTTTGACTTTTGTCTACTTTCCTTGTCTTGCTTTGTAAGTTTTGTTGTTTTGGCTTTTCCATGGTTGGCATTTTTTAAGCGCATGAAGAATATCTTGAGATTGTTGTAACAAACTAATGATGTCTTTTGAGGTGGGACCTATTTTCTACAATAAGTTGAGGTCAATATTTCCTCAAGTTTATTTGCTTTACCTGAAGACTCGAGTGTAACTAAAAATAGAATATTGTTGCAGTGGTGCAATGAAATATGGACATGTGTGACTCTTGGCCTGAAGCTTGTTTTTCTCCTTCATCTCTATAAGAAGGAATTTAGGGCCAAAAGTAGGAGTTAGTTGAAAATTTTGAGTTAACACTATGAAATTGTCAAGACAAATATGAAGCAAGTTCTAGAGTTTTGTTTTAAGTTTCTTTTGGAGTTCGTATTTATGAATGTAACTTCGATACCAATATAGAATTTATAATACAGAGTAATATTAGGTCCATGGCTATTGTCTCTCCTTGTATGCATTCTATAATTTATGAGTGAAAGTAATCCAATATTTCTTTCGTTTGTCTCTATCATTTCTTGATGGATGTTTATTTTCATGCTTGCTTATTGATTCAAAGAATTGATGTAAATTCTTGGGTGAGATTAATACCTTATAAGAACTAGATGCTAGGATTGTTATAAGTAGTAATATTCATGAACGTCATAGAGAAATTTTATAATGCAAGGTTTCTTGAGGATATAGGTGCTATTGTCTAAATTGTTATCAGGTCACATAGGAAGATATTGACTTTGTGCTTGGGAAAAAAGGCACTAGATCATGTAGAGTAGTTGTGGTTCATTTTTCGGTGTTAATTTAATTGCTACTCAAATTTTAAATCGTAAACTCTCAAATGGATAATGTTTTTTTTTTTTTGTGTTAAAGTTCCATCCTCTCATGCACAATATATATGACATTGATTAATAAGCTGCCAACTTATTTGGTGCATATTATTGAATGGTTTTATGAGAGATATCTATTATTGGCAATGTATTTGATTGTAATTATGTGAAGTGTTGAGTATAGATTGTGGGATCACCCTCCGGTGTTTCATAGAGCCCAAAGAGTAAAATATAAGTCTTATAGATTCTATTCATTTGTTGGCCAATCACTTTAGAAATACTAATAATTGGAAATGAGAAATTCCATAGGTATTTCTAGAGATTAGTTTGGTTCTAAAAAAATAACCAATAGGTGCATCAGTCCAGTGAATTCACAGATTATTTATTTATCTAGACTGATAAATGGGTCTACTCCGCAGGGTGAGTAGAAAAGGTTTTCATTGTTGCAGTATGAGTGTACTCTTAAGGGGGAGTAATCAGAGTTGTTGATCTTTGCCATTGATGTCAAAGGGGGAGAGAAATTCATGTGAAAAATAGTTGTAGAAGAAGAGAAGGTGTTCTCCTGGGATATTTTGTAAAATGTTGTCATTTATGGTTTTTCACATCATGTGTTTCCATTGATGACAAAGGGGGAGATTTTTTCAGGTATGAGCTAGTCTAGTGGTGTTGTCATTAATGTTGTCACTGATGTCAACACAGTTTAGTATGTTGCAGATTGTACATGTATAGTTGAGATGTTGCTGAGATGATGTGAGTACATGGAGCTATCTTTATGATGTTGCAGATGTGTTGTATTGATGAGTTTCCAAGTGCTTTTGAGAAAATTAATAAAGAACAGAAGTCAAAGTGATGAATGTGTTCAGAATGTGCTCTAATATGTGTTATGTTTTTCTCCTGTGTTGATCCTATGCTTGTGGAGATCTGAAGATTTGATAATGGTGATCTTGTGGTGATATATCTTGAGTTTTAGCTTTTGGTGTGATGGTACATGAAAGTTATGTTCATCGGTATATGGATTGTTCTCATAGAGTTGATCTTCTGTGGACTGGGAGAAATGTTTCTACTCTATAGTCCTCCACTATTTTGTTTCAAATCTTGTGGATCCAAGATATTCTTGAGATGGTGTTCTTTGGGCTTTGGTAAAGAAGGTTGAAGCTTGGTGATCCAGAAATCATGTTTTAGTGCTTCAGTATGTGTTTACATAGTCTGCATGGACTGGTGAAAGGTGTTAAGTGTTTGAAGTGTATTGAATTTGTTGTGGATGTATCTAAAGATATATGAGATGTATTCTTGTGCATAATGAAGCATGTTGTGGCATTTGTGTGCCATCTTCTTGTTGGGAAGCATGTACATCAATGTTCACTTGTGTTTCAATTATGTTTGGCTAACCTAGTGTTTACACTTCATTCGAAGAATAAAATTTAATTAAAGAAGCTTGTGGTTGATTTGAGATATTATTTTTGATCTTCAAAAAATGTTTTATTTGTCCACTCTCATTCCTTTCCATCGCGGGAATGTTGAGTTTCCAACCTAATTTGAATTTATGAAATGAGATATTTGTGGCCAACCTTAGATAAAGTTTCTAAGGTTGAGGATGGTATAAAAGCAAGTTGAATTGTGAAGAGTTGTATGATAGTGTGATGAAAAGTGATGAAAGTGAGCCACACATCATAAGAGCAGAAGTGTGTGTGAGTGGGTTGAGAAAAAAATTCTCCATTGTGTTGGATTCCTGAAGGTAGTGAGCTAAAGGTTTTCTACAATCCTTTAATCATAGATGCAGATGTGGGTTAATTTTTGTGGTGGATCTTTTGTTCTCTTTTGTATCTATAGGAAGTGAGCCTCCATGTTGGACAATGAGTCCTTTCTGTAGGTAGTGAGCCTTTGTACTTGGACAGTGAGTCCTCTTCTAGGCAGTGAGCCCTTGACAGTGAACCTCTATATTCAGTTTTATAATCTCTTTATATTGTGAGTTAACCCTCACCATGGTTTTTCCCTTATTAGGTTTTTCACATAAAAAAATCTGGTGTTCATTATGTTTATTTACTTTTTGTTACTCGTGTTCCATGCTCTTACTTAATAACATAATAGTGTGGTTGTGGAATTGATAAGTGTTGAAGTTTTAAGGTTGAATTTTGTGACAATGAATTCACACCCCCTCTCAGTTTTCCTGTGCCCGTTTAACAATGATCTTCCTATTTTTTCTGAAAATGATCAAGTTGTTTCAATAAGTCAACCAAGGCAGCAGGGTGAAGTAGTAAAAGGGGTTGATCAAGAAGATCAACCTACAGCTTGGATTGATGAGTTACCTTCTTTTGTTGAAAATAGTGATGAGGATATGTTTTTGGATGACCTTGAGGTTTTTGTTGGAAAGTTAGATTATGTAAAAAATGTCCTAGATGTTTTGTTTGAAGAGCTTACTACATTTTTAATTGAAAGTGAAAATTGCATGTTTATGCCTAGTATTGAACAATAGAATGATAAAACTCATTTGGATTCAGTGCAAGATTATGAGTTAGATGAGAACATGTCTTTAGGCATCATAGAAGTTTTTTGTTCTAACATTGATGATAAGCTAGCATCATATGATCCAATAGTGTGTGATCAGCCTATTCAGGCCAAAGAGGCAAGAATTCCTTCATTTCATTTAGATCAGATTGAAATTTTGATAGAGGATGTAACAATAGATCTCAATCAAGAAAACAAGAGTATGAGTCAAAATTTCATCCTATCAAGAGGATGTCTCATAGGGAATTTAGCTGGCATACAACTAAATATGGACTCACATATTACTATTCCACCCAAAGAGGAGGTTGCAGCCTTAGAACAACATAATCAAATCACTTATTCACCCCTTAATAGGAGTATCTATGATCAAGTTTAGGTGGTGAGTGAGTTTGTTTTTGTTCTTTAGATAGTTCAGCAACATTCTTTAGGGTATGTTCTTATGGGTCATATCTTATCAGTAATAAATCACCTTGTGAAACATCCTATATTGATCAGAAGAGAAAGTTATTTCCCAATACCAGTTAATGGACTTTTCTAAAACACTACCATTTTTGGCTAGTGTAGGGTAGGGTAGAGTTTTCAGTTAATAAGTGCTCTAGGAAAATTTCCTTTTAGTTTTGTTTTGTTTTACAATAAGTGTAGACACACTGTTTGTTGGCTATCTTAAACAAAGCCATGGTAGTTTGTTTTAGTTTTACTACTGTATAGTTCCTAACAACCAAGTTACTAAATATTTCTAAGTACAAAGTTAGGAATTGACTCCTATGCTCAATGGATTGTTTAGGCTACTACTCCAATATGCTTAGTAGGAAAAAAATCATCAAAAATTGCCAAAAATGTTACCAAATTTCACTTATAGCTCAATTTGATAGAGTTGAAACAGTTGATTGCATCAAAAGTGAAAGGTATTCCAACAAATTTTTTCTAAGGCTTAACCATTGCATATGAATGCGTTCAAATGGATTTCAGTTTTTATTATACAATGTTTTATAGTAGAAGGAAATTGTGTGATATTGCTGCCTTTCATTCACTTTGTAATGAAAATGTATACAATATTGCATAAATGTTGTTGTTTTAAATACATTGAGAGAAAAATAATGCTTAAATATCCCACACAAGTTGTGGGAGTAGCTGAACTAATGCAACATAAAGATAGGCTATACAATTGAAGATAAAAGTAGAAAAACACATGAGGAGAAAGTATATCCATCATTACCTATGGCACAGTCTTGTGTTAATCTTCTTTGTTTCTAGCTCCTCCTTGTTGTTGATCTTCAGATGAACATGCATGATGATGAAAGAATTAGGTTAGAGCTCTAGATATAAATCTCATCATATTTCCTATCAATAGAAATATAGCCTATTTCTATGATGAATTTGATCAATTGAGTAACTATAAGATATAATCAAGGGAGCCAAAATTAGATCATCAAATTAAAGTCAAATCTTCAAAAAGAGCACCAAGCTTCATTGTTTTATCTAACTTGTTTGTTCACTGTCCAGGTGTAGGTTCATTTATCATTACATGATTCATCTTGTTTGATATCACAGCATGTGGAGTAAAATGGGATCCCATAAGGGTTGAGCCCAACATGCTACCCTCTCAATGTTGAGAGGGGTAATAAGTGATGTTCATTCTTTGTAATCAAATGAAAAAGGTTAAAATGTTGTTTTGTTGTTTATCATGTTGTGAACAAATATGAACAAATGTTTCAACTTATATTAATGAACTGATCAAATTGTCATAAAGATCATTACAAAGGCCTTAAAATTTCATGGAGTAGCCTAATAAATAGTGATACATGTAGAAGATAGTGCCATAGAATTAATCTAAAATGGTCACTAACATAATAGTATTCAAGCATTTTTATAGTCATGTAGTTTCATGAAGACATTATACATCCTTTGTATCTACTTAAGACATTGAGATATGACAAACTTAAATCTAATACATACCAAGGACAGCAACACATGGTGTCATGGACAGTGATACATAATGAAGTAAATAAAGCTTACACTAAGATTGGACCCATCTCGATCACTCATTTTCAGAATGCTAGAAAGAACATCAAGATAGTTTGGGCATGAATGAAGCTTCCAAGAAACAGTTAAAAGACATGATCAAAGGTGATTGAAGATATTACTATTATGCTAAGTGCTAGGGTAAAGAACAACTCACGGTTATAGTTAAGTGGTCAGTTAAAATTTTGAAGCTTCTCCATCATTGTTATTAATGAACAGAGCATTTCAAATGTAGGTTTACCATACACAATACAAGAATTCTTATTGAGTGCACAATGAATAGCTTCATAAACTTGTGAGTTATAATGCTAAGATGCAAACCATTGAGGCCATGATGATCATTGAGATGATGGGTTATCAATCTGAAGGAGAGGGCAATGAGTGTCAAGAAGGAAGGATAAGGGTATTGATGCAAGACAAAGGCATTGATAAGAGGTCATGATGGTAGTAAACATTATTGAATAGTCCATTGATGAAAATTATGATAGCAAGATCACAAAGGTAATAAGGAAGAGAAAGCAGATGATGATCCATTCCACGAGATATAAAATAAAGCTATAGAAGGCAGTTTTTCTATGCCTGGATTAAAGGAACAATAAATAGAAACAATGAAGAGGGTTTTGATCTCCAACCCAAAGATTTTTTTTAGAGTTTTCTACGTGTTCTTTGAAAGAGAACAATATAGAAAATAAAACAATATTGTCTCCTTTTTACCACATTTAGAAGCAAAGAAATACATTTCCTATGAAAAATAATAGAGGAAAGGAAAAAGTGTATCACAACATGCCATACAACATGAAATGTACATCATAGTTTGAAATACAATGCAAAACAAATAAAGGGTTACCCTTCCTTCAAAGGAAGAAAGTTAAGAATATCACTGTTTTTCACAGAGAAAAGTAAGAAACACTAAAGTTTCTTTCAAGTTTCATCCATGGCCTTAAAGAATACAATAGAAATGATGGAATTTTCTTCAATATTTTTGCAAAACCAGAGCAGTTTCATCACTTTTTTGCAGAAAACAACAAAGATCTCAAGATATTTTCATCTCAGAAGAATCCTACCTGTTATGAAGCAACATTTCTAGAGATTTGAAGCAGTTAGAAGCCCTTGGAGAACAACAAGACTCACAGTGAAGAGAAGTAAAACCTAGCATGGAGGCAACATAAGTAGTTTGAAGTCAATGTTGAAGATTACCAAATGAATTTGATGCAAAGTAAATGGCTGTGGGTTTTGTCACTTAGGGTTTTCTTTATCCTATTTTAGCTAACCTCAACTAAGGCATTTTTTTCCTTTAATTTTTTAAAACTTTTGCATAAATTAATTTCTATGTATTAGATATTTTTGTATACCTTTGCATATTTTGTAAACCTTCAGAAAATGTAAGGTCAAACAAGATTGGTCGACTCCCCTAGCTTTTGCATGAGTTGAAGTGAAATAAATAATGTAAAAAAATAATAAAATTATAGTTTATAAATTACTTTATTATTTGCCATCAAAATGTAAAAGTTAAGAAAATCCATAACACCTAGTAAAGTAACTCATCATTGATTACTTAAATATTGGTTCAAATTGATTAACTTCATGTCAAATCATGCAAAAATCAGAAGTGGAGTTCAATAGGAGCTTTTTGAGTTTGATTTTTAGTTGATGGAGTGATTTTTGGGTCCAACTTGGTCAAACTGATTATAAGAGGGAGTTTGAGCCTATTTCTTCTCAAATTGCTTCAATTTTGACTCCTCTTTGTGGGGGCTTTCCATTTTGCTCGTAGATCATTTTTTGGGAGATATTTTCATATGCAGTTAACTACAAGTGCCACCTCTTAGTACTTTGGATTCATCTTTTGTATATAGGAGAAAAAACTTATGTTTTTCTCAGTTCTTGTATTTATGCTATCTTTTGCATTACAAAGAGAAGAATCTTTTGTAACTCTTTTCTTTTTTTCTATATTTATACAGAACAATACGTTACAGGTTATATTATTATTTATCATTTATGCAGTATTTTCCTACTATCTTCATTCAAGATTTATCAATTTTATCTCTTCAGATAATGCAAATGTCTTTGTGAATGATTTTGATGAAATTATTGTGTTTAATCTTAAAACCTCTAGTTTTTTTCTCATTCATTATTGTACATCAACAAATGTAATTTTTCATCATAGGTCTTATGTTGTGCTTATGTTCATTATGTTCTTCAAGTTGTGAAAATGTGTTTTCCTTCTAAAAGGATAGATTGTTGGCCTTCTTTGGAAACATTATTGTGATCAAATTGCCCATTTATAAACTATGTAAACATTTTTTTTCTGAAAATAGTTGTGAATCAGTCTGCAAGTTCTGCCATCATTTAGGTGCATCACCATCCTTTTAAATTCAGTTTTAGCACATTCATTTTAGAGCCTTCTAAAATCATTAATTTGGTTTTAGCACATTCACTTTTCCTTCAAAATCATTAATTCATTAGAAAATAAAAAGGGAACAAGCCCATAATATGGAGGTATATCTTCATTATAGGGTGCCTACAACCTGAAGATATTCCAATGTTACACAAGATTGTTGAGCTTTCTAGCTTTGCATCTCAGGTGTAATCCTAGTTGATAACAAGTATATCAAATGGATGTGAATCATGCACTCTTGAATGGTGAGTTGGAAGAAGAGGTATACATTGAACAACCAAAAGGATTTGATTTATCAGAAGATTTTGGTATGTTCTACAAGTTGAAGAATGCATTGTATTGACTCAAACAAGCTCCTAGAGATTGATATGCAAGGTTGGATAGATACTTGTTGCATCAAGGATTCCAAAAGGGTACTATAGATAGAAACCTTTACTTTAATGTTGAAGGATAACCAATCATTATTGTGGTGGTATATGTTGATGACATATCCTTGGAGGAAATGAATGTATATGCAAGAGGTTTTTAGAGGAGATGTAGAAAATTTTGAGATGTTAATGTGTGGGGAGATGAATTTCTTCTTTAGGTTACAAATTAGTCAAACAAAGAAAGGTATTTTCATTTGACAATCAAAGTATGTTAAGGAAATATTGAAGAAGTTTGGGATGGAGGATTCAAAACTGATATGTACTCCTATTGTTACTAGTTGCAAGTTGAGGAAGAATTATGAATAGATCCTAAGAAAGATCAACGAAAGTATAGATCAATGATTGGTGGATTGCTATACCTAACTGCTACTAGACTAGATATCATGCATTGAGTTTATCTTGTGGAAATATTTCAAGAAGATCCCAGGGAATATCATGTTGCAATAATAAAGAGGATATTTAGATAATTGAAAGGTACTTTGAACTTTTTTCTATGGTATCCTAAGGACACTGATTTCTCCTCGAGTACATATATAAATGCAGATTGGGAAGGTTGTATAGATGGCATAAGAAGTAGAATTGGTGATACTTTCTTTATTGGAATCATATTGGTTTAATGGTTGAGTAAGAAGCGAGATTCGGTGTCATTATCTACTACATAAGTAGATTATATTAGATCAACATCATGGTGCACACAGGTATTGTGGATGAAGCAAACGTTGAAGGATTTCAAAGTATCATATGATGAGCCTACTTCTATCTTATAGAACCTAGTAATGCATTCAAGAATAAAACATATCTCTATCTGATATCACTTTCTAAGAAAGAAGGTTGTAGAGAATGAGGTGAAGCTAGAGTATGTGCCTACAAAAGATCAAGATGCATATATTTTTTAAAAGCATCTTCCAAAAGATAATTTTGAGTATCTCCGATAGAAGTTAGGGGTTATTTCCCCTCCTTTAAATTAGATGCATAAGTGTGTGTGCATATGTCCGACAAGTATATCAAGATACATTCTTGGTCTTGTATTGATGTTAGAAGCTACCATTTAAGGGAAGCAAATAGTAATGTTTTGATTGGTGCAATCAAATGGAGCATGTTTTGTGTCCCTAAGGGGATTGTGCAGAAAAGAGCAAGTAGTAGAGGGAGTAGTGAAGAATGAGTAGTACATAATGTACAATAGTGAGAGTTGTATGGAGAAGAACAATGGAGAGAGAGCAGTTGCTTGCTGGTGTTGTGTGCAAGTGTTGTCAAAGTAATGTATGTAGATGTCAAAGGGGGGAAGTAGAAAAGAAAAATTCTATGCAAGTGTTTTCAAAAGAGAAAGAAGTTACCCTTTTCCATTGATGTCAAAGGGGAGAGAGTAAATTATAAAAAACACAAAGAAAGAATTGATGTCAAAGGGGGAGACTATGACCTAAAAAACACAGGGGGAGAGTGATGAGAGTAATATATGAAGAGAGAATGGTTTGTAAATAATAGACGTAAAGGGAGAGAGTGAAGTGTACCCAAGTAAGGGGAGTGTTGATTAATGTAGAGTTGAAGTTGCTTTTGTTGTTGATGGTTTTTCAAAGTTGGTATTGCATCAATGACCAAGGGGTTGATTCTTAAAAGTGTTCTACTGGTGTTGTCATTAATGTCAATAGTTGGTCATTGGTGTCAACATCATGGAGATTGTTGAATTTTTTGGTGGTGTTGTCACTAGTGTTGTCAGTGTTGATGCTAAGTTTGGATATGTTGTGGTTTGATGTCACATTGATATCAACCCCTAGTGTGGAGAAGATTGGTGTTGTTGAGAGTGTTGCATTATGTTGTCATCTATATTATGGTTTGGTGTCAACCTCTAGTGTATTCATGGGGTCAATGCATTATCATGGGGGTCCAAACTAGGCCCTTAAGTGGCGTTGAAATTTAGAAAACTAGAGTTAGGAACTTGACGTAAAAAATTGTACAATTTATTAACATAATTTGGAAAATATGTAAAAATAGAATTTGTAGCAAATTGAATTTAGTTTCTAAGATACTAGTCCTTTTGTGGAAAAAAAAAATCTATTTGGTGAAAATTTGAAATTTCAATGCAATAGTACTAAATTTTTAGGAAAAAATAAAAGCAGGTGTATGTCTAATCAACCTAAGTACAAGCAAAAAAAAAAATTGAAACTTTCAATATAAGTAGAGGACACGTGCCTGGATGTGCCACATTTGTTTAATAATTTTTTGCAAGTAAATAATTATTTATGAATTTCTTATTAGAAATTTTAAAAAATATTAAAATTTGTTCATTTGACCACCATAACTTGGTCAAAAATTATTGAAATTCAATTTTACTTTTTTTTTTTTATTGTATATTATGGGAATCATAGAATGTGCTACATCTTTCAAAATCAAAATATGTGAAATCATTTAAGAATTATAGATTTTTTTCAATCAATCTATCAATCAGGACTTTAGTCAAAATACTTCTAGAAAATCAATAATAATTACCTATTTAATTCCAAATAAGTCATATCTTATTTTGGTGGAAAAACAATTTTCCCAATAAACCCTTTTCGTTTCATCAAATTTGGGTAAAAAAAGTCACCAGCCACTTTTTGTTCATATCGCTACTTTTTGAACCCCCATGATCCTACACTCACCACATGATGAGAAGTGTTGTTGATGTAGTTGGTTCACTTGGTTTCTAAGTGCTTTTGAAAAAAAAAAAAAAGAGTGTGCAGTGTGATAGAGGTTTGTTTAGTGTTGTGCTCCACATTTTTTCATGGTTGAAAATATGCTTGTGCAATTTGAATGTGATGATTATAGGTGTTCAGAAGTGTTATATCCATATTTTTAAGGTTTTGGGTCATGCGAAAGTGGAAGATATGTTTGATAGTGTGTTTGTCTATGAAGAAGGTTTTCTAGGAGAAATGAGATTGCTCTACATTTCACTACGTTAAGGTTTTTTGCCTTACAAATTTGGGAACATGCTCATATTATCTATAACTTACTTCCCTTGAGGTTTCAGGTGTTCAGCTATTCCACAAGGTTGGTTAGTAAGTTGTATGTATGTTCTAGTGTGTTTGGTTGCACCAAATGGTAGTGTTCTTTAGTTTCATGTGGTTGCATCAATGTCATTAAATATTCTAATGATGTGGAATATTCTAGAATATTGTGGAGTGTTTCCTTGTGGTTTGCAGTGTTTCTACAAATGGAGAAGCATTTATGTGGTCACTTGTAAGGTTAGTTCAAATTTGGTTGAGTTGGCATGTTAGCACTATTTGTGGAGATTGTTTATTATTTATGGATGCAATGAGTAGCATGTTAATATAGATTTGGGTCCTAGTTAACCCCTGGTATGGTCTGACTTCACTTTGTTCCACTGTAGAAGTTTTTGATGTTGACCTATCTAGTGTTGCATGTTTAGGTCATGAATAGTATAAATGAAAGATGGAGTTTGTGTTGTGTGTGTGGCAAGTGTGAGATGCAAATATGATCGTGTAGTGATATGAGTGCAAGCTTAAACACTTATGACTTCCATATTTAGTGAGCAAAATATTTCTACATTTCAGTGTGCTTTAAGTTACTAGAGGCAATGAGCCAAAGGTTGAGGATGTCATAGAGTTGCAGTGGTGGATTTCCCTTGTTGCCTTGAGATAGTGAATCTCCTTGTAATAGTCTTCTTATATTCTTCTTCCTTCCAGATAGTGAGTCTTTTTGGCAGTGAGCCTTTCTTCTTTTTTTTGGGTAGTGAAACTAATTGTATTCAGTGTTGTTATTCATATATATGTGAGCTAATCCACACTATGGTTTTTTCCTTTCTTTGATTTTCCATGTAAATATGGCATTCTTATGTGTTTGCATGATTTTTCATTACTATTTCATATGTTTACATTCTACCAATGCATGCTAAGGGTTTAAAGACTAACAAGGGTTTGAATGTTGATGGGGGATTGAATGTTTTAATGTAAAAATAATTCACCCCCCTCTCAGTTGTCATGTGCATCTAACATGATAACATTGATATTAAGTGATTTTTTTATTGATGCTTTAGTTTCTTTCGAAGGTCAATAACCAAGACCTCTTGTTATTTCTTATGTATTAATCTTTATAGGAATACAAATACCTTGTTCTTTCACTCCACATCCTTTTCCATTATAACCAAATTATTTCAAGAGTTGGTACCCTCTTCCATAAAGTGCTTCCATTTCTTTTGAGGAAGGTGATTTTTTATAATCATTGTCATCATAAGTAGATGTGTAATTTGTGTTTTCCTAATTATTATAAGTTGTGGATCCTTGTTTCTTGTATGTTTCAACAAGAGATTGTGTTGATATTGTTGCATGTTCTATCTCTTTTTCCTTCGCTTTTTTATAGTTTTGATTGCGTAATCTTGTATTCCCCCATGAATGTAGGTGTGAAATCTAATAAACCCCAATCGTCATCCAATAAATTTATCAAAAATGAAAGATACTCCACTTTATCTTCAAGTTATAAAGGTTCCAATTTTATAGTTGGAGTCAATGTTCTAAGAGTATTCTTCATTCATGTCTCAATTTGTAAATAATTTTCAGATTTTAGATCAAATTTTATTGTGTAAACCTTATTGTTGTAAGTATATTTCATTAAGTGATGCAACATTGAAGGTATTCTTTTTTATCTCATGAATCTAAGGCCTACCCAAGAAAATATTGTATGAAATATCATAGGGCATCTCATGGATGGGGGTTTGTAGCACAACATTATTAACTTTGATGGGTTATGTTATCACACTTGTCAAAACCTCGGATAGAAAAATAAATTGGTTGAATTTTAGTCTTATCTACTCCAATTTTATCCAAAATAATTATGTTGTAGACATTATTCCCTAAACCATTATCAATAAGGGTACGTCTAATCCCAACCTTGTTAATAATAGCCATTATCATCAAAGCATCATATTGTTTTTGTGTTTCCAAAGGGGGTTAACTCTTTTTCATGAAAGATAATTACATTGACTGAATTTATACCCTCAAGTAAAGCTACTATATCATTTAGTTGTGCACTATGAGGGAAAAAAATTGCAAATAATTTTGAAGCATGGTATGAAAAACAAGTGATGTTTGAATTAAATCTCAAAAGAATATAATAAGAGTAGCACAAAGTTGTTCCACAAGATCATACTCCTTTCCACTATATTGAGGTAGATGAGGTGCACTAGGAAAAATCAGTTGTGGGAATGGTATCGATGAGGGAATGTTTGTCTTGGTTGTTTACTATTCCTTGTGTTGTATGTATGAGCAACAATATGATAACTTGGTTGTCGTGCTACATTATTTGCATGGTGCTTTTTATTATGGGAAAATGGTGCAGTGGCACCTTCAAGCCATATGGTCAAATTCAGTCAAATTTTGGTTTTATATTTTGTTTTGATGTGTTTGGTCTAATAATATTATTTATGACCATTTGGGATCATTTTGGATCCATTTCAAAAATTTATAGTCATGGGTTAAAAATTGTAAAAGTTATCAATGTTGCTCAAAAATTTGTAGTTTTTGGGAAACTGGTAGAAATTTTTCAGCTTTCTAATACTTTTTTTTGGTTGATTTTCATCATATTTTGTGAAAATTATGATCAAATTAGTGATTGACACTTCCATATTTTTACTGTTTTACAGCAAGAAAACTATTTGGTATGGATTTTTTATGAAATTTTAAGGTAAAGGGAAGGAATTTAGATGATAGAGATATGAAATACATAACTTTTAGTTTTGGTTTGGAGTCATTTAATTAAGCTTTGCAAAAGTTAGAGCATTTTTGGTGAAAACAGCCCCAAACCCTGCCTAGGGTTTCCAGTTGGAGAAAAAAAATTATTTCTTGAGTTTTATATAGTGGAACCTTATGAAACTAGATGGAATGGATGTATAATTATTGTGTTTTTTGTTCCCAATATTTCAGGAGTAAGGGGTGAAGATTGGTGAATATTTGTTGATGTCCTAGGCTTAAAACTCATGATTTTGGGCAAATAAGATGCATTGGAGTTAGGTTTCGTAGAAAATATCATGGGAAAGGATTTGTAATTGTTGGAAATATTTGAAAAGATTATTTTTGAAATTTTTGGGCTATTGGCTTGAATTTTTAAGCCTTGGAGTATGAAAACCTCATTTTGACCTAATGGAATAAGCCTAATTAGGCTTAGTTTCAAGTGTAGCATCAATTTTTTAATCTTTATTTTTCAAAACAACCCCACCTAAAAATTAGATATGTTTTCAAATTCTATAATGGGTATCTAAATCTAAAATTATTTTCTAGTTATGAGGCCTGGTTTTAAAATTATGTGGGAAAAAACTAGTTTCAAGTGTTACAAGGAGAATAGTGAGATTGTGAGAGAAACCCACTAAGTTTGGGTTCTAAATTTAAAAAGGTTGTTTTTTTGAGTTGGTTTTGAGTTTTTTGGTGATCATCCACCCTTCTATACATAAAATTGATATCAGAGCTAGAAGATCTTTGGGAAATGATCTATTATTTTGGCTAATATGGTTTAGTGAGATTTGATATTTCAAGATGTCTCTTAATAAGAAGAAAGATGGGAAAAGGGCATCATCATTATTAAATAAATTGTTCAAAGTGTAAAATAAGATATAGAAGGAATAAATGGAAAATATTGTACATGAGGAAGAAATGAAAGCCAAGAAAGCAAGCAAGATGGAAAAGGAAAGCTTATTCCAAACTACCTGCAAGTCTAAAGGTAAATGTTGTCAAGTTGTGATCTGAGATATTTGCATGGATAATATTGTTTCTAAATATATGGTAGATAAATTGGGTTTGAAAAGAATCGAACACTCCACACCCTATTTAGTGACTTGGCTTCAAAACAGGTGATCAGGTAACCATACGCACGAGCAATGCAAAGTTGAGTTTCATATAGGCAGTTATAAACATGAAATAATTTGTGATATTATGCATTTGGATGTATGTCACATTTTATTTGGAAGGTTGTGGAATTATAATAGGGAAGCAAATTATAACAACAAAAACAACACATATGAGTTGAGAAATGATGGGATGAAATATGTATTAACAACCTTGAAGGATTGGTGCATAGAAATTGAAAGCTTGTTGTTAAGTGAGAAGAAGGAAGTACATCAGTATGAGGCAAAGATAAATGAGGTAATGGATGATGTAACACATTTTGAAAGCAACATGTTGTTTTTAAAATAAATGGAAGAATTTTCTTTTGAATTTTCTCCAACTAATGAAAGTAATGGTGACATTGATGTTGAAGTGGGTGATGTTTAGGAAGAAGAAGAAGATATAGCAAAAGAATTTGTAGAGGACTCAAGGATAGTCCAAAGAGAGAAGATAGTTATAGAGGATAAGGAGATATCATGGTTCTCAAGAGAAGAACCGAGAGCTGAAAATTTTGATGTCAAGGAGACCAAAAAAATGGATGAGCAATTCAAAAATCAAAATAAATGGTTGAGTAAGGTTGAGGTGAAGCCAAATATTTTGGAGCATAATGAAGAGAAAATGATGGATGGCAAAAAACATGAGGTGGATGAAGAAGTGAAGTATGAAGAAGAAAAATATGGTTTATTTAATATGTTTGTTTTGTGTGCGGGTAAAGAATACAAAGTGGATGACAGCGAAAGTAAATTTACAATTGCAGTCCAATGTCAAGCTAGAACAAGAAAAAAAACAAAAGCACATGGCTACATTGTACCAAGTTAGCCTTGGCTCAAGAAGCATGTTGATGGACCAAAATGCACAAGTGCACCAGTTGATACAAATGTATTCGAGATCTAGGAAAAAGGAAATAATGCATGCATGCAAAGGAACTAGAAGACAAGAAAGAAGATTCTTATTTAAGGTGGACCTCAAATTTTCTCTTCCCTGGGAGTATGGTGTAGGGGCACCTTCAGGGCATATGGTGAAATTCAATCAATTTTTTGTTTTATCTTGTTTTTTTTTTGTTTAATAAGGTCATTTATGACCATTTGGGATCATTTCGGATCCATTTTGGAAAGTTATAGATTCATGGGTTAAAAATTGTAAAAGTTGTCAATGTTGCTCAAAGAGTTGTCAAACAACTTTTGCAAAAAGTGTCAATTTTGTGTTTTGTTAGTAAATTAATCCAAAATTGGTTGAAGGTAGTTGGTTTTGGTTGGGAATGTATAAGAAAACCCTCCAAACTCCAATGGGGAGTTGGAGGCATTGATTTTGGGAGTTTTGGTGAATGTAAACAATCATTTTTTGTGCATTTCTAACATTGTAGGCATGTTCCTTTGTATTGTACAAATTATTAATTGCATGTACAGACCTATAAGTGGTAAAAGTGGTAGAATGTTGTCACATTTCTAATTCTTTTTTTTGGTTGATTTTCATCATGTTTTGTGAAAGTTATGCTCAAATTAGTGATTGTCACTTCCAGATTTTTACTGTTTTATAGCAAGATTTTTTTTTTCGTATGGATTTATATGAACTTGTAAGGTCAAGGGAAGGCATGTGGATGACAAAGATATGAAATAAAGAATTTTTTGTTTTGTTTTGGAGTCATTTAATTAAGCTTTGAAAAAGTTAGAGCATTTTTGGTAAAAATAGTCCCAAACCCTGCCTAGGGTTTCCAGTTGGAGAAAAAAATCATTTCTTGAGTTTTGTATAGTGAAACCTCATGAAAATTGAATGGAATGGATGTAGACATTTTTTTTTGTGTTCTCAATGTTTCAATATTAGGGGGTGAAGATTTTTCAATATTTTTTGATGCCCTAGGTTGAAAACTCATGATTTTGGGCAAATAAGATGCATAGGAGTTAGGTTTACAAGAAAATCTCTTGGGAAAGGATTTGTAATGGTTAAATTTTTTTAGGAAGACTAATTGTGAAATTTTTGGGATATTGGATTGAATTTTTAAGCCTTGGAGTGTGAAAACTTCATTTCAAATTCCATAATGGGTATCTAAATCTACAATTAGTTTCTGGGTATGAGGTCTGTTTTGACAATTATGTGGGAAAAACCTAGTTTCAAGTGCTACAAGGAGAATAGTGAGATTGTGAGAGAAAACCACTAATTTTTTGTTCTAAATTTGAAAAGTTTATTTTTTTGAGTTGTTTTTTAGTTTTTGAGTAATCATCAAACTTACTCTACATTAGAAAAGCAGGTTTTTATGGGGGCCCAAACCCTAGTATAGACAAGTTTTACAAGGACCTGAAACTCAAACAAAGAGAGAGTTACCTAAAATAAAAGATGTACACCATTAGCAGTCTAAACAACAATAGCCATAAAGAGAAAGAAAAGACTAAACAAGCTACATGAAATAAGTTTCTAAGGGGCCTTAAACAATTATACAAAAAGGTTTTGACAAGGACCTAAAAGCCTTAGATAAACTTGAGGACCACCTGAATCAGCCAAGCATCAACAAACTAGCTACTCAGAACATCCTAATTTCAATCTAGGAAAACAGTGAAAAAAATGGTGTAAAACACCAACCAAACCTTGCTTCTTAGCAAAACCAATAATTCTAAACACCCCACCTAAATAGGAGCTTTGAGATACACAACAAAAAATTGCAAGAAATCAGCTTCCCTATAGCATAATCTCACCCAGTATTGAGAAACCAACTCAATCTCCACCTCTAAAGGAGAGAGATCCCATCTAATAGAGGGGATGTCATGACTAGCTAATCTACCATAGCTTGAATTCTCAACCACCCTCAACCTCCACCTCCATAGGATCAACAACTAAGGAAACCATAAACCTTCGCCTCCCATTTCCACCTCAAAAGGAGAGGAATCCACCTCCATAGGATTCGAGCATAAAGCCATAAAAGTTGCAAAAAAAGCGATTGTAGCATCCTTTGGAAAACTTTGCACTAGGAACATACTATGGAAAAAGAAAGGAATCCCAAATGACAGCCACAAATCCACCTTAACAACTTTTAGACTTATACTCATCTAGGTTTTAAATAAAATCTTAAAAAGTAACCCAACCATTAGATAATAAATAGTGACATGAGGAAAGCAAAACTACCACCAACAAGAAACCTTCCACCAAGAGAGAATTAAAAACATACCATGAGAAAAAACCAAATCCAAAGAAACCATCAACTTCTGGGATCTGGGATAAAAGCTTGAAAACCACCCAGACAAAAGAACACATTTAGGTAACAGTCTAGATAAAGAACCAAACAAGCTTCCACTTTGTTGTTATACAAAACAAAACAACCCCACAAGAAAAATGAGCATAGAGAACCAAAAGGGCCACCAACTAACAAACAACACCCTCTAAGAAGAGGACCCAATAGCTCCAACCCTAAGAAAGGGAGCACACAACAAACAAAGCAACAAAAAAATTTAGGCAGATAGATAAGAGTTTGAAAGAGACCCTGCCAACAAGAAAAAACACTACAATGGTGATCTTAGAGGCACCCTTTAGCAACTTGAGAGAATAAAAACTAGAACCCTATGTAAGGAGTATGAGATCAACACAAGATCCCTAAACATTGAGGTGTGGAAGCCTCTGGTCCTATGAAAACAAGACACCAAAGAACTCAAAGAGAACTGACCCCTCCACCACAACCCTCCAAAAACGCTCCTAAAACACCAAGGAACTGGTTGTAGAAGGCCGAGACCTTCATTGTGCTCAAAAAAGGAATATTTTGATACATCCTCTTAGTTCCAAAACCATGCATGATCAATGGTAGAAAAACCAAGGCCTTGTTGTTTGTAAACAAGGAAAATAGCCCGCTCACGCTAGACCCATCATCCTCAGTAGCAAACACGAGACACAAGAAACCAAAAATATGGCATCAAAGGGTTTAACAACCATCAACATAGCCAACATCTCCACCATGAACATCACCTCTACAAATTACACCATACCAAGGGAAAGGAAAAGGAGAAACAGAGAAGGATTTGTGTCCCAGAACCATGCACGATCAATGGTAGCAAAACCAAGGCCCTGTTTTCAAACAAGGAAAATAGCCCGTTTGTGCCAAACCCATCATCCTCAGTAGTAAACACAAAACAAAAGAAACCCAAAATCTAGCATCAAAGGGTTTAACAACCACCAACATAGCCATCATCTCCACCACGACCATCACCTCTGCAAAGTCCACCATGCCAAAGGAAAGGTAAAGGAGAAACAAAGAAGGATTTGTGTCCCCATCATCATCCTTTGACCCTCCATCACTGTTTTCCTTAGAGGAATTCAAACACCTTGCTTAATTTCTCTTCTTTCCCATGTGCACCATGGTGTTGTTACAAAATATTATTTACATGGTTTTGTTATGTTATTAGTCTTACATATTTAATATATGACCAAGAAGTTTTGGTTTGTTTTGAGGTGGTCCTATGATAAGCAAAGGTTAGTTTTGGACTGAAGGTTGCTTTTTTGGTGGGAAAATGATAATTTGGGGTGTGATTGCTTTAATTATTCTTTGTTATTAAAACTTTAGAAGCTTTAGTGGATGAAATAAGTGAGATGAAGTCCTCAAGGGCTTCATCTAACATGTCAAATTCATCACAACTAAAGTGTTTAATAGGCATGCAATGCACTTGTAGAAAGAGATTTGACATGATCAGATGAATATGCTTCTCCAAGTTTAACCATTAAATTTCAAATTCAAATTATGTATATTCTTGTTAAGACAACATAGGACTGAAAACATACTTATAGACCTGTTATAGACACAAATCTAGAAATCATACCCTAGATTTGCAATCTAATCGTAGGTATGTTTTTGCAGCTAAAATTTCAAATAAATTTAATAGGACAAGGCCCCTAGGGCACCTATCTCCTAGTTATATTTTTTTTAAAAAATTAGTTTCAAAGCCAAAGGTTACAAGCAGTGACTATGTTACATTGTGCAAACCTTGGTTTTGAATTGAATTTATTTATGTTTATGAGTTTGCAAATTTAATAATGTAATACAATAGCCTAGGGTTTTCAAAATTTACAAAAATAAAAAACAATTGATCCCAATTGGGTAATTTTCTAGAAAATATATACAATGCACCTACATATTTGATAATTTTCAATACTGAAATACAATAATTTTTCACAAATTCACTCAAAATGAAGCAAAATGACACTTTTTCTTTCAAATGCAAAGACACTTTTTTGCAAACAAAAGACTAAATTTTTAAAATTTTAAAAAAATGGAATCTATTTCAAATCTAAATGATGCTAACAAATTTGAAAATTATAAATGATTTTTGAAACTAACCCTATTGCAACCTAAATGTAATGTTGTATGCAATTTCTTAATTTTTTGTGCTTGTTAAAATGCAAAAATAGATGCCCACATAAAAAATATAAATAATGCAATGTTAAACCTAGATCTAGGATGAATTTTTTTAGATTTTAGAAGGTTTATGATGCAAAAAAATTGGGTTTACCAAAAAAATTTGATGAAAAAGGGATCCAAGGTCTAATTTATAGAACACTAGGATCAATTCCTTTCTCAAGAGAACATTAGAATGCTAATCAAGATGATTAGATTGACTTTCAACTATGAAAGTGATTCAATCAAACCTATATCTCATTCTTTAGAGCTTAAGAAATAAATTGGAAATGAATTACTTTTAATAACCTAACTAAACTACATGCCCTAATCTTAAAATGCAATATTTCAACAACTAAGAAACTAGGATAGAAATTTTGACACTAGATCTAGATTGAGTAAGACATTGTGCACCTATGATATAAATTTTAGCTTGATTTCTAAGGATGTTTCCTCTTAGGGCACCATTGTCCCAATAGGATTTTTTTGGATCAAAAAATCTAGGTTTGAAGCTCTTTGTCTACTCTTTGATCTCTACCCTACAAATCTCTACTTTTAGATCTGTACTTGTGATAAATCTGCAAAAAGGAATAGTGGATGGTGGCTATATAGGAGTTTTCCTTAGTCAAACCCTTTTTTTGGTATTTATACCTCCATAGTAGCCAATGGAAATGATTGATAATAGTGGGTATGCCCTAACCTTAAGTGTGTATAAGGTTTTCATGAACTAAAAATACATAAAACCCTACTCAAGTGCATTAGACAAGGATTCCTATATGAAAATGACAAGATATAACTAAGAGGAAGTCAAAACACTCTTAGTAAATCTGAAACATAATGATACCTTGTTATAGGCTACAAAATAACATGAAGATTGGAGATGAGAACATTAGGAAACAAGTTGTATCTAAGGGTTAATTTTAGGTATATTAGATGTTAGCATACAAAATCATATAAACCCAAATATCCTATCAAGAACAATGAAAACTTAAAAATAAGAATAATTATACCTGTCGTTTGTAGGAGTTTCCATAAGTCACCTTGATAGTACCTTCTAACTTGCGGATGGTATCCCTTAGATCAAACATGTGAGCAATTCTTTGACTATGCCTATGTCCTACACAAGATTTGAAGGATTTAAAATAAATGTCTATGCCTATGCCTATGACAAAATGATTCTAAAATGCCAAATAACTCTAAGCATTAATGTGTCAGAATCTCAAAATTCCTGTGTCTAATCCAAAAATGAGAGAAAAATAGCATTTTAAAGAAAATGCAATTTTGAATGCATAGACGAGATCGACTTTTGACAGAGACCTAAAATCAAAGGACAAGATTTAATCTGATAATCCCTAATCAGGGTTAGGGAAAAATCTTTAAATGAGTGGCCAAGATGTCATATGAGAGAATCGAATCGGCAGTGGAGAATAGATGAGATAATTAATTAGAAAAATAAAGATTTTTGAAAATCAAGAAGATAAAGACTGCCTAATTTGTGAGATTCAAAAAATTAAGAAGATAAGAGTTGAACTGAAGATTAGATTTGAAAAATCAAGAAGGTTTTGTGAGCTCTGAAAGGTTCCTTTTGCAAACTGTGTCATACTGTGCATTTTGTGCAAGAATTTGCCTTTATTGTCGCACAAACGGCCACATTAGTGCGGCCTTAAGTGCCTTATTATGCCTTCAACCGTCCCTAACCCAGTATTTCATGTTGATGTTGGTGGTTCAACGGCTTTGTTCAATGGCTCCCCCTCCAAACAAACATCCCCAGAAATTTGTTCTGAAAGTGTTCCATGAGGTATGCATTCTGACTCCCCTGCTGATGTGGTTTTACCTTTAATTGAGTTTGATTCTACTTGTCAATGGCTTGAAAGTCACACCCTTGTTAAGTATTTTTTTGGGAGAACCCCCCTAAAAGTGTGCTTAAAGAATGGGTCAACAAGGCCTGGGTCCCTCATGGGGTCCACCTTGAGATGGTCCAAAACCTTACCAAGGGTTTTTTTTTGTTCCACTTTTCAGAAGTTAGCCATGTGTAGGCCATTTTGGGTCACAGTCCCTGGTATGTCTGGTCTTCCCTATTGGTTTTCCAAGCCTAGACCCGTGACTTCACTGTCTCAGATGAGACCAAGCTCTAGGTCGCAGTCTAGATTGACTTTCCTGGTCTTCCTTTGCCCTGTGTGCCTTTTTTGAATCACATTACTTCCTCACTGGAGAGAGTTATTTGTGTGGAGCCGGATAGGTTCTTCCAAGCCCGTCCCTTGAAAAGGGTTTGTGTGGAAGTTGACCTTTCCCAAGATTTGAAAGATGCCATTAATATTCAAATAGGAACTCTCCGGCATACCTAGAAAGTCACTTATTTTAATCTACCCAACACATGTTATCGGTATCAGTCCGCAGACCACAAAATCAAGGACTGCCCTTTGGCAGTGCCTTGTACACCTTCTCTGCCACAAGAAATTGAATAATCTCATCAAGCAGATTCTTCTACTCCTAAACAAGACTCTTCCTGGACTACGGTCACAGGTCAGAGGAATAAATCTTTTGGTTCTGTGTCAACTTCCAAAGCCGTCAAACTGGTGAAAAATGTTTCAAACCCTTCTCAGAAGGGGACGACAGTTTTGGGCAAGGTCAATAGCGTGCCTCTTCAGCCTCAGCCTAAGACCACGCCTCAACCCCCTACCATCATGATGGCCCAGCCGCATAGTTCTACTCCTATTTCAGGAGCCCAAAGGTGCTCTCGAAGCCCCTCTCCGCCCAGGGAGGAAGGGGAATATGTTTAGGAGAAGCAGAGGATTTCCTCTCTTTCCATCTAGATTGGCTTGGTTCTGTCAGAATTTTTACAGAATCGTTTCTCTTCTCTGAATGGAGAGGAATCAGAGTCTGATGATATGGACGCAGTTCATCCATGAATTTTCTCTCATGGAATGTTAGAGGTCTTACTGACCTCTCCAGAAAATATATTGTTAGAGATACTTTGAAAAAGTTGACTGGTATTGATATTTTGTGCCTCCAGGAAGTTAAATTTTTTCATTTTTTGCTTGCTTTGGCTTGTCGGTCTATCTGGCCAGCCAATTCTATGTTTAATACCACCCACGAGTCTGGGCATGTAGGAGTTGTCACTTTTTTGTCCCCATAGTGGCCATCTAGCTGGTCGAACATGGGTCTAATCCCATGCAGCGGCTTGTCTGGATCTTGCTCAATATTGATAATCATTCTTTCAGGGTCATTAATGTTTATGCCCCGAATGATGTTGTGGAGTGCTCATTACTCTGGCAATGGATTGCTGACTCATTGTCAGTTGCCACCTAGATTTTATGTGGGGACTTCAACATGGTTGAGATGGCCTGTGATAAAGATGGCATCCTTCCCTTCAGATGGGCAGCTGGCGAACGTGAGGTGTGGTTTTACATGCACAATAAATTGGGGCTTTTTATCCCAATATTGGCCACCGCCATTCTCATTCTCCCTAGCACACCTGCTGCAATTTCAGGGCTGGTTCTAATAGAATTTTTAAGCACCTTGATCATGCCATGATCTTGGCACAATCATTCTTCTCCTTTGCCAGCTCTTCCCTTTTGGTTAAGCCGTTAATTGGATGTGACATTGTCTGATCACTTCCCCATCAGTTTTCGCATTGAATGGGAGACTCAACAGCCTCGCACGTGCAAGACGCAATTCTTCCTCAACACTTCTCTTCTCGGCCATAAGGCCACCCTGGCCCAAATTCAAAGAATTTGGAACTTGGAATGTAGGCTAGCTCATAGTACTAGCTGGATTATGTGGTGAAATGATGACATCACCCGTACCACTTGCTTCTTACACATTTATGGATGCCAGCTAGCCATCTTTCACTGGCGGTTTTACAAGGCAACAACAACTAATTTGCTCTCAACTAACAAGGCCTTAGCGGCTAGCCCTTTTTCTCAAACCTTGCAAGTTAGAGTTGCAAAATTATGACACAAAAAGCAAGTTACAGACAACTACACTATTAGAGGCATGTAAATCAAGGCCCATTTGCACTAGCTCAAAATTGGTGATCGTTCCTCCAAGGAGTTTTTCTTGGCCTTGCATGCCAGACACTCCTCTCCAAGCATTAAAAATATTAAAGATGGTGTACAGCTCCTTTCGAAGCTACCTGACATTCTGTAGGCTTTTGTGCTTCATTACGAGCAAGTTTTCAACACTCAAGACCCCATGCCTAAGCGCCAATAGGACTTCTAGGATTCTCTTGTTGTCATGCCACATAGGTTGTCTGTAGCCTAGAAGAAATTTTGTCACCAGTTTCTTATGCTTAATGATTTGAAAGAGGCATTACATTCTATGGTAGATGATAAAGCCCCTGGGCTTGATGGCTTTCCCTATGAATTCTACAAAGCTCTCTGGGATTGTGTGGGTCCTAACTTTTTTTAGGTCTATTTAGAGGCTTTCCATTCTAATTCTTTATGAGAGCTAATAAATAAAGGGAATATTAAGTTCATACCTAAAGCTGGTGATCCTAAGGATATTTGTAATTGGTGGCTTATTACGCTCCTTAATGTTTCTTATAAAATCATTGCTAAAGCTCTTGCTTTAAAAATCTACCATCTTCTACCCCTCATTGTGCATCCGGAGCAGACTGGGTTCATCAAATCCAGGTATATTTTGGATAATATTATCACCATCTGGGAAGGCATGGAGTGAGCCTGGCACTTCAACCAAAAAGCTTTATTCATCAAGATTGACTTTTCCAAAGCCTATGATTGCATTGAATGGCCTTTCATTCTTGCCATGCTGCAAGTTCTGGGTTTTGGGCCCAATTTTATTCAGTCTGTTTCAATGCTCTTTATGGATGCCTCAGCCTGCATCACCATCAATGGTCGACAATCCTCTGCCTTTGGCCTCTTCCATTCCATTCGGAAGGGTTTCCCTTTGGCTCCCTCGGTGTATGTGCTTTCTGCTGAAGGGTTTGGTTATCTGTTGGCTAATGCGGCCTCTTTGCATCGTGTCAAAGGTATTTAGTTGCTAAATTCCCAGTTGCAATTACTCAATGGGAACTTTGCAGATGATTCCTTTCTCACTCTCCAGGAGGAAGAGGAGACCATTCACGAGGCGCTCCAGTGCCTTAATGTGTTATGTCTTGTGTTTGGCTCCACCATTCAGTGACACAAGACGCTTTGCTATTAGTAGTCTATCCTACCTTGCCTTGCTTGGCTGCAACCTTTTGGTTGGAAGTGGATTGGGCTAGGCAAAAATTTTCATTTCTGGGCATTCCTTTTGCTTTCCAAGCTTCTCTGGCAGAGCTTTGGCAAGCTATGCTTGCTCAGGTTGAGAAAAAGCTGACTTACAGGATCACCAAACCTCTTTCTTTGGTAGGGAAATTCCAGATTTGTTCTAAAGTTTTGGCTGCTACCCATGTTTATTATTCTTCTTGTTGGGCGCCTTCTAAAGCTACTTATAGCAAGCTTGAGAAATTGCTTATTGATTTTCTTTTGGCCTCCTCTGATACTCATCACAGCTTCCATCGTGTCGCTTGGGATTTATGTTGTCTCCCTAGGGACTCTAGAGGCTTGGGTTTGCTCTCTACCCAGAGGAAGGGATTTTCTCTATGTGTCAAATGGGTGATTTGTGCCCTCATGGGTGATGAGGCTTGGAAAATTCTCCTTCGCTACTGCATTCAGTCTAGTTTCCCTGCTAACAGACCTATCTGGAAAGGAATTGGCCTCCAAACCCTTCTGGTAATGAAAGAGCTAGTTCAGATAATTGGTACGTTTGTTGCCAAAAGCATTTGGCATGCCTGGGAATCTGTCAAACCCTGGATCCGGTGGTCTAGCTCTGGCTTTCAGGATGGGCTCTCCCTAAACTAGCACAATGTGTGGTAGTCGCCCCTTTTTGCTAGAAATGGTCAGCCTTTGGCTAAAGTGCCTTGGCTTAAAGCTCTCAGATTTCATAAGAAGGGTATCCAAACCCTCCATCAGCTTTTTCTCAGACCTGCCATGCGCATCATGCATTGGGACGAGTTTCGTGCCTTGTATAGTTTTCATAACCAGGACCGAGCTACTTTTGAGGGTTTGGTGAGTGCTATCCTAGATGAGATGCTTCACAAAATTGGTATTCGTGGGCCCAAACCATGGTGGAAAGACTGGAAATGGTACCTAGATACTCCTTTGAGAAATCACAAGCCTCAGCTTGGCTACAGGTGGCTTTTGCCTCAGTTTCCCATGCTCCAGAGTCTGAATCAGAGGTGGTTACTCCAATATCCGGCTCCTGTCTGGCGTAAAATATTTGCCAACACTTGGTCTGCAAGTGTTGAGCTGAAGCTTACCCATTTTTCCTAGTGTATTCTTTTCCAGGGCTTGCCGGTGCGCTCTTGACTTGTTCATTTGGGGGTTCAAGACCCTCGGTGCCCGTTTTTTGGGCAGTCTGAGACTTTTAAGCATCTATTTTGGTTTTTCCCTCGAGCCCAGCAGTATTGGACCTGGATACATGATTTTTTTCGGCCATTTCGACTGGAGCCGTTCTCTTGGCACATGATTCTACTGGGGCATTTGCCCAAATTTCTAGCAAAGTATACCTAGCTTTGGCACACTTTTAGGGTGGAAATCCTTTTTACTATTTGGAAAGATAGAAATTCTTGCATATTTTCTCATTCTCAAATGGATTGTCAAATTTCTATGTATTCTAAAGTTGTTATTTCCTCTAATGTATTATTTCAGATACAGGTGCAAGACAACAAAGTGGCATTAGAAGTTGCTCACCTCTAGGTTCTCCTGAACCATTGGGGCAATGCCCCATGCACTGTGGCTCAGTTCCTTGACTCACCCTCCTCCTCTCGCCATCAGTCGCCCTCTCGGGGCCAACGGTGGAGTGGTTCTGCTCAGCCCCACTCTCAACCTCCGCCTCGGCAGGACTCCCGCCCCCTCGGCGTGGTCGTTCTCCTCTGCCTTGGGCTAGCTAGGGGTGGTTCTTTGGTGGGCCATCGGGGAGTGGTGGCGGTTGGCCCTCTGATGATGCTCCTACTCCTAGTATTGCCTCTGGTTCTAGTTGGCCAGATATGAGTAAAGTCTTTCCGCGGCTAGCCCTTGCAATCTCGCCCCGACACGAGGAAGAATTTAAAGAAAAAGATGACAATGATGGTTGGGCTCCTCCTGATGTCAATCCTAACCCTGCTGATGTATGGGCGAAGAAGGATGAAAGAGACCCTCCTGGCTCTGCTGGCACTACTTTGGCCGCTTGATGGCCATTTTTTAATATTTGTTATTTTGGACTTCTGGGCTTGGCCCATGATTTTTTGATTTTCTGGGCTCTGCCCATGTGACCTTCGGGGTGTGCTTTCTTACCACCGAAACTTTTTTTTGTGAATATTTATTTAATCTCTTTATTAATATAGATTAGAAGCTTATTCATCAAAAAAAAATCAAGAATTTGCTCAATTACTTGATTTTCGGAAGAATATTACCATTTTGAATTAAATTAATTCAAAATATAGATTTTATGAGATAATCAATAATTGATTTTTAGATTATTTACTAAAATGAACTGATAGTTAAGAATGTGAAATTATTTTAAATAATTAACTTATTTAAAATGAGAGAAATGTTAAATTAGGTAATTAAATAATTAAAATAGTTATTTAATTGAGAGGATATGATTAGTAATTAAATAAATTAATAAATTCATTTAATTATGAGAATTAGTGACATATTAAATAAATAAATAAAATTCATTTATTTAATAATCAGGAAGAATAAATGAATAAAGATAATTAAACAAATTTAGAAATTTATTTAATTAGAGGAAGACTCAAACAATTAATGACGTATATAATAAATAAATAAAATTTATTTATTTAATAATCATAAAGAATAAAAGGACATGAATTAATTAAATAATTATGAATTATTTAATCAATAGTCGAATGTGGACCAAGGACATAATTAAATATCATAATTATGCTAAGATGAAAGAGGTAAAAATGAAGCTTGCAGGCCTAGGTCATTTTTTAAGTGTCTACATTTTGCCCCTCTTTGTCATAATGTAGCGTGTCACATTGTGACAAAGAAAACAAATCAAATCCATGCCCCAGTGAAGGTATAGAGTATCAATGCCCCCTCGGGAAATTTTTCAAAATTTGGGTTGGTGGTAGAAAAAATTGGAAAGAGTCCCGATAAGTTAATTTAATGACCAAAAAAATGATGGCATAGACGGTTTCAGATTTTGATATGTTTAAGGCCTCCAAAAGGATAATCAAAGTTAGTCAAAAGATCCTCCAATATTGACCTAGTTGACAAATGTCATTTTGACTTTATAAATAGGTTGACAAAGGGATAAAAGTTAATTCAATTTCACTATTCACATTGCAAATTTGAGAGCTCAGAGTGAAGAGGACTGAAGCGAGGATGGTGATTGCAGTGACAGAGCACTGCGGCATGATCTTATGGACCTACAAGTGGCCAAAAGGCTCTGAGCCAACAGTATGTACCCCTAACCCCCTTTGTAATTTTTTCATTTTGCATGTCAAAATTATAGTTTTATGGCAAACAACGAATGCACCACGATGCATATGGGTGCGTGTAATCTACATCTGAATTCGCGTTCAATGCATTTGATACATCACGATGCAAGTGCAAGGGGTTTTTAGGGTAGGCCAAGGGTTTTCAATGCATTTTCCAAAAAGTGTGACACATTCGCCTTTTTGAGCCGCATTCGAAAGCAAGAACACCACATGTGTTATTTCACAATGCATTTGCCTTGTTGAGTGACGCATTCAAATGAAGCAATGCATGTGGCATATATCGTGATGCAAGTGCTATGATGTGATGCAATTGAGCATTAGAACGACGCAATCAATATGTTATGACATATTTGAAGTACAGAACGACACAATTGTTTTTTCGCAACACAAGTATAGTCAAAGCAACACATTTGACTTTGACTTTTACTAGGGCTGATTTTGATGCTTTTCAAATATAAAATGCTTTTGATGATACTAAAAATTTTCTAGAAGGTACTGACATGTTTTTTGGCTTTGTGCAGAGACAGCTAGCCCCCATATACACGCGAGAGAGCAGACCGTCAACTTTTTGGTTTGTTGATCAGCTGACTCCGCGAGAGCGACAATGATTAATGTCACTAGGTTTTTTTATGCTACCTATATGCCTGTTATTTGGGAAAATAGGGGACTATTGACTGTGTTATGTGAGCGATGCCTTTTAGAAACATGCTCCTTTCACCTGTCGACGAGAGAGGCGACCATTACACTTGAGGATGTTTACCGTATTCTACGTGTGTTGATCTGAGGAGAGTGGATCATCTATGACCCTTGCCATGGCCATCAAACCTTCACAATGTACTATCAGGATGAGGGCACAAGACTCGACATTCAAAGTTATGAGATCCGTTGATAGTTTATGGCAGAGCATTATGCTCATTTTGATGCATTCCTAGTGACACTGATTGGCGGGATATTGATTCCTGACCATCACGGACATGGGTTTCCTATTGGTTGGGGAGATGTCATAGTGGGGATGAGGTGGAATAGGACAGTATATGCCTAGGGGCCTTGTTTTTTGGGTACACTCTACCACCAGCTTCACGAGGTTGCCTACAGGAGGGTAGAGAGTATTTCATGTGGCACTACACTTTTGATGATATGGGCATGGGAGCATATAGCGATATTTCATCTGCCTATTTAGAGACTACAGCTAGCTGAGGGGATGCCCTATGCATATTACTATGCTGGTGCTCTTTAGCAGACATGGATGGGAGAGACAGATTGGCGGTGGCATCAAACTGATACTATGGTGTCATTCATCTGAAGACTGTATAGAGACTGCCAGCAGTGGAATGATGAAGTGGACCAACTCAGCCTGTGCAGAAAATATCGTTACCTGATTGGGAGGACAATGTAGAGCCAACTGATTATAGAGATGTACCTTCCACAATGTGTCCTACGATAGTTTGGAGAGCAGCAGGGTGTACCTGCAGGCTCAACAGAGTATGCTCAGTCTTCTAGAGAGTCAGCTTGGGCACCAACGATTCCCATAGCCTTTATCGAGCAGAAGATTGATGGGCTAGTAGCCCAGTAGTGGGGATGGAGAGGTGGACAGGCAGATCTTGGAACCATAGCCGATTATGACCTATGGTGGCAGGCACATCGACTAGTGCCACTGATAGATCTAGATAGGTCAACACCTATGGAAAGGAGGTTAGTTATACCTCATGTTTCGAGAGTCACACAAGGGGGCAGAGATGGTGATAGAGGTAGAGGTCAGGGGAGGGATGGAGGACGGGGTGGAGGGCGAGATGGAGGCAACAATCGAGGTCAGGGTGGAGATGACAAAGATGATGGGGATGATGGAGGAGACGGACGGAGATGGAGGAGGTGGCAGATCTTTAGAGGAGGCTAGATGAGAGTGTGGCAAAGGTCGGGGCACTACGAGCAGAGTTAGAGGTGGCTCGAGTAGAGCGGGATCAAGTAGTGATCTGTCAGCAGGATTCAGCACAGTGGTGCATGAACTTTGTAGCGTTATGTTCAGGACCTTCTGGGGACATTGCTTGTGAGCTTTCCAGAGTGAGCACTAGGTATGGGAAGTACAGGACTCTGTATGAGCAGGAAGTACCTCCCAAGCAACGAGATCCTACACTGTCATGCTCATAGATGAGGACAGGCAGTGGTCATAGATCAAGGAGTGGGAGTGGCAGCAGGAGCCATACTAGTGGAGGATCTACCTCCTTAGGGCACACATTAGGGAATAGGTCCCACCACTCGCATAGGCATGCCTCGAGTCATCATTTAGGCCAAAGTTATGGGTCCACCAGTTCAGGGCAGAGATTAGTACAAAGGCAACCACCAGTGACAGATCCTTCGGCCTCTTAGAGTCAGGCTGCAATGTCATTACAGGTGTCTATTACCATGGAGATGATGCCATTAGTGTCAGTTCCATTGGTTGCACAGACAAAGGCTGCCATAGGTCCACCCATTATCTCAGCGCTAGTCACAGATCCTCAGCCACCACACTCTTTTCCATGAGGGGATGATGAGAGACTTTCCTAGAGGCATGTTTTCCATATTTTTTTCTATGTTATGAAAAATTATGTATAGACCACTAAGCCTGTGAGCTCCATTTTTGTGATATCTTGACTCTATCCGATGACATTATATATTTTTGAGATGATGTTATATGATGATGCAGTTTTGATGCGGCCTACATGTGTGTTACGCGATGTTATTTGATTTATGTATTATGATATTATTGATGTGATGCTTTATGTATGATGTTGATTTATGATATATAATGGTACTAATTATATGTCTTTCCATGTATGTCCTATGATTCTTACTTTTGATATGATGCCATGATGATGCAATGTTTATTTATATGTTATGTTGATTTTGTGATGATGATGATAATGATATGCATAATGTATTTATTTGATTGGATGCCATGTTTATGATAATGTGAATGCGATACGCAATGAAATGTTATATGATTTAATGTTATGGATGATGTATGTATGGACCTAATGCAATGTTTATATGATCATGTATGCACTTACGTTTTTGTATGTCACAAGATATCATCGTGAGATGGACTAGAGAAGATGACCAGACCGAAGGAGATGCATGTTAGTTCCTAGATGAAATCCTTCAAAAATTTACCATAGGACTTTAATTATTATTGCTCTTAATCATCATCGGGCATACTATTGTAATGGCCAACAAACACCATGATATGACATAGATCAAGGTGCACAAGGTCATACCATCACATAAGGAAAGCAGTCATAGAAAAGGATGATCACGACTCATACTAAGAGCATGATTGTCCCAGTCTTTTGTCATAATCAACCACAAGCAGAAAAGACAAGGACAATTCATGAAATGTCGTTGCTTCTCTAAATCCTATTTCCAAGACATCCTTGAGAAACTAGCAGCATGATTTCCAAAATACAAAATAGAGCCCTTATCATGATACATCATTGTTTTTATAAATCCCAAAATTAGGACCTCACTAAGAAACTAGTAATCATGCGTGTCAAAAGGCAAGACAAACGTCATGATATGTTGTTGCTTCTCTAAATCTTGTTATTGGGATCTCGCTGAAAAACTAGTAACATGATAAAAATCCAAAACACAAGTGCCAAGTGTTTGCCCAGTGTGTCTGGATACCCTGTGTTTCAATCTCAAGATGTCAGGTTTGATGATGTTAAGATGCCAAGGTGTCAGGGTTTTTGGTGATGCCAAGATGACGAATGTCAAAGGTTGCCAAATTCAGGAAGGACACATCCTAAATAATGTTGATGTCGAGAGGATTGATCCCTAAATTTCAAAAGGGATCCCTTGAAATGCTAGGTGACAGTGATGATGATGATGCCTAGGAAGGACACATCCTAAGGCATAAATGACGGAGCTTGTTCTTTAGAAGGACACATCTGAAGAATACTGATGTCAAGAGGAGTGATCCTTAAACATCAAGAGGATCCCTCAAAATGTCGAATGACAGTGACGATGCCTAGGAAGGACACATCCTAAGGCATGAATGACAAAGGTTATCTTTTAGAAGGACACATCTAAAAGTGAACCAAGAGTTGATAGTTTGACAGGTTATGATCATTTGACTTGTTTTGACTGAGTTTGACTTGTGTTGGCCATATGTCAATTTTTTTCTTTTTTGACATGCTAATGTGATTGTCATTTTTGAATAAATGATTTTCATACTTTGTTTTAGGAGTTTTCCCATTTGGAAAATGTTTTTTCTTGACTTGAAGACTTTTGACATGTGTGCCAGTGTAATTCCATGAACCCTAATGGATTGACCTAGTGGGGCCTCGGGGGCTCATCGATAGGTGGCCTTGCCTACGTCATACACTCAAAGACATCGTAGTTCGACACAACCAATGACTTTATCCTAATGACCAAATATTACATCATGATTTTATTTTGACAAACCTAAAAGGACTGACCTAATGTCTCGGGGACTCAAGTATGAGTCTTGCCTACGTAGAAAATGCACAGAGACAACGTAGTTCGGACAAATGACGAAGACTAATTGATTGAAATGACGGAGTTGACAAGAGATGACTTTGTGTTTGCGTTCTTCAAGTAGTTTGGTGTTTTTTTGTGGTTTTCTTCATGACGTTTTTCAATTTTTAGGTCTTTCTTCATGACGTTTTTGTGATGTTTATGGTCATTTTTTAGGACTTTTGCAATGTTTTTGGCCCTTTTTTTTAAGGACTTTTTGTGATGTTTTTGGTCTCTTTTCAAGACTTTTCATGATGTTTTTGTCTTTTTTAAAGACTTTTTGTGATGTTTGTCTTTTTTAAGGACTTTTTACAAAAAAAATTGTCTTTTTTCAAGACTTTTTACAATGTTTTTTGTCTTTTTTCAAGACTTTTCCTAATGTTTTTGGTTTTTTTCTAGGACTTTTTATTATCTTTTTTTTTTTCAGGACACTTTATGATGTTTTTTTATTTTTGAATGGTTTAAGAGGATCACAACAAATGCATTTGACTAATTCCTACACATGAGAATCCAAGGACAAACATGATTGTGCCCCTAGTCAAGCTGAATACTAATTGATAGGTGATGACAACATTGTTTGATGTGGGAAGGATGCATCCTGAAACAATGTGAGGATTATGATAATGTGATGAAAGTATCGAGGTCTACAACCAGGCTAGGAACAAAGTCAAGTAATTTTTTGGATAATGTGCTTGTATGGATTAGACTCGTTGCATTTGGAATGACTTGGTTAGGACTAAAAGGGATGATGAAGTATCCTTAGATCGTTTGACAAGGGAAAGCCAAAATAGGTGACAAACATGAAAGGATGAGAGGTGGCCTTGGTAAAGGATGGGATACATGAGACTAAGGGAATTGTCATATGATATTCAAAGACTATGTCGCATAAGGATTATGAGGTTTTGAAAGTAATGACATTATGTTTTGTGAATACTGTATGACCAAAGGATAGGCATGTCAACAGTTTTCCCAAAGCATCATTTATGTGTGCCTATTTTATGTCAAGATCAAGGTAGGTGGGAAAATGAATGGAAATGATATGGATTAAATGGTCAGATGCCAATGTTAAGAGGAAGGCCTAGGAGATGAGACTACTTGCCCCCAAGTGTAAGAGTCCACATAGACGATTTTACACATGACGCCTATTTGCCAGGTTTTCATCATGGTACTTATCCAAGACACCTATTTGCTAGGTTTTCACCATTGGAGGAAATTTTTATCTTTACTATTTTCATTACTTTTTTATTTTTTTGGTGTCACCAAGATTCCTATTTGCCAAGTTTTCATCAGGATGACAATTTTTTACATTTTTCAATTTTTTTGTATTTCTGATTTTGTGGATAGCCTGGATGCTTTAGATGACCACTGACTGTTCTAAATCCATTGATGGTGTTGATGTAGAGACCGGTGCCATGATATGCCAATAATGACCTTTTTGAAGCAATTTTCGTGTCAGGATCATAGTGCTTGCATACAACTGATTGATGTCATTGTGATCCTTGTCAACACTAGAGTTGGCCTTATCAGAATACACACATCGTGATAGAGTGCCATGAGAGTCCTTATGATAAAGAGTTGCTGCCAAGATGTGATGGATTTGTGGCATGGGATTTTTGTACTTTAGGCGAGATGTAGGATTATGATGGATAATGGTAGACATGGAAAGGTTGTTTGGACGTTTGGATGAATCACTTTTTATTTTCCAAACTTGGGATGGTGGATGACAGATTTGGAATTTTGATTGGGATGATGTTTGGAACCAACACTTTTGTATGCCTTGCTTGATGACCATTTTGAAGGAGGTGGACATCTATTATATGTGGGATTCCTCTTGTCTTGTGGCTCCACATTGTAATTAACTTTTTCTTTTGACATATTTTCTTTGCTTGATCCACTTTTCTTTGGGATCCATTTTACTTTCATTTGTCCACTTGTCTTTTGGTCTAATTCGATAGCCTTTGAAATTTTATTTTTGAATTTGTAAGACCATTTTTTTTGTTGGTTCCAAAGGGAATGTTTAAGATGTTGAGAATGATGGTTTATGGTGTGGGTGGAGAGGTGTTGGCAACAATCTTACGACAAGGATTTCTCATGGACTCTATTTTAACGTTTGTATATGACAAGGTTTCCCCCAGTATCAAGGAGGTTCCACTAACATCATTTGATTCGATAACTAAAGAATATCCAAGACCTCGATGTTTGTAATTTTACTGAATTTGTATTGGTTCTTGAATGCCTTGCTCATGTATGCCTAGTCCTTTGCCTTGATATTGCATGCTTTGATAGATTCTATTTGTGATGGGGTATTTATTGTTTTGAAAGCAAGATGCTAACCCATCATGATGTATGTGGACACTGTTACTTGGAATGTTTTCATCTGCAAGGAAGCCTGCTCTGACAAAGATAGATGATCCTAATTGATAGGAGAGCTTAGCTTCATTGTCATGTTGGAAATATTTCTGACTGATACCTTTGGTTTGATCTTATCACATGTTAGGTTCATATGATTCTAGTGGTTCTTCCAAGTCAATGTTGAATCCATCATTATGGTCAGTGTCATAGAATCCAATAAATTCAGCTATAACATGGTCATTTGCAAATATGTCCATAATGGAAGACTCTTTTTCTAGAGGAAGATCGTCTATGAGTCTAATGGAGGCAACTGTCTCATCCTGGAAAGTGTCGATAGTCGGGGCCTGAATAGGGTTGTCAAGTTTTCACAAGGTGAGAGCATAATCACCTACCATTTGCAAACACAATAAAAAAAAGTAGAAAAACATGTCATTTTATGTGCACCAAATATAAATGTGTACTAATCTAAAAAAAACAAGCACAATGTTTGGAAGCGAGTCTTCGACACTCAAACTTGCAAAAACACAAGTTAAGAGTTTTATCCACCAGTCTTGGACCCACAAAATGTGACTGCCACACACTGCAAACTAAGGTTAGTAACACAAAAACCTATGCTAGGAAGAATGCAAAAAAGAAAACCAGAATGATTGGAAAAACCAGAAAGTAAATAAAAAAGAGTAGAAAAATAGAAAAACCTGAATGCCAAAAAGAAGAAAATGTTACCAGGCAAATGCATCACTCTATGCTGCAAATGTGGCTTGGTAGTTCAGATGTGGCTTGCCAGACTTCGATTGCAGCACATCATAGCGATTGCGGTGTTTAAGCTTTCCAATGCATCACAATGCATCAAATGTGTCATGATAAAAGACAAATGTGGCGTTCTGTACCTGTACCTACAAAAAAAACACAAAAAACTAAAACCGTACAAAAACTATAGAAAAAAATAAATGTGTCGAGTTCATGTTAGGTTCACCAAATGTATCTAAGGGTTAATTTTAGGTATATTAGATGTTAGCATATAAAATCATATAAACCCAAATATCCTATCAAGAACAATGAAAACTTAAAAATAAGAACAATTATACCTATCATTCGTAGGAGTTTTAATGATTCACCTTAATAGTACCTTCTAACTTGTGGATGGTTGCCCTTACATTGAACGTGTGAGAAATTCTTTGAATATGCCGATGTCCTACACAAGCTTTGAAGGATTTAAAATAAATGTCTATGCCTATGCCTATGACAAAATGATTCTAAAATGCCAAATAACTCTAAGCATTAATGTGTCAGAATCTCAAAATTCTTGTGTCTAATCCAAAAATGAGAGCAAAATAGCATTTTATAGAAAATGCAATTTTGAATAGACAGAAGAGATCGACTTTCGACATAGACCTAAAATCAGAGGACAAGATTTAATCTGATAATCCCTAATTAGGGTTAGGGAAAAATCCTTAAATGAGTGGCCGAGATGTCATATGAGAGAATCGAATCAACGGTGGAGAATAGTTGAGATAATTAATTAGAAAAATAAAGATTTTCGAAAATCAAGAAGATAAAGACTGCCTAATTTGTGAGATTTGAAAAGTCAAGAAGATAAGAGAATTGAAGATCAAATTTGAAAAATCAAGAATCTACTCGATTACTTGATTTTTGGAAGACTATTACCATTTTGAATTAAATTAATTCAAAATATGGGTTTTATGAGATAGTAAATAATCAATTTTTAGATTATTTACTAAAATGAACTGACAGTTAAGAATATGAAATCAATTTAAATAATTAACTTATTTAAAATAAGAGAAATGTTAAATTAGGTAATTAAATAATTAAGATAGTTATTTAATTGAGAGGATATGATTAGTAATTAAATAAATTAATAAATTCATTTAATTATGAGAATTAGTGACATATTAAATAAATAAATGAAATTCATTTATTTACTAATAAGGAAAAATAAATGAATAAAGTTAATTAAATAAATTTAGAAATTTATTTAATTAGAGGAAGACTTAGACAATTAATGACGTATTTAATAAATAAATAAAATTTATTTATTTATTAATCACGAAGAATGAGAGGACATGAATTAATTAAATAATTATGAATTATTTAATCAATAGTCAAATGTGGACCAAGGACATAATTAAATGTCATAATTATGCTAGGAAAAAAGTGGTAAAAATGGAGCTTGCAGGCCTAGGTCATTTTTTAAGTCTCTACACAAGTCACTAGGTTGAAGGAAATAGTCAAATGCATCTCCCAAGCCTAGAATCCATCATGCTCTTTGTTGAGGGTGATTTTGATCACATGCAGTGTGTTAGGAAATAAGGGTTTATTACCTCTCTTGAAAAGTATTGAGAACTATTCCAATGTTCCTTTTTGGTTCTAGGTCTTGACTATGTGGATAGCACAGTTGGAAGATCAATGTAACTTCACGAGGGGCTCTGGAATTTAGATAACTAGAAATTTATATACAATTGCAAAGATAATCTTAATAGCTTAATAGTAGATTAAATTTCAAAAAATACCAAATTAGGAAAATTAGTTTACTTCTCTTTTAGTATAAAGTATGAATCATTTATAAATAAAGTGAAAAAGTAGAGTAACAAGGAATAATATAAATCTATTTTAATCAGACAAAGGCATCAAGCAATATATCAATCCGGTCTACATATTTAAACAAGATATTTTGAAACAACCATTAATAGGTAATAGCATTTACACATTCATGATTAGTGAAGGGAAATCTTCAAAGGAAACATAAACACATAAGATTTTTGAATTTAATTCAACCAGAATGTCATCAATCACACACAAATCTAGGACAAAATCCTACTTAATTCCACAAATTAAACTCAAATCTCATCAATTTAGCAATTGTAATTATAACAAAATACTCATGCCATCACCATGACACTGAATCCAAATGCATGCAATATAGGCATAATCCTTAAAAATGTAAATTAACTCCACACCATAGCCAGTAGACAAAATTCGACATCGAGATTGTATTTATTTGTGATTGCAAAACTTACATAAGAATTCAAACCCCTTGGAATGATCTAGAATTCAAACATTTATAGAAAACTAAGTATCATAATTATGGATTTGAGGTAAAAGACAATTGGAACTAACTCCAGTGCCTGAGTCTTAACTTGAAATAGAACTAAAATTAAAACTTTAAAATAATAAAATTGAGTTGGGCACCCCTATTACAGTTGAGTCTATTTGCCAAATTTAGGAAAAGCGTAAAATAACTAAAATTAAACTAAATTAAACTGAAATCCATGAGTTCAGCTCTAAAATTTCATCTCCCTTTTCCTTTAGCACATGCTTTACCCTCATCATAATTATCATGCATGTCTTTAACAACTTCTAATTTGGCGTTGAACTGGAAAAAAAAAAAAAGAATTTGTTATTGTTACCTGATTTTTAGCTTTCAGCTAAAAATTAGGTGACTTAGCGTTTATTCTTTTGTGTTTCATTTAAACATTAAAATATACATCATATTCTGCTAAGTTCATTAATGTGCATATGAGAGATTGTCAAAACAGATTGCATTTATTTCAATTTTGTAATTACAGAAAAATAAGAAAGAGAACCAATATGTATTGCAAATGTAATCTTTATTGATAATCATGTGTATAATGTCCCTCACAAGCCAAGGGACTAGCTATTCTAATGCTTATAAAGAATAGATTATACACATATAGATAACATAAAGGAAATTGCATATAAAATGAAAAGGGACCCGTCATTGCCTAGTGGAATGACGAATCCTATTGGCTTGGCCTTGCATCATCTCGATCCTTCCCATTGCTTTGATTTCATTTGAAACCATCCTCACTACGCCTAGGTTTCCTGCATTGGATAAAGCAATGTTGTTAGATCAATGAAAGGTCCCTAATCAAAATATATGAAAAATATCCATAAATGTGTAATCTGATGTCTACAAGCATTAAAATAGCAGCATACCATAAGTGTTTATGAAAACAAGAAAGGAGTAATCAAACACACCTATGATATGCTTTGTTTATCTAACTGGTATGTTCCTTGTGAAGATTTAGGGAAAGTCTTTGTTACTATTTTAATTCAACTAATTGCAACATGTGGGGTAAAATGTGGCTCCCACGAGGGTAGAGCTTAGCATGTTGCCCTTTGATATTTTAAGAGGGATAGGAAATTGAGCAACTTGACCAAATCAATGATAAACATGCTATTGATGCATTAAATCAATATGGAATCACACCAGTTGATCAACTTTCATTATCAAATTCAAAAGATGTAACACATAATGTGAGTTGTTAAGAAATTCATACTTCATATTTTCACAATGAATCAATCAATATGTTGCCATCATGTCAAAAGGAAGGTGTACTTTATTGGATATGTCTTTCAATCTTCTTAAGTGGATCCAATATCCATTTTATTAAAAAGAAGTAAATGATTTCAGTGATGCATCAAGTTCAATTATAGATGCATCAAGTTCAATTATGCATCTATTAAAATAATGAAGGAGAAATCAAGTCATGCCTGAAACCATCATGAGGCATGTGGCGCAGCAAGAAGGAACAAAGATAATCATGCATTTTTGCATGAAAGACACTGTCTAACTCATCTCATCTCAATCCTATTGGACAACCACACATCACCTAGGATGGTGAGCTTTCAGGTCACCAACATAAGTGACATATGTCTACCCACTAAGATTAAAGTGAGTATATAGTGTTTAGTGGTTGCACAAGAACAAAAAGCCTTAGATGTTTGTTTAGACCAAGTAACAAACCTTTGGGGGCAGTAAGTAATTGTTAGGGAAATCATGAAGATTGGGGTAGCCCTAAAGAAAGAATGCATGCTACTTCTCATGGTGATGGGATGGGACAACAACAATCAAAGAAGCATATGGGACAGCAAGAATCAATGGGTAGCTCTTTGTGTGACAAGAGTCAATGACAATAAAGCAAAAGAACATGGTGTTAAGATACAAAAAGTCTACATGAACTCAAAGAACTATACACTATTCACATTGAACAAATCAATGACCATTCACTCAACAAAGGCATGAAACAACCACTTGATGCTTTAGGACAACAAGGTCTAAAAGACAATGTATTTCATAATACAATGAATAAAATGAAATCAAATCACTTCACAATATCAATGCATTTCAAACAATGTCTTCCAATGGAGCAGCCCCTGAGCATGATCATAAAAAAATCTATGTAAAGAGAATTCATTTCACAAAGTATGCCAACACTTGAACAATTTAAAGCATTACTGACAATCAAGAGATGCAAGATAGTGCAAAAAAATGAAGCTCACATTCAAATCACTAGCCATATACATCAAGTAATCATACCAAAGGAAACAATGTTAAAAGACGCTCAATTTGAGAAGAAAAAGTTATTGAACTTGTTTTTTTTTTGTATCTAGGATAACCATCTTTCTTTCATATGTATTGTTGCTTTTCAAATAGTTAAGTGGGTTGTTGCCGCAATGCTTTTATTTAAGAACAGAGCAAGCATGTTGAACATGCAATATCAATTGATTAGTCCCAAAGGATACAATCTCATGGTGATGGGATGGGACAACTAATGGAAACAAGCAATCTATGTTTTTACAAGATCAATTGAAAAAATGAAGAATTGGGATTGCATTCAAGATTTCTTTTATATTTTGTAACATGGAAAGTCTAAATGCAATGACAAACTCACTGGGGCTTGTGAGAGCTGGTCATGCCCACAAAAGGATATAAAAGTCACAACAGAACTAAACCTAGGAATTGGACATTCCAACAGGCAACTAACATCTTCTCATGGTTGTTCATTTACTTTATCAAACCAGGGGACGTATACTTGAAACGGAACAACACGGTATGTGCACTAAGAACTAGTTTCCAGTCACCATCTATAGAAAACAAATACTTAAAATAAGTGTAACGCAAAGCTTTCTAACTCAAACACAACCCAACTAAAACAAAAACCATAACAACTATTATTAAATGACAAACTATGAACTGGCCTTATGCTACATGAACAATACAAGGCTGAGTTTGTGTTGAAATCTACAAAAATAGATTCTAACTAGTAGTCAACATGAAATGAATAGTTAACTACAACAACTTGCTACAGAATACTTACTAAGTGGGCCCCCTTAGCAAGTATCAACTAGATTACACAAGAAGTTGACTCAAAGCTTCATCAAATTTTATTCATATTCAGAACCAGGATACATCGATTACTCTGTTTAGAAATAAAACTTTAACACAGAACTCTATTGCTTATTTAACTTAATTTCAACTCATACTGTTTCATCCTCGTTCACTCACATAGGAGGAATGGTTATTTAAATGAAAAAGACAACAACCTAACTAACAGAGGAAGTCGTGATCATAAATACATTCTGAATCTGCAGAACAGATATTCATAAATGAAAGTCTATCTGCTCGACATGACCTAGAGAAAATATAGCATTACACACTCCCTAGATCAAAGGACCATTAAAGCTCCTTCCCAAAGATTCGGTCAAAGAGTTATTACTGGAACAACTTCTTCAACGGAGCCAACTTCTTCAACGGAGCCAAGATTCTTTGCACTTGATCAACTTCTGCTCCCTCCAACAACCTGCAATAAGTGACAGAGGCGAAGGAAAGCATACACACAAGTGACATGACATCCATTCATTAATCACATGTTAATCCTATTCCATTATCCAAAATCATAAGCATACATCAGCCATGCAGGAGGTCAAAAAGGTAATTAATAAAGTTTGTCAAGCTACATGAATATGGAATTCATTGCTACAGGATACCACCCGAAAAGTCTTAAATCAATAGGTTTAAATAACTATTAATAACAAAAGTAAGAGTATCAAAAGTTCAAACTATGAGCATATTTAAGGCTCATCAAGAGCCAAAGTAAAATCACTTCAAAGAATAATGATGTTTTTAAGACCACAATAAGGAAACACATAGATCAATTATGTATGTGGCAGAGCATCCTAGGTGTCAAAGCACCATAATGTAATGGGCAGTGAACAATGATCTCACAAGTGGGCAGTCAGTTAAGTGTCAAGCTTGCACATGTTGTTGGATTTCAGCCATTGGATACCAACAAAGGATGCATTGAGTGTAACACAATAATGCAATACATCATGTCTTGCATTATTCTTCAATTTTTAATTCCAAAGAATGCTACAAGAATTCCATGATCGACAATATGATCCCTTCCCAATTCATTGCAAACTTGGAGTTTCAATGCAAAATAGGGGTCATCTCTACATCTATGGTGTTGACATTTCATGATACTATTCACAAGTGACGCAAAAATGCATGACAACCTTGCTAATCTCACAAAAGAATAAACATATGAAGCTACTATAGATTACAAGTGGGACTTGAATTTCAATGTTGCATTTATAAAATACAAGCACCTTGTCATGATAGCAACCTAGTAAACAAATCAATATTCAAGCATGTGTAAACATGATGGGAAAATTGGAGATGGCTTGGCAATTCCTTTATGAAATGAAAGAAAACAGGAATTTGCACCAGAGGATGCAACATATACAATCATGATTGGTGCTCTTTGTAAGGTAAATAAACTGGATGAAGTTGTAAAGTTGTTTGAGAAGATGGAAATCATGAGAATGATTCCATGTGTTTTGCATACAACACATTGATATTAGGATTTGGAGCTTCTGGATGAAATGACCTAGGAAAATCTATTCCCCAATTCAATCACAATGAATATAATTATTAATAGATTTTGCAAGGGAAGGTTGAAAATTTTTAACAGCGCAAGCACATTGAGGAGAACACAATAAATGTAGTGATGTAAAATGTATTCAAATAGAAAATAGAAGGAATAGTAACTTTATTTGAGCACAGTGGCTTAGTAAGAGGGCCTTCTAACTGACTATCATGAGGAACTTTTTTGAGTTCAAATTCAAAGGAATCATTAAGGCCAAGTCAAATTCAAAGGAATGCAAACCCTCAGGCTTGAAGGTTATCTTTTAAGAGGAAAATGCAAGATTACATACCCCAGGTGCATCATGGGGTTTCTATTCTAAAAAATGCTAAATATAATAAAATGTAGCAAATCTAGGTTGTTATTCATGGCCACAACATAAAATGCAAAAAATCTAAAGCGCCCAGATTGCATCATGAAATACTTTCACAAAGTGAACTGAAGATTTTAAAACATATTTCACTTCTTTCAGTCGTGGCCTAAAATGGAGGATTTCTTCACAAAATTAAAGAACCCACTTGGGGTTTCATATGGAATGCAAAATACAAAGAGTTTTCCTTCTCAATGAGAAAAACCCATCTAGGTTTCTATAGAAACTAAAAAATTCAGAGATATTGAACACATTTCATGGTATTCATTCTATAGAAAATGCCATTTAAAAGAACCCAGTTCACATTCTTGGTTGCAACCTAAATGTTCAATTTTCATCACAAAACAACAAACCCACTTGGGGTTTCTTTATTTCAACTTCTAATGTAGAGAAAAGCTTTTTTTTTCATTTTGATAATGGAAAATCCTTCGTTCGATATTTCATTCACTGAAATGAAGGAGAAAATCATGACTTGGGTCTGGTAAAAAATCTTACCTGAGTTTTTCACTCATTTTCCTTTGTTTATGCAAGCTTTTGTCACTTAAAAATCCTTTATTCAAGCTTCAAAGCTTCAACAATGGTGGCTAAAGCAAATGAAAAACTCATAGAGAAGAAGTGAAAAAATAATATGATCAGAAGTATGCTTATGGCCACAGCCTTATCTCACAAAATAGCATTCAAAAGATGTGAGAAATACAGTTTTAATTCACAAAAATGCTTTAACTCAGTCTTCCAATGAAGAAATCACAAATTTCAATCAAGAAATATGCCAAGAACCAGTTACAAAATCATGTTTTCTATTCATTCAAAGAAACCCTCATGGTGGCCAAGTGAGAATCCTCCAAAAGTTCGAAGCAAAATGAATGTAATTCTTGCCTTTTTCCCATCTTTTGTTTAGGGTTAGAAACCCTATGGAGGCCAATGGGGATTTTTTTTTCCTTATTTTAAAAAATTGAAACACATTTTAATGTGTTATGTGGTCTTTAAAGTAAGGTTTATGATAGGCACTTTTTCCTTATATTCATCTTGAACACCATGTGTATTGCTTTAAAATATAAGTCCCCAACCATGTGTCTTTGACCTTTGAAACATATAATGCCTTGAAAAGTTTAAAATATGCCTTCTAAGGAGTGTGCAATCCCTTTATGCTCATATAGGTCAAATTATGGGCCTTTTGTTTGCCTTGAAAATTAGGAGGGCTATTGACTAAGTCATGGTCATGTCATTCTTGGCTTTCAAATGTAGAAGTGAGGGTGGTGAAAATTGAGCAAATGCCTTGGAGGATAGTTTTTTAACTTTTGCTTGAATTATTTTACAAGCATTTAGTGTATCATTTAGTTTGCATTTTGTCAATTATAAGGCATTGTTTAAGCGATTTGTAAATCACTTTTATGATTTTTATTTAATGCAAATGTAATGTAATTCAAGGAGGTGGTGGGGCATTTTGCATTCTATTTTAAAATGTGAAATAGTTTGATTAAGTGATGTATTATGAACCACTAAATCATGTTATTATTTTGAATGCAAATTAGAGTCTTTTATTTTCAAAAAGCACCAAAATTATGTGTTGAATACATGTGTGAAGACCAATGATGACTAGCAGGCATGAGGTGTGTGTGAGAGGTTGTTTTGACTGATTTGAGAGGAAAAGGGGTTGTTTGGAGGCATTTTGGTCACATTTTTAGTGTGACTATTGACTTGGCTTGACTTTGCTTCATGTGGAGGACAATTTGGAGGGTTTCTAGAAGGTTCTTTTTGGCCATTTCTACTGCATCTAACCAGAACCTTCTAGATGGACTATTGTGTGAGGAGTTGGTTGTTTTTTGCTTAAGTAACTTCAATTTTGGTTATTAAAGTTAGTTCTTTCTTTCCAACAGAGTGATAGCTTGTATTTGGAGTTATCTTTTACAGTAGGAGTAGTATTGTAACTTAGATGGACTTGTAATGGCAGTTGAGTACTTTGAATAAATGAAATTGAACATTTACCTTCTCATTTGATGTTTTATTGTGTGTTATTAGTGATTGATTAGATTATTTGTGAATTTTACCTTTCCTTATAGTCCTGTCTCATGGTTAAGTACCTATTTAGCAAAAAATACATTGTTACAGGTTATAAGTTGTGTTAGTTAAAGAAAGTGTTGTTAGTTGTGAAATTTTCTTTTCCTTCTAGGAGTTCTACTAGAAAACCTCCTTATAAATTACTTATGTGAAAATGCATGTGAAAATGAGCTGTGTGAACAAGGTTTTATGTCATTTTTTTGAATGTGAATAGGTTGTTTATAGGTCTTAGTCAATTTTTTGGTGTATCACCCTTAGTAGTTTCAGTTAATGTTTATTTTCATGCATCTTTTACCCTCTTCCTCAGAAATCATTAGTTTAGGTGACATCAAAAGGGGATCCAACCCATAATCTGGAGGTCTTCTTTCAAAATAAGACACCCACAACCTAAAATCAATCTCATGTTAGTCCAAATTTATTGAGTGCTTTCACAGCTTGGCAAGGGGTGCAAATTTGGCCAACTAACAGTTATCTTCAAGAGTGGTATCCAAAACACTTCAAACACCCATAGTCAAGAATAAAAAACTCTTATCTTGTCTCAAGTTTACTTAGCAAAGTTTTCGGACCATGTTGGTATTGTCTCATTCATTCTTTCTATAGACGGCTGCTTATGAAACTAAATTTTGACCTTTTGGTCAAAAGAAACCCTTTCGATCTGTTGTTGTATTTGAGAAAATCCTCCAACTCCTCTTGAAGAGATTGGAGCTTCACTTTCTTGTTGGCCATGTTGTCTATACCTTCCTGGGTAACCTTTCCTTGAATCAAATTTTGCAATTCTTCAACCACTCTCTCAGGTTCTCTTATCAATGAAGGGTTTTCCCAAAATGTGTATCCCAAATCTTCTATAATATTTTGGATGTCACTCATTTCCTTCTTAGCCTAACTCCTATCATTATTCATCTTATTCTTACATCCATTCAAAATATCCACCCAGAATTCAAATGCTCTTACCCAAATAGGAATCAAAATTTGTTCTCCTTCCTCAATTACTAAGGCCTTAAGCAATTCTTCCTCTTTAGTTTCATTAATTTGGTGGAGAATTGGAATTTATTCTTCCCATATAAAAAGTTACTCATTGACACTTATAGAGATTTGGTAAGCATCATTATTCTCATCACTAATAGCATAGTATGTTTTGACAATTTGTTTCAAAATGGACTCTACCAACTCCAAGAAGTTCTCTTTCCATTGTTGCACTATTGGAATCCATTCATCATGGTCAAAAGGCCCAATTTCACCTTTCAAAGAAGCTTAAAGCATAGACTCAATATCTTTATCATCTATGGTCCCAATAAGCTTACCGAGGTATGTAGTTAGCTGCTTAACTTGAGATCTGAGCTCACCTTTAGTGTTCTCATCCTTCTGCATCCTCCTCAAAATAGCATATATTGACATCTACAAGCCTTGCTGCTCACCTTCCCTAGTTTGTACTCCCAAATCTACTTGATGGATTGGTAGTCATCTAGTGTCATTTCAGATTCTAGCTTATCCACTAGAGGAACTACTATCTCAATTGTTTTGTTTCCATGCTCATCCATAGATATAGTATAAATCCTTCAAGCCCTTTTCCTTCTTCCAAGAGACTGTAAATCCTTTTATATGACTATTAAGCTTGGCTCTAGAGTTTCTACATAACTCCTATGTCTCTTCTTAATAGTCTGATTTAGCCATGCCAGTATAACAACAAAGCTTTCTCTAGGTGGTGTAGAAATTGTTTGTATTTCTTGAGAGGCACCAATATTCACCTTAGGCTCCCTTTGAGTTTTCTTTTCTTCTTCTTGAACCCTCTCTTGCAAAACCTCTCCAACCTGAGGTCTCTCCTTAGTATATTTCTCTTCTTGGGTGGCTTCCTTTTCAATCTCTACTTGTCTTAATACGCCCTCTTAAGCAATATGCTCCTATGTGTGAGATATTTCTTTATTTACTTCTTCTTGGGGCACTTCCTCTACATTAATATCAAGTTGAACATTATCAAAAACACCTCCAACATCCTTAAGCACTTCCTCTTCTCTGACAGGCTCATTTTCAACCTCTGCTTTCTCAACAATAGTCTCAATAGGGACTTCTTCTCCAAGGAGAAATCCACCTATAGGAAGGGAAGGAGTTGGAAATGGATGCTAAGGTGGTGGTACAATATTTTTTTATCTAGAGGTGGAGGATAACTTTGCAATGGAGATTCATGAGGAGGGGAAGAGGAGTAAGCTTGTTCAACTTCCTATTGGGCTACCCTTTCTCTAGTTTCCACCCTCATTCTCCTTCTTCTATAGATATTTTCTCCTTCTAGCTCATCTTCTCCCTCTAAAGCAATGTTAATGGGCCCTATTTCTTTCTCTTTCTTTCCTGCTTCCTTAGTAGGTCCACTCTTGTATTTCTTCTTAGTTGCAACGGTGATAGAGAAAGGTTTTTCATGCTCCTTTTTCACAATTACCTTGGCTGAAGTATCTCCTTCCTTTTCCTCAACCACTTTTTGCTTCTCTAGAGGTTTGGACATGGAAAAAGGTGTAGTCATCTAGCATTGAGAATGTGCCACCACTTGTTGATACCTGATCTTTATGTTGTCATTTTCCTTAACTAAACAATCTATATTGAAAATAGGAATGTCAAAGATCTTTTGGGTAGCATAAGTGGGGTCCCAAACCCTTCCATCCTCCACTTGTTCTTTAGGGATCCTGACCTTCAAGCAATGTCTCATCAAAAATATTATCAACTGGAAATAGTCTTTCAACCTTACTTTAAACTCTTCTTCATAGTTTTCCTAGTGATCTTCTAGTTTGGGCTCATGGATGAAATATAATTCTCCCATTACTTTGCTTGTAGTCCCAATGGGTTCAAATATTCCTTGAACATCATTGTACCAATCAAATTTATACCTAGACATTTCAATCTCTACACTCTTTTCATTCAACATATTGGCACAAGAATATACTCCTATTTGAATTGGGAAATGGTACCAATGTTTGTGTTTCCTATCATAAGCTATTTTACTTCAATGATTTTTTTATAGACCTCCAATAGGAGCAGCTTATCTGAAGGATACCTTGGTAGCTAAAATGGCATCTTATGGAATCCTACCACTCCGATATAAGTAAATGCTTTGTACTAGGTGAACCAGTACCCAATATCTCCAATCACTTTCAATTCCTTGAAGGAGATTCTACTAAAAAAGTATCCTTCTAGGAATCTAATTATCATGTAAATAAAGTTGTCATTCACAACACTGAAATGGTAGAAACTTTCCTCCAACTCCAACTGGGGGTATTTTGATAGATGGTGACTTCACCCAATTCATAAGAGCCTACCTTTGTGAAACTTGTAAATGAGGCTTGTGAAAATAGTAGTACACAAAGTATGATTTCATAAAGAACTTGGTGCATGCTATGGAATTGCACATTTAGTCATGGGTGTTGTCACTTATAAGGTGTGCCTAATCAATCTTCTTCTTGTGAGAAGAATTGATAATCTTCATATATATCAACATCCAAGGATAGAATTCCTTAGCATTAAGCAACCCAAATGCTTAGCTCAATAGCACAATCAAGTTTTTGACATCTTCTTTATACTCACTTCGGTGTTGTATTCTTGCCAATTTGGATGTCGAGTTTCTAGGTTTCTCCAACAAGTGATCATTTCAATGTATGTCAAGTTTTCAGTTGGAACACCATAAAATTATTTGATGGCCTTTTGCATATCAATTGACTTATATTCATTATGAGGAGGAATCTAGAAAACCTTATCCATCATCTCTACAGTCAATTCCAGAACAATCTCTCCATTGGACCCTTTTATTTTCTTGGTCATGTGGTTGTAGTGTTGAGCACATATCAATACTAGCTCTCGAGATTGCATTGTAAACAAGAAAGCAGTAGCCTCCACCAATCCAAAATTATAAAAATCCATTTCCATTGAGGTCCTAGAAGCATCATTGATTTTTCTTTTGAACACATCAATGTTAATGTGTCCCAAGTCCATGTCATTGATCTCATTATCGAGAGAAAACACATTGGAAGATGGATAGTAACCCTTGTATTGATACTTCACTTCTTTTGAATCTTTTGGAGGCATATCTCTTGCAAATACTAATACCATGTATTAACACTTTCATATTAAGAAGAGAGAACCTACAAAACAAGTCATGTTAGACCATATCAGCTTTTATTTCAAAGTTATACCTTGTCAAGCTAGAGTTATGTAAAAATTTTAAGGATCAACCTTTGGGCTTACCCCTTACTCTTTATTTTTAGCATTTGCACTTAAATATTGGATTCTTTTATTTTACCACCTTTGGGTATCAGGGATCGGAGATCCATAATACCCATTACTCATAGAATGAGTTTCCTTTGCTAATTTTCAAGCCTACCGGGTATCGAACATCGAAGATATCCTTTACCCTTTGCTCATCAATGAAATCCCTTTGAAGAACATGTTTCATCGCTTAATTGGGTGTTAGGGATCGAACTTCCCCTTTACCCTTTACCTTATTAGCAATGGCATTAGTTAAGTGGTATCTTTGTTTTGTGAAGTCCTAAAGGACTTCAGGGATTGGAGTTTGGTCTTGTGATTTAATCCTCAACCACCAAACTTATCACTATTAATCAACCTCATTTTTCTATTTTAAACCTTAGCTTTTGAATGCAAAAGATGCATCTACCATATAACAATAAAAAGAAAACACTCATTCTTGAATGTTAGGAGTTGGGGATAATCCTTACCCTTTACATCTCTATAAGCAATGAGTAAGAGGTATCACCGATACTTAATGTTTAAAAGATTTGGTAAAGGAGAACATTTTTGGCCAAGTGTTTCATTAAGTATAATTGGGGATCATGGATCAGACATACTCTTTACACTTTGAACCTCTATAAGTAACGAGTAAGAGGTATTATTGACACCCAAGAATTGAAAAAAGTTTCATAAATTTCTTAAGTTCAAGGTAATTGTCATAGGTCAAGGATTGGGGTTTTCCCTTGCTCCTTACGAATGTTCTAAGGTACGCAATAAAGGAAACTTGTGAAGTCTAAAACTAAAGTATTTTAAGTCTTAGGTCATGTTAGTGTGGGAAATTTTTTTGAAACTGAAAGGAAACACAAGTCTAATGTTCTAAAATGAAACTTTGAAAATGTTATAGGCCTATAATCGAAGGTATAGGATTTTTTCAAAAATCGAGGATCAAAATTACCCCTTACCTTCTCTACCTCTATAAGGAATTTTGTGAGAAGTATCCTTGATTCGTAAAGTCTAAAAATGTTTATCAATAAAATTCCTTCTAAGGAAAGATCGTGGTCAATGGTCAAAGTTTTCCTTTCCCTGTGTAAAAATATCTAAGGTTTAAAGCAAGGAACAACTATGATGCTTGACATCCAAAAGGTTTATTAATCTTAACTCATCCAAATTTCAAATAGGGAAAAAACCCTCAAGGATCCCTAAGGTATGACTTCCAATGATGATGTCATAAACATCATTAGTTGGCGCATCAAAAAAGAAACTTGATCTGGTAGGATAAAAAGAGCCAAAAATGGCAAGAACTGAAACCAAACATACAAATGGAAACAAACAACTCTGAATATCACTAACAAAAGAATACTAAAACTATACTGAGGAAAAGAAAGAAAAAACAAAAATAGAAAATGAAAACACAAAAGAAAACCAACAAAACCCAAACCCACAACTCAAAACCATGGAACTCAAGATAATTAATCAAAGGAAATCACAGAGCGAGGCCACGGAGATCAAATGAATTGAAAAATGTGAGAGTGGGGGAAAATGAGATGAAATTCAATAAAGTTGAGGCGACGTGAGAAAATAATGAACAAAGAAGATGAACATGACCATGAGCCAGCAATGGGCACCACAACACTTAACGCTTCAATTCCAAAGCACGAGCTAACCATCGACTACAATGACAAACTCTTCAACGCATGAAAGTTTGTAGAGCTTGACCAAATAAAATTTTATCAAATATGTATTTTTGAAGTGAGAAGAAAACCTTACTCAACATCCACATAATTCCATAATAATCGAGCATTTAATATAGGTGGAATGGCATTTACTTTGGGTGGCATAATTTTAAAATCTAGCAACATTCATTAAATTTGAAGAGATACATTATTAAATTTGATACAATTGGGATATTGCTTGATAATACTTGACGTGACATGCACACAAAATGATGCACCATGACCAAAAATCATAGGTCAAGTATGCGCAGGAGGGAAAAAGCCAAATGATGATGCCACATTGTCACTAAGGCAAACAAACACTGTCCACAAGGAAAAAGGTCTAGCGTTGGGCCTGAAAAGGAAGGTATACCCTTCCTAGGAAACTTGACACATGAACCCTCAAGACAACAAAAAGAAAAGGAAAAATAATAGGGAAAAGAGGGAAAAGAAAGAAAGGAAACACAAGAGAAACAAAACCAAGCAAAAACAAGAAAAAGAAGAGGGACCCCCATTTTTCCAAAAGAAAAAAGGGGTGTGAGATCGAAGACATGACAAATAGCAACCAACAAACAAAATGCTCAAAGAGAATTTTCATCCTCAAATATTTTCAACAAGTTTAATTTAAAAGATGGCACAAATTTAATGTTAAACAATAGATTCAACATCTATCCCTAATATTGAGCCAATTTATCCTTTCTCAATATATTCTTATGAATCTCAAAGTGTGTTCATGTGGTTCATTCCTTCATAAAGCAAGTATCTATGAAACATAATAACCAATGGATTAAGATCATTTATTTGATCTTACCTTTATCCCAACTACTTTATTAAACTTTATTTCTCTCTTTTTATAGAACTATAGTTGGTGTGACTTGGGCATAGCTCCACTACCAGCCAAGCATCCATAGCCCTAATAGATATACCTCTGATTCCCTCAAACCTAGCTCTACTGCCAATCAAGCATCCATATCCCTAGTAGAGGTTATTTGAATCACCCCTTTTGCATTACTTCATTTTTTTAATTTCTTTTTGCATTTCAAGGCTATCACCTAGTGTTGGGTTGGGAATCATAGTGGTCACTAAGAAAGACAACACCCTTTTGATTTTTTTGAACCTAAAAATCATTATATGATGCATAGCATCATAAATAACACCAACAACAACATCATTTCTTTAAGGGAATTTCAATCCCAATAGAATCAGGAGAAGATCAAATACAAAACACCAAAAATTCTTTACTCTTTCACCAAAATCTTACACAATTCCACTTTTTTCTTCATCCTAAAAATTTACAAACTTCAAGGCATCAAGTTAGTATTCCATTTTGACAAACCATACTCCAAATCAAATCATGACCTTTGAAGACAGTCCCTTCATGCACCATGACCATTAGTGTCTCTACAAAATTTTAACAAGTTTCAATTCAACAACCCACATCATAACACACCAAGAAATCACCAACTTACTCATTCACCAAGGCAACACATTTTTCTTACCAATTACCAAATCTTTAGACATCTCTAATCGTATTATCATGATAGATGCAAAGCAACCATACCTTTGTTCCTTAGACTATCCTTTCTTCTATCAAGTCATCATTCAACACTATCAAGTATATTGAGAACACAACTCCTATACCTTCAACTATGTCTTCTTACTTCATCCAATCATAGAATCACCTGTAACATTACTATTTGACAGAACAATCCACATATGCTACTACAGAACTCTGTTATATAAAGACTTCAATTGCAAGTACTCAAATTTCTATTTTACACTACGATTCCTCACTGTCCAAGTATCAAAACAACATATCTCATTTCTAGATCCTATCCAGGCATCCATACATCCCTGACACCATCAATTAGACAACATTATCCTAGAACCAAACTCACAAGTCACTATTAGGATAGACTTCTATACTATGAGCAGTCAAGGTACTACTTCTCAATGAGGCATTCATACCCTAGATCGGGTAAATCTCACAATCCATAAGCGATTTCCAAGCACCAAATGATTCTTTAGACATATCTTACTATCCACTTCAACAAAACAAAAGGCTTACAGTGACTGCCCCAAAGAAAATCATCAGTTTCTCATACTATATGCCTAAAAAAGCTACTAGAGTAGGTTTGTTTTACAAAGGAGACCCCTCTTACATTACTCCCAAACCCTTATCAACCTCAAATAGTCATTAATAATTCCTCAAAATTCATGATTTCACCATTTGTAAGGACTGAAAACCATAAAAACAATATAATCCACTAAACC
>VDFB02000003.1:696182703-696389886 GCA_007258455.2 Sequoia sempervirens
ATTTGATACTTTAAAGTAATTTCTCATAGAATGGTGTTTAGAAATTTATTTAAAGTGGGGGCATACATTGGCATTATTCTTTTGCATTTCAATTACAATTCATATTTCATTGTGTGGTTTTCTTACACCATGTGATGCGTCTTTCTCTTCGTGGTGACATTTGGAGTGATGTCCTTCAAGAGTGTGATCTCTTTTAGCATATTATATTCCTCTTAGTGGTAATTCCAAGCGGGGTGCATTCCCTAAGTTGTGAATCTTCTATTCCTTGATTGGTCCTCTCTTGAAGACATTAGGCACAATGTTCCTGAAATTGAGACTTTACATGAACTAAGAAAAACCACTTTGAATGTAACATTACACTATTACATATAACCATTATATGGCCACCTTGCATAACACACTTTTCTTGCCTACAGAGTCATCTTGTTTGTTCATGGGTGTCTAGCATACGAAGTTTTGCTTACGTCATAAATCATGATGTTCATGTTGTGTGGAACCTTATCAAAGTTATCAAGAGTTATAAATTTGGTATGGTTAGTATGATGAGAAGCCTAAGCGAGGGCATGCCTTTCTCATTTTGCGGTGAGAGTAGGTAAATACTAGCATGACTTTCTACCTATGCTACCCTTTTTGGATACTCACCTAGTGGACAACCTGAAGTTCCATTACCTCAAAGTGAGTGCACTTTTTTGGATAAATAGCTTACACCCGGTCCACATTGTGTTGGACATACTATCAAGGCTTGATCCACCCTTTTTTTATTTCTTATTTTACATTGTATTTTTGTATCTTTTTGTTGCTTCATACACCTTTCACATGTGTGTTCTTTTGTGCCTATGTTGGTTTGACATAGGATCTTGATCTTGGGGGCTTGCACAACCCTCTTGATCATTCATTCTATCTCACTAGCATTGATACACTTGAACCCATATTGATGCTTATTTGTATACTTTAGTGTGAGTTTAACATAAGGTCATCCTCTCACTGAAGTGGGCTCAGCTAAATGTAGTGTAGAAAAATGTATCCCTTTTCATTTTCACAATTGTTTAGGTCCTCCCTCTTGAAATATGGCTTAGTCATGCCTTAATTGGTCCTATTTTACATCCACAAGCCTAGTAAATTGCATTTTTCTAAGGAGAATCTTGACTTTTAATAAATGACACTTCATAATTTAACATTTTGGTTATGTTCCAGATTTAGGGATCTAGAACTCATACGCTCAATGGGGCGCATGGGTCCTCCCTAGGTTTGGGTCGTGAAATTTAAATGTCATATAAAACATGACACTTTTTAAGGTACATGTCCAAAGTTTTAGGTCCTGGGACTCATACACCCAATTGGGCATATAAGTCCCCCTTTAACCTAGGACGTATTTTAATTTAAATTCTTGGCAGGATTTTGTTTTCCTTAGTTCCAATTTCTAAATGTCGACTTGTAGTGTTGTAATTTTGGGAAATTAAGCATAAACATGTATAAATATAAGGTTATTTCATATAGTTTCATCTAAGATTTCAAGTATTCAAGTCCTAATAGAAAATTTATGAGATCAAGAGTCCACAAGAGCAAAACATCAAGAATTTGGAGCAACACTCAAGATTCAAGCATCATGTCAAACGCTTCATGCATCATTTGTGTTTATGAGCAAAAATTTGTGTAGGTTTCATGATTCAAGTAAGTATTCAAGAAAAAGTTTCAAGCATTCAATCAAGAGTCAAGATCCACATTCATGCTAGCCATTTCACACAAGTTTGCAACCTTCATTTCAAGGGTTTGGTGAGTTGTAACATTGCATTTGTTCATTCATCATTCCTTCCATTCATGTTTCATTTATCATTAAGGTTTAATTACCAAAACATGGTTTGACCAAGGCAAACCCCCATTCCCCAACAAAACAACATTTTCATCCCTCTTGATGTGTGTTTTTAGATCTAGGTGAATTAGAGCTTGAATATCCTTTGAAGACAAAATTGCAAAAATGTGAAATTTGTCAAGAATTTTCATCTTCACGGAAACTCACCACATACTAGAATTTTGACTTTCAAGGTTTGAAGGTTGGACAAGAAGGAAGCTAAAGAAGATCACTAGAGGCTACAAAAACATCATTTCAATCCTTGTAGGTGGACCTATATGCCCAGTTAGGTGTATTAGTGTTGATAAGGCCTTTTAGCAGTATTCAACAATGTTGGATCTGGGTTTGAAAGATTTAGAAAGATCCTCAAAAACCCTATAGGAGGACTTATATGCCTAGTCTAGCATATTAGTCCCAGTGCATCCCTAAAAGTCAATTTTTTGAGTTTACAAACCTTGTTTTGGCATCTTCATTTCACCAAATACCTCACTGTTCCATTCATTTTATCAGTCTTAGTTCATATTTTAAAGTTCCTAGTTTACATAATGAATTTTCATTCCTACTTTAGAAGTATTATTTAATGGTGAGCCCCCGTCCAATTACACAAGGAACCCACTAGATTTCTCAATTGAGTTGATTCGCCAAAGGTTTGATAGTTACTTGGTTGAGGGATCTAGTTTCCTAATGAAATAAGGAGAAATATAGAGGCTTATCATAATTTCACTTTGGTAAACACTCATATCCAACTCACCTCCTTCTTTTTTCTTTATTTTAGATATTACATGATGCTCTAGAGTCTACCAAAAATTGTGGACATTTTTCCCAAACGTACACAATGTCAATAAGAAAGGGGGAATTTTTATTTTACCCCTGAAAATAGTAGCCATGGCACAAGGAGCATTAAAGACCAATCCTTTATCCTTCTGAATGGGAACGCAAAAATTTCAAGTGGAGTTACCTAATGATTTTAACAATGCTTCCTTTTTGGTTGGGAAATTTTGCAACATGTCATTGATGGATACATTTTCTTTTATTTTTTAAATCAACATCATTGTATTTCTCTTCATTCAAATTGAGGGTCTAGAGGAGTTGGATGTGAGCTCGATGGAATCCCATCAATTAAAGGTTTTGTTCTATTCCTCATATTGTAGTTGTTCCTATTGTATTGAAAGGCTAGGATATCCACACTTTCTAGTTCATTTTCATTTTTGAATGGAAATGTGAACTCCTCTTCTTAAGCAAAGTTTCTTGGGTTAGTATCATAGGAATCTACCATCATAGCATTCATGCCACTAGTAGAGGTTTGAGAATTACCTTGCATTAGCAAATAAATCTTCTACATGTCTAGGCAATTGGTCTCACTATGGTCATATGTTTCATGAAACTTAAAATGCATGTTATCTACAAGATCTACAACATTAGCACCATCTAGTGAACTAGGAACGCCTCCATTGTTAGGTCATGTGTTCCAAGTTTGGTTGCCTCTCTAAGGGTTAAATCCTTTGTTTTGAAAACTTTGATGATTTTGATTATTTCCTTGGTTGTTGTTAAAACCTTGGACATTCTTCTAACTATGAGTATCACCTATTTGGGAGGATTGAATTTCAAACATGTTAGTTCATTTGTCACTTGAGAGAGAATATTCTTCATGACTTCGACCTCAAAAATTAACTGGGTATTTTGATTTTGGCTAAGTGATGGAATTAATTCCTTAAAGAAGGGTTTAGTTGACTATCCTACACCATGTGTAACATTTACATCCTATCCATAGCTTGGATAGGTAATTTTTGGTCTAGTAAGGGTCTGTTGGATAGGGGGTTGATATGACAACAAATTCTAGAATGTATTTGTAATCCCTAGAAATAGTGTTCATCAATGGTGTATGGTTGTCAAAGCATTATTTATAGCAGAAATTTGGTTGGTCATTCTTGAAGGACCAAGGGATGGTAAAGATCCTTAAATTTTTCCTTCTTGTGAATCCATTTGTTGGGAGATAGTAATAGCTTCATTATAAATTTGGTCCAACATGTTCCTAATAGCTTGGGGTAACCTCCTTAAAAATAGGCTAGTGAAGTTGTCTATGGATCTTAGGTATGTTTGCACAGGCACTAACTATGGTATGTTATATGGATCTTCTATCCTCTTGTGTGTCTTGTGGAACCTTGTGTTATATGTGTTGATAAGTTCATTTGGCTCTTTTCTACAAGTAAAAAATTGATGGTATAGGATGGTGGGATCTATATATACTTTAAATTGGTTGAGGAAATTATCCTCTAAATCTCACCATGTTTGAATTCCTCCCCTTAAGAGGTTCAAATACCAGTTGTGGTGAATTCTCCGAGTGAATATAGAAACAATCTACAAACCATGTCTTGATGAGCAATCTATGCTCTGTTGCAAATTTCTTAAAAAAAATTTACGTGGTCTTCGACTATTTTTCCCTCACCATATATAAAATTATGACAAAACCTTTAGGGTTAGGTAAATCATGTAAAGCTCCTTGTATGTCCAAAGGATATATTTCATTTGCAATGAAATATAGCATCTGAGCCGGCGAAGGGGCAGCAATGACGGAAATGGTTACAATTTGGGGTATTCTCGGACTTATAGGCGAGAATGGTGAGCTTGGGTTAAAGGGTGAAACTACAAATCTGGAAGTTTCACCTCTAGATTTTCCCTTGTCACTCCTAGTTTTCCTATGTTTCACTAATTCTATTAGATCCTCTTTATTAGGAGAAGACCCAAGAATCCTTTTGTATCTTTCCATGGAAAATGACCCAATATTTTCTAGTTTTTCTAATGTGGGCTCTCCTTCTAGCGTTAATTCTATTGAGGGTGATTTTGATCATGCACACTGTGTTAAGAAATAAGGGTTTATTGCCTCTCTTCAAAAGTAGCAAGAAATACTCCAATGTTCATTTTTTATTAGGTCTTGACTATGTGGATAACACAATTGAAAGAGCAATAAACTAATTTTGTTAATCTACTACTTTTTGAAATACAATGTACTGTTTTAAGTTATTAAGATTATCTTTACAACTTCATATAAATTTCCAGTTATCTAAATTCTAGATCCCCTCATGAAGTTACATTAATCTTCCAACTGTGTTATCCACATAGTCAACACTTGACCGAAAAGGAACATTGGAGTAGTTCTTGCTACTTTTCAAGAGAGGAAATAAACCCTTATTGCCTAACACATTGCTCATGACCAAAATCACCCTCAACACTCTTCTATTTGCATCAATCTTCAATCATGGAATATGAATTGATTAAATTTTTAAATAAGCTTGAAGACCTATAAATATTAATCTATTGGACAAAATGTACTGATCTCTTGCTTCTCTTTTCTTCCCTTGTTATTTTTCTCCTTTCATTATAGTTTCAAATAGTGAAAAGACTAGGTAATTATAGGTGTTTCTCTAATTTCCAAAAATTTAGATCTTGATGGCCGATTTCAAATATTTCAATTTCAAGCAATAAAATACTGGCATCGACATATTTGAATTTGGAGCCAAAATAGGGGGGCATAGGCACCCTAGGCACCAGTTTCTTAGCCCTATTTTTGGAAAATTTAAGTGTCGGGGACAAATTTTTAAATGAGAGAATTTTTTAATGCTTGCAAATTGTCAGAAAATATTTAAATTGGGCCATAGAATGCATAATTTTAGAAATTATGGTGTAGTGAAAAAGGTGTTTAAAATGCATTAATGCAAGGGTCAATAAAGTAGGTCCATACTAAGCATGAAATTGTAGTATCACCTAAAAGGGAGTATAATTTATGATGCTATAGATGCAAGTTTTTGGGAAGGGTATTTGTTGCACTACTCTAATACCATGTTAGGATTCCCAAACAAGATCATAACAATAAAAATCTTGTGCTTCCACAAAATACACTTAGACATATTGAGCCTAATTCACATTATCAAAGAGATTGATAAAAGAGTTGTGTAAAAATTACAATATGACCTTGCATATATAGGCAAGGAAGGGGCAATCCATCTATCATGTGGATTGATGTAAGTTCCCCATGACGTGGCACAAATAAGTAGACAAGTGTCTTATAGGCCAAGGTCTACTTGCAAACTCAAAACAACCCATCAATGAACATATACAAAATGGGAAAATATCATAAGCATAGGAGGTGTTGAAATGTACAAATGAGCCTTGCTTATAAAGTCAAGTAATAGGAAAGCTACCTATCATGTGGATTGACAAGCGCTCCATGATGTGGCATAAATAAGTAGACAAGTATCCTATAAGTGCCAATCTTTGGATCACTTGGAATGTGTAAACCAACAACCTATTTGACCAAGTCATCAACCTTGGTGACAAGTGTTGAATGACTACAAAAGTGACCTTTGATGTGAGAGTGAAAGTCTCCCAACCTCAAAAGGTATCCACATGAGGTTTACCAAAAAACTAGGTAACCTTTAGAGGCCTAAAAGGTTGCACATTCAGTTAGACAAGATATTATCTAACCTCATCAACCTAAGTACACTTAAGCTATAGTGAATAGATAAATTATTCACTCTAACACACCCCCCATTAAGTGATACTTGAGAAGATCACAAAAGTGCAATAGATGGAAATGGGTCTTGACTACGAGGCCTGGTGAAGTACCCATGTACAATGCAATCTCTCATAAATGGAGAAAAATAGAAAATCCAGTGGGAGAAAACTATCCTCCAAAAGAGAGATAAGAGAAGGATAAGACCTCTTAAAAATATGTCCCATGAAGATAGGAACATTATTAGTGTAATTGCATGGATCTGTGACACAATTTTGATGCCAAGCTGAAAAAAAACACAAAAAACCACCAAAAGAGAGCATTTGGTGCACGCCAAATTCAGTGAGCACAAAATTTGTCACACACCAAATGAGAAGTTATTTGGCACATGCCAAATTTGTCATGCACCAAATGGATTCTCATTTGGTGTGCACAAAATTGAAAAGTTATTTTAAAACCAAAAAAACCACATTTTTAACTTCATTTTATGTTCACCCGTAGCTTATCTTGGAGGTTTTCAGGTCTGCAACTTGCACTCACCAAATATTTTCCATTTTTTGTACTCTTAGCTTAAAATTCTTCACGTGGACACTGCCAACACATCAAAGAGTTTGAATATTGCAAAGAGGTATGTGTTTTTATTGTTTTTATTTTGTATTTGATTTAGAAAGTAGATTAAAATAGGTTTTTTTAATAAAACTTTGTTCTAATTCTTAGGGAATGAATCTCCACCTCGAAACATTGAGAATTCACAATCACCCCTCATGAAGAACCTCCTATACAAGAACAACCTGAAACCCCTCCATCAATTCATAGGAATCTTGAAGGAACACAAGAAAATATCCTAAATCAAATTGAAAACAATAAAAGATACATTGAAGAATTAATTGGAAGACTAACCAAGCATGTTGAACCCACCCTTATAGGAGAGGGATTGTCGAATTGCTGAAGTCAATTGTAGCTCATGTAGGAGAAACAAGTGAGAAAATAATTTTTTTGTCAAATAAGAGGCATGAGATGAGACAATTGTATGCTAGTGGTTTGTCATATGTATATGTGAAAAAAAAAAGTATCAAAACTGACTTGTGTGCCCTATTTACAGACCCAAGAACCAACGCACCTTTGTTTCATGCATGCAGGAGGTTCCCCATCCATTGGTGCCATCATGAATTAATTACAAATAAATTTTGGGAACGGTGGTGGATGGTATTTGACCAATCTCCATGCAATAACCATGAGGTACCACAATACTTTTTGAGGAAAATCTATTGTGAATTTTTCCTCAATAAGATGCTAAATTATTTTGACATCTTAGACTTTCAGGGTAGAGGTGGGGGCTACGCACATGATAGACTTGTTGTGCAACGTAACCCACAGTTGGCATCAAGACCCTTAGCCAAACCAATGGTGGAGCATGTTTTTGTTACTTTTGTTCTTAAGGACAGTGTAGAGGTGGACACACTAGAGTCGATTAGCTTGCTCACCCAGACCATTATATAGTGTGTGAGGCCTCTAGTAGAGCCTGATGTAGAGGAGACGTGTATGCCCCGTGCTCCACCCCACCATTGTGGTGCTTGTGGTGTTGTTTGCATGTACAATTATCAAAGTGATTGGGATGCAGCTACACAACCTATATTAGTTGCAAAGGTGATGGCTATGATAAATGAATTGCTAATAATACATTTCGCATTGATACTCAGGTAAAATTCAACAAGTTCATTTAATTTTGTTTATTATTAAATTATATTTTGAAATTTAAGAATAAATAAATTAGAAGAATTTTGATATAATGAAATTTTAGGGTTGGAGTGTTCATGAGACGTGCTCCATTCTTGTAGACCCTTATTCGTTCTCGACGTTGAGTCCACAGGTATGCTACTAGTATTAAAGATATTATTATTGTATTTGAACGATTTAATGTTATATTTGAATGTTTGTCTCATAACATGCTTTGGATGTCAAAAAGTTTCTTGGTGGACCTTCAACCTCCATACCTCACAATTCATGTCCTCAAACAACTTTCAATCAGGTAACCTTTATTCATTAATGGTGTTGTAAAACAATGTTAGCTAGTTTTAGTAATTTTGTGTATACAAATCTAAAAAATTGATGAGAAACACAAACATTGGTTGCTCTTGTGAGATCCTAATTATATTTATCATTCAACGTCCATCTCATTCTTCCATTCCTTTCATCACGCATATTTTGACCATTTTATATCACATATCCCAATCTTTAACACCTTATATATTATACCAACTTCCTCCATATTTCATCTTATACACATATCGTTACAAGAAACCTTTCTTTCTACTCATTATTGACAAAATCTCTAATACATTATTACTACACACCTCAAGTTCCCACTTTATGTCCTATATTCAAACCTTAGACACTGCCTAATTCACCTTATGGTCTAATATTCCCTCCTAATTGCTTCCCATTAACCTCTAGTATAGTTCACCTTAAAAATGTTTTATTATCCCATCCTAACTCATCCAATTAATCTCTACTAGTCTATTCTATGTTCCATCATCCCCTCTTGATCGTGTGACATTATCTTCTCCTAATTCACTTTTTGCTCCTTTATTCCTTCCTAATCCCATCCCATTAACATTTAATAGTTCACCCTTTTTTCCATGATCCCCTCCTAGCCCATCCCACTAATATCTTCTAGTCCATCTTATGTGTCATTATTCCCTTCTACTCCCATCTTATTGTACCCATTATTATTTCACCCTAGATGTTCCACAATCCCCTGTGTTCCACCCTATGTCCCTTTATCCATTCTATGTTATACCATCTTTATCCATGTTTCGTCCTAGATATCTCTTCTCTATTATTACTAAACACAGGTCAAGTTCCCACTTCATGTACTATAGTTAAACCCTATACACCTCTAATTCACCCTATGTTCCATTATTCCCTACTAATCACATCCCATTAACCTCTAATTTTCCACCCTATATTTTGTTATCCCATCTTAGCCCGTCCCATCAATCTATACTAGTCCATCCTATGTTCCATTAACCATTTCTATTCCCATCTCATTACCCTCTCTTATTTCACCTTATGTTCCATTATCCCATCTTGGTCTTGTCACATTATCTCATCCCATTAACCTCTAATAGTTCACGCTATATTTTGTTATCCCATCCTAGACCATCCCGTTAATCTATTCTAGTCCATCAATTCATGTTCCATTATCGCATTTGACTCCCATCCCATTGTACCCTCTATTATTTCACCATATGTTACATTATCCCCTATTAGTCTTGTCTCTTTATCCCTGCTATGTTATAGCACCTCCATCCAAATTTTATCCTATACATTGTTAGAAGAAATATTTCCTTCCACTCATTATTTACCAAAGTTGTCTTCCCCATTACTATTTTACACCTCAACAACCAACTTCATGTGCTATAGTAAAACCCTAGACACTCCCTAATTCATCGTATGTTTCATTATCCCTTTGAAAGTTGTTGGTAACATATTAATCCTCACTTCATTCATGTGAACTTCATTGTGGCATTATCACTATGTTGACAACATGCCCTCATTAACATTATTTCATCAACATATGTAATACGAATCTCAACAAGCACTGAAATTTGGCATTTGCAAGAGTTTGGATTATCCCAGTGGACTTAGTACTTTCACCATTTTGTGATCTGTAAGCACTATATTGTAGTCTCAATTGAGGCCAACCATTTACTCTTTCATTTATGAAATTTATAAAAGGGACTACCTAAAATTCTTTATATTACTATTAAATATGTTGTTTCATTTGCAATTGTTGACATCAGACAACCTTAGTGATGTTGGTGGCACGATGGACCATGGAGTTGCTACAACAATAGCCAGTTCCGATCCTTTTAGAGAGGTATGCAACAAATTAGTCGATTTGACATTATATTTTCTCTTTTATGGTCTATTATAGAAAATTTTCATAATACTTTTATGTAGTTTAATTTCTATCTTGATGGTTGCTATAGGTGGTTGTCACTCCAAATTGTGGACATGGTAATGTTGTAAATGTGCATGATGACTATATGTATGCGGTAAGTGATTATATTTTGTTATATGCATTCCACAAATCAATTTATATGTATTAACATATTTACTTTTTATTTTATTAGTTGAAGGTCCAGAGTGAAGAGAAGAGGACTAGTGAGCATGTTCGAAAGAAAAGAGAACCAACAGGCACTCCATCTAGCTGAATTTTGAAGGCAGCACAGGATATTTTTCCTTCCCCTAGAGGGAAATAGCTATGTATTAGGGTTATTTATTGTATGCCTATGTGACATTTTTTAACATATGTTTTGTACTATTGATATATGTGACATTTTATGTCCATATGGCTCTTTTGTACTAAGCCTGTATGGATTTTTTGAATATATTGTATATACTTTTATCAATATATATCATTGAATAGCCTTACGTATTTTTGCATAAAGAAAATCTTATTTTTCTATTGCCATTATTGAATGATGTTATCATGTGCATTATGTAAATTGTATTCTTCAATGTTGTAGGCATGGATTTTTTTTACATGTAATGCTTAATTAATTATTGTTGATTGCTCAATAAGCTCCATCTAATGCATATTTTGTAAATAAGCTCCATTCTTGGTTGTTTGTATCGTTTCCAATGCTTCAATTACTTATGTTTCACTTATTCACATTTATGTTTCACTTTTTCACATGTATACTTCATGTATATTATGTGTATTCATGTGTATGCTTCATGCTTCCAATGTATAATTCATGTGTTTGTGTCTATTCTTCACGATTAATGTGTATACTTCATTTATTTGTGTGTATGCTCCATGCTTCTTGAGTTCTATTTTTGTCTAGTGGCAAGGACTTTAACACCAAAAGGTTTCAAATGAACTATAAGAGCTTCTTCCCATAAAAAAATATCATAGAAAAATGTATTTCTTTTAATTCATGGTTGAGGTCGGCATCCAACAACTAATTGCTTTGATTCTAAAGCTTAGCAATCATTGCATTTGCATCTATAGAAAAATTGGATGTTTCAAACATTACAAGCATATATATATATACCTCTATAAACTTGTATGAAAGTGCATCAAAACACGTGATAGTTGTTGATCCAACCAAAAAAATTTATTTGCATCTACTAATATCACAACACTTGACATCTCATTAAATGAAATCAATGCACAGGTTAGTTTTAATGATATTCTAAAGATATTAGATGTGTATGAACAACAATATACGCTTGATTTCTGGATGCATCACCCATGTGCAGTTATCACATTTCTCCCATATTCATCATTTAAATAAGTGAAAAAACCTCCTTCCATTTTCTATGCATGAAATAACATGAAAAATCATTGACAAACATGGTCTTATAACTACTACCACATCATGTTTTATAACTCTAGAGCACAAAAAACCATATGTCATGGATATTGAATATCCAAATCCAATGTTTCACTAGTAGGTTGAGTTTTGCATCTTAGCAAGGGTACACTATTCGATGACAACAACTGCAGTTCAAACACTTAAGGGATTCAGCTGGTTCAACATACCTCAAAGTGATTCGATATGTTTGGGTGCAAAAGAGGATCATGCCTAGCATAAACATACCCATCGGGACACATCGAAATAGTTTGTTTGGTCACACGAGTTGTAGAAAAAAAGTTTCCACCACAGGAAAAAGCCTCTAAGAAAGTGAAAACCAATAGAGGTTATTGTAAAGGGGCCCAACATGAACCCATAGTCTCATACGAGAATTTTCTAAGCATCACAATGTTTTAGTAACAATCTGTCAAATATTGCAGCTATTTTGCACTTTAGACTCTTAAGGGATTCAGCCAGTTGAATGTAGCTTGGAGTGATTCAGCATGTTTGGGTGCAAAAGAGGACCATTCCTAGCATAAATGTACCCACCCAAACATGTTGGAATAGTTCATTTGATCACATGAGTTGTAGAACGAAAGTTGCACCACTTTGCAACTTTACACTACTTCCATTTGACAAGTTTTTTCCCAAGTGAAAATTCGCCACCATGGGAAAATGCCTCCAAGATAGTGAAAACCAAGAGAATTTATTGTAGAGGGGCCCAATGTGATCCCATAGGCTCAAACGAGAATTTTTTAAGTGTCACAATATTCGAGTAACAACATGCTAAAGATTGCAACCATTTTATAGTTTGGACTCATAAGGGATTCTACCAATTGAATGTAGATCAAAGCGATTCAACATATTTGGGTGCTAAAGAGGACCATTCCTAGCGTAAACGTACCCACCTAGATGCATCAAAATAGTTTGTTTCATCACACGAGTTGCAGAACTAAAGTTGAACCACTTTGCACTACTTGCATTTGACAACTTTTTCCCCAAGTGAAAATTCGCCACCATGAGAAAATGCCTCCGAGATAGCAAAAACCAAGAGAGTTTATTGTAGAGGGGCCCAACATGATCCCATAGGATCAAATGAGAAGTTTATAAGTATCACGATATTCGAGTAACAACATGTTGAAGATTGTAGCCATTTTGCACTTTGGAATCATAAGGGATTATGCCAATTGAATGTAGCTCAGAGTGATTCAACGTATTTGGATGCAAAAGAGGACCATACTAGCATAAATTTACCCACCCAAATGCATCAAAATAGTTTGTTTAGTCACACATATTACAAAATGAAAGTTGTACCACTTTGCAACTTTGCACTACTTGCATTTGACAACATTTTCCCTAAGTGAAAATTTGCCACCACAGAGAAAAAAACTTTGAGATAACAAAAATTGAGAGAGATTATTGTATAAGGGCCCAACATGATCCCATAAGCTCAGAAAACAAGTTGCTTAGCCTCATGGTATCTGAGTAAAAACATGCTGAAGATTGCAACCATTTTATACTTTGGACTCATAAGGGATTATACTGATTGAATCTAGCTCGAAGCGATTCAACATGTTTAGGTGAAAAAGAGAACCATTCTTAGTGTAAACGTACCCACTTAGACATGTTAGAATAGTTTTTTGGTCACATGAGTTATAGAATGAAAGTTGCACCACTTTTCAACTTTACACTAGCATTTGACAACTTTTCCCCAAGTGAAAATTCGCCACCATGGGAAAATGCCTCTAAGATAGCAAAATTTGAGATAGGTTATTGTAGAGGGGCCCAATTCAATCCTATAAGCTCAAATGAGAATTTTCTAAGCATCACGGTATCTTAGTAATGTTGAAGATTGCAGCCAATTTGCACTTTGGACTCATAAGGGATTTTGTCGATTGAATGTAGTTCAAACTGATTTGGCTTGTTTGGGTGTGAAAGAGGACCATGCCTAGCATAAACGTATCCACTAGGATATGTTGGAGTATTTTTTTTGGTCACATGAGTTACAGAACGAAATTTGCACCACTTTGCAACTTTGCACTACTTGCATTTGACAACTTTTTCCCCAAGTGAAAATTTTTCACCACAGGAAAATGCTTCTGAGGTAGCAAAAATGAGAAAAGGAATGAAAGGATGAGGCTATATAATATGCCTTAAAAATACAGACTGGAAAGATGGGAATCCTATATCAGCTAGGCCTAGAAATAAAAAAACTCATGATCCATTGAGCAAGAAAGGAACTTATATGGTGAGTAATAATTACTTTTGTGAAGTCTGTAATCAACCACATTCCCCAGATTATTGTTTTGTAGCTTAAAAGATGCAAGAAGAATCCTGATGTTGATAGAAAATAATGGAGAAGATCACACAATTTATTTGAATTCAAATGTTTTTCACCATGTTGAGGAAAGAAATTCATCTTCAAAGGATGAAGTCTACGAATATGATGTTTCCAATCAGAAGTATAATATCCATATGGTTGAATAGCAGATCTTTTATGATTTTGATGAAGATTACACAGAGCCACATCTTGTTGAGGCACCTGCTTAGTGTACTATAAGGAGACTTACTGAAGATGAAATAGAAAGAATAATTGTTGCTGCGGTTGAGAAGGCCAAAAGTCAGTACTGGTTGAGAAACAGAAAAGTAAATGAGCTAGATGGTGTTCCTGGGATAATTTTTATAAAAGATCAAAAGGCAACACAGGAGACTGTAAAAAAGCCAAAAAATAAGTAGCATAACAAAGTTGAGCAGAAGCCAGTCCAAAAGGAGGAAATGAAGGAATTAAGTAAAGAAATGCAGACGCCTGTACCGCTTAATGAAAAAGAAAAGAAAACAAAGGCAAAGTGTCAGAGCTGAAGAAGGTTGTTAAGATGGAGAGCTCCTCTTTTGACTTCACTCAGGCATTATCCTAGGTAAAAATGTATGTTCCATTACTTGAGATGATGAAAATAGAAGAATACAGAGATAGTGTTGTTCAATTGATAACAAGTGGAAATGAAAATATGAATTCTGGAAACAAAGTAGTTGTTAAAGTAGTCAATAGGCATGATAAAATCAATAATTTTGAGGTCTGCTTAAGTGATATATTATCAACCCCTCAAGTAGATCCCTTTTTCACTACATTGCTTATTAATAATAAACTATTGAGGAATTGCATGATAGACTCTGGTGCTGCTATAAACATCATGCCTGTAGGAGTCATGAAACAGCTTGGCATGTGGGTTGATATCACTGGAGGCAAGTGTTATGCAATGGATAATAGACCTATTCCTGTGGTTGGTATTATAAAAGATGTTGAAGTCAAATTGGCTACTTATCCACAGGTGGCTTATAGTATAGATATAACAATCATTGATGCTCCTCCTCAATTTGGGATGCTTTTGTCAAGGCAGTGGATGGCAGCTGTAGGTGGAAATGTTCAATTTGATTTGTCCTATGCTACTATTCCAGTAAATGGGCCAGAAGTGAAGTTATATAGGGAGCCAAGAATGGGCCAGCTTGTTGAATGTATACCACAAGATCAAATTAATTATTTTTGTGATGTTGATCTGGGGAGTTTTAAGATTGAACTAGCTCAACTAGAATTAAGTAATGGTGATCCAATAGAAAAGCATGTGGCACAAAGCTGCAATGGTGTCTAGAAGATGTATTTTGATGGAGCCTGTAGCCAAGAAGGTAATGGAGCTGGGATTGTATTTGTTTCACCTGTAGGTATTACTTTTAAATATTCATTTTTGTTAGCATTCAAATGTACAAACAATGTGGCAGAGTATGAAGCTTTATTGACAGGCTTGAAAATAGCTGTAAAACACAAGATTAAGTTGCTAGCTATTTTGGGCAATTCTAAGTTGGTTGTTTCACAAATTAAATCAAAATATGTAGCAAAGTATAAAAGATTAAAACAATATAGGAATGTTGTATAGGATACAATTGAATTATTTGATGCATTTTCAATTGAATGGATTGACAGATCAAAGAACATAATGGCTGATTTTTTAGCAAATGTGGCACTAAAAAGAGATGATATCACACTAGCTGGGGTATCACAGATAGAGTTTAAGACAAGGTCTGTTGTGCCTGATAACATTTATAACTGGAAATTTTTCAATGATGATACTGACCTTTTGAAATTCCTCAATTGTATAGATCAGTATGAGGCCCAAGAAATTGATTTCAATGCTTTTGTTGAAGAAATGGATGGAAAGAAAACTGTGTTTGGCAAGGAGATTTTGTAGCTCAAATCAAATAAGTTGCCCAAGGGTCTAGTGGGATTAGAGAGGCTATATGATGGAAATGATAGATCTCTAATGAAACAAACGCTAGTCAGGAGAGAAGATATTGAAGAAGTCAATTTGGGGAATGAGATAGCACCAAGAAAGGTATATATTGGAAAGAAGATCAGCCCTTTAATTCAAAGAATGATAGAGTTGCTGAGAAAATACAAGCATCTTTTTGCTTGGTCTTATGAAGATCTAAAAGCATACAGGGAAGATTTATTTCAGCATGAAATACCATTGAAGCCAGACGCCAAGCCTTTCAGACAAAAGCAAAGACCTATAAATCCAACATTGGAACCTAAAATGCAAGAGGAATTGATAAAGCTCAGGGATGGAGGAATTATCAAACCAATCAAGCACTCAACATGGGTTTCAAATTTGGTCCATGTGAGAAAGAAGAATGGTGATATTAGATTGTGTGTGGACTTCAGAAATCTAAACATGGCATCTGTTAAAGATAATTATCCTCTACCCAACATGGAGGCTATATTACATAAGGTGACAGGGTGTGAGTTGTTGTCCATGATGGATGGGTTCTCCGGATACAACCAGGTTAAAGTTAAGGAATCTGAGCAATACAAGATAGCATTCACTACTCCTTGGGGAACATATGTATACATAAGAATGCCATTTGGTCTCTCCAATGCTGGAGAAACTTTCCAAAGAGCTATGGATGTAGTATTTGCTGATTTGATTAATGCTATTATGGTGGTGTACCAAGATGACTTGACCGCTTATTCAAAGAAGGCTAAAGATCATGTGCAACATCTTGAATATGGTATTAGTTTAAATCCAAAGAAATGTCATTTTACAGTCACAGAAGGTAAGCTCTTAGGGCATATTGTTTCAAAAGAGGAAATTAGAATAGATCCTGAGAGGGTTGAAGCTATTGATAAAATTCCTATTTCTAAAACTGTCAAGGCAATACAATCATTCTTTAGACAAAATAATTTTTTTAGAAGGTTTGTTTCTAACTTTGCTAAGATTATCAAGCCCATATCTAAAATGTTGAAGAAAGGACAAAAAATGGATTGGACTGCTAAAGCTTTGGATGCTTTTATGTCTATCAAAAGGGTTATCAAAGAGGCCCCTGTTCTTAAATCTCCAGACTTTACAAAGCCTTTTCAGATCTTTTCATTTGCTTCAATGCACACTATTGCTACTATTATATTACAAAAGAATGAGGATGGTTGTGAGCAGCCTATGTCTTTCTTTACTAAATCATTACAAGGGTTTGAATTGAAGTATGACATAATGGAAAAATAGGCATTTGCATTAGTAAAGGCCACAAAAGCTTTCATACCATATCTTGTTGGAGCAAAGGTAATTACTTATGTCCCTCATGCAACTGTCAAAGACATTTTAACACAATCTAAAGTTATAGGAAAAAGATGCAGATGGATCAACAAGATTCAAGAATTTGACATGGAGATATAGATTACTAAGCTGGTAAGAGGTCAAGGCTTGGCTAAGCTGATGATAGAAACTAATATTGAGGAAAATCAGATCTGCAATGTTGAAGAAGGGACTGCAATTGCAAGTATTGAACACACTCCTTGGTATACTGATGTCATGCATTATCTTAAACACATGAAGTGTCCAGATGGATTGAGTGATAGCCAAAAGAGAACTTTGAAGTTGCAAGCATCAAGGTATGTCTTCATGGATAGAGATCTATTTTGGAAAAACAGAGATGGCATATTGTTGTTATGTATGGATGAGTCACAGGCCAAGCACATTCTAAGTGAAATGCATGAAGGAGTTTGTGGAGGTCATTATTCAGCGAAGACAACTACACACAAAATTCTTAGGGCAGGTTATTATTGGCCAAAGGTTTTTAATGATTCCTTTACACATGTGAGAAGATGTGAGGCTTGCCAAAAGTTTTTTGGAAAATTAAAGTACCAGGGTGCTTTGCCACTATGACCCTTGCAAGTTGATGCCCCTTTTCATCAATGGGGAATTGATTTCATTGGAAAGATACGAGAGATGTCAAGTGGAGGACATAGATGGATACTGGTTGTCATTCATTATTTTACAAAATGGGTGGAGGAAATCCCAACCAAGCAGGCTACAAGTAAAGTTGTAACAAATTTCCTGATGGACAACATTATCACTAGATTTGGTACACCATTGAGGATAATCACAGACAATGGGATGTGCTTCAAATTAGATGAATTCAAAAGCTTTTGTGGTAAGTATGGAATTACTATTTCTTATGTGGCTCCTTATCATCCACAAGCCAATGGTCAAGCAGAGTCTAGCAATAAAAATCTTTTGAAGATTATAAAAAAGATGTTGGGACAGAACAAGAAGGCTTGGGATTCAAAGTTAAAACTAGTTGTGTGGGCTGATAGAATCACTGTGAAGAAGGCAATTGGAAAGTCCCCATTTGAATTAGGGTATGGAGCACAAGCCAGAATGCCTTTGTAGAATTTTTTGCCAGTCTACAAGTTCATCTTATAGGAAAATTTGGAAGCTCTTGAGCCTATGGAGGACAGAATGGAACAACTTGCTGAATTTGATGAAGTAAGGAGAGAGGCCCAAAATCATAACATAAAGTTATAGGCATAGATGATGTATCTATTTGAAAAAAAGGCAAAGAATAGAAAATTTGAAGAAAATGACTTGGTGTTGATGTGGAATGCAAGGTGTCAGGAGAAAGGTAAGCATGGTAAATTTGAAGCTTTGTTGCTGGGACCTTTTGTTGTTGTTGGAAAGAAAGGTGAGGATTTGTATTATCTATAGAACATGGCTGGTGAAGATCAGGAATTGCCAGTTCATGGGAAATTCTTGAAGCAATTTATCTCTTGAGCAACATAGAGGATTAAGCGTTGCCAGTGCATCGACAACTCTTGCTTATCCTCTTTAAAATTATTTTTCATGCACAGTAGTTTAGGATTTCATCTATTTCCATTTCACTCTCATTTTCCATTTCGTCTCCCCCTTGCATTCACTTTCCATTCATTTCCATTTCCTTTCATTCCATTGTTGCTCACTAGTTCATCATTTTATGTCTGGTCTGCTCACCCAAGATTTTGGATCCTTGCAATGATCTAACTATCATTCATCCCTAGATGGAGCCACTGTTGGGACTATCAAAATCAGATGATTTTTACATATTTTCTTGCCCCCTGAGTCTCCATGTGATGTTTTACCTTTGGCACATTTCCTTCATTTTCATGATGCTTTACCTGCATTCTGCCCATTTTCCCCCTTAGTTTTCATCCATGTCTGCGTTTTCCACATTTTGGTCTATATCGGCTTAGGTCTGTTTGGGTCTCCCCGAACCATTATATTTTTCTGCTAATTTTCTATTTCAGGTGTAGTGGTAAGACATGTTATTTGTCACAGCAACTAGCATTTGTCTGCTACCAGTTATCGATATTGCATCTATGTTGTTTTGGCGACCGTGGAGACTTCTATCAGCATATGTTGTGGCTATCGGGGTAGTGTCCTACTGAATATCATTTGTCTCCCCATCTATGCATTTTGGTTCCTATCAGCGTGGCATTTTCTGGGTTGCCCCAATCCATTCTTTTTGCTTGTCAATGTCTGTTGCCTATCGGCAAGACGTTTTATTTGTCATGGTGACTGAAGTTTTCAAGACGGGCACCGTTCGGCAGGACTTTTCCACGGTCTCAGCGAATGCGGGTGATGTATATTTTGGCAGGTGTTCTAGCATCGATATAAGGTCATGGTGAACTCTCTTGGTCTCATCAACTTGCACATATGAGCATTCATCGGCGGAGCTTGGTGTTTTCGTTAAAATGTCATAGCGAGGTGTGTTTGTCTCACTGATGAAGCACAAACAATTATTTCCAAACAGCTCGGTGGGAGTTTTTGCTATCGTTGTAAGGTCTTGGCGAGTGACCTTCGGTCTTGCCGACCTTACATGTGGATTTTTTCATATGGATTTCGGTGTAGGTGTTGTTTTCTCTTGGCGACCAAATGTTATCTCAGTGACTCTCAATAAAGCAAGGTGCATTCTATATGAGGTTCCCTCGACATTGTTTGTCTTGCCGATGGTCTGATGTGTTTTCTTTACGGTGAGAAAATCTTGCGGTCCTAGCGAAGTTGAATATAATAAAAGGTATTGCTCGTTGTGACTCTTTATTTCGATATGTGGTCTTGGCAAGGTGCCCGAGGTCTCGCCGAATGGAAGTGGAGGTCACTTTGTCAGCATAACAATTGGAGTATCATAGCGACTCAAAATGAATGAAGATCTTCGATCAGGCAAGGCCTAATCTATGAGACATCTCTCTGAGATCATGTGGTCATAGTGATAATGATTAAAACGAAATGAGGACGTCGGTATGAGATTCTCTTATGTCATGGCAATAGGTTTAACCACGGGGCTTTCGTCAGAACATAATGCAATCTGCGTGACATCTCCCCGACCCGGATGAGCTACAACAAAGGAAAATAAGCACACGGGATGATAAGTGAGTAAATTGCCTTCGGTAGGACCATACATTGTGTCTCGTTGACTGTTCACTGGTGAAATACAGAAATACAAATCTTGTGGCTGATTGATTGATGCTTGATGACCGTTGCTAGCCGACTTGAATTGAGCCCAAATCTTGTGGAGGGCCGACATGAATTTTCATTTTGATGCTTTTCTCATGCTAGTGTATAAATAGACATATTGTATTTGTAAGAGAGGATGAGTTATGAATTATTAGATACAGTAGGAAAATTAGATGGACACAGAATAGTAAGTTTATCAAATTAGAAGCTTTGATGCATGTTTTAAACATGGAGGTACTTATGAATGTCAATTGATGTTGCTGCACATGTTTGGTATCAATTATCTGTTGAATTAAATAAAAGGATTGCTAAGTTGTCTCCAAAATGGATTATTTTTTATCATTTAAATTGATATGAAAAGTTTGTATTTGATTTATCAGTGCACATTTGTTGTTCTTGTGTGATTGATTGATTGGTTCTTTCAAGTAAAGACTAAATCCTTTTGGTTAATCATAGTGATTAGAGAGATTCAATTGTATTTTTAAGTAGAGCTTAGTAATCACATTCTTGCATGTTTACACAAGTTGTGAGCACAGTATATTCCAGATAATTTGAATTTTTCTCAGAGAAGTGTTGCTCATTTTGATTTCACTTGACTCTGCATACCCAACAAGGCACTGGTCTCTGTATTTTATCATTTTGAATTCATTCATCTTCCTTTTATCCTTTAAAGTTGAGAATTTTAGAATTTAGACCAGAGTATTCTTACCATTTTCAAGTTGGATTTCATTTGTTCACTCCCATCTGCTATTGTGAACAAGTTGTCACAAGAGGATTGATTGTAAGCTAAGTCTGCATTATTCAGAAAGGTACACTCGCTCAGGTTAGCAACACCTAAAGCATAGAAGGTCGAGTTCTCTTGACCTTGTATGTTACCCTAAAGCATATGAGAAGATTAGCAGCCTCTTGAGGCATCTTGCCTGAGTTTTTGAGAGCTAATAGTAGGAATGTATGACATATAATTTTATATCAATGAATGGATTGTCTATGTTGTAATCTTTAGTTTTTGATGTTCTAGAATACTACAAACACCATTCAAGCCCTTACATCTATGATTTATCATGCCTATCATTAAGTATTGGCGCATCACCTTAGGTTAGACTTTATTTTATTATATTTTTTTCCTTTTCCCTTTCCAAACCCCCATTATAGAAGAAGTCAGCTTCTCTAAAAATTTGGAGGTCACTCAGTTTGGCAGAAAAGGTCCACCATAAACTGATTTTCCCATAAGACATTGTTACCTCATCAAATTTTGGCGTCAACAGTTTGTTCTTTTTCTGGAATGCCCGGTGGGACCGAGCTTAAATGCATTTGCATTTTAGAAGGGTGTATGAGCCATCAACCTGTAACTAGATCCCAAACCACAGGCAACCCTAGTTTACTAGTACCCCCACTAGGAATAGTGTGAGTTGCAAATCAGTTGGTAACAATTTCATTCCCACTGCCTGTTCCTCTCACCATGTTGTTGGCCACCAACAGAAATTACATGGCATGGGACACTAGAAGTCTCCTAGAAACCCCAATAGCACCCATTGTCTGGGGCACTATCTTGGTTTCAGCCATGAAAGCTAAACCCAAGTTTACCGAAGATGGCTCAAGAACACTAGCAGAACATTTGTAGGATGTGGCGGATGTATGTTTGGTACATGGGATTATAGTACAGAATGTAGCTCTGACGCTTCTCGCCATGTCTTTTAAAGGCAATTCATTAGATTGGTACCGAACACTTTCACCTAGTACTATTCACACCTGGGATGAGCTCGGAGATCCATTCTATGAGAGGTTCTCAAATGACGAAGACCATTCTTCACTGTATTATCAACTATCTATCATAAAACGAGCCCCCTAGGAGGCTCTGACTAACTTTAATGCCTAATTTCACATAAATTGGCAAAGGATTCCTATTACCATACACCTGACTCCTGAGTTGACATTCATATTTTATTTAAAGTACATCAATTCTGACATTTCCATGATGATCAAGTCTTTGGGAGGAGCTACTCTACTAGATGCTTATGGTGTCACTGTCAAAGCTGAGAATCATTTAATAGATTGCAAAAATTGCCTTCTCAACCTATTATGCCAATATTTCTTGAAATATCAATCCCCGCGCAAGAGGTTGCATCAACTAGTGCGCTTGCAACTACCCAATCGATGTACACATATGCACCAGCCCCACAAAATGTAGCCTCTACATCAGGTTCTTCCAAGGATGAAATGAGCGACCTCAAAGAGATGTTGCAAACCATGGCAAATGATATAACCACTCTTAAGCGGAACCAATCAACACCTTCGAAGCCTCATATCAAATTTATCAAGGCAGATGGTCCTCTTATTAGTAGAATCAGTACCAGGGCATGCCTCACACTAATCCACCAGCTCCAACCGCAAACCAAATGATGTTAGTGCCTACTCCGCTGATGAGTGCGTTGCCAAGCTCAAGTAAGGAATTAACCGTAGGGAAAAAAAACCTTATTGATGATATCAATCTATGGTGCTTCCCTTACAGCAATGTGCATATGCCCTGGAACTGTCCACTTAGCAACTTGCAACAAAAGGTGGTGGAGCAACGCAGCCAAGGTGTGGCAACAGATCATGAAGGTTATATATATATATATGCCTCGCCACAAATGGAGAGTGTGGTTCTCAATATGCAAATGCAAGGAATGTCTTTAGAACAAGAATCCAATATTGCTCCTAATCACGTGCTTTTCTCCTGGATGGAGGAAGAAGAAGCGGTGTTTGCTAATGACACGTTCATACCCAAAACACTGCAAGTGCAATCTGATTATAACACAGCTCAAAGAGGATATTTACTACCAAGTCAGTTGTTTCGCATCTAGCCAATCCGCAACTCAAAGGTGTTTCCAATCAAATTCCTGGTACTTCTAACGCCCCACCACTATCCCAACCATGGAAGGAAATTATTACACCAATAGCCAAGCAACAAAAACCTCTGATTTTTTCACCATTTAATGTGGTTGAACAATTGAAGAATTCATTTGATAATGTATCTCTATGGGACATTCTAGCTATCTTGGAGAAAAAGACACTATTACAGAGGGCTCTTCAAGAAGAGGTTAATATAGTGCCAACAAAGCAATTTTTCAATGTAGAGGTTATCAATCAAATACCGCCAACTAAAGTCTTTACAAACAATACAAAGGAATCCCCTGCTAAGGTTAGGGATAAGTTAAAACCTCAACCCTTCTTCTTGACTCTCATTATAGGAAATAAGTTATTGCACAATGCTATGAATGATTCTGGCACTAGTACCATGGTTATGCCTAAATAGATAGCCGAAGCTTTAGGACTCAGCTATGAACCTATGAAAAGGGAGGTAATGCAGCTTGATGAGAACAAAGTTGAAACCGTAAGTGTCATCAAAGAACTTCCTTTAACTCTATTTTCTTGTCCTGGTATCATGGTGTCGCAAGACACCGTGATCATAGATGTTCCTCCTATGTTTGGTCTCTATCTAACCTGATAATTTACTTCAAATGTGGGCGGATACCTGTCCTTGGATTAGTCACATCTGATACTCAAAACCAAGCACGGTGCAAAAATGAAGATAGAATCAGAGGCTTTACATTCTAAACATGTAGCGGGAGAAGCCCTAATCAATTTTGAAGTCGCAAATACCTCTATCACCAAGCACAAAATGTATTGTGTTGAATTACTAGAGGAAGAAAAGGTGAGCGGAGACTAGAATGACAAAGAAGATGCTCTTTTGAGTGAACACATGGCCAATGATCCATTTTCCAATTATCATGCTACAGGATTGGGCACCTATGTAATTTATAATGAAGACTAAGTGCTTCCAAAGGTTACCAAAGACTTCAAAGGTAGCCAAGCAAGCGAGCTATGGACGCTATACTTTGATGGAGAAAGAAGCAAAGTGGGTGCTGGAGTGGGGATATATCTAATATCCCCACAAAATGAAAAATTGTTAAGTTCTTTCCATTTTCATTTCACCTACTCAAACAATCAAGCTGAATATGAAGGATTAGTTCAAGGTTTAAGCCTCACAGAATGAATGGGAATTAAGCAATTAATGGTGTTTGGAGATTTTGAATTGGTAGTCAACCAAGTCCAAGGAGTTTTCCCGGCAAGGAATATTCGCATGAGATCCTATCAGCACCGAGTCTGGAACCTAGTTGATGGTTTTGAAGCTTTCAACATTCAGACTATTCCCCGAGGACAAAATAGCAACGTAGATCGCATGGTCATGATTGGTGCTCAGTTTGATCTTGCCCCTGACCTTATACATAATGAACATTTAGTATGAGTACTAGTCCAACCAACAATCCCTAACAATGATCAAAGTTGGCAAGTTTTTGAAAGTGATGAACACATCGCCTCGTTTATCCAATAGTTAGGGGAGTTCACCGATTAACTTCAACCAAAGATTGTCATAGCTTATGAAGGACAAATTATGCAGCTCAAATCTAACAAGCTTCTAAAGAATTGGTTACTCTTGAAAAAAAAATTGATTGTGATAATGCCCGAAATGATAAACGAAAGTTCGTAGCATACAAAAGTGATTACATGGACCTTCAGGTCTTAGATGCAGGAATTTTCAAGTTGAGAAAAATGTCTCACACCATGATAAAGAAAGACTCATCAGTTTCTATAAAAAATATGGAGTAGTGGCCTGGTCTTATGATGATCTAGAGGGGTATGATCTTGATATCATTCAACACATGATTGAGCTAACAGAAGGTGCAAAACTATTGCGACAAAAAAAAAGGCCAGTAAATCCTAAAATTGAAGCACTAATGGTGCAAGAGTTAACTAAGCTCATTGAGTCGTGCATCGTTTTCCCAATCAAGCATAGTAACTGGGTATCTAATCTAGTCTTGGTCTGAAAGAAGAATGGAGATATTTGTTTGTGTGTGGACTTCTGAGACCTAAACAAAGCATCCCTGAAGGACCACTATCTGTTGCCTTCTATGGAGTCAATATTACAAACAGTTGTAGGTTCTGAAATGTTTCCTCTGTTGGACAGTTTCTCTAGCTACAATCAGATCTGAGTTAAGGAAGAGGATCAATGCAAGACTACATTCACCACAAAGTGGGGAAAATTTGCATATGCTAAAATTCCTTTTGGTTTATCCAATGCAAGGGTAACATTCTAGCGGGCGATGGAAATCGCATTTAGCGAACTAATCAATAAGTTTATTCTAATTTATTTGGATGATCTTACTGTGTTTTCTAAATCTAAGGATGATCATTTTGATCACTTAGAAATAATTTTTACAAAGTGCTAGGAGTTTGAGGTTTCCCTAAATATGAAGAAATGTATATTCAAAGTACCACAAGGCAAGCTATTAGGACATGTGGTATCTAAGAAAGGGATTTCAATCGACCCTGAATGGGTGAAAGCTATAAAGGAACTTCCCCTTCCGTTGAATAAGAAAGGTGTTCAGTCCTTCCTAGGCAAAGTAAATTTTGTTAGAAAGTTTATTTTTGAATTTGTGGGGATGCTTAAGAAGGATCAAGAATTCAAGTGGATGACCGAAGCTCAAGAAGCCTTCAAAAAGGTCAAGGAAGCTATTTCCACAGCTCTGGTACTGGTTAATCTAGATCTATCTAAGGATTTTGTAATGTATGCATTCAGTAGCAAGTCTAGTATTACTATTGTCCTAACCCAAAAAGATGATAAAGGAAAGGGGGAACATCCAGTGGTGTTCTACTTCCAGACCCTAAAGCAATATGAGGAAAATTATAATTTCATTGAAAGGCAGGCCTTTGCAATAGTGAAGGGACTTAAAAAAAAAATCATCTAATTTCTTGCAACAAGGTGTTTGTGTATGTCACACATTCCAATGTGCGCGAATATATCATGGAAGGGGAGATCACAGAAAAAAATAGTTAATTGGATCACAAAGATCCTTGAATATGACATTGAGGTCAAACCTACTAAAACTATTGGAGGAAGAGGATTGTGCGAATACATGGCATAGACTGAGGAGATACCTGCCACAACGGAGCAACTGGAGCTTGTCTTGATAAATGAACCAGAATCAAAGGGTTGCTAGCTGACTGATAGAATGAGGTTCATGCAAACCAAAAAGTATCCGCTAGGTCTCTCAACCCAAAAGAGGAGATACTACTGGCTACAAAATTGCGGATATACACTAGTAGAGGGATTCATTTTCAAAAGAAATTTCAATGGTCTTCTCTTGCGATACATTACTTCGAAGCAAGCAAAGAGGATCCTTGATGCATTTTAAAATAGTGTTGCAGGCAAACACTTCTTTGCTAAGACCACCACCATTAAAATCATGTGCGCTGGTTACTATTGGCCTACACTTTTTAATGACTCCCACTATTTGGTAAAATCTTGCAAAATATGCTAGTTCTTTAGTAATAGAAGGAAGAATTCTACAATGCCTCTCAAACCTATAGTAGCGGATGAACCGTTTGTGCAATGGGGCCTGCACTTCATCGAGATGATTAACCTAGCTTCTAGTGTCAGACACAAGTGGATTCTAATTGCCACAGATTACTTCACAAGATGGATGGAGGTCGTTCTGCTTAAAAGTGCAATAGAAATAGAGATTGTAGATTTCCTCAAAGAGCTGGTGACCAGGTTCAATCCTCTGAAGACTATCATTTCTGATAATTCCAAAGCTTTCCTAGGCACAAATGTGTGCCACTTTGCATTAATGAATGGCGTATTCCTCAAGACATCATCAAATTATTACCCACAAGGAAACGGCCTAGCAGAGTCAACAAACAAGAGCCTAGTTTGACTCCTTAAAAGAATTGGTTCGAAACACCAGAGGGAATGGCATAAAAACCTTTGAGCAGTGCTCTCAGAAAACCACATAACTCCTAAGCAAGTCCTTAAGACTTCATCTTATGAGTTGGTATACGAGAAAGAGGCGATGTTACCTATATCTATGGAGATTTCAGCACTCCAATTGTTGAAATCCCTTGAGGTAGAACAAAATGGAGCCATGGAAGTTCATCTTTCTAAATTGTTAGAAGTACAAAAAAGAAGAAGGGATAATTCCCTAATAGCCATGACAAACCGTCAACAAGTGGTCAAGCAATGGTTTGACAAGAAGGCTTCCAAAAAAGGCCTAAAGTGCGAAGACTTAGTACTAAAATATGATAAAAGCGTTGCTAAGTCAAGTCAGCATGGTAAATTTGATAGCCTATGGGAGGGTCCCTTTAAAATCATTCAGTGCAAGGAGCATAATGCTTTTGAGTTAGAAAATATGGAAAAGGAACCCTTAGGAATCTTGGTTAATGGGATTCATCTTAAGTTGTTCCATTAGATGTCGAGTTCTATTTTTGTACATATGTGAATAGTGCTTTTATTTTATTTCCCTTTCTTTGGCCAGTCTTTTTCAAAATTGGTTTGTGTTTCTATGGAATTAACCCATTATTATAGAGGGTGGAATAGCAAGATTTCTTTACATAAAACATACCCATGTGCAAAGAAATAAACACATATGCTATAAAAAGCCCATAAAACTAAAATGCAGAATGAAAGAAAGAGCCATGGAATTTTTTTATGAAGATATATATCTATTTATAGATATTCTTTGGTTTTTACATTGCAAAATGGCTGGGGAAGCCATAATCCAAAAAAGTATACAACTATTCAAGCTATTCTTGTATGTATGAAAAAATTATAGCCTTTTTTTGGGCTTATATACAACTATAGGGCAGGTGGTCTATGCAACAGCAGAAAATAAAGAAAATTGGGAGCATTTTTTAGGAATAGAGAAGGTTTTCATCCAAGGGAATGAGAGGAAACAATTGACGCATCAATGGAAACATCTACCTCTTCCTCACCAGTAGGATCTTCAATAGCAGAATTAGCATTGTTTGGCACAATCGCCATTGGCGGGGGAAATCCCAGGTTCCTAAAGTCGGTATACCAATCTATGTCGTAGAACGGTATCACGTTGTAACTATGGAATATGAAGTGCAAGGCCTAGGTACCCCTCTATCGATGCTCATTGTGTGTCTGAAGGCAGAATCCAGTAAGAAACTATAGCCATACAACTACCGCTTCTTCCTCGATATAGTGACAGAGGTCATTGGCTGACGACGGACCTACCCCATATTTAGTGTGAGCAACAACTTCACCAAGGCCATTAAGATAATTTTTGGGAAACATTTCTTTGACCAGCTTCAGGATGAGAGGCCTAGGGATGCCAATGTCTAACATAGATGCTACAAAGTGGGAATATATATCAGTATTCACATGATACTTGTCCTTGTATTCTATGCAGTCCTTACCCAGAACCCATTTTATGGCTATCAAGACCAAAGAATGCTTACTCTTGGTCATTCTTTCAGCATCCTAGTAGAAACCTCCCTTAGAAATGTTGTTTGTGACTTATAATAGGTTAGCCAAACAGGAGTATCCATGATTCTGACACTATGCCTATGCTTTTTAGCTAATACTAAAATTTACCTATCACCTAGCTTATGAGAAAACTTGCTTAAAACTCTGCTAACAACCTATCACTCCTCAAATGCTAAGTATGATTTCCTCACTACTTACCAGCCTATTTATAGAAAAAATGACAAGACGCATGCTAATCCATTTCGACAAAACATGATGATAACTAGATGCCAACTTGAAAGGCGTGCCTACGTTTGCTCACATTTCCAGACCAGTTGCATATGTGGAGGTACGGTTCAATGCATGCTAGATTAAAAGGAGCTAATTAATTAGCTTTAAAAAGGTGGCACTCATCGACAATAAGTTGCATGGCCATAAGCTATTGTGTCATTTCATAGGTGTTTCCCAAAGCCCAAGGCATTATCCATATCTTTTTAGGGCGTGATCGTTTGCTTTGGCATAATCATTCCAGCTAGGATATTAATTACCAACACATACTAACGCAAGGTTAGAAAGAAAATTTTCGGTTCAAGTTTCAAGGGAATCACAACATATCACACGGTTTCCGAACATAATAATAAACTCCTGCCACCTCAAAATGGCAAGTAGTTCATTTTGCACAAATTGCAAAATTAACGGTACATGCTGAATTAAATGCAAAAGATATGCTTTCATCTACCACCTTAAGAAAAGATATCCAAATATTGCATGAAAAGGCTTAAAGATTCAAAGACTTTTCACAAACGCCAAAGCTAAAGGTGAAGAGTTGTTTTTTTTTAGCGTATCTAGAGCCAAGAAAAATTGCTGAGTCCAAAACTCATAGAGGTCTTCATCTAAAGAGAAATGTCGAAGAGTTCATCTAAGCCAATACAAGAGGAAATTGGCCAAAAACTATTTACAACCGTACGGTCATCTGAATATGTGTATATCTATGAATATTTGGTGTATGCTACGCCTGGTATACCAAGCAGGCCGAAAAGGGCCTATACGATAGAGCTAACCAGGTCAAAAGATTGCAAAAACAAGAAAAGGGTTGGGGAGAAATGGGATAATATCTATGATCCACGGCTCACCAAAAATCCTAAATCCCTAAGGGAAGTATTATGTGTATGATTGATGGCACCAAAGGCGGACACATCTACAACAGTGAAAATTCGGTACAGTGGTCTTCCGCAATACATGGTCTCGTTGGTGCACTACTACCCAGAGATAGTCAACTCTGCCATCCACCACTATAACCCTAACACCCACTACATTAAGGGCCGAAAATTAAGAGTTCACATCACCCACAAGCCATTTGGCATATGCTATGCATCCAAACCCAAGTAAAATAAGAGAGAACATTGAGTCCTTTTACCCTAGCAAAGGAGAAAAAACATAGAAGGCAATGAAAAAGAACTCAGAGTTCTTGTTGGAGGAGATTGGTAAGAAAGACATCCCAGGTGCTAAATTGTCAAGTATTTCATTGTCGCGTGGTGCGTTACACAAGGATTTGCAGGATTCCATGTCCATGCTAGCTTTTGTGTGCGGTCGAGACTCCAATGAGATGGTGGAAACTTTTCAACTAAGACCAGCCTTCCAATTCCGCAAATAACATGATACCTTTTGGTATGATTTTGTTGAGTTCATGGTAGATGAAATGATATGGAAAATAAAGAATTAATTGGTAGAGGGAAATTTTAAACTTCTTTCATTCTTGGTTCACATGTTTCTACATCAAAACCCTGATTTCTCCACCTGATATTTTGAATTATCAATTTTTGATGAATAGGGTAAGAGGAAGCCAGTGTCCACGTGGACGCCTTTTCTTTCCGTATCATATGATTATTATGCATTTTCAAACTACTTCATAACTCCAGTCTTGTATGATTTAATCGGAGAAGGTGACATAATCTGGCTCGATGGGGATTAGATCAGATATATGCAGATTTTCACTACCACCTGTGACTGGTTCTTAGGAATAGATTTTACGATTCTTTGGATGCGGGGCTTCACTGGTCAACCTTTCCTTCTCCCAGCCTATGTTACTAATAGTGTGTTCGCACTGGAAATGTATCGGCAAGTGTGTATCATTTATTTTACCTTCTGTAGCAGCAAAGTGTCAAGAAAAAAAGATTCTTCACTTGTCTAAAGAATTTCAAGTCAGTAAATCTATTAAAAAAACACTCGAACCAGTTATTGGAGGATAAAATGACTTATTTAGGGTTGGTGTTGGTAAATGATAAGTGGGATTACAACCCTTTCAATGACTTCCCGGAGCTGCATATGAAATTTACACATGTTCCCCGACCTTACTGGGAGAAGTGGCATAACCTGCGGGCAGACAAGGATGAAAATTTTGTTGAATTGGCACATATTCCTACATAAGATACTAGAGGGCTATGACACAAGTTCTACTTTGTTGTGGTAGTGGCCAAAGATAACGTCCACATAGAATGTGCCATGTACAATAAATTGAAGAAGGATGAGGAGTGGAATGCTAAAAAATAAAAGCTTTCTGGAAGTATCACCAAGAGATAGGGCAATTGGATGCCCTTATGACAATCTGAAGGATGACAAGGAATTTGAAAAATGGTGGAATAAAGGCCACCCCAACCTGAGCTCTAGTATTAATAAGAGTGGGGACCTGGGAGATGAGTCCAAAGAGCAGGAAGAGGAAGTGGCAACATCTGCCTCCTCTGCAAAGAAGGAGAAAGGCCCCAGATAGCCCACCTATGTGGCCACGAATGTGTGCTTTAATATATCAAGGGCCTTGCATACACTCACTTGGGCTGCTAAGCTAGCTAGGTTATCACTGCAGCAAACAAAAATAGCTTCCGAAGCTAGAGAGACCCCACCCACAAAATGACAGTGCACAGAGAGCATTATTAGAGAAGGTTCGCAAGAACCCGCCAGAAGAAAAGTGCTTACAGCTAGCCAGGAGCCTAAGGCTAAGGAGTTGTTGATGATTCTAGAGCTGCCATCGACCAGTCAACAGGTAAAATTTTCTCCTTCTTCCCTTGCTTCTCATTCCTTGGTATCTGCCCCGGCCTCAACGACGATCCCTACCATAAGTACTAGCCCTCTGCTTTCCACTTTTAATCCAACATATTCAAGAGGTTTTTCCCAATTTTCACAGACCACTCCACTCGGCCTTACTCCTCCGCGGACCCTTACACCCACTGCTACCACTTAGACTCTCCTTGCCTCGCTTTCTGAAAACGTACCCCTTGTGAGTACCCCTTCTTCTTCTACAATTACTATGGATCTTCTTCCATCACAATAGGCTGACACCACATTGACAACTCCTCCACCATCCCAGCCTATGAGTCCTATAGTTGATTCACCAATTCATTCATTACAAGTGACTAGTCGTTCTGTTGGGCCTCAAACCAAACTTTGGAATGTGCCCCACTTCTTCCCACAAACTGTCACTCTCCAGAAAAAACAAAAGAAACAAATTCCCACACCTATGAGGGTTACCTATCCATATGCCCTGTCTTTTGGAGCTCCTTTGGTAGGTGGACTAGTTTCATCGCCAACCGAATTTATGGCACAAATTTATTGTAGAAAGGAGGCACATGCAAGTAGAATGTGAAAGCACAGGGAAAAAGATGGCAGGGCTTCTACTAAGCTAAAATATAGACTCTTTATGATGAGGCCTGGCATGAATTGAAGTTTGCAACCATATACCCGAGAGTAACCAAGCCTTAAGGGGAAATGCACCTGGAAGATTATGAGATATATGCCGTAGGGCTCAACATGAAGGTTGATCGACCGTAGGATAAGGTTGAAATCATGGAGGAAACATAACGGGTAGTCACTTTTGACTTCCTTAAAACTGGTCGCCAGCTAAATAAGAAGGATGAGTAGCTTAAAGCAATAAGAGAAAGGGTTAGTTTTTTGAAAAAAAAAAGAGAAATCCCTAAAGGTAGATGTTGCACATATGACAGATAGGGAACTGGCAGTAGAGGATGAGAGGAACAGAATTCAGGGTGAACTTGTGAAGATTCAAGCTATTGACCATGCCATGGTAAAAGAGCTACAGTCTAAGAATCAGGAGATGGAATAGAATCTGTGACTAAAGAACGAAGAACTGGAGCGACTTTGCCTTGAGTATAGTCAACGAATGGCTCAGAAAATGAAGCGTTGGAGTACCAACATGCTTAATATGAGTAGAAAATACAAGAAAAAGAGGTTGAATTTAAGGGCCTAAAATATCAAATAGAAGAACTCGAAGAGACAAAGTCTTCTCTAGACATGCACTTAGCAAATCACTCCTGATCTGAGGAGAATTGGAATAAAGAAATGAGCAGCTTTGTGGAACAGCTAGCGTCCGAGAAAAAAAAAAGGGCAGAATTGGTTGAGGCCATTATTTCAAAAGACACAAAGATTACTTCTCTTAAAAGCTCTCTCCTATCTTCCCCTACACAACCATACATCATTCTGTTGGTTAGGTAGTTGTACATCTCTCACTGGGAAAAGATTAAAGCCTTTTGCCTAACACTGTAGCCTACCCTCTGATTCATCACTAAGGCATCGAAGCTGAGCTAGGAGGCTCATGATATGATTGAACAGTTCCCATAGTTCATCTTAGAGAAGGTTCTAGAAGAAAAATATCTGCTCACTGAGCTATGCTCGGTCTCTGATGAAAACCTTGCCAGAGCATATATTGAAGATCGAGATGCTACCGCTCAAACGGAAAATAAGTTCATCCATTGCCACTTTGCCTTCCAGTGTACTAAAGAAACCATGACTATTCTGAGAAAGACACTGGACAACATATAGGGGAGTTTCTTTGAGTTAAATAGGATGGGTTTTCTGTCCCCGTTCCTTGAAGATGGCTCAATTGACATGGTCGAGCAGATTACGAAAAAGATAGAAGAGAAGGAAAATGATCTGGAGGCTTTCAATGATTTTAGTCATCCTCCCATGGTGACTAATATTGAAGGAGTGATTCATCTACTTGCATAGCTACTATTTCATTGTGAAGTAGGGGCCAGTTTACCTAATGCATTGTCTCAGAAAGAAACTATTGATCTAAGTGGAGCACAAGAGAATTTGTGCAACATGATGAAGCCATCTGAGGATGAATGGTCACCTCTATAGGTAGCTTTTTCCAATCTTTGACTCCATTATCTAATGAAATGGCACTCTATCTTATAAACCAGAGAAATTTTGGGTTCTCTATTCCTTAGTTGAAACACCCCTGATAGTCACCAAAATTTGTTAATAAATACTTAACTAGCTCCCTTCAGGTGTATTTTCCTTCATGTGTCTCACATAGTCAACTTGGCCTTTTATCTAGGTTCTGCTCTCCCACTCCATGTGTCTACTCCTCACAACCCTGAGTCTCTGCATTCCTTTCACATCCCAAAAAACTCCGTTATGCTTCCACGTGTTGCGACTGTGGGATACTTTTGATCATGTTTTTTTGTTGCCTCATCGAGCTCCGCTCAGGTGCCACAAATCCATCATTCCTAAAAGGTTTTGGTGGGCCCCACAGTTGCTATATGTTGTGTACACTTGCTATGTGTTTTCTATTCGTAAATATTTTAGCATAGAGATGAAGCAACAACCGCAGGCAACGAAATGCTACCACGCGTCTCTTTTGCACCCAATTGGTGATTGTTCCCTCCATTATTGATGAAGTGCTCCGCTCATTCGACACGTGTAGAATTAATGCAAGTATTTAGTGGTGAATGAGAGAGGTTCATACAAGCAGTGAAAGGCTGCCATATGCCTAGCCAACGGATCTCATATTCGGGCGATAGACCAGACGAGCCTAATGATGATATTGGCCACTGCGTGTCATAATCATTCACAAAGGATGGTGACACTTGTTTGATTAGGCATAGCTAGGACCACCACCATCATTTGTAGAGGATGCACTTGTGCCTAAAGTGACCGAATGCTTGGTTCCAGATAGATTCTGTTGCAACAACTTGGGGAATATTCTGATTCTTGCATCATTGCCAGGAGATTGTGAAATCTTTTATGTTGTTGCTCTATGAAGCAATGGGGGTTTTTCCTACTATATATACTTTTCTCTGTTGTGAGAAAAGAGTCCAAAATTGGAGGAAAACACTAATTTTAGTAAAAGACACTAGGCCTTTATTATTGTTTTATTTTATTGCAAAAAAACTCTTAGACTGTGCCAATTGTTCAACCTTTTTATTTTTTCATGCTATTTGATCAAACCGTAAACTATGTTTTTTATTGTCTAGACATTTCATTTAAGAACTTCTATATATGTTGAATGCAAGTTTTTTGACCTAGATCATGTCTATTGACTCTTCCTAGTGTAGGAATGTATGCAATATTATTTTATGTCAATGAATGGATTGTCTATGCTGTAATCTTCAATTTTTTATGTTCTAGAACACTATAAACACCATTCAGGCCCTTAGATCTATGATTTATCGTGCATATCATTAAGTCTTGGCGCATTGCCTTAGGTTAGACTTTATTTTATTATATATGTTTCATTTTCCCTTTCCAAACCCCCATTATAGAAGAAGTCGGCTTCTCTAAAAATTTGGAGGTCACTCAATTTAGCGCAAAAGGTCCCCCATAAACTGAGTTTCCCATAAGACACCGTTACCTCGTCAAATTTTTGGATCAATAGGACTCATAAGGGATTATGTTGATTAAATGTAGCTCCAAGAAATTCGACGTGTTTGGGTTGAAAAAGGACCATGCCTAATGTAAACGTACCCACCTAGACACATTAGAATAGTTCATTTGGTCACACAAGTTATAGAATAAAAGTTGCACCACTTTGCAACTTTACACTACTTGCATTTGACAACTTTTTCCCCAAGTGAAAATTCGCCACTAGGCGAAAGCACCTCTGAGATAGAAAAAATTAAGCCAAGTTATTGTAGAGGGGCCCAACGCAATCCCATTAGTTAAGATGAGAAGTTTCTAAGCCTCATGGTATGTGAGTAATATTATACTAAAGATTGCAACCATTTTGCACTTTGGACTCATAAGGGATTCTTTTAGTTGAATGTAGCTCAGAGAAATTCGTCATGTTTGGGTGCAAAAGAGGAACATTTATAGTGGAAACGTATCCACTCAGACACGTTGGAATAGTTTTTTTGGTCACACAAGTTGCAGAATGAAAGTTGCACCACTTTGCAACTTTACACTACTTGCATTTGACAAATTTTTCCCCATGTGAAAATTTTCCACCATAGGAAAACACCTCCGAGATAGAAAAGCTGAGAGAGGTTATTGTAGAGGGGTCCAACGCGATCCCATAGGCTTAGACAAAAAAATTTCAAGCATTCTAGTATCTAAGTAATATGTTGAAGATTATCGTCGTTTTGCACTTTGGAATCATAAGGGATCTTGCTGATTGAATATAGCTTAAAGCGATTCAACATGTTTGGGTGCAAAAAAGGACCATGCCTAGCATAAACAAACCCAATCAAAGGTTTCAAAATATTTTTTTTGGTCATATGAGTTGTAGAACAAAAGTTGTACTACTTTGCAACTTTGCACTATTTATATTTGATAATTTTTTGTCCAAGTGAAAATTTGCCATCACAGCAAAATGTCTGAGATAATAAAAATTGTGAGAGGTTATTGTAGATGGGCCCAACCTAATCCCATTGTCTTAGATGAGAAATTTTCTAAGTGTCATGGTATCCGAGTAACAACATGTTGAAGATTACAACCATTTTGCACTTTGGACTCATAAGGGATTTTGTTGGTTGAATATAGCTCAGAGCTATTTGGCATGTTTGTGTGCCAAAGAGGACCATTCCTAGTATAAAAATACCCAACTAGATGCATTGGAATAGTTTGTTTGGTCGCATGAGTTGTAGAATAAAAGTTGCACCACTTTACAACTTTGCACTACTTGCATTTGATAATCTTTTCCCCAAGCAAAAATTCACCACCACGGGAAAAGAACTCTGAGATAAAAAACATAAAAGAGGTTATTATAGAGGGGCCCAACATAATTCCATAGGCTTAGATGAGAAGTTTCTAAGCCTCACAATTTTTGAGTAACATCATATTGAAGATTACAATTATTTTGCACTTTTGACTCATAAGGGATTATGTCGATTGAATGTAATTCGGAGTGATTCAGCATCTTTGGGTGTGAAAGAGGACCATTCCTAGCGTAAACGTACCCACTTGGACACGTTGGAATAGTTCATTTGGTAACACGAGTTGCAAAATGAAAGTTGCACCACTTTGCAACTTTGCACTACTTGCATTTGACAACTTTTTCCCCAAGTGAAAATTTGCCACCACAAGAAAACGCCTATGAGATAGAAAAAATTGAGAGAGAGGATATTGTAGAGGGGCTCAACATGATCCCATAGGTTCATATGCAAATTTTCTAAGCATCACAATATTCGAGTAACATCATGCTGAAGATTGCAACCATTTTGCACATTAGACTCTTAAGGGATTCTACCGATTGAACATAGCTCAAAGCGATTCAACATGTTTGGGTGAGAAAGAGGACCATGTCTAATGTAAATGTACCCACCTGGATGCATTGGAACAGTTCACTTGGTCACATGAGTAGTAGAACAAAATTTGCACCACTTTGGAACTTTGCACTACTTGTATTTGACAACTTTTCCCCCAAGCGAAAAGTCATCAACACTGGAAAACATCTCTGAGATAGCAAAAACCGAGAAACATTATTGTAGAAGAGCCCAACACAATCTCATAGGCTCAAACGAGAAGTTTCTAAGCATCATGGTGTCTGAGTAATAGCTCGTTAAAGATTGCAGCCATTTTACACTTTGCACTCTTAAGGGATTTTGTTAGTTGAATGTAGCTCAGAGTGAAAACTAGTGCCTCATCTAAATAAGCTAAATATTACTAAAAAACTATTTATTACCACACATGTAAATCCTTGGAAAATTTGGAAATCTCCTTGCTTCAAATGAAGTGTCTTCAAAACATTCAGTTGGAAGTCCATTCCATTGACCTTTTGATTTTAATTGTAAAAACACACACTTTTAATGACTTTACTACTTTTTCATCACTTAATTTTGTTGTTACAACTTCATTTTAACAAACACATTTCCCATGAGAGCAATAAAAGGAAATAAAAAGACAACCACCATAAATAGACAACCACCATAAATTAACTTTTCCATCACTTAAGTTTTGTTGTTTGAAGTTTGTTGTTTCAACTTCACTTTTAATGAAAATAAATAGACAACCACCATAAAGTATGCAAAGGATCATCAAATTATATATAGAGGAAAAGGAAATACTTAGAGAACTACAATAAAGTATTTAAGTCAAAAGTCTTTTATTTTATGACAAAAACATTGAAAAGGCATTTTAATTATTTCATGGGGCTTATTTTCATGATATTCACGTGCACAAGTGAAAAGGGATTAAGTTTTATCTTTAATTTTTGAGTTTGGATTAGTAATAGTGCATCATTTATGCATTGTATCAATAAACCATAATGTTTATTTTTTCCTTGGAATTTTGTATCATGGAATTTTGAGTCCAAAAAGGGTTGAGAATCATTGTGATATGTTTTTAATAACCCGAGACAACCCAACGTATGTGCTCATGTTGTTCTATCATTTGTTTGTGTTATTGGCCATGTGACTATGTTGCCAAAGTTGACAAGAGCACCAAATGCCAAGTGAATATTTGGAGAGATTGGTTGGTTGAAGAATGTTTGGGAGTTTTCAAAGGTGTTGGAGGGTATTGAAACATTATTGCCCCCATTGTTCTTTTTTTCCCTTGTTGGTGTGTTTTTCCTTCCTTGGGTGCCCACTAGGCTAGGTTGTCAATGGTGGCAAGGTGTACTAAGATGTCTTGTGCATTTATTTTCAATGAAGCCCTTGAAGGGTGATTGATATTATGTAAAGAGACAAATCATGATGACAGTGACTCTAAAACTCATCCAATATTAGAGTAGATTTTGGAAAGCCAAACACATAAAACTTGAGAGTAGATAAGCTTAACAATGATGTATTCCCTTTTATTGGTCATTTTGGTTTTAGGAGTTGTTTGGTGTGGTTAGGAGTTATTTGGTGTGTTTAGGAGTTTCCTAAGGTCATTCATGACCATGTATAATCATGTAATCTACTTTAGTGTGCTTAGAGGGTCATTGATTTAAAAGTTACAAAAAGTTGTCATACATTTTTAGCAAGTTGTCAAAAATTAGGTAACAATTACATTTAATCAAGAAAAATATTCCTAATAATTGGAATCAATTGTAAATGGCTGGAAAAAGCATGAATAGTCTATAATGGTCAAACAGAAGTATGGTTGTAGTTTTTTTTAAAATTTGGAATGAATTGAAGCAAGTTTCTCTTGTGATTTTTATGGGTTGTAGTGGCTCAACTTCTGGATTCTTGTATGGATTGTGCAGTCCATGGATCAATCTAAAATCAATTGTATTTGATATCCCTATGAATCTACTATTTTTTTTTTTGGTTCCATCAAATTTCATTTAGTTTTGTTAAAGTTATTGAGATTTTACTGAGAACAGGTTAAAACACTAGCTAGGGCAACAAGTATTAAAAATGTAATATCTTTAATTTTTAGAGTTCAAAAATGTTGAAATCTCATCCAAAATTCTATTTTTACATGCTCTTGTACTTGGAAAAGGTCTAGAGTCTTGAAATTCATGCATGCATTTCTTTGATAGAAATTTTCGATTTGTGAGTGTATCCGACCATGTAGCAGTAGTGAAGGTAAGTTTGAGTGAAATAAGGAGTGGTTTGGGTTCTTTGTGGTTGGTGAAGGTGTTGGGAATATGTGGAGAGGTCTCACAGACCTATACCTTGGGGTTTTGAGAATTTTTGAAGGGTTAATACAAGTCATTTTATGACTATCCCAAGAGGATTGTTTTTGCAGTCATAAGCAAGGTGTTAGTGTCCAAACAAGTTGGTACTTTGAATAAGTTTTGGTAGTGAATACCTGATGGAAACACCTAGAAATGTTGTATGAAGGACTCCAAGTCAATGGTTGAGGGTTTGAAGCAATCTTTATTGATTTGTCTTTAGGCCATTAATGTTGCCTTTCCTAGTTTGAACAACACAAATCTTGTAAGCCCCATGAATTGTTGCATTGTTGAGTCTTCACAAAAAAGTTTTTATGACCATTCAAGTCCCTTAGACAAGTATGCCATGATGTTAACACTATCTCTAGATTGTTTTGAATCAAGGTCTCCTAGTAGGTTCATTACTAGGTCTACTAAAAGTGCATTTAGGAGTAGTTATGAAGAACATGCAAGAATGATTTTCCTTTTGGGTATGTTTTCATGTTGATTGTCCTTCCTTTGCTTCAAGGAGTTATACGGTTTATAGAAGAGCAAGAAAATATGCCTTTGTACAATAAAAGTCATTTGTTTAGATTTTTTCATAAATCCACATGCTTTTCCTTTAAGAAAAAATTAAATGTAAACCATACATCATTACAACTAAGTTTAAATGTAATATACACATTTAATTGAGACATATATTAGTGAATATACACATTTGCATGCATTAATTTTTCATATTTTTTGTATATCAAAAAATACACTAAGTCAACAACAAATATTACAATAATGATGGAAGAACATCTTGATAATCTTCCCATTTCTCAATGCTTGTAGCAATACATGCAAGGAAATAATCATCCCATTTGTAACCAAGATCATGAAATATATTGTACAAGAAGAAACATAACGAGCTATTGCCTAGATTGTTTTCTCCAATCCACCTCAGCTGGCCTGGTTATTTGCATTCCAAAATGATTCATACATGTACATCCCCTACTCCCTTGGAAATACATGGGTAGTAACCTCTCTGTGGTTGTGTACTCTCACTAGAATTTAGTCCACAAAATCCTGCAAAAGCCTAACAATTTTAGACATAGACTTGCTTAAAAGTCATTAAAAGACCAATAGTTGAATAATTACAGACATACACCTTCTGACCAGATCTTTTATCACCTTCATGCATGCTATAAGTAGATTGATTGAAGGTCCTACAATGTTGATGTGGCCCATCTTTTTCTACTTTCTCGTACCACTAAACACTTGCACTAGAAACAGATGTTCTTTTCTTAAGTTGAAAATATTAAGTATAACCTATAGTCACAAATGCATATGACATCAAACACCAATAGAGAATACCAACTTAAAGGTATTCAATAGAGAGTAGCATATAATTATCATTTTACAAATTAGCAATAATGCAATTTTGCAAACCCTTCTACAATCCAACTTAAACACTTGAAAGAAAGTAATGATCAATAACATGAATTTACAAATTCAATGTGCATAGTTACAAATCAATCTAGGGAACCATCCAAGTCTTCTCTACTCTTTATTGTGTCAAGTATTTCCTCGTGGTCAGACTCACGCACTTTCCACAAGTTCTTGTTTGTAGGTTTCCCTTATATTTGATCAAATGAACATTGGCTGTGATGACAAGGTTCAAGTAGTGAAGAATCTTTTGATGCATGTCAAAGTCCTCAAACAACCAAACTGTAACATTCTTAACTGGGTACCTTCTAATCCATGTTCCAATAACAACCATTGAACCTATAGGATATTTTATGTTTTCTCCATTTGTAACTAGGGCCTCCAATTTCATTTTGGCCTCAATACAATGACACATATAATAATATGTACCCTCTTCATTATCTTCATCTGCAATCATTGCATAAACATTCCCTACATTGATATGTTCATCTTGTCAGATGTATTTAATGAACATCAAAATAAAACCTAAAAGTAAGATATATTACCTCATTGTAGTAGGTCTGAGACATGATCAAAGTCAACAAATGATTGCATCTCAATGATTTGTAGAGCCGTTGATATGCCCCTGCTAGCTAGATCAACATTAAAACATTCTAGAGTTCTTGAATTGTAATGTTTAGTTATCTGACCATATGATATGCTAATTGAATGATATGCCCCTGCTAGCTAGATCAACATTAAACATCTAAAAGCAACCTTGCACAAACTCTATAGAATGTGTAAGATCATCACTAACGTAAAAATGATACTCCCTCAGTGCTTTCATGTTATCCTCTATACTATCATTTGCATGAATGAATTCTATATGCACAAATATAGCGACCTACGTGGAGTTGTAGTACTATGATTGCACCTCATTCTATGGTTGCAGTGTGTAGTTCTCCATGAAGTCAACAACTGAAACAATGCTATGAAGCGAAAATGTGTCCTTGCATAACTTGAACTGAGTCCAACCATCGAGCTCTATGTGTATGCCTCGCATACTCATAGACCACGTGATCATGAAAAATGCCCATAAACTAATACACTGGAAACTTATCACTACCAATTCACACTTCTTTACTTCTTTCCCATCTTTTAGACTATAGGCCACTATCTTGTATTTACCAAATTCCACAATTTTGTCTCCAATAGTGTGTGTACTAGGCATGTGTTGGAAATTGGAAAATGTTGCATGCCACCACAATGATCACATGTGCCATCCAAACATGACTTCTTGTAAAAAATTTGACCATCCAGTCTTTCACATAAAATGGAAGATAAGAATTCCCTTGAGGATTTAGGTGGAGGCCTTATGTTACATTCTTGCAAAACATTGTTAGTATGCATATCTACACATATACATCAATAAACATAATAATGGTTAGAAAAATCAATATGTACTATACAACAACAAGTAGTGCGTGTGTGATTTATTTTGACATAAAAAGGCTTTAGCATTTCAAAATACCTTTGACATATTTTAATTTTAGGAAACTTCCATACAAAATCAGCAAAAAATTGGATTTGAGTGGTATCTAAATAATGCTTTGTCCATGTAGCTCACACATTTTACTACCAAATCTCCTTCTTACAACATCTCTTTGATTGGGAGAGGTCCTTGTGTTATCCTTCCAATAATCTACTATTATAGATCTCCAAGATTAAGAAATTCTTTTATCTTTCCATGGCACTCTACTCGAGAATGCCCATAACTCATTTCTATTTGGATCCTCCACTCTTTCACGCCTTCCTTTGGATCTCATTAGAGATGATCTAATTATTTTCAAAGACTTACTTGTCTTTGTAAGCTTCACCTTGTTCCTTGTTTGACTGCTTAACAGTGTTGTTGCCATCACACGTCGTGTGGCACAACTATCCTTCATGTGCGAGGTAGAACCCACACTCTCATATGCACTCATCAAGTTCTTTACAATGGAATTTTCACTTGAGTCATTCAAAACTATTAGCATAAGATCCTTCATGGTGGGCCTAAATTTGAGTTGCCTCATCATTTCAACAAATAGTTGGCATCTTCCACCCTCACTTATCTTCCCAAAAAATAAACTCCATATCCTCTATGCATATCTTTGACATGAACATTTTGGAATCTTATTAGGAATCCATTTCAAAACATTAGAATCAATATCAATCAAAAATGTATATTTTCTATGCAAAACTCTAGGAGGAGTTCTCAAATGCAAATTTGTGTCAACATTAGGAATGTCAACAACATCAGGGATAGATCACATACCTTCAATTGGAGGTGCAATTGATGACATACCTTGAGATTGACATGTAAATGATGTTATACCTCCAACTTGAGATGTGATTTATGGAGTGCCTTCAAATAGAAATGTGTTTGTTGATGTACTTTCAAAACAAAATGTTGTTGATGGCGTGTCTTCAATTGGAGATGTGATTTTCTATGTACTTGGAAAACCACATGTTTTTGGTGCATCTTCAACTAGAGATGTGCATTGAACTTCACCTATTATGATGTGCCCCCAACTTTAAGATCCATTTTTGTCCTTCCACGAACTTTGTTCATTCCTTCCCTTTATTTTTCCAATTGGACATCTCTCTTAGATTGCATGGGAATTTCTGGTTGTATGGGTTGCAATTCCTTTGCTTCACAATCTACAATTTTTTATTCTCTTCTCCTTGCATTTTTAACTGCATGTTATTTTGGTGTTATAGCCTTTGGTTGCTTCCTTGGCATGACATTGAATACTACATGTTCACAAACACACAGAACAAAAGTAAATAATGAATTTATGAAACATATTGATATCATTGATTACATTACATTTTATGAAACACACCAAAGCATTTTATGAAAGAAGGCAATGAGTTGTTTGGAATTATCAAACATGTCTATGCTACAACATTTTCGTACATACATCTACCTCCATACTACAAGAAAATTAAGTAATGCATTTTTTCAAACATATCCATACCGATGATTACATTGAATTTTATGAAACACACCAAGCATTTTATGAAACATATTGATATCACTAATTACATTGCATTGAATATCTTTAAAAATAAAATCATTACTTTACATTTTATAACTAATGTGACTTATCAAACATTACATATCTTATCAAACATTGCTGTCCCCAACCTAGGGTTTATAGCGAGCTTCAAAAAACTCATAACTTTTGATGCATCTCGTGAAAATATATGAAACTTGGTACTAATTTTTTGTAGGCCTATATGCATGTACTGACAAAATGAAGGTTGCTAAATCATCATTTTGTGTGAGTTATTGAGGACAGTTTGTTTCTTTTTGCAACTATATTGTGTAAAACCTAGTACTTTGAGGGATTTGTACAAAACTGTTTCATGTAAGCGTTGATCAATGTTAAGAAGGGTTTGAGGGGAGTATTTGGAGTGTGGAAAAGTGTTTAGGAGCAAAGACTTGTGTCAAACCTAGGGTATAAGTTGCTTCCACCATTGGAAACTAGAGAATCTTGTGCTTATTGTTGTCAAAACTAGATTGTGATTGTCAACTGAGCCATGAAGAACATGAATTCAAAGAAGGGTTTGTGATGCTATATCTTGGATTTATTCAATATTTCTTTGGAAATGAGGTACAACTTAGAAAGACAAAAACCATTTTCAATTGCATAAAATTTTCCCTTTTTCATTTCTTAGAAAGGTAAATGGTATGAATGAATGGAAACTTGCATTAACAACTATGTTAAGTCACTTGAATTTATCTAAGTACATGATGAAGATGAATTTTTTATGGCACAAAAGAATTAATGGAAACTTGCATTAACATTGATGAAATCTCTTAGGTTTTCCAAATTAGTTGAAAAAAAAGTTTTCCCACAACCATCACTAATAATGAATTTGAATCTATTATGTCATGTTTTCCATTTTATATCTTCAATCTCCTAAAAATTAAACTTTTACATGCAGCATCCATCTAATTTAATGTTTAATTCTATGTGTAACAATGAAAATTAATAAAATCATCAAATGAATGGTCTATAAATTGTTAAAACAAAACAAAAAAACTCAATATAAACGTCTACCTAAAATGAAATAGAGTGAATTCCACTAGCCATGCTGGAAATGGACTACTATTTAAGCAATGCAAATAGAATTCATAAGCAAATTTGTGTTAAGTTGATGTCGTTTATGTACGTTTAAACATGAATTCATCTAAATTATGTCATGTATTTCATTTTTTTCTTCAAACTCATATAAATTAAACTTTTTTTTATGCAACTCCCATCTAATTCAATGTTGAATTCTATGTCTAATTGTTATGATTAATAGAATCATTAAAGTAAATTAGTTTATATTGTCAAAAACAAACAAACATACTAAATATAAACATTTCAATATTACCAAAATGAATATATTATCTGAGATAATGTAAAATGGTGTAGAAACTTCAAAATGTCTTGTTATACATTTTCTAGCATGCAAATTGGTGGTAAAAAGGTGATGGATCAAGCATAGATTGGTACAATAGGGAGTCAACTACATAAAAAAGGCATTTTTGAGTCAGATAAAGTGTTGAACTAGAAAAATGCAGAAGCATGTGGGCCTGAATCATGGGGTCAACCCCTATTATACTATTTGAAGGTAAAACACATTTGGCACTTTCCAAATTTGGAGAGTGCCAAATTTGGAGAGCACCAAATGAGTTGCTTTGAAATATTTTCCAAATACAGAGATGAACTAGAGTGCGACTTGATATAGAGAGAGAGGGGATAGGAGTGAGAGAGATTAGTTTAGGTATTGTGGTATGGAATGAGACCTGAGAGTGATAGAGACTTGAGAGGGATAGAGAGTTATCCAATTGGGGTAGGGGAAAGACTTGAAAATAGGAGATGAGTTAGGAAGGATGAGACCTAAGAGATACAAAAAGACCAAAGAGGGAGAGAGAGAGAGAGAGGGAGTTTTGGAGAGGGGGTTGGAGTGAAATATATTTATCTATGTAGGGTGGGAGGTACGTGAGACCTGATAGGGAGGGAGTGTGAGAGAGGGGATTGGAATGAGACATATTAGTCTAGGTAGCATTGGAGGGAGTGAGACCTGAGAGAGAGAGACTTGAGAGGGAGAGAGAGTTATTTAGTTATGGTGGGGGGAAAATATGAGAGAGGGAGTGGGAGAGAGAGGGAGTGGGAGATAGAGGGATGGGAGACCTAAACCCTCAACCCTAAACCCTTAAAACCAAACCCTTAAACCCTCGACCCTCAACCCTCAACCCTTAAATCATAAACCCTCAACACTTAAACCATAAACCCTCAATCCTTAATCCCTTGACCCTCTATCCTCTACCCTCAACCCTCAACCCTCAACCCTTTACCCTCAAACCTCAACCCTTAAACTATAAACCCTTAACTCTTAACCCTTAAACCCTCAACCCTCTACCATCTCTCTCTCTCTACCTTCTACCCTCTACCCTCTACCCTCTATGCTTAACCCTTAAACCCTTAAACCCTCTACCCTCAACCCTCTACCTCTAAACCCTAAACCCTTAAACCCTCTACCCTTAAATCGTAAACTGTAAACCATAAACCATAAACCCTAAACCCTATACCCTTAAACACTCTACCCTCTACCCTCTACCCTCAACCCTCTACCCTTTATCCTCAACCCTAAAACCCTCAACCCTCTACCCTCTACCCTTTATCCTAAACCCTAAAACCATCAACCCTCAACCCTCTACCCTCCTCTACCCTCAACCCTTAAACCCTTTGTACCCTTAAACTATAAATTGTAAACCCGTAAACCCTCTACCCTCTACCCTGAACCCTCTACCCTCTACCCTCAACCCCCCTCTCTCTCTCTTATTCAGTTAGGGTGGGGGGGAAGACCTGAGAGAGGGAGTGGGAGATAAAGGGATGGGATACCTAAACCCTCAACCTAAAACCCTTAAAACCAAACTCTTAAACCCTCTACCCTCTACCCTCAACCCTAATCCCTCAACCCTTAAACCCAACTAAACTCTCTACCCTAATCCCTCAACCCTATACCCTCAACCCTTAAACCCTTAAACCCTCAACCCTAAACCCTAAACCCTCAACCCTAAACCCTAAACCCTCAACCCTTAAACCCTAAACCCTTAAACCCTATGTACCCTTAAATCATAAACCCTAAACCCTTAAACCTCTACCCTCTACCCTCTACCCCCTCTCTCTCTTATTCAGTTAGGATGGGGGGAAGACCCGAGAGAGGGAGTGGGAGAGAGAGGGAGTGGGAAAGAGAGGGAATGGGAGATAGAGGGATGGGAGATCTAAACCCTCAACTCTAAATCCTTAAAACCAAACCCTTAAACCCTCTACCCTCTACTCTCAACACAATACCATCTACCCTCTACCCTCAACCTAATACCCTCTATCCTCAACCCAATACCCTCAACCCTTAAACCCTTAAACCCAACTAAACTCTCTACCCTAATCCTTCAAACCTATACCCTCAACCCTTCAACCCTTCAACCCTCAACCCTTAAACACTAAACCCTAAACCCTCAACCCTTAAACCTTCTACCCTTTACCCTCAACCCAATACCCTATACCCTCAACCATTAAACCCTAAACCCTAAACAATCAACCATCAACCCTTAAACCCTCTACCCTCTACCCTCAACCCTTAAACCATAAATCGTAAACCCTAAACCATCTACCCTCTATCATTAACCCTTAAACCCTAAATCCTAAAACCTTAAACACTCTACCATCTACCCTAAACCATTAAACCCTCTACCCTTAAACCCTAAACCCTAAACCCTTAAACCCAAAAACCCTCTACCCTCCACCCTTACCCTTAAACCCTAAACCCTTAAATCATAAACTATAAACCCTAAACCCTAAAATCTTAAACCATCTACCCTCCAACTCTATACCCTTAAACCCTTAAACCATCTACCCTCCAACTCTATACCCTCAACCCTTAAACCATTAAATACACAACACTAAAATCTAAACCCTCAACCCTTAAACCTATACTCTTAAACCCAACTAAACTCTCTACCCCGATCCATCAACCCTTAAAACCCTTCAATCCTCAACCATTAAACCATAAACCCTAAACCCCCAAACCTTAAACCTTTTTAAACCCAACTAAACTCTCTACCCTAATCCCTCAACCCTCAACCCTTGATCCCTCAACCCTTAAACCCTTAAACCATCTACCCTTAACCCTTAAGCCCTAAACCCTTAAATCATAAACCGTAAAACCTCTACCCTCTACCCTCTACCCTCTACCCTCAACCCTTAAACCCTAAAACCCTCAACCCTCAACCCTCTACCCTCTACCCTTAACCCTTAAACCATAAACTATAAACCCTAAACCCTATACCCTCTACCCTCTACCCTCTACCCTCAACCCTCAACCCTTAAACTCTCAGCCCTCTACCTTCTACCCTCAACCCTTAAACTCTCGACCCTCTACCTTCTACCCTCAACCCTCAACCCTTAAACCCTAAAACCTAAACCCTCTAACCTCTACCCTTAAACCCTCTACCCTCTACCCTCAATCCTAAAAACTCAACCCTCTCTCTCTCTCAAGTCTCTCCTTCCCACCCCTTCTCTCATTCACTCCCTCTATTTCTCTCCCCTCTACCCTCTACCCTTAAAAACTCAACCCTAAACCCTCAACCCTCAACCCTCTTTCTCTCTCTCACTACCTCTATCTCTCTTTCTTAATCCCTCTCACTCTCTCTCAAGTCTCTCCCTCCTACCTAAGAGAGGGGGAGAGAGATAGAGGTAGTGAGGGAGATAGATGGAGAGATATAGGGAGTGAGAGAGAGAGAGAGTGGGAGAGAGTTAGAGGGATTCAATGAGAGAGAGCAAGAGAGAGACCTAAGAGAGGGAGAGAGAGGGAGGGAGAGGGGGTGGGAGGGGGTGGGAGGGAGAGAGCTAAGAGAGAGGGTGGGATGGAGATACCTAAGAGAGAGGGAGAGAGAGAGGGAGGGGGTGGGCAGGAGAGAGAGGGGGGAGGGAGAGAAGGTGGAAGGGAGTGACTTAAGAGAGAGGGAGAGAGAGAGAGAGACAAGGTGAGAGAGGGGTGGGAGGGAGAGACATGGAGTTGGAGATGAGGGATGGGAGAGAGATGGAGGAGGAGAGAGATAGAGAGATGGGGAGATACATGAGAGAGAGGGGGTGGGAGGGAGATACTTGAGAGAGAGGGAATGGAGAGAGATAAAGGAGGAGTGAGAGAGACAAAGAGAGACCCCGAGAGAGGGAGAGGGGGTAGGAGGGAGAGTCTTGAGAGAGAGAGAGGGAGGGAGAGACCTGAGAGAGAGGGAGATGGAGAGAGTGGGAAATAAATAGAGGGAATGAAAGAGAGAGAGAGAGGGATGAGAGAGAGGGAGAGAGAAAGATAATGACCTAAGTGAGGGAGATGGAGTGAGAGAGACAAAAAGACTAGAGGGGGAGAGAGAGGGAGTGTGAGAAATGGGGTTGGAGTGAGATAGATTTATCTAGGTAGGGTGGGAGGGAAGGAGACCTGAGAGAGGGGATTGGTGTGAGAGAGATTATACTAGGTAGAGTGGGAGGGAGTGAGACTTGAGAGAGAGACTTCAGAGGGATAAAGAGTTATCTAGATAGGGTAACGAGGCAGAGAGCATATGATTTAGGTAAAACCTCAATTATCCATCTACAATCATAAACTGTGCACTCTTGGCATTATCAACATGGTCAACCAAAGAGAGGAGAAAGATTTTGTTCAAACCAAGTCATTTAGCGCACGCCAAATTTGGCACTCACTAAATGACTTGCTTTAGATGAGTGAATTGATAGGATTTTCCAAATTTCCTCATATTTTTGTTTGTGCTCACCATCACATTTGCACGTATTTCAATGAAAGTTTATAAAAAATTGTGATGACATTAACCTCTCTCTTAGCTATCTAAATATATAATTCTTTTTTTATTTTTGATTTAGTTAAGGTTTTGATCCATAACTTCTATTGTAAATGTCTTCGTTTTTGGTCAAAAACCAACATGTGCTAGTTTTAGGATAGATTTTTACTTGTTCATCGAAACATGAAACAAATTACATTTTTTAGAACTAGACTTCATTCTACACATGATGAAAAAAATTCAATTTTTGATTAGTTTTCAAAAAAATTAGGGGGAAGCATGCTCAAATTTCAACTTTGCAACATGTGTTCATTTTCAAAATTCATAGAATAATATATATATTCATTAAAAAAATTATCCAAAAGAAAGAGGATAATCTACATGGTGTTGGCTAATTTCTCATCATTTGAATTTTTGAAATTCTAAAAACAAGTTAATCAAAAAGGGGGGAGCCCTCAGGCACTATGCTATTTTTTTAATAAAAAATAGACCTATTTTGGTCGCCACATTTTTTAAGACCCTTAATCTTCATTAATTTCAAAAATAATTAGTAGCTTAGAAACTAGACTCAGAGCACTTCAACTCTTTTTCTTGTTGCATCTTGAAATTTTGAGCGTAACTATCTTGATTTTCTTGTGTAAATCGAATTTTGCTGATTTTAGAAAAAAAGAAAAGAAAAGTGGCATCTTAGGAGCCAAAATTGTGTCATAGATCCATGCACTTACCCATGATGAAGAACTCCTGAAGCATGTTGAAGTTGTAAACTTTGTTGAAGATGAACTGGTGTTTACTTGAATCAATGAACCTTTAAGAAATTTAGACCAAGAAAAAAGATATAGAAACACTACATGAGTGAACATATGGAACACTACTCAACCATGAATACATAGATGCTTATGAAGTTGAAAATATGGATAGTACTATGATTCTAGAGTACTAGAATCTCATAAAATATGATCCACTAAAATAATCCTCTATTCGAGAGATAAAGATAGAAGGTCCCTCCATTGCTCCATTGAAAGAAGTTGCTCTATTGAAAGAAGCATTAGCATAACACTGTCATAGCCCCCCCTTAATTCTAAGAGGTATAAGCAAACCAACTAAAATTGGGCACAAAAGTGTGCAAGGAATTTAGACCCATAATTAGGTCCAAAAAATGCATAATAAACTAAAAAAGAGTGTGCATTAAGGAACACATGCATGAGGTGAGAATCATGAGGATACATTATTGTGATGAAAAATCAAGGCAACACACACATTATGTGAGAATCACAAGGATCCATTACCATGATGACAAATCAAGGCACTAGACAACCCCCCATCACACTTTATAATTCAATGTAAGTATGAAATTACCTCCCTAAGGAATGTAAACATTTAGTTTTTGTGGCACTTTATATGAGTGCATTTACAAACATATTTGCTGTTATGAGATCTTACAAGTTTATGTCATGAGGTGAACAATGAAGGTATATATAAAGTATTCCTTTCAAACCTCAAAGAATGACAAAAATATAAAATGAAAATGCTCATTATTGAAAGAATGACCCCCCTAAAAATTATATAGTGATATGGCGCTTTATTTTAATGCATTACAAATTCTACAAAGTGGATTTGATGTACACATCCTCAAAAGAGGTATATTTAGAATTTAAAATTTTTAAATGTATTCATGAAAATATAACATCACCATTGTGTGGAGCTCAAAAAATCATGCAGGTTAAAAAATGAGATCCAAAAAGGACTTAGTATGAGCCCAAAAAAGCCCTCTAAAGTTTCAAAAATAGGAACTGTGTAGGGTGTCTTTTGAAAATATGATTTTGAACAAAATCATACGTCATACTGCAAAAAAAATAATACCATTGGATAAAGGACAAAAAAATTCATAGAATGAAAAAAAAATCACTCAAAAAGACATCTGTATTCCCAAGAACAAGGCTCTTAAAGTTGATCCAAAAATCAAAACAGGGCAATGACGAAGGGGCAAACTTGGGGGAGAAATTGATGATGTCATAATGGCATTATCTGATAGAATATTCTTTGCAGTAACAAAATATACCTTGATGCCTGCAATAGTACCAACAACTAAACAAGTAATTTTTTAATGATTAAAAAATTACAAAAAAATAAAAAATAAAAAAATTGTTGCACAAAAGTTGAGACAACACATAGATCAAGGAATTAATGCAGACTAGTACTTTGTTGTAAGAAGGTACATTGGATGGTACAAATGTATTGATCCATATAGACTATATGAATTTATGTACGACCCTCCATGGCTAGGACAAAAAACTCAATTTTTTTCTTTGAATACCCAAGTGTTATATATCAAAAGTCGTCCCTTGACCCTTCTAAGCATAATTGTGATGTCAGTTTTATTCCAACATGCACTATTTGAAACTTGATTCCTATGACACTCACAAATTCAAGAGAAAATAATTGAATTTGCAAGCTTTCTCTGATACCGTGTTAGGATTTCCAAACAAGATCATAACAATAAAAACCCTAGGCTTCCACAAAATACACTTGCACACAATGAGCCTAATTCACATTATCACAAAGATTGATAAAAGAATTGCTTAAAAAGTATAATATGACCTTGCATATATAGGCAAGGAAGAGACAATCCACCTATCATGTGGATTGACAAGTGCCCCATGATATGACACAAATAAGTAGACAAGTAGGTGTCAACCTTTAGATCATTTGGAATGTGCAAACCAACAACCTATTTGACCAAGTTGTCAACCTTGGCGACAAGTGTTGAATGAATACTCAAGTGACCTTTGAGTGAGATGAAAAGTCTTCCAACCTCAAAAGGTGTGTACATGTGGTTTACCAAAAAACTAGGTAACCTCTAGAGGCCTAAAAGGTTGCACATTCAATTAGACAAGATGTTATCTAACCTCACCAACCTAAGTACACTTAAGCTATAGTGAAAAGATAAATTATTCACTCTAACAATATTTAATCAAGGTTCAACAATAATATTTAATTATATAGGTCAATGACACAATTAAATTTTTGTTAGATGTAGTTAGTTCAAAATGTTGTGGCATAGTCCATTCTAAATATATTATATTATATTATATATAATTTTTATTTGATATTATGTTTTATTATATATGGTATATTACATTGTATTAAAGTATTTATATTTATATTATATTACATTATATTATTTAAATTATATTATATTGTTTATATTTATATTATATTATATTATTAAATTAATTTAATTTAAATTATGTTGTGTTATTATACTATTATATTGTATTTTATTATTTTATTATATATTATTATTTATTTATATTATACTATTCATAACTATGGTGATGGTTATAATTAGGGTTGGAACTAGGGTTAGATCTAGGGTTAGAACAAGGGTGGGGCTTGGAATTAGGGTTAGGATAGAATTAGAACAAGGGTTAGAGTTTGAAATAGATTTCAAATTAAGGTTATAATAAGGTACATTTATGGTTAGAAAAACGTAAACAATGCACCCTTAATCACACTACAATTTTTTTTGTTAATGTTATGGTTGAAATTAGAGCTAGGTTTAAGATTAAGTTCAAAATTAGAATTAGAGTTAGGGATAGTATTAAGGTTAGAATCAAGGTTATAATTATGGTTAAGATTAGACTTAAGGTTACGCTTACAATTAGGGTTAGGATTATGGTTATGGTTATGTTTGCAATAAAATTAGGGTTAGGGTTACAATTAGAATTATAATTAGAATTAAATATATGGTTAGGGTTACAATCAAAGTTATAATTAGGGTTAACATTAGACTTAAGGTTGTAATTATGGTTAGAGTTAGAGTTATGGTTAGAATTAGGAATAAATAAAGGGTTAGGACTAGGGTTAGGGTTATGATGAGCATTAAAATTAGAATCAGGGTTAAAGTTAGGATTAAAGCTAAAATTAAATAAAAATAACTCTTCCAATAAAATTGATGTAATTTAGAATTCAAGGGCTTTGACATACTATTGAATTAGGTAGTAAAATAAAACTTCAACAAAAAAAAGTAGTAATTTTTATTACATGCAAATGGAGTGTTACAACAAGAGTGTTGCAAACATGCACTCATACATGCCTTGGCTTCAAAACCTTACAACATATATGCACTAAAAACAATAGGTTTCTCTCACCCTCACATTAGAGCCCTAAGCTATTACAATTCTCAAAAACACATAGTAGAAGTTTGTCCATAATAAATAATAATCCACAAATAATAAATGAATTCCAATTTAAGGCCAAGCATGTAGAAGGTGGTGCCCTCTCCATGTCCTAAAGTGATGGTACATGTGTCTTCTTCTCATTGGCTTAGGAGATACACATGCGGGCCATTGCAATCACTTATGGCACCTTTCATCATCTTCTTCATGTAGTTGTTGAAATTTGAGGGGGTTTTTCCCTTCATCGTGTGGAGGAATTATGTCCAATAGGTGTTATGGGTAAATGTGGTCCATTTCGATGTAGGGATCCGATAGTGTCTAGATGAGACTAAAAGTTCCACAAAGGTAGATGTAGGCAAAAAATTTGCAACTCCATAATTTGTGCAATTCTTAACCAAATTTCTCCAAATTTGTAATTTGAGTACCCATTTGGCTCCTCTTCAAAGTGATGTCTTCAATTTTTTATGAACATATGAGGATTCTCCAAAATTTGAGTCTTCAATTCTTGCAAGCCAAAACAACAAGGAACAATAATAACAAAAAATAGAGAATTTTTTTGGTTGATGAGGATTGCAAGTGAACCCAGATGCCTCTGCATAAAAAATTTAGTTAAATAATAAATTTATATTGTTTCAAAAGATTTCATTCTTGAGCTTTTTCATTTATTTAAGATTTATCTTATTTTACTTTAAAATTATTTAAGAATTATTTTATTTTATATACTTTAGAGTTATTTCAATTTGAATCTACTCAATTTAAACTATGTTAGTTATAAATGCACTTAGTACAAATCAAACTTGGGATTAAGGTCAAAGCTAACAACTATAATCTTCACTATCCAAGTAATAGTTGAATAGATTAATTTTGTACGACTCTATTGATAATCAAACTATTATTAGCTTATCCCTAAATCACTACGTCATGCCAACTCATCTATGAATTAGATAACACGTTATTTATCTACCTCTAAATTGACATGTAATTTTATTACAATACTAAATAAACAAATACTCATCACTATGTAACACTTATTTTACTTTTATACGCTATACATTTTAACATCAAAATAAATATTATTAAAAGAATCATTTCATTCTATTTAAACACCAAAAAAATTAAAAAATAAAAAATAAAAAATGTTAAAACTTAGATAGTGAGTATGACACTCTGCCAAGATTGGAGACCATTTGGGAATTTTTTTAAAGATCGAATATTCAAGGTTTACAAGAAGAAGTCAAAGGTGATAATGTCATAAGAAATGTCTTCCATGCATGGAATACCCATGTTTTACTCTCCTTCCCTCGTTCGAGATTTTGTCTTGTTTGATTCCACTTCCGTCCCCGCCCGCACATTTGAGAAAATTCCCGCAGCTTTCCCGACGATGCTGGATTTTATGTGTATAGAAACATTACAGTAGATCCGACAGCGCGTAGCATTTCATTGTTCTCAGACAATGTCAGCCGTCGATCGCCAAAGCCGAGGGAACGCTTTGGCAATGGCTATAGAGGCAACAATTTCTACCAGGCCATGGATGCATGGCATGGATGCTGCTACCTCATTTTTCTCATCCTCTGTGGATGTTGCTGCCTTGTTTTTCTCTCCCTCCATACCTGTTGTGCTAACTGTCTGCCAGTGTCGTATATGCCAGTCAGATCAGTCCGTCAGTCCTCGTTCCATGCAATCTCTTACGTTTTTTTAAATTTTCTTTTAACTTTCATTTTTAACATTAATTTTTATATATTTAATTTTAACATTAATTTTTATATATTTAATTTGATAGATTAATAATTAAAGATTTAGTGTTAATTTTTTTTATAATAGTTTTTTTTAAATAATTGTTTTTTAATAATATTTTAGATTTTATTTTTTATATAAGAAATAAAGAAAAATTAATATAGAATGTAAAAATATTTTAATTATTTTATTTATTATATATAATACATAAATTTTAATCTTTTAGATTATTTTATTTTATTTAAAGAATATTTTTATTTATTTAAAAGTTATTTTATTTTTGTTATTTTATATTTGTTTAAAGAACTATTTTCACTTATTTTATTTATTTTTTTAGTTTTAGTTTTAGTTTTTAGCTCAATGTTAAAACTAAGATATAATATAAATTATTTTTAATATTTTATGTAATGTAAATTAAAATTTGAAAATGTTATTACTATTATTATATTTATTATATATTATAGTTTAGATATTCATTCAATTTAAATTCTCCTATTATATAAATATATATTATTTATTATTGAATTATATTAAATAAATAGCATATATCTTATATATAAAATAAAATATGATATGTTATAATAAATAATATGTATATAATATAAATAAATGAATAAATAAATAAACTTTTATAACTAAGATTTTATAGTTTAAAAAAAAAAATTATAAGGTATATAACCCTAATCCTAATTTTATCTCTAATGCTAACCCTATTCTCATCCCTAATTGTAACCCTAAACTTATTCATAACTTCAACCCTAATCCTAATCCTAATCCTAACCCTATCCCTATCCCTATCCCTATCCCTAATTTTAACCCCAACCCTAATCTCTAAAATTAAATTAACCCTAATCCTTACCCTCACCCTATTTCTAAGCCTAACCCATTTTATACATGCTAACTCCAACCCTAATGCTATTGCTAATATTAAACATAATCCTAAATTGAACCCTAACCCTATCGCTCATCCTAAACACATTTTTAAACTTAATCTAGGGTGTAAAATATAATGATTTAAGCCTTAAAAAGTTCCATTTTAAAGATTCCAATTGAAGAGGGTTTGATCAAATCACCTTAGATCAAACCACCTTGGATAGAACCTCGCTAGTTTTAAAACATACCTATAAATGCGCCTCCTTTACACCTATCAAAATGCTGATAAAAAATCACTTTTGATTTAGCTTTTGGGGGATCAAATGAATTCATTTAAAATTTATTTCAAATGATTATGTATTCCTCAGAACAAGCTATCCAATGAATATAATTTTAATATGTTTTGGTTTTGTTATGTATTTATTTTTTAAGTTTTATTAAACATAGGTTTTTCATCGAAAATGAATTTCTTTGTCATGTGGAAAAATAGAAGATTATAAAAAAAACCATCTAACCAAGTGGAAGCACTAGATATTAGAGTTACAAATCTAAATTTGAAGGAATTATAATTTTATTCTTCATGGAAAAAAAGTTATGCATTATACGGTGCGCGTCACTTTTTAAAAATGTTGTTCAAAAAATCGTGGAGATGGAAAAGAAGAATTTGATTCCAAAAATTTTGAAAAAAATATTTTAGAATCTATAGACAAAATTTGATGAGACTCTGGTTTGCACCATCTTCAAATTCCTCATAGTTTAGCCGCTATAGGTGCCCGAATGTGAAGATTTAGTTAAAAATAATAATTTCAATGTCCAGTTTGGCCAAAAATTGTAAACCACTATTATGGGATCACCCCCCTTTTTATATATGCTAACCGTAGCCCTAACCCTAAACCTAATCCTAACCGTAATACTAACTCCAACCCTAATACCACTTATATTTCTAAACCTAACCCTAACCCTATTCCCAATAATAAAATTAATCCCAACCCTAATAAAAGTTTGAACCTAAACATGTTTGACCCTTAACTATAACTTACATTAAATTTTTTTATTAAATATACTAAAATATATAAAAAGGGTTAGCTTTAGGATTATAAAAAGGGTTAGCTTTAAAATATATAAAAAGGGTTAGCTTTAGGATTATGTTTAAGATGAGCAGTGGGGTTAGGGTTGGAGTTAGCATGGAGTTGGTAGGGTTAAGGTTAGCTTTAGCTTTATTTATTATTAATTTTTAAATTGTTAATAAAAATGATTAATTATTATTTAACTATATATCATAAATAAAATATTTTAAAACATATATTTCTCATTATAAATAAATTAATTATTACAATTTTTAGTTCCTTCCATGGAACTATAGGCGACCCCTTGAACTTAACTAGTGATTAAGTTGTGATTATAGTGGGAGATGGAAAGGACAAGAGAAAATGACAATTACTTTTAACATAACTATTCTATTTACATTTGCAATCTAAATTTAATTAACTAATAAATTCCCCTATACTTTTACTTTTAACTTAATTATTCTATTTAATGGCAATTACTTTTAACTTAACTATTCTATTTACATTTGCAATCTAAATTTAACTAACTCTAAATGCTAATAAATTAAAACTATATTTTAAGATTAATTTTTGGTAATATTAATTTTCATTTGCCTTTGATAAATTAAAATATATTTCTTGAAATCTATTTTTGTAATATAAAATCATTAATACTAATTTCTTTTGAAATTTGATAAATTGAACAAAACTAATTTTCTTAAAATAAAATAAAATATGAAAATAATTAATTTCTACATAGTTTTAATATAATTACTTTTAAAATAATTTGATTATTTTAAAAATTAAACTGTATAATTTTTGCTAATACTAAATTAGATGCTAAATTTGTTTGATTTATTTTATTTAAAAAATAAATTTACTAAATCTATTTACTTTGTTAATAAATGTCAAATTCCTTTATAAAATAAAATTTTAACTAAAATCTATGTCTAAATAAATCATATGATTTTAAATTTTCTATATAACTAGAAACAAGTACTTTGCATTTTTAATTTATTTCATACTTATGGTGTGCACGTGCAATTGAGGTATGAATTTTTTGGATTTAAAATTGAGGCTCAAAGTTTTTGGATTTGAAATAACTATTTAAATTAAACCCTTTCTTGCATAATTGTTTTCTCATTTGAATATAATCAAGTAGTTCATTGTGAATGCTTCTTCCTCTACAATTTGCAGGCGATTCAAGTACAAATTCATATTTATGTTATGTGGGTAAAAGATGTTGGAATTATGAAGCCCAATCGATTCATCCCATCTGTCTAACCGTTTTATTCTTTGATGTTTCATTTCTTTCTTTTGTCCTCTCATATTCTTGATTGAGTTGTTGATATTGTATTTTATCTAAATTAATAGAGTGCCCTTGCTTCTAAAAGTGGATGTAGTATGCATTTTCCATGAGTACATTTTGCAAATTTATTACCATTCTAAACATTTGTATTGGTCATATGCTCTTTTTCCCCTTTAGTGCTTTTGAAGTGTCTTAGTGTATTGTTCTATTTTGAATAATAGTCAAAATTGCAAAGCAAGGATATCATGGGTGCAATGTAATTTTACATATTTTAAAGGTATTGTCAAGTTCTCTTATGTCTTGCCTACAATTTTTTTTTTAATTTTGTTTGTAACATTTAAAAGAATGAAGTGTATTTAATATTTTTATTAGTGAATAACATACATTTACAATACAATTATGTCATATTCTTTCAGGCACTTTGTTAAATAGATTACATGTATTCTCCATGTCAATAATTGAAAGATCTTCTCATTATTTTTTATGAAATCCAAGTCTGTTTGATAGATATTCTTAGTGTCCTAAACAACATAAGTTGTAGATAAAACAGTCAATTCAAATCAAATATGTAGTGTACAATTATTTATGAGTAAAATAACAAAATCTACTATTGGCAGCACCCAATTTTTAGAACACAACAATTTTTTTTTAACAAGTATAACAATAATTTTAATTATTTGTGAATAAAATAAATATAATATAAATTAAAGTAAATTATATCAATATAATATATAGAACTATAATATATAATAATAAAATAGCATAAAATTTAATTTCTTAAAATAATTAATAATAATAAAAATTGATGGAGGAGCATCTAGTTCGAGGGTGTGTTTTGTGTTTGCAAAACATTCCATGATTTGTTGTGCCAACATAAAATTTGGAAGCTAGAAGTTATTTAATTGTCAATGTAAATGGTGTTACTATGAAATTATAAATTTTATATTTTGAAGAGAATTGGTGAGTCATGGGAGATTAGTTGTAAATTTTTTGTTTGTCAATAAATAAATTATTATTATTAATGATATAAGATAATAATATGGTTTTATAATATAATATAGCTAGTTTTTAAAATATTATATTTGATTATATATTATATTAATTTATTAAATTCATATGTAATATATTAATTTTAACATGGCATTATAATAATATATACTGTATAATATGTAACATATATAATCTAATATTTTTTTTAATTTATAAGAAATAAAATATTATATAAAAAAGATCAATGATTGCACTAATTTTTTTAAGATATTTTCCACAACAATGTTAATTTCATTATATTTAATTTTTCTTAAAGTAAAATGTTTGATTTTTTACTTTTTTTTAATTTTTAATTTTTTTCCCCTCATCTCATTATTCCAAAGAAAATGATACACCAGTTAAAATATTTGTTTGCTTTAATACATAAATTTGCATAATGTATTAGCAAATTTTCATATAGATAAAATTTATGATATACCTTAGTTAAGTAGATTTCCATATAATTGCAAGGGTGTGCAATAATAATGGGTGAATGTTATAATTAATATTACATAAATATAATAAAAATAATCTAATTTGAAAATATTAATAATTAAGAATTAGGTTTAGAATTAAGTTTATTATAATTATAATTATATAGATTAATTTACAATTATAATAAAATTATTTTTTAATTAAATTATGATTAGGGTTATAGTTCACCAAAATATAATTAAATATTTTAGTAATTTAGAATTAGAATTAGAATTATATAATTATTTAACTTTAGGATTAGAATATATAAATATAATTCTAATTTATTAATTATTATTTTAAAATTTAAAATAATTATAAAAATAACTATAGATGTTTTAATCAATTATATTATAACCATATCTTATTTAATAATTATTTTAAATTTTTAATTAAATAATTAGTCTGAGAATTTTTATAATCAAATAATTAATTACAATATTAGTTTTATAAATTAATTAAATTATAATTCTAGAGCCCTAATTATTATTAATAATTATAATTCTAAAATCATTATAATTATGATTAGGTTTAGAAATAGGGTTAACTAGTTTAATGGTTAGAATTATAGATATGATTAGAGTTAGGGTTAGGATTATTGTTATAATTAGGATTAAAAATAGGGTTAAGATAGAATTATAATTAGATTTCAAATTAATGTTAGAATAAGGGTAATAATTAGGTAATATTATAATATTATAGGTCAAATATTACCTATACTATAATAAATATATAGGTTAATCATATATATGATATATAAATATTATCTATATAGATAAAATATATAGGTTAATATATAGCCTATAATTATAATATATATATAGGTTAACCTATATATTATAAATATATTAATATAGATTTTTAATTATTATATATAAATATTAATATCATAATCTATATTAAACAATAATAAATATAATAATATAAGTTTATAAATATATATAATTTATTTAATCAATAATATATTTATTATTATTAATATTATTATTATTATTATTATTATTATTATTATTATTATTATTATTATTATAATATAGGTTATAACTTATAATATATGATATTATTATAAGTTATATAGTTAATCTATATATCGGTTATGATATTAATATATTTATAATATATAGGTTAATCATATATATTTATTAATATATGATTATAATATTAACATATAGGTATAACCTATATATTATTATAATATATTTACCACATTAATGTGTCATAATAATTATAACTATTCTCTATTATAATAATATATTATAGGTAAATATAATACCTATAATATATATTTATGATTATAATAATTATATTACCACACATATATGATTATGTTTAAGTTATATATTAGATTTATTTACATTATTAATCATATTAAAATGTGATATTAGATATATAGATAATTTATAATATAATGGGCTATATATATATATATATTTGGTTATTTTTCTTCTTATTTACTAACTCCTCACCCAAGAAGGCTTAAAGGAAGCTATTTTTATGATGGCCAATAATAAAGCTCTTGGTTTAGAAAAATTCCCTTGTGAATTGTACAAGTCCTTTTGGGATATTTTTTTTGGCAATGACCTTCATAAGTATTAAAATGGAAGAGAAGATAGGTCTTTGAGAAAATATAAATTTTGATTTCAAGATAACAAATATAAAATAATAATATCTATAATATAAAATAATTGATCTTTGGGAGATTTCAATATATTCAATCTAGTTATTTTTTTTCTTATATTGCAATGACTTATAAATCCATTATTTTTCATGAATGTAACTTCACAAAACTAACATTTTAGCTTTATTATTTATAAACTAATATTTATTTATAAATTAAAACTTGTATGCTAATTTATTGTTTATTAATCTAGCCAATACTAAGATGTAATAGATTTCCAACATTTTTTTACTCCTTCCCATCGGAGGCTCCATCCTTGTTGGTTCTTGTTTTTGGAGAAATATTATCCCTTGCAGGACTTGATTGCTAATCATAGCTAGAACAACTATTCCCATTTGGGTAACTGCAAGAAGTTGGTTCCATGAAGAGGGGAAGTTTTAGCCAAAAAAATGTCATCGAAAATGTGATCTCAATCCTTAGACGGAGATATTGTTCCTAAACAAATACCCATTTGAAAAATATAATAGGTGTCCATTTTAAAGCAAGTGTTCTAAAAAAAAATTCCAACCAATTTTTTGATTTTTTTTTAGGCTTGGGAATGGCTTGGTAACTCAACCCTTAGCCTTGAACTACAACTAAAAGACTAATAAGGCAATGTCAAGAGAAATAACTAACTTTGGCAATATAGCTAATAATAATTTTTTAATTAATTTATGAAATTAGAACTCATTATAGATCATAATGTCTAGTTTTCACATATGTAATTTTTAATGACTAGATTATGTTTTCTATTTTTTAATTAATTTCTAAGGTCCATAAACTTGAAAGTCGGACTTTTTTAATAACTTTTAATTTGGTAACTTTTTTTAAAAAAGTTACATGACATCAATCTACTACACAATGAAAAAAATAAAAAAATTATTAGTGTAGGTCAAATTATGGTTGCATGATGTTTTCAAAAACAACAATTAGACCAACAAAAATTAATAAAAAATATATTTAGAAAAAAATAATAAAAAATATCCTTTGTTACACATCTTTCCCCAAAAGAAATTAGAAAAATAATTTTATTCTTAGTTTATCATTCAATAGATTGTTAGACCATAGCAAATTGACTATTTTTATTTTAGATAGGCTGCTCTTGCTAGTGAAATGGTTAGGTGAGCCCAAAAAACTATCCAAAATGCCTTAATCATCAAAATTGACTTTGATAAAGATTATAATCATAATTTATCTCCTTTATACTTATTATACTAAAATGGTTGGATACAGACCCATGATATGCAATCACATTAGGACATTATTCATTGATGCTAATGCTAGAATTTCGGTCAATGAATCCCTCTCCCCTCAATTTAAACTTTATAAAAATCTATTTGCAAAAGTTATCCCTTGGCCACATTACTATATGTTTTAACTAAATTAATTTTCTTCGCTATCTTTTTTAGCATGCTCTATCCACTAATCTCATTCATGGGATTCCCCTTCTAAGTAAATCCAAGGCCGTCTACTCTCATTTTGTTGATGACAGCATATTTTGTATTAAAAAATCAACCTCATAAATGACACACCTTAGATATTTTGGAATATTTTGCACCATGTCAAGTTGTAAATTGACATGAATAAAACTCAATTCTTAATCACCCAACCTACCCTCATCTCCCTTAAATTCTAATTGATTTTTTAATAAAGTTAAACATTGGTCCATCACTAGATATCTAATTGACTTGATTGGTAAATTGATGAAGAGATGGCTTAATTTTTTTTAGAGAATTAGGTGAGAAAAATGAATAAATAATCTTCAAATTGGATGATAGTAAAATTTGATGTTAGCTTTAAATAATTTTTAAAAGGGAAAGAATAAAGAAATGATATGCAGACTAGTTGAAAGGGAAATATAAAAAATAATAATAAATTTAATCAAGCCAATGAAACAATCATTGACCAAGTTAGAGCCGTTCCAGCAGAAGAGTTAAATAGCAGCCCAATACTGAATATATAATACGTTATATTTGACTTTGGAATGTAATGGAGATAAAAAAATTAATATAAACACTTTAAAAAATATGCATTTTAATTCAGACTAATGTATAATATTCAATACTGAGGTTTGGACAGCTCATAGGCGATGGGGACTTAATTGACTAATTCGCGAATGTCCGGCAGATGGCTTAATCTCCGCGTTGGCTGATAATAAAAATATATACTTACTTAAAATTATTGTAAGCAAGTGGAAGAAAAAGAAATAATCTCCAGGCTGGGTGACAGGGAAATAATAATAAATTTGTTTAAATCAATGACCAAGTTAGAGCTGTTGCAGCGGACTTTGATTTTTATGTTTATAAATTTAAAATCTTTAATCATATAATTTTGTGGTGAATTATTAATTATAATTTTAAAATTAAGATAAAAAATTATACTATTTAAAAAATAGTTGAGTTGATATCAAAAATATGGTGAATCAAACATAATGTTAATTTTAAATTATTTAAACAAATTCATAAAAATGATGTGTGTTCAATTTTTATAATACATTTATTGAAGTATTTATTAAATAATGAAATATTTCAATTAAAACTCTAACTTGTAATTGTAATTAAATGTCAAATAATTATACTATTATACTATTATTTCGCTCATGACAAACTTATTCCTTTTCTTGTTTCTTTCACATTTTTATATTCTTTTCATTATTATTTCTCCTATATTTAAATAGACTAAAGACCTAAAGTAAATCTAAACAAAGCAGTAACAAATTTAATCAAAAAATCATAAGATAATAAGCTAGAATTAAAATATAAATTATTTCTACCTTGTATTTGGAAACATAACACAATACAATAAAATATTAAAATTTGATATGATAATTAATATAACTCATCATTGATTCTCATCTTATAAAAGTTTTGAACCAAGTAAAATGTTATTTAACTAAATTCAATTGTGAAGATGTGCCTATAAATAATTCATATTTAACATAAATTAGATTTATAAGAATTAAGACCTATTCAAATATAATTCAACTATATGTTTTCTTTTTTTTTAAATTGATATGCAATATATCATTGGAAATCTTAATTTGCAAATTTTACATATTTTCTATTATGGAAAGACTAAAATTGTATGGCTAATTAGTGTTCGGATATATATAAGCCAATATGTCTATTATATCTACAACTAAGGTGGAAAATATTAGAAAAGTAAAATATATTAAAATAAACATTAGTCATTGTTACAGGGATCTCTACTTTTATTTGTTTTTACCTCTTGGAATTTTTGCTTAATTTGGTTTTTGTTGATATAAGAAAAATAAATAGGGAGAGTTTGAAAATATGGAGCTAGCTTGATTCTACCCTCATTCATCTACCCCTTAGATAAATTGATTTATAGTCTCATTGCATGATTTGTCTCTCATATATGCCATTTATTGAAACTTTAAACATAGATTCAACTTTCTTTAATATTTTGGTTAAATATAAGGTTAGAGTATCAATTTATCATCCTTCCAATAAATTGGAGGAACATAAATCTAGTTTTTCAGCCAAACCCAATAGCTTGATTTGGGACACTACTTGTCTATTGACTATCATTAATGTATACCAAAATATAAAAATTGAAGATGCCTTCAATAATCAGTATAAACCTATTATTTAAAACAAAAATCCTGCTATAAAACTATCTAAGAATTCCATATTTAAATGTTGGTCATAATGGGTGCACCCCCTTGCAAGATTAATCACACTACAAGAAGATATAAAAATGAGAAGGTGAATAAATCCAATGCCACATTGTATGCTAAGTTCCATCATAATCTTCTCTGCAACATCATCCCTTAACCATGGACCTTCATCACAAACCTTATCTTACATAAAAGGATAATTAAACAAATGTAGGTTGAGGTTGTGCAGACTTTCTCTTTCATGATGACCCCAATTACATATGTCATAGAAACAAGGTCATAAGTTTGTTGCAGACTATCAACATCTAGTTTGAAGTCATCAAACTTAGGAAAATATTCAGGAGAATAGGAATTCTATAGAGAAACTTTCTCATAACTCATTCTTAGAAGACAAAACTCTAACCTGCTTTTGTTATTTACAGGAAGTTTCTTTAATGTCATCCGTATATTTCTTTAGACAATTATAACCCCAAGAGGCCATATTGATAGCACGACCATCATTTGGGGGGAAGTAGAGGAAATCCTAGGAAATAAAGTACAAGGTTTGAACATAAAGTTAGTACTGTGATCTTTCAAGATATAGAAGTCCTCAATATCTAGTTTAAGTTCCTTTGAATAAGACCCCTGACATTCATTCATTTTTCATTACAATTCCTCTCATCCAAGCTATTATTCAAAATAGAACAATACACTAAGACACTTCAAAAGCACTAAAGGGGAAAAAAGAGCATATGACCAATACAAATGTTTAGAATGGTAATAAATTTGCAAAATGTACTCATGGAAAATGCATACTACATCCACTTTTAGAAGCAAGGGCACTCTATTAATTTAGATAAAATACAATATCAACAACTCAATGCACTACTGTCCTTTTTACATTTCAACTATCCAACTCCAAAAGAGCATCTTGAAGTTTGTTACAATCAAGAATATGAGAGGACAAAAGAAAGAAATGAAACATCAAAGAATAAAACGGTTAGACAGATGAGATGAATCGATTGGGCTTCATAATTCCAACATCTTTTACCCACATAACATAAATATGAATTTGTACTTGAATCGCTTGCAAATTGTAGAGGAAGAAGCATTCACAATGAACTACTTGATTATATTCAAATGAGAAAATAGTTATGTAAGAAACAGTTTAAAAAATAGTTATTTCAAATCCAAAAACTTTGAGCCTCAACTTTAAATCCAAAAAATTCATACCTCAATTGCACATGCACACCATAAATATGAAATAAATTAAAAATGCAAAGTACTTGTTTAGACATAAATTTTAGTTAAAATTTTATTTTATAAAGGAATTTGACATTTATTAACAAAGTAAATAGATTTAGTAAATTTATTTTTTAAATAAAATAAATCAAACTAAATCTAATTTAGTATTAGCAAAAATTATATAGTTTAATTTTTAAAATAATCAAATTATTTTAAAAGTAATTATATTAAAACTATCTAGAAATTAATTATTTTCATATTTTATTTTTTTTAAGAAAATTATTTTTGTTCAATTTATCAAATTTCAAAAGAAATTAGTATTAATGATTTTATATTACAAAAAATAGATTTCAAGAAATATATTTTAATTTATCAAAGGCAAATGAAAATTAATATTACCAAAAATTAATCTTAAAATATAGTTTTAATTTATTAGCATTTAGAGTTAGTTAAATTTAGATTGCAAATGTAAATAGAATAGTTAAGTTAAAAGTAATTGCCATTAAATAGAATAATTAAGTTAAAAGTAAAAGTATACGGGAATTTATTAGTTAATTAAATTTAGATTGCAAACCTAAATAGAATAGTTAAGTTAAAAGTAATTGTCATTTTCTCTTGTCCTTTCCATCTCCCACTATAATCACAACTTAATCACTAGTTAAGTTCAAGGGGTCAATTGTAATAATTAATTTATTTATAATGAGAAATATATGTTTTAGAATATTTTATTTATGATATATAGTTAAATAATAATTAATAATTTTTTTTAACAATTTAAAAATTAATAATAAATAAAGCTAAAGCTAACCCTAACCCTAACCCTACTAACTCCATGCTAATTCCAACCCTAACCCCACTGCTCATCTTAAACATAATCCTAAAGCTAACCCTAACCCTATTGCTCATCCCAAACACATTTTTAAGCTTAACCCTTTTTATATATTTTAGTATATTTAATATAAAAATTTAATGTAAGTTATAGTTAAGGGTCAAACATGTTTAGGTTCAAACTTTTATTAGGGTTGGGATTAACTTTATTATTGGGAATAGGGTTAGGGTTAGGTTTAGAGATATAAGTGGTATGAGGGTTGGAGTTAGTATTACGGTTAGGATTAGGTTTAGGGTTAGGGCTACGGTTAGCATATATAAAAAGGGTTAAGTTTAAAAATGTGTTTAGGATGAGCGATAGGGTTAGGGTTCAATTTAGGATTATGTTTAAGATTAGCAATAGCATTAGGGTTGGAGTTAGCATGTATAAAATGGGTTAGGCTTAGAAATAGGGTGAGGGTAAGGATTAGGGTTAATTTAATGTTAGAGATTAGGGTTGGGGTTAAAATTAGGGATAGGGATAGGGATAGGGTTAGGGTTAGGATTAGGATTAGGACTAGGGTTGAAGTTATGAATAAGTTTAGGGTTACAATTAGGGATGAGAATAGGGTTAGGGTTAGAGATAAAATTAGGATTAGGGTTATATACCTTATAAATTTTTTTTTAAAACTATAAAATCTTAGTTATAAAAGTTTATTTATTTATTTATATTATATAAATATTATTTATTATAACATATCATATTTTATTTGATATATAAGATATATGCTATTTATTTAATATAATTCAATAATAAATAATATATATTTATATAATAGGAGAATTTAAATTGAATGAATATCTAAACTATAATATATAATAAATATAATAATAGTAATAACATTTTAAAAATTTAATTTACATTACATAAAATATTAAAAATAATTTATATTATATCTTAGTTTTAACATTGAGCTAAAAACTAAAACTAAAACTAAAAAAAGTAAATAAAATAAGTGAAAATAGTTCTTTAAAGAAATATAAAATAACAAAAATAGAATAACTTTTAAATAAATAAAAATAATTAAAATATTTTTACATTCTATATTAGTTTTTCTTTATTTCTTATATACAAAATAAAATCTAAAATATTATTAAAAAACAATTATTTAAAAAAAAAATATTATAAAAAAAATTAACATTAGTTAAATCTTTAATTATTAATCTATCAAATTAAATATATAAAAATTAATGTTAAAATTAAATATATCAAAATTAATGTTAAAATTAAATATATAAAAATTAATGTTAAAAATGAAAGTTAAAAAAATTTAAAAAAACGTAAGAGACTACACGACACTGGCAGACCGTTAGCAGAGCAGGTAAGGAGGGAGAGAAAAACGAGGCAGCAGCATCCACGGAGGGCGAGAAAACGAGGCATGGCACAGTAGAAATTGTTGCCTCTATAGCCTTTGCGGTTTCGACGTAATAACTCGGCAATGTCTATGCAGTGTACAAAACGGTCGTTTGACCGTGTTTATTAATTAATTAAAAATAATAAATGCACTGTGTTTTTACTTTTAATTAATTAATAAACACGTCAAATGACTGTTTTGTATGCTCCATAGACAATTCGCTATAACTCGTCTTGATTCTCTTTACAAATTCTTTGTGTTTCACGTCATGCCGGCTGAAAAATCCGCCGGCAACAATTTAAAATTTAGCCCAGCTCTAAATTATGATTTGTCCTATGAAAACAAGCGTTTTGTATACGACATATTATTTCTTTTATATAATTTTTTATTTACCGCCGAAGTTGACGCAGAAATTTACGCGGTGATTCGGTGATTTCGAACTAGAATGCCTACATCTTCGCACCGTCACGGAAGTTTCCTCCTGCAAAATCGATTTTCTTATCGAATTTAGGCGGTACCTTTTAAATATCATACGATACAAAAGTAAAGTACAAATAGTAATTATATAATTTATTCCTATCAATCACTTAAAATTTACTTTTAGGGAGTGTAGTGTAGAAGTAGACGGCAAAGGCTATCCAGCCCCCAAAATGGCATGGGGCATGGGATGCCTCTGCATACTTCTCTGGCCGTTCGTACATCAACAGTCGTGTGCTACAGGTCGTATTTTACTTGCAACCGTATTTTTGCCTTCCGTATTAAGTGGTGACTGCACAGTACACCTATTTTTATTTGCCTGACGCCATACTTTCTCCCCCATATTGCCTTAGCTTTTTTTTTTAATCTTCTTTAACTTTCATTGTAACTTGTAATGTTTTTATAAATTTTATTTTTAACATTTAGTAATCTTTTTATATTTAATTTGATTGATTAATAATTGAAGATTTAATTAATGTTAATTTTTTTATAATATTTATTTTTTAAAAATAATTGTTTTTTAATAATATTTTAGATTTTATTTTGTATATAAGAAATTAGAAAAATATAGATTATAAAAATATTTCAATTATTTTATTTATTTTAGTTAAAGAGTAGTATAATGTCATAATTAGTTTAACTATTCATGTTGAATAACCTCTTGTTGAAATAATACTTTAATAATGTTTTAGATTTTATTTTTATTTATTATATATAATGCATACATTTCAACCTTTCAAATTATTTTATTTATTTTATTTTATTTACTTGTTATATACAATACACAAATTTTAACCTTTTTAATTATTTTATTTTATTTAAAGAGTTATTTTTATTTATTTAACCTACCTATTTTGAATGGTAGAGATAATACCTAATGTCAAACATTCCCATCATGGAAAGTCTACCAACCTAAGTTTAACATTCAACATGTTATCTCACATTATTAGAGTATTAATTCAACAAGAGGTTATTCAACATTAGAGTACTTAAACTAATTCTCACATTATATTACTAGATTAAAATTATTGTGTATAATTTCATAATTTTAGAAATGTATCATGCAATAATTATAAAGTATAATTATACTAGATTATGGATTTAAAGAACTATTTTTGTTTATTTAAAAGGTGATATAAGAACATACTAGAAATGAAAGATATATTTGCTCTCTAATGTAGGTATATGTGTAATTCTTTAGATTATAAGAGTATATGTATAATAGAATAAAGGTACTCTCTTTGCTTCACATGAAATAAATATGATAGATAATTAAAATTATCCATATACCTCTATAACCTATTTCTAGATAAATAGGATATCTTAGTTTTAACAATTACCTTAGAACTAATTAGATGCATCAAACATCTATGATAATACATATAGGATAGTAATTATTATCTAAGAACTAACTGTAGATAAAATACATAATATATTTTTATATAATACAAATTAAATTAATATATAAATATAATGCAATAGATAATTACTATGTGTATTATCCAAATATTATATAGTAATTATGTGTTGCATTATATTTATATTTTAATTTAATTTGTATTATATAAATATATATTATTTATTAATTATAATAGTTTTAAATTTGTATTTAATAATTTAAATTATATTTTGATTTAATAATTTGTAATGTGAAATAAAATATATAATAAAAATAATAATATTTTAAAAATTTAATTTACATTATATTAAATATTAAAAAATAATTTGACATTATTTAAATATAACATATAATAAATACAATTAAAATATAAATGTTATTTAAAAAAATATATAAATATGATCATATTTTCCATTTTATTGAACAATAATGTTTTAAATTTCTTAAATTAATATTTTCAATTTCAAACTTAATTATATAATATTATATATAATACTATTATAATTTCTTTATATATGTAATTATATAATATATATAATAATAATAACATTTAAAATTTTTAAATAAATAAAATTTATAAAAACATTACAAGTTACAATGAAAGTTGAAGAAGATTAAAAAAAAAAGCCAAGGCAATAAGCGGGGGAAAGTATGGCATCAGGCAAATAAAAATAGGTGTACTGTACAGTCACCACTAAATACGGAAGACAAAATTATGGTTGCAGGTAAAATACGACCTGTAGCACACGACTGTTGGTGTACGGACCGCCAGAGAAGTATGCATAGGCATCCCATGCCCCATGCCATTTTGGGGGCTGGATAGCCTTTGCCGAAGTAGACGACCAGAACTTTCCAGACAAATAAGCCATCTTCATTCTGAAAGAAGTTGTCTTTGTTTAGCTTTAAAAGAGGGCGATTTTATTCAGTTGGTGTAGCGATTAGATGAGGTGAGATCAGGACTCTCCAACAGCGCCAAAAGCACCAGCAGCAGAAATGGAGGACTTATGCGAAGAATCAATGGAGGACTCAAGCGAAGAAGAGGAAGGCGCTAATGATGCAAGCAAAGGTACAGTACGACCTAGTCTTTATGTAAACTCTGTTGTATATCCTTTTTCAGTACCCTTTGTAGCTCTGTATATCTGTGGTCGAGGAAAGTAGATTAGATTTTCTCTGGGATCTGATTAAAGATGTATCTGCTGGAAAAATGTTAGCGGTTAATTAGTAATTGGTTACCATGTTGCATGAATCAGCTAGGAGTATTAATTCTATACCGAATAGAAGGGACTAATGATGTTGCCAGACGTGCCCAGATCGAGATTCTCAATTCTTAAACTACTTAAGAAATGGCTTTTACACATCATCTCGGTGATTCATGTCTTCGATTACCCTTTAAAGCACAGCTGTAGATTAAACCCAACCCAGATCTGATTAAAAACAGCCCAGATCTGTGCTGCTACTGAAAGCCCTGCTATGCTAATGCTCTTTTGTCCTACAAGTAACGAGTTCCATATGACTGACTATTTTTACGCCGCCGGTCATTTTGCCCACCTGAACCCGTCAACGTCGGGCGTTCACCGTCAAAACCGGAGCGGAAACCAATAGCGGCGGGAAAACGGTAAAAAAGGGCGGAAAAATGATGCACGGCTGAGATTGATTTAACCCCTTGCAGGGTCTCTCTGGGTTTGTGAACCATTGATGGGTTCACATACTCAAATAGGACACGCCTTCGGCGTGACAAGTCAGATGGTGAGTTTGACACTCACCTTGTCATCTTAAGCGGTGAGAATATTCAGGAGACTATGGTGATAATGTCGCGTCCTTCTAGTGAAATGTGTGGAATACTACCTACCTAATGTTTTCTTCTCCCTCGTCAGAGATTTTCTCTTGTTTAATTCCTCTTCTCCCTCGTCAGAGATTTTCTTTGCGCTCTGATTAAAGATGTATCTGCTGGAAAAATGTTAGCGGATAACTGTTTGTTGGTTACCATATCACATTCATTAGCGAGAAGGATTAATTTTATACTGAAGAGAAGGGACTAATTATGTTGCCAGACGTGCTCAGATCCAGATTCTCAATTCTTAAAACTACTTAAGAAATGGTTTTTACACATCATCTGTTTTATATGTCGTCGCTTACCCTTTACAGCACAGCTTTAGATTCCTACAACTGTGGTGGAGGAAACGAGATTTTTTTGGTTTTTTATATTAAGCTAAAAATATTACAAATAAACCAGCACGGGACACAGATCTGTCAAACTAGCAGTAATGAAAGAGAGTAACTGGCTATAACAGCCATACAACAGTTGAGCATAGCAGAAACAGGGGACTGTTTTTTTGGGTTAGCTAGTGGAGATATGCTACTTTAACATTAATTTGTTATTGGATTCTATTAATTAGTCCTCCATCATACAACTCTTATTATACTATTTTAGATTAATTGAGTATACGGGTTAACTTGTGCAATCTTTTTCGAATTTTGTAGAGAAGTTTAAATTAAAAAAAAATATTTATCTTTTATTTAATCTAAAATTTTAATAAATAAAAAATAGATAAATAAGATACCATAAAAAGAAATATAAATAGTTTTCAGATTTTATATTTGTTTATCAATATTAATAATATTTTTGGAGTGGAAGGTTTAATATTTGGCATGAATCTGATTGTTAGTTTCATGATTGAAGAATGAGCGTCACAAATTTTGACTAGGAAATAGATTTATGCTAGGTCTCTAACCGACGCTTCTAAAAATTGTTGATTGAGGCTATTTATTTTAAGCTCTATGTAGAGAATATGCAGGTTCAAATGCTAGAACAAGTAGGAATATGATGACATATTGGCTTTCCCAATTTTACTCAGTCCAAATTATTACAATCTCAAAGGTGATCAATCTATATTAGCAACATTAGGATTTTTAAAAGATTTATGAGAGATCTTTAGTTTTGGATGTGAATTCTTTTCCTTCTAATGTGGTGGCTTTTTTGTATTTTTTTCAAGTTTATTTCTTTTCACCACTTTTTGGCTTTTTCCTACTTTACTTTCTTTATTTTTCTCCTCACGTGTCTAGCTTTATTTCTTTGTCCATTTTGCATATCCTTCTTGTCAGACTAGCATGGACTTACTCTTGCTTTGTCTTTTTCTCAACTTATGTTTGATGTGTGGTCTCCTCATTTAATGTTTGCCTTGTTATTTGCTTGTTCTTGGCATGTTTCCTCTTATTGGGTTGCTCCACCTTTTTACACAATATCATCTCTATTTTTTTCTTCTTTGTGGTGAGGTTGATCTTCATACCATCCTTATACCTCATGTCTATTTTTGTAAGTCTACAATCCCCTCACAGGTTGGCCTTTTTCTAATGCCCCACTTCTTTGTTTCCACATCCCTTTCTCATCACTTATTTGAATTTCCCTTTTAATGCTTATGTGATTGCAACTTTCTCTCCTAACTTTTCTCTTTCTAATAAAATGTTGAGTCCTAGTAGAAGATATTCCAACCAAGCAAGATTAAATAACAAACAAATGTTTCTCATAATCTCAATGGTGGATTCCATGGAAAGCAAAAAAAATAGAGTATCCTACAATTCCTTTCACTAATAATTAATCTTTAGATTCTTTGGGCTAAGTTACAAATATAAAAAACAAGAGGAAATTGGACAATCATGAAAGGTAGGGATGATAATGATCATATAGAAAGTAATGCTTGCTATGCATAGTGCCTTGACAAAAATAAAGTGAATCCATCTAGCTTGCTTCACTCTCTCACAGAAATAAATAACAATTTGAAGGAAATTTTTTTCTTGAAATCTAGATTGAGAGGGTTTTGAGTCTCTTACATTGTTGGCTCTATTCATAATCTACTAGAGAACACCAATTGACACCTCTTTTATCTTGAGAAAGAAGTGGATAGGAGGAAACTCTTGGAGGATTACACTGACTCCTTGAATTTGATTAATACTAGTGTAGGGGATACGAAGGATGTTTGAGACATTATGATGTTAGGAGTTAAATACTCCTACACTCAAAAGCTTATATCTACACTCTACATTGAAGATGGATGTTACTGCAAATAATTCTATCCTTTTTGGTGTGGTTGTGGTTGTACAACCACAATTCAATTCCTCTAACTTTCCACCACTTTTAATAATTTTATTACCTCCTAATAGGGTAGTGCCCTAGGCACCTTTTTGGGTTTCTCTTGAGAAAAGGATAAGTTGAAGACATCCTTGTGGGTGGTCACATCCCACAAAAGATTTAAACAATTAGAATGGATCTTGAGAAATGTTTCGAAGTGGCTAAATTGACTAGGAGTTGTACCTCTTTGTTTGTAGGTGTAGGCACTTCTATGGAGGTGCAAGTTAATGGCTTGTAATGCGCTCTCTTGTTCGTGTGTCTAGTGTTGCTCCCCTTAATTGGTGAACATGCACTTACCTTACAATGATAATAATATTTTTAACTAATAATGATTGCTTGGGCATGTGAGGGAAATGGTAACATGAATGCCAATATAGGAGGAGTTGGAAATTAGAAAAAACAGAATTTTGAATATTGTGGACACTACTAATGATGGTTCAATGTAGTGGATATGAATGAAACCATGCTAGCATCCAAGATTAACAAATGGTTAAGGTTTAAATGAATTCTAGGAATTTGGTGTTGAGCAGGGAGTGAAATGTCATCTTGAGAGTGCAAAATAAAATTTAAGATGTGTTAAACTTGTATTATTTTAATTGAGCTAAGAAATAGAAACAAGGAAAACTAGAAATAGAAAAATAAAATATGAAAAGGAGATGCAACAATAAACAAGTAGTACCTAAAAGTGGGCTCAATAGTTCATTGACTAGAATGCTATTGCATATCAGTATGATCCTTTTCACATGATGCCATCTAGAGCAATATAAAATACCAATTTCTAAACTAAGCTATAAACACTTGCAAATGAGGAAATGGAAAAAACAAGCAAAAATGATTGGAAATGTACTAAAACACACACAAAAATAGGGAACTAATGTATTTGATCATATTTAAATAAGAAAACAAATAACACAAAGAAAGAAGAGGGAACAACAAATCTATGTGCGGTTGTAGTCATCCTCAAAATATCTATTTTGGAATAGTAGAGGAGAATGTTGGGACTTCTTAGGAGCTTGCCACATATGGTCGACCCTCTTGTTTGGTCTTTTGACCTCCCTAGGTTATTGGTAAAATGAAGGATGTGGGAATTGATGGAGCATGCATCTAGAGCCTAAGAAAAGTAATATAAAGTAAATCTATAAGTATTAACTTTGGTTTGAGGAGAGTAATAACCTAGTGTGTGAGAAAAGGACAATAGGAAATGAAAGCCAAGGTGCCAAAAAAGAAGGTGGTGCATTGATTGACTACAAACCCTTCTCAAAGAGAGTGAGAATGTAAGAGAAATATTGTTGATTGCAATGTAATGCTATGAACTAATCAATGGAATGAATAGATCACTAAAGCAATCAAGGATTTTATCACTACAAGGATGTTGTTTTGTCAGTAAACAAATTTGTCACTACAGGTTTTAACTTAACTCATTTGATGGGTAGTGGCAAATGTTCCAAAAGTTGGAGAAGATGTTATGGACTAATAACTTTTCTCTACGTTTGAGAGGAGCAACTCCTTTGTATTATGGGGGCTTTTATAGTTTTTGTATACTTTTAACCCGAAAGTACAAAAATAAGGAAAAAATAACATAGGTACAAATAAGGGAGAAACCATAGTTGAGCACGTATACGAGACACAATGTGTGATTTCTCTAGAACTATAAAGAAGAAATATTGTACAATCATCAAGACAAGCACAAAGACTTTCAATTCATGAGTACAACACTATGGAGATATGAAAACATGAAGAAGTAAACTTCTCAACAATGCAAAGAAAGAGAAGGGAAATTTTTTGCACATTAAACATAGGAGTAACATGAAACAATGAAGAACAATCAAAGCACAAAAAACTTGTAAATTAGAGCACACAATATTCAATCTATTTTTTTGTACAAATTAGCATGTAAAGAGAAGAATAAAGAAAGATTGAAAATTGTACACAAACAACTAGCAATAAGTGAAAAGTTTAGTGATGCCTTATTCAATTTTTTTTTAAAAAGTTTGGAGCACCACAACTTTTTATAGTTTCCTAATACAAGTCCTTCATTGAGGGACAAAAAGATTCCCAAAAGAAGAAGAATTGGCTAGATAGAAGGAGAGACAATATATATGAATAACCCCAATTACATCCAAAATCCTCTTATTTATAACCTTCCCCCCATAACTAATTAATAACTACTTCTTGAAAAATAATAAATTTAAAATAAACCTTATTTTGGTTTAGTTTTGCTTTGATTTTTCATAAATAAGGTCTATTTGAATTTCACTTTCAAAAAGCAATGAAGACTTAGGATCAAAAAATAGAAATAATTGTAGTATGGTATTGAAGGCCACTCTATCTGATTTTGCAATCATTTTATTGAATATATTAGAAACACTTCCATTTTCCATTCCTTGCATTACAATGTGCATCTAATTTTATGAAGCCATAGCTTGGCCTAGATTGCCAAATACTCAAAACAATAGAAAAATAGTTCTAGGAATTGAGAATAAACCTTGCCCCTTCATTATTATTGAAGGTTTGACATGATACACATTATTATACTACAAACCAATTTTTAGATTGCATCACTAATAACGTTCACAAGAACAATTTCCTTGTTTAAAATTATTATAATGGTATAATCTCTCACAATAATTCCTCTTGCAATAATCTTGGAAATAAATTTTGTTGCAATGTGACAATCAACACATACTCGAAGCTTCTTAACAACTCTAATAGTTGTTTCACAAGACATGTTTAACATGTTAACATATTGATCATTGGGTATTTGTTTTGTTTTTTATGATAGTTTTTTGTTTTGTTTCACCAATTTCTAGTTTTATGTTTGAACAATTTGTTCTGGTGGTTTAACTATTTTTGTATTTGCCTTAAAATGTATTCTCTTTGTTCATAATTAATAAAGTTTCTTAGTGCCTTTTTTTGTGCCATTAATTTTGGCTTGACAGCGGTATAAGAGCATAGGCTTTATATCTATTTTCCAAAAATATTCTGAATTCATAAATTCTTATTACCGTGTAAGGAGACAATGCCTGCCACTTGTAAAAGAGGCATTTTTAAGTTTAAAAGAAATGTTTGTCTTCTCTCTTAATTGCCCAAGGAGTGTGTGCTACATAAATTGCTTAAGAAGACAAGGTAGATATTAAGGTGAAATCTATCTTATGTTATTTATCTCTTGTCATAAACTTTCATTATCTTTCTTTTTAATTTCATTTTTAAGCAAGAAAAATTGAGTAGTTCTGATTCTCCAATTTGTGCAAGTTGTGTGCAATTTATTTTACAATTCACAATGTAGTTTGTTATATCAATGATTGGGGAAACATTAACTGAAAAATATAGTTGGAGAGAATGGTATAGGAAAATAGAAAACACACTCATTATCAATGATCTACGGTGTAATATTTGTGATGGAAATGTCCAACCTACAACACCTACTATTGTAAAATAAAAATAAATATGGTAGTATGAAAATTTAAAGGCCTTGGCTTTGATAAGGGCTTTTGTTAATGGATATGTGTTTAGACACATATAAGGGTATAAATTTTCCTACGATGCCCTTAAAAAATTGAGAGATCTATATGATTCTCAATTTGAATTGGAGTTTATTTAGTTGCAATTAAGTTATTCAATCTTGAATTGAGGAATGGAGATTTTATGAGTTTGGCTTCTGAAATTCAAGCCATGGAACAAGATGTTGATGTTACTGATGGGAAAGTTGACATCTATCTCACAACTTTCATAAAGACCCTTCTTCCAACACATTCCACATATTTAGAGTCCCTTCAAGGAAGTAACCAATTGAAGACCATCACTTTTAATCAATTGGTTGAAAAGTCGGTAGAACATGAGAAAGCTTTTAGAAGAAAAAATGATAACATTGGTGAAAATGTTTGTCTTGCCACCAAAAAGACAAGCCTCCTAATAAGAATTCTTCTAGAGGTGGTCATAATGATAGAGGAAAAGGTAGATGGAATAATAGAGGAAGAGGAGGTGCATATGGCAAAAGCTACTCCCAACATGACAACCAAAATGATAGGAACTTGTACAATGTAAACGATGTGGTCAAAAAGGTGGCCATGAAGCACATGAATCCAATCTCTCATAGGATCAGATAGAAAATTCCTTTAAACAAAAAGATAACACATATAATGATGACAAAAATTCACGAGCATCCCAACTTGAATGTGGTAGTGATAATGATCAATATGTGCTTTTTGTTTCATATTTTGCCTATTATAATTCATTTAATACTTCTTGGCATGATGCTCGAGTGTTAGTTACTAGAGCCACATGCAACATATGACATTTTGATGGTGATTATTTTGAATAATTTCATGAAGACCTCTTTGTGGTACAATCTGTATGGTACATAAATCAAGTCTTAAGCCTATTGGAAAAGGAAACATTAGGCTCAAATTGCATGACCTTCCAGATTTTGTACTTCATGATGTTTTGTACATTCCTCAATTGCAATGTAATTCATTGTCACTAGTATTGATTTGAGAACAAGGCCACTCTATTTTGTTGGAATATGGACTAGTGGTTATTAGAAAGAAGTCAAATAATCAAGTTGCATTTACTAGTTGTGAGGATGGAAGTTGTTAAAACTTCATGGCATTTCAACCCTTCCTGTGAGTTTTACATATCTTACTAAAAAAGGTAATTTATCTCCTAGTCATTTATGACATGTGAGATTTGGATAGGTTAATGTTGATATCATTCATATCATGCAAAAGAATGGTATTGCAGCTTTGCCTACTTTGCCTAATACAATTGAAAAATGTGAAGCTTGTATTCTTGCAAAACAATATAGAGATTCTTTTCCTCACTCCACTTGGCAAGCACACAAAAAATTGCAACTCATACATTGTGATTTATGTGGGCCTTTAGTAGTGACTTATGCTGGAGGATGTAAGTATTTCGTTCATTAATGATTATAGCTGAATGACTTGGATTTATTTCTTGTAGCAAAAATCTGAAGCTTTTGAAACTTTTAAGAAGTTTTGCATCATGATTGAAAATCAAGCACAATCTCAAATTGACACTCTTTGAACAAACAATGGTGGAGAAATTACTTTCATAGTTTTTGAGTATTATCTTCATCAAAATGGGATTCAACATCCTCTCCCTATTCTAGGTACTCCTCAATAAAATGGTGTTGAAAGAATCAATAAAATTGTCATGAATATGGTTTGAGTAATATTATATTTCAATGGCATTTTCTTTTTTGGGTAAAAACAACAAGGACAACAGTTTATCTTTGCAATATATCTCCTTCATTTGCTCTTCACCAAGCAACTCCATATGAAGTTTGGTTTGGTTATCCTCTCTTTATTCGACATCTTCAAATTTTTGGTTCCACTTGTTATGCCTTGATTCCAAAGGAGAAATGAAGTAAGTTGCATCACAGGAGTTATAAGTACATTTTTTCTGGCTATTCTAAATCTTCAAAATCCTATAGGTTGTATGATGAAGTTAACAAAAAATTCTTTATTGCATGAGATGTATATTGTGAATCTTTCAAAAATGATGCAAATATTGACTACTATTTAAAATAACTTGAAAAATTTGCTAAGTTGATTGCTTGGAAATAACATCCATGTGAGATTGCTCAATATGGGGGGGAATAATCCATTTAGAACCACCTTTGTTAGATCCATCTATAAAGTCTCTATCTTAAGATGTCCCAACTCAAGAAGAAACGACCTCTAATGATGATTTCCAATCTTTTGATTCAACCATGGGAGTTTAGAATAATTAGGAGCTTCTAGTCAAGAAATGGAAGCACCTTTGGTTCACCCAAAATCTTCCCACAAGTGGGCTAAACAAGTCCAACAAACTTTGAAAGAGGCGAGATCTGATGAAATAGGCAAAACATGCACAATAAGTTCTTACAAAGCAAGGCAGTGGGATCAATCTTCTCTTGTAGGTAACTTGGAGTCTATTAATGAATTCAATATCACAATAGACTTAGAACCAACTTCCTATAAAGAAGCTAAGGGCCTTAGAGGTTGCCATATATTTGGCTTCTACAAAGGATAGAGTTAGGAGTGGTTGCTTTTTAGATTTCCGAGAAATAACTGTAGACTCAAGATGCATCAAGAAACCATATGTAGATTTGCCATCTTCCAAATCACTTGCATAATTAGAATTTGAAGATCCAAGCAATAAAATAAGCATGTTTTCTATTTTCCCATACCATTCTATCCAACTATCTTTCCTAGTTAATGTTTCCCTATTCATTGATATAACAAACTGCAAAAAATTACACATAGATTGCACAATTTGTAGAATTAAAACCACTTCTTAATTTTTCTTGCTTAAACGTGAAATGAAAAAGGAAGATAAAGAATCTTTGTGACAAGAGATAAATAACAAAAAATATATTTCACCTTATTATTTGTCTTGTCTTTGAAACATAGAATATCTTCTTCACCCTCCACAGGGTATCAATGATGAATCTAATTTTCACTAGGTGTGTGTTTCATTCAATTATGTGTGCAATGTGATGCAACTAAGGTGCAAAAATTAAATCTAACTGTTATAATAACAAAAAGGTAGGTTTTAAGAGGGTCAAATGATGTGTACCTTTTTGGGAAAGTGTTGTTTCGAGGCCCACTAAGAACTCATTCGCCCAAGATGGTGAATGTGTCCTTGTTATGGTTTCTGGAAAGTGTTTTTTGGGTTTTGTTCCTCTCAGTTTGCAACTCTAGATTCTATATGTTTATTGTTTCAGGCTTCATTGAGGACCCATTTGCCACTCACTTTCCTTTAGTGGTGAATGGGTCCATGTTAGGGTTTTGGAAATCAATTTATGGGTTTTGTTCTTCAATGTCTACACTCCCATATCCCAAGTTTTCAACTCCTGAAAGTTTGAAACAAATCCTATTGAAGACTTTCTATGATCTTGCAATATGGATGACAACTTTGCAACTTGTTAACTTTGACAATTTTACTTCAATCTTGTTCTCTAGTTGATCTTCAACCTAAAGTTTGCAAACACACATCAAAGAGGAGAACAACTTGTTGATTGTTAGAGAATAGGGGGTTTCCTTGGTCAAACTTTGTTTATGTAATTAAATCTTCTAATGAAACAATGAAATAAGGACATGAAACATGAATATGAACAATGATACTTGGATGATGTCTTGGAATGTAAACCAACAAACTAACATAAAGTGGCCATGTATAATGTAGATCTTGATCTCAAATTGGATTTGAAACAATGCTTGCAAATAGATCTTCAATGCTACATCAACACACACTAGCTCAACAATATGCTCGATGCACTATGCCTTTGACATGATGATATGATCTTGAATTGTTGAAATAAGACCTTGATAATCTACCTTTGACGTGCTCTATAATGCTCTTGTAAACTCTTAGGACGCTTGCATAATAATTCTTAGGTGAAACTATGTGAATTAGCCTTGTATATATACTAAATCTAAGGTTTAACCCTAAAATTCAAATAATCCAAGCCGACATCAGATATAGGATTCAAAATCATTAAGATCCCGCCACAAATAAATTCACAAAGGGGTGTCCTAGGTAAGGAGGACCCATTCGCCACCTTGGGTGAATGGGTCCTAACACAATTTTCTAGGACCAAGCTTCGGGGAGGTGAAATATCACTTAAAACCCATCATAAATATGTTTAAAAAAGGGTGTCCTATTAAAGACTTATTCCCTAGTAGTGGCGAATGGGTCTTGGCACACTTTACAAGGACCAATTTTTGAAATTATGAATTGTCATGCCAAAAGGGGGTCCTAGGACCTATGCAAGACCCATTCACCCAAGGTGGCGAATGGGTCCTAGGTCACAAGCCTAGGACACAAGTCTTGAAAATTAAATGTTGTGAAATATTATTAATGATTGTTGGGATAAATCCTTGAAAAGTATAATTAATAAGGCTTAGATTTGAATTAAAGGGCCTATTAAGATCAATTAATTAATGAAGCCCTAGATTAGGGTGAAAGTGTAAGAAAACACTTTACAACACCCTAAATAAGGCACAATTAGGTACATTTTATCATTAATTGTACACTCCCAAACTAAGGGTAAAAAAGGGTTACCTTTTTCGATGCTACAACCTTCTTAAGAAATTTCCACAATAGGCACTCCTTGGGAAGTTAAAAGAGAAGATAAACATTTCTTTTAAACTTAAAAATGCCTCTTTTACAATTGGTAGGCATTATCTCCTTGCATGGCAATAGGAATTTATGAATTGAGAATTTGTTTGGGAAGTAGATGTAAAGCATGTGCTTTAATAAGGGTTTTCATGCAGTGAGTTTTTTGAATATTGGGTAAGTGCATGGGAATGATGGACAAAAAAGGGGTTAAAAGTGGCCATTGTTTTCTAAAACCAGACAAACTTGAGCTTGGATGAATAATAGGAGATGTGTACACTCAAAACTTGAAGATATAATAATAACAATAATTGTAGTACTTCAAATCTAGTTTTTAAACTACCAAGGCTTCTATAAAATGGGTAAGAGGAAAATAGTGAAATACTATGTGTACACAAGAGTGTTAATATTGTTATCATTAAAATATAACATAGTGTCCATGTGTGCTCCTTAGGAAACTTTGAATTTGTTTGAATAGTGGGTAAGTGCATAGAAATGAAGGACAAAAAGGGGGTCAAAATTGACCACTTTTTTCAAAATCATTCAAAATTGGGTTTGGATGAATAATTTGAGATGTGTACACTCAAAATCTGAAGATATGATAACAAGAAGAATTGGAGTACTTTGAATCTAAATTCTAAACCACCAAGGCTTCTAAAAAATGGTTAAGATGAAAATGGTAAAATACTATGTGCACACAAAAATGTTCATATTTTTATCATTAAAATATAACATAGTGTCCATGTGTGTGCCCACCTTTTTGTTGTGGCATTGTGTATTTTTTAAATAGTTGATAGAAATATAGTTAAAATTGAGTACTACAAGTTGTTTATTTTTTTAATGTTTTTATTGAAATTTTTTTATAATTTTTTGAAGTAAATGCATCATAAAAATTGCATCATTGAACGTGTAACATAACTTACACAAAAATAATCAAAATTATTAATTTTTAATACATAAAGAGTGAAGTTGAGATCAATTTTATATAATTTTAAAAATATTGATAAGTGCATCAATAGTTATTAAAAAGATCAATATATATATATGAAAACATTAATAAAAAAAATAAAAAAACAAATATTAGTGTATTAAAAATACTAAATAATTATATTGTTAAAAAATTAAAAAAAGGATTGACATTTTGGTAGTCATTTTAATGAAAGTGAAGTTCCAAAATGCTATTGAATATGAAAAAACACATCTCCTAGATGCAAAGTAGAAGTTCAATCCTTAAGCTTGTTATCCAAGCCTTTACTAAGCCTAGAAGGCAGGGAATTAATTTTGGATAAATAATGTGAGTGCTTACATTATGTAATCTGCTTGCATTATGTATAAAACTAAAAGGATTTAGAATTAAAAAAATAAAATAAAATGATACTCATGGTTTTGTCTGACAATTTAGTCCGCACATAGTTTCTATATGTTTTCTACAACATTCTATGAGATTTTCTCATTTTATATCACTCCAAATGATTGATTTATCCTTTTATATCACTACAAATGATTGATTGGCATTATAAATCAATAAATTTTCAATCACTACATACTTTTTGTTTTCTTGAGAATTTTAGTTGTCAATTTGGTTCATTATTAACATAAATTGAAAAATTGTGATTAATAATCATTTACTTGTATTGGAAGCATTTACTTATGATTATTATATTCATTTTATGTAATTGATAATTTCAATTAAAATATATTAAATAATTTTTTGTATTAACAATGAATTGATGATTATCATAGGAAGGAACAAGCGGGCAGCACCAGAGCAAATTGAAGTGGAGAGAAAAAAACAAAGAAAAAATGAAGATACAGGTATGTTATCATTACTAGTTAAATTGAATGTAAAACAAATTTTAAATTACTTATTGACTATTGAAAAAATAAATAATAAAATATTGACTATTGAAAAAATAAATAATAAAATTTAAATTGATGATGGAACACCAATTATGTATTAGAAATGAATAAAATACACGCTATTATAAAAGTCCAAAACCTCAACCAATTCAAACAAATATTGAAAATAAATAAATAAAATTATCTAATATAACAAACCAATATCACATGCCAATAAAAACATCTAAAATTATTCTTAATATATCAAAACCATTGAATTTGCAATACTGGCTTACTCACCCTCTTCCTTGCCCTCTTGCAATCTCCTCATCGATAAGAGGTTGGAAAAGGGCGAAGCTCTTATTCTAGAAGATATTCTTCCCAAGCAATGGTCTGCTTCTAATCTTCGTGATTGAGAGTTTGGTTGAGTAGATCAAACACCTTGCTATAGTGCCCCAGTGGAATATTACTAATCAAGGTTGAGTTTTCTTGTGCCCAATATAGTGTTGGGTAGATAGGTCAATGACCAGGTATTTGTATCCAAGGTAGTTCCCAAAATTTCATTAGTGTTTTTATGAGTCTGTGTTTGCTCAAGTAGGAGCTTCCTCAACATCCATATGTGATTGGGCATGTAATTGTAATAATCAGGCATGTCAGTGAGCCTTTATTGTAGGGGAGGGCGAAGAAAGATAGCTGCTCGCGAGGTGTAGATTAGAAGCAGTGGTCAAGTAAGAGTGTGGCAGGAGGAACACATTGTGATAAATTGCACCTATGGCGACACTATATACACACCATTAGATAGAGGAGGAGGAACCCATTTAGTTTCCCTAGGAATGTAGTAAATTGCCCCCCTCACGACAGTTTAATAGTTCACAACTATAATGATTGTAGGTGGGTGCAGGGTAAAAGGTTGAGTGAATGTCTAGTTGAATGCAAAGGTCATTTATTTGTTATTGTACAAGCTAATTAGTATATATATCTTTAAGATGATCTATATAAAATATGTCGAAAGATATCTAGATGTGTATTTTTTGGGATTAGCAAACTTAAAATAAAAACAAAAACTATTGTGGTTAAAAGAATGGAAATAGAATGTTGTGATACTATCAATTTTAAACAATTGAAAAATCAATAAAAAAATCATTACACATAAAAATTGAATGTATATTTTTGTTTTTCTTTTATGAATTTGTTGACCACCTATATCTCGTGTTGCCATTTTAGAGTTACGTCTATCAACGTAATAATTAGTTACTCACTATAATATAGAGTTATGTCTATCAACATAATAATTAATTAGTCACTATAATGTTGCCGAAGGTCTATCCACCCTCTCTCTCAATAGGAGGTTGATCCCACAATAATGGGTTATAGTTTTTGGCCAAACTTGACATTAAAATCAAGATTTTTCACCAGACATTCACTTTCTTACACCTATAGCAGCTAAACCATTAAGGTTTTGAAGATGAATCAAACTAGTTATTTGTTAGATATTTTGTGTAGATTATAATTATATTTTAAAAAATAAATTGTGAATCATTTTATGTAATTTTTAATAACTTATTTTTTCTACTAGTCAACATTTTTAAAAAGTGATGTTTACTTTGGCCCATGTAACTTTTTTTACAGATAGGATACAATTCTAATTTTTAAAATATAAAATTCTCACACCAATATCTAGGGAATGAATAATTTTTCATAATTTTTTGTTACATATATATTTTTTTAATTAATTTTCCAAGTCAATGTAATTATAATTTGGACAGAGGTGTACTTTGACCCGCATAAATTTTTTTGTATTCATTTGAATTAACTTATATTTTATTTGTTGGAACAAGGACATCAATACCTAGCGCACATGTATTTTTTAGAATTTTTTTCTCTATTTTTCTATTTTTTCGTATGTGTGAATTAAAGAACTTGATGTTCATTGAAAATCCTACATTCACAAGAAATAAAAAATAAATATAATAATCAAATTAAATATATTTAAAATTTTACTTTTTGGGAAGCTTATAATAAATGTTGTAGCCTTACAAAACATAAATTTTCAATGAATTCATTTGATCACCCAAAAGGTAAATCAAAAGTGGTTTTTTATCAACATTTTGATAGGTGTAGAGGAGACTTGATTATAGGTATGGTTTAAATCTAACAAGGTTCTATCCAAGGGGGTTTGATCTAAAAGGGTTTGATCAACCACTCTTTAATTAAAATAATTTAAATGGAACTTTTAAATTCATAAATCATTGTATTTTCTAAAAATATGTGATTTCAGGCAAAAATCAGGATGTCCAAAAAAGTGTAACCCATTATTGTGGCACCACCTAGCTAGGGTTTTTCCTTCATTCATTTGATCCATCCATTTTTTGTCATCTTGCTGATCTGATGATTCCTATTTTTAGGTGAGAGATCGGGGTGGTCATCATTCCCCTTTCCATCTATCGCTAAGGAGCCCACCCAACCTGATTACTCAATCGATTGAAAGGGATTCCATTTGGAGGTTTGTAAGCTCTCCCTTCTAATTTGTTGATCAAATCAAGGAGGCATACAAAATAGTAGTCTTTTTGGTTAAGCGAGGTTAAGTTGGTTTGTGTGCTGGTTGAAAGAGACCTTGCATTTGAGGAAATTCATATTTAAGTTTATGAAGTCTATGCATAATCTTAGCTCTCCATTTATTCTTTTTGATTGGGGCAAGGTTCAATACCATTTTGAGTGCTGGATAGTCTTGATGATGCCTCCTTCTAGCTTCATTAATTCTTTTTTAATTTGAGGAGTTCGAATAGGACTGATAGACATCTACTTTTGTGTGAAAGGCTTTGTATTGGGTTGGAGTGGAATATTTCATTGTGAAAGGCTTTGTATTGGGCTGGAGTGGAATATTCCGTTGGAATGGGTCCCACCTATAAGCTTGAAGTTCATCATACCACCAAGCCAAACACTTCTCAAATGTCTTCAATAGTGCAATCAGCATTTTTTTTTTATTCAACTTCTTCCCACTATAAATCATCTTTGGGTCTGCTTTAATCCCCAAATTTACACCTTTGATATAATCTTAATCAACAAGTTAAGTTTTGCTCTTATAGCAATCTACACTATTGAACATTCATTTTAGCTCAACTAGCCCTTTTCAATTGCATTGATGAATAACTCAACAAAATTTCCTTACCATCTTCCATTTCAACCATAGATTTCCAATCAATGAGTGGCTATCAAATTATTCCACACAATTAAGGAATCTGTATATTTGCTGATTGTCACTAAACACCTCTTAGCTATGGATGTTATCAGGAACATTAGGCCTTGTGAGGATTTCCACACTTGACTGCTAGTGAGAAGGTACGAGTTTCAAATCAAACTTAGATGCTTCAGTAGTTAAAGAATCAACATTAATATTCTTTGATCTATTAATCCAATCTAGACCTATTACATCAAACAATTCAATAGTGTCCCGAACTGTAGTCGTTGTACATCTTCAATTTCTCATCCTTAATTTCATATATGTTCTATTTTTGTAGGGAAACCAGCAATAAATTCCCTAGAATCCTCAAGCATTTACATTTGGCAAAAATAACTAGTCATATATGTGATTGCAAATTCTTTGTATTCAGATGCATTTTGAGCATGAGCGCATTCATCTTTCATTTTCTAATGCTTTAATGACTTCAACTCCATTTACATTACCTTTTTGTAAACTTACCGACTCTAATTTTAATTGCAATGTTTTATCTTGCTTATTTCTAGTTGCAAATCTTGCAATGACATAGTTTTAGCACAACCACTCCATCTTCATTCTCTATACATTCAGTGAATGGATACTTAGAAACCTATTTGAGTTGGGAATTCATTGACACGTTCCACAGACGTATTTTAAATTTTTTTGACAGGCTTTGAAATTCAAGGTCACCACTAGTAGTAGCATGGCCATTTCAATATTTCACTACTAGATTGAACCAAATCATGCACATCTCCGTCAAATTTTTTGTTAGAGGCATGTTCATTGTCAAAGTGGTCTAGATGAAATTCCAAAATGTCAAGTGCACTTTCCTGGTTCCTTATTCTTGATGGGCCATCACCCATTGCATTATCTCTTGGTTATTAATTTATAGGACGTTATGGAGGCCTCACTTTTCTTTGATGGCCTACTCTTTAATTGATTTATTTAAAGTGAGATCCTAACATGATTTCATTGATCGTATCATACATAAGCAAATAATCTCTGGATATATTAAAGAGACAATGCTAATCTCATATGGATAATTGGCACTTGTATCTTTGTTTTATGATCTTAGATTGGTGTTGTCAAAATGCCTTGTCACCTTTTATAAGTGAGTTCAAAATACACAAATCTTGTTCGATACTTGTTAGAATATGACCAGTGCTACTCATTTCACTCGTTACTAGGTTAGTTAGCATCAATAATTTTCTTTTCTTTGTTTATGCTAATCTGAAATTTGAAATTTAGTATGACCTTGTCTTTATTGATGGAAGTTATTCATTTTTGTTTCTAATGCTAGAATACTATCAATTTGGTCATTGAATAATTAATGGTCCACTTTATCATTTGTGAGTAGTGGGTTTACAAACAAGGGAACAAGACCCTTGAACTCTTCCCTCCAAAGTGTTATTGGTTTCTTTCTTCCCTTAGGGCTCACAAGAGTTGGGATATTAGATCGAGGAAGAAGTTGAAACTCTTCCATTTTAACTTTTAGATTACTTTTAGCTTTTCCATTACATAAGTTATTCCATATAAAAGCTTCAAAACTTCATATGTAATTAGTATATAGAAACTTCATAGTTTGGTATTTTGAATAATTGTTCATAGGGAATATTCTTGGAGTTGAATTGTTTTGTTTTGATAATTCAATGCATTTTAATCGGAGCTATAAATTGTTCAAGCCTCAACATGAGGGACCTCATCCCTTGACATGAATGACTAGCATGAATGTTGGTGGTTCAAACTCATGAGCTCATTGACCTAGCTGGGGCTTTAAACCAGTGAGCATAATAGCTTCAAAGGGGGATTTTGGGAATGCAAGGCCTATGAGCACATTAGTCCAATGAGGGTTTAAAGCCCACAAACATGTTGGTCTAGTGGAAGATTGAACTTTTGTGACAATGGCAACAATACCATGATTTAACCAACTCATTATGCCATAAATGATCGAAATTCATCTAATTTTGATTCTTAGTAGTTGTGGTTTAAAGCTATCCCTTTGAAATTTTCTATTGTAATGAAATTATTATAGTGCTTCTTTAGGTTTAAACACCTTTAACCATTTCTTCTTTATTTTTTTTGTATGATTTGAACTTTACATTTTCTATATTCAATGAATCTCTTACGTTTCATACCCCTTATTTTGAACTATTGCTAATTTTGGAGGTTCTTGGAGGGGTATCATTGGCTTTTAATCCATAAATTGGATCTATAAGTGAAGCTTGTTTATCAATGATTTGTTTTCTCTATAATCTTCTTTGAAGAAAATGATTTCTCCTTAGCCTCTCTTTATAAGTTTTGTTGCAGCTTCTTAGAGTTTTCCTCACTAAACTTAGTAGTATGGACTATTCATGAAGTAGTCTCAGATGTAAATACATCCCCAACTCTTTTTTCCAGAAACTATTGCAACAATATTGGGGATCATAATCCAACTATGGCTTATCATGATTTGGAGGAATGATCCACATGGCTAGAGTTTTGTGGTTTGAGTGGAAAGCTAACCCAAAACGAAACTTCCTCATCTCATCAATACTTTCAATAACATCTCATTCTTTCCTCCTAAGTGTGTTATCAAAACTCACCTCAAAGATTGAGAGGGAGTTTTGGGTAGTGTCCACCTCTTCTCCTAGCAATTCCACATTGGCCATTCTTCCATCTTGTGATCTAAGGCTTATTTGACTCTAGCATAGTGTTCATCTCCTTGCAAGTTGTGTACCACTTGTTGCCTCAAGTTGGACCTTATCATAGTCATAGGTGCTAGGTGCCTCCTTCTGCTAAGAGCATTAACTACTTTATTCACTTGTCCCTTGACGTATTCAATTCCAAAATCATACTCACTAAGGAACTCTAGCCACTGTCTCTGTCAAGCATTGAGATTTGGTTGGGTTAAGATGTACTTGAGTCCTAGGTGACCCATATTCAGCTCAAAATGATTTCCCAAAAGGTAGTGCCTCCATATTTGCAATGCATGAACTATGCAATCTAGTTCTAAGTCACAAGTTATGTAGTTCAACTCATGTTGCTTCAATTTCCTCTACTCATATGCTACCACTTGCCCATCTTGCATCAATACTGCTCCTACTCCCTCTCCTAAAGCATTCGTGATCATTGTGAAGTGCCCATTAGGATCAACTATAGTCAAAATTAGGGTTATTGTAAACTTCTACTTGAAAAGTTGAAATGCTTCTCTCACCTCTCGATCCATTCAATTCTCTTTCCTTTCTTTTGGAGTGATGTGATCAGTGCTACTATTCTTGAAAATCCTTCTACATACTTCTTGTAATACCCAACAAGACCCATGAAGCTACAAGCCTCTATCACATTTTTTGGTGTAGGCCATTCTACAATTGCTTTGATCTTTTGTGGATTTACAAAAATCCCCTTTGTTGATATGATGTGTCCTAAATTGTGCGGCTTGTCTTGATAAAATGTACACTTGGATAACTTACCAAGATGTCTCCTCTCTCTGAAGCATTGCAATACTATCCTTAGATGCCTATCATGCACTTCAATAGACTTAGAGCGGATCAATATATCATCTATAAAGATTAACACAAAATCATCCAAGCAGTCTTTGAATATGTTTGTTCATGAGGTTCATAAGAGCTCTCATTCACATGCAAGCCAATTACTCATTATGATAATATTTTTTTCCATTCATGTTATTATCAGAATTAGTGTCAAAATATACCACAATGGGTGTTACGTTAGTGTCATCAACATGATTGCGAGCACTATCAACCATGTGAGTATATTTTTGACTAAATGACAAGGAAGGTGGCAAGATTTATAGTCTTTGGCTTGTTTGGAAAAGGTTTGCAAGTGATTTATCCTTGGGGTGAATGATAAAGGGAAATTAAGGATCCATGCTTCGCACATCTATGCACAACTCTTCATGATTATCAAATATCAGTTAGCCAATATGAGCATTCAGATTCATTGGTTCCTAGTAATCAATACGAAGTTGTGCCTCAATCTAATTATCAATCATTCAAAAAGGAAAAGAAAAATCTCATCAAGATAACTTCCCTCCTTCCAATAACATCCAAAGACAATTTGCCATTGCAACACTCTCACCTACAACATCCTATCTATTAAAACCAAGGAATTGACAATTTTCACAAATTCCTAACTCTCTTCATTCCATTATAATGCAATTACTTAATAGAAATATGATTGAACTTCCTTGGGTTCATCCCATAAACACCACCAAACCCTTACCTACTCATTTTTACGCAAAATAATTTTGTCAATATCATCGTACTTATGGACATGATATTGGGTGATCTATGCATCTTAAACACCAAGCTAATGTTATTGCTCATAACAATAAAAAACATGAAACATGAAACATCTTTTTATATACAAGATAGATTTGTTGATGTGTTGTAAACATGAATTTGGCTAATAGAGTGTTGTAGATAATGTGCATATTTTTCTCTTGTAATTCTTTTAATTGCCTTTTGAAGTTGTTTGATAGATAAAAATTTCATTGGGTGTTCAAATGGAGGGAAAGACTTATATTTCTATGAGTTTCAACATATCTCATATAAATCATTTTGATAATCCAACAAATGATTTTGAATTTACAAACACACTAAGGTTGGTAATATATTTTAAGATTTTGGGCCAAAAAAAGGGAGATAGGTGGAAGGGCACCCTAGTCTTAACCTATTTTGAACTTTAGGTGTTCGTTAAATAAAGTTTTAATTTCATTTCTCAAATTTTGTTTAATTTGCCGAAAACAATAATAAAACAAATTCCTAACAAGTATAATTGAGCACAAGCACTTGGGGGGACCAAAACATAGTGTAAAATTGTGAAGGGTGATAATATATGACGCTACATCCATTCTAAAAAGGAGTGGGAATATGGTGTAGGTAGAAATGGGTACTCGTTTTAAAAAGAAAAAAAGGTACCCATATTAGACCTTAAGGCTCAAGGTCTTGATCCTAAATCAATACCTATTTTTTGAAACAGGTACCTGTGGTTGTCGAGAATTTTTTTGATGATTCTTATAAATGTGGACCCAATTTGTTGTACTTACCCACTTTTTAATATTAGTGAGCTCAAAAGTTGAGAAAGAATAGTGGATTTTGTTGGAACACATGTTAGCTAATACTACTATTTGGTCTCAGGAGATTATACACGTATTGGGATGATCGAGGAAACCAGACATAGACAGGACATTTCAATTTAGACCCGTGGCAGATTTGGAACTACTTGGTCGAATTCGCATCTCGATCCCGGGTGAGGCATGTCTATATTTTTTCGTCAATATCACTAGTAGGGATTTTTGTCTTTGGTCACCATGACTTTGTCTTCTTTCCTTGATTTAGGAGAAACTCGCATGGTTACAATTTGTCTATAAGAAAGTTCAATATAATAAAATAATTCTTTAAGTAAAGAATGACAATTTTAGGATCAAAATTTAAATAAGCAGAGATAGAACAATTTCAAACAATAGAACACAACATATACCTTAGGAAAACCCTCCTTGAGGGAGGAAAAACCAGCAACAATATATTACTTATATATTGATAAATATGTCAACAATAAGCTTTACAATGTGGCCAATTACAAGGCCGATCTGTAGCACCACTCTTGATGCAAATTACAACCAAAGAAGAAAGTCGAACACCTTGATGTTAATATCGATTTGCTCTTAGATAATATCTTTTTCTGTACATAATGTTAACTTGTCTTGAATAATAATAATGGGTAAGAGAGAGTAGCACCATCTATTTATACATGTAGATAAGTCTTCTTTCAAACATGACGATCTTTCACAAGAAGTCAACCATTTACAAAAGGTGGTGATTATTTCATTTAAGTCAACTTTTTCATAAACCAAAGTATCTCTTTGTTCAAGGAGATTTAGTTAAGTTCGCCTTTATTTGGATAAACCAAAATATAACATACAAAATTAAATAGAAGCACCTCTTCTCTTGGGACGCACACACAAATAAATAAGTAGTCTTGACTTTATTTATTTGTTCATCAATTACATTGGGTGAAGGATGAAACCCGTAGCTATAACATCAACACTCCCTCTTAGCTAGGGAGGAATCCTTCAAGGAGTCTCTCAACATGACACCCACAATGGCTACACCCATTTGTGGAAAAGAGTTCATCACGTAGTCTCTCAATGTGATCATCATGGAGTCACTGAAAATGATGTCTACCATAGCTACACCCATGTATGGAAAGAACATGTGCACAAGTGCCCATCACAGAGTCACTCAACGTGATGTCATCATGGAGTCTCTCAACATGATGTCCACTATGGCTATTCCCATGAGTGGAAAAACACAAGTACAAAGAATTCATCACAGAGTCTTTCAACGTGATGTTGTCATGGAGTCTCTAAACATGACATCCACCATGGCTACTCCCAGAGGGTGAAAAGAACCACATCTCTGTCTAAGAGATGGACAAGGGCTTTCACCTCAAATTTCTTCGTCTCAGAGAAAAATGCATTAATAAGGGCTTTCACTCCAAATTTCTCCAGGTCATAAAGAAGGATGCATTATAGCAAGTCACAAATGATCACTGATTTTGAGTCTCCCTCTCAGGAAGGGCTTCATTCTCCACAACTCCATGCTTGTCTTGAAAATGCAGAAACTTCACTCTGGAGAGAGGCTTGGTGAGAATATCAGCCGTTTGATGATCATTGCAAATATGTCTCAATTGAATAGCTTTCCTCAGTACCATATCTTGGATGTAATGGTATTTTATCTCAACATGTTTTGTTCTGTCATGAAACACTGGATTGACATATAGCTTCACACAACTTTGATTGTCACAATGAATAATAGTTGGCTCCAATGATTGCCCAAATAATCTTGCAAGGAGCTTCCGAAGCCATACTGCTTCTCGATCTACTACACATGTTGCAATATATTCGGCGTTTGCAGTGCTTAGTGCTACTAAAGACTACTTCCTGCTACACCAAGAAATCATCGTAAACCCCAAGCTAAAGCAACATCCAAAGGTGCTCTTTCGATTAGCTACACTCCTAGCCCAATTAGAATCAGAATAGCCTTGCAACTTTAGGTCTACATTGGAAGTATATTTCAAGCCATATCCATCTGTGCCACACAAGTATCTCAAGCTATGCTTAGCTGCAACTAGATGAATTTTCCTTGGTTCACACATGAATTGACTGAGGACACTCATTGCATGGCAAATGTGTGGTCTAGTATTGACTCGATACATCGACGATCCAATCAACTTCCTGTACATGGTAGGATCTACTAAATCTTAATTAGCTGCAGACTCACTTAACTTCTTCAAATTAGTTTCCATTGGTGTAGACATAGATTTGCAATCCATCATCCCAAATCTCTTCAAGATAACTATAGTATATTTCCCTTGACTCAAAATGATCTCACTGGGTCTCTGCCACACTTCCAAGCCTATAAAGTATTGCATAAAACCTAGATCCTTCATCTCAAATTCGAAAGCTAACTCCTTGCATTTGACAATGACATATTCTGCTCCAGTAAGAAATAGATCATCAACATAAAGAACCAAGATTAAAGCCTCACCATCAACTATCTTGAAGTAAATATTTGAGTCAACATCATTTTTGGAGAAGACCAAGCTCATCAAGTATCAATCTATCCTTTCATACCAAGCACGAGGAGCCAGCTGAAGGCCATACAAAGCCTTCTTCAATTTGCAAACATGAAACTCCTTCCCATGAATCACAAAGCCATTAGGTTGCTCAATGTATACTTCTTCTTCAATCACGCCATTAAGGAATGTTGTCTTCACGTCCATTTGATGTAGCTTCCATCCCTAGCACTACAATAGCAATAATAGTTCTGATGGACTTATAATGAGCAACTGGAGCAAAAGTTTCTTCATAATCTATTCCCTCTTTCAGAGAGAATCCTCTAGCCACAAATCTAGCTTTGTACTTTTCAATGCTTCCATTAGCTACATTCTTGATCTTGAAAAGCCATTTATAAGATACAATTGATTTCCCTTCAGGTCTTAGTACAATATCCCAAACATCATTCTTGATAATGGATTGATATTCTTCAGCCATAACATCTCTCCATACTTGCCGACTTGATGCTTCCTTAACACTGGAAGGCTCAGAATCAATGACATGACTCATTAATGCTATATAGCCTAGAAACTTCTGTGGTCTTTTTCTTTCTTTGAATGTGCCTATAGGAGCTGTAAAATTTTATGCCTCTTGCATAGTTTGCCTAGCCCATAGAGGTCTCTTTCGACCTATGACAATATCTTTTGGCCCATTAGTTGGTTCCAAAGGCTCAACTAGATCAAAATCCTCTTTTGGTTCAGTAGACTCCCTCTTAATCTTAGGAGTATGATCAATGTCCATGTCCTTAGGAGTCTCTTGGTCTTCATTATCTATCTCCATGTATGAAACTTTAGATCTTTTGAATGTAATATCTTCTTCAAAAGAGACATCCCTGCTGATCTCTATTTGCTTCTATCCTAGAATATAAAGCCTATAGGCTTTTGAAGATTCACTGTAACCCATAAATATTCCTTTCTTGCTAGATGGTTCTAACTTAGATCTCTTATCTTTAGGCACATGAATATAAACATGACAACCAAAGATTCTCAAATGACTAACCTCGGGGTTCACACCTATAAATGCTTCTTCAAAAGTCATATTTTTTAGTATTCGATGAGGGCTTCGATTCTGAACATACATTGCAATTCTGGATGCTTCTACCCAAAGGAAGGTTTGTAAGTCTTGATCATGGATCCTTTCTGCAACTCTGTTTTGTTAAGGACTATAAGGAACACAAAAATCCCTCTTAATTCCTGCATGAATGCATAAATTATGAAAGCCTCCAGAAGTGTAGTCTCCTCCGTTATCCGATCTTAGGACCTTGATCCTCTTTTCGGAAAATTTTTCAACTTGAGCCTTAAATTCTTTGAATTTCTCAAGTACTTCTTCAGATTCCTCAAGACTTAAAAAAATCCAAGTCTTTCTAGAGTAGTCATCAATGAAAATTACATAATACCAAAAACCACTCAAGGATGCATCAAACATTGGACCACACAAATTACAATGAACAAGATCTAGAATACATTTTGATCTACTTTCACAACTATGAAAAGTACCCTTAGTATTCTTACCCATTGTGCATCCTCTGCAAGTACCATCATGCTCTTGACTGAGTTTCAGAAGTCCAGTAACCATCTTCTCCATGCATGGAAGAGCTTTGAAGTGAAGGTGAGCAAGCCTCCTATGTCAAAGTTCGCTTGAACTGGTGGAATCATGCAACAATGCTTGAATTGGACGAATGGAAAGTCTATATAGACTCTCATGCCGAACACCAATCACTCTGGTTGTCTTTACAAGGTTCTACTTGATACCTGGTACGAAGAAGACATCACTCAAATGAAGAGGCATGCTAGAATCTAGGTGAAGAGAGGTGGCTCCAACACCTTTCACTAAATAGCAAGCATCATCTCCAATTATTACTTGAATGTTGGTTTCTCTTTCCACCAAATTTGAAAGATGCTCTCTATATCTTGTAATGTGCCCAGAAGCACTATTATCAATCAACTATATCCTATTATCAGTTGGAACATTGCTTGATAAGGAAGAGATAAATATAAATCCACTTGAGTTATCTCTCGATTCCTTTTGAGGAGAGACATCATCCACATCTACAGTAGAAGAAAGTTGCTTTGGTCTTGTTGCACAATCTCTAGCATAGTGACCATACTTGTCACATTTGAAGCATTGAATATGGGAGAGATCCTTCTTTTTCTTTGATTTAGGAGCAACATCCTATTTCCTATCTGTATTCCTCTTGAAATTTGCTTTTCTCCCTTCTCTTCTTTCCTCTTTGAAGTTTGAGCAACAAGAACATGATTGTCTTCATTGTGAGAACTTCGACCATTACCTCTTGCTTCCAACCTAGATTCCTCTTGAATGCAATCTGCTCTAAGGTGATCAAACTTTGGTAGCTTCGATCTTCCATTGATACCTTGGATAAAAGGTTCCCAAGATTGAGGAAGACCGTTAAGCTCCAACATGACTAAGTCTATCATCAACTATATATCTAATGGCATATAGTTGTTCCTTAAACTCCATGATCTTCATAAAGAAGGAGATAATTGAATCTCCTTTGGCCATTTTGATGTGATGTAGCTGTTGCCTCAACGCAAGATCTCTGCTAGTGTTATTAATCTCATACAATCCCTCCAAGGTCTTGAACATCTCTCTAGCTGTCTTTGACTTGGAGATAATAGGCACAAGGTGATCCTTCACGGAATGAATCAATATCTTCTTGGCCTTTATGTCATTCTTCCTCCATTGTGTTTTCTTAGCCTCATCAGAAGGCTTAGGCACATCACCCTGCACAAAGTTGAGAATATCATTTTCTTCCAATGCAATAAGAACTCTAAACTTCCAAGAGGTGAGGTTAGAGGCACCATCAAGTCTATCTTCAACCTTGAGTCTGTTCACCATTTTTGAAGCTCAGATAGACACACTAAGCTGAGAATAAGAGAGGAAGATTATGCTGCTTATACAAATCTGATCACGATCTTGCTTAAACCCGCTCTGATACCATGTTAATTGTAGGATCAAAATTTAAATAAGTAGAGATAAAACAATTTCAAACAATAGAACACAACGTATACCCCGGGAAAACCCTCCTTGAGGGAGAAAAAACCAGCAACAATATATAACTTATATATTGATAAAGATGTCAACAATAAGCTTTACAATGTGGCCAATTACAAGGCCAATCTGTAGCAACACTCTTGATGCAAATTACAACCAAAGAAGAAAGTCAAACACCTTGATGATAATATCGATCTGTGCTTAGATAATATGTTCTATTGTAGCTAATGTGAACTTGTCTTGAATAATAATAATGAGTAAGAGAGAGCAACACCATCTATTTATACATGTAGATAAGTCTTCTTTCAAACATGACAACCTTTCACAAGAAGTCAACCTCTTACAAAAGGTGGTGATTATTTCATTTAAGTTGACTTCTTCATAAACTAGCGTATCTCTTTGTTCAAGGCGATTTAGTTAAGTCTTCCTTTATTTGGATAAACCAAAATACAAAATACAAAATTAAATAGAAGCACCTCTTCTCTTGGGATGCACACACAAATAAATAAGTAGTCTTGACTTTATTTATTTGTTCATCAATTACATCAGGTGCAGGATAAAACTCGTAGCTATAACATCAACACAGAAGATATTTCTAAACTAATATTTTTAAACAATTTTTAACAAATGAGTTTAAGGTATCTACCCATAAAATAAAATTAGTTAAAATTATATTTTAAAACCATTTTAAATAGATGAATATAAGATATCTATAGTACCAAAAATTTGCATGGGGTCCACTCCAATAAATATAAATAAATAATAACAACATAAATTTGCATCAGCCAGAACACATAAAAATGGCACTTCTCAGGCGAGAAGAGCGAGGATCTTCAATGCAGGGAAAGGAGGCATGTGATGAGAGAAAGCCAAAGTCTGGGGATTCTGAATGCTTCTGTGAAAGCCAGGGAAGGTTTCTGACAATAGACTTAACGAAGGAGGCTGCCATTTATGTACAATTGTTGGGTGAATTGGCTTTGATCTGTCGCATCATTGGGCCTAAGTTCCACTGAGCAACCATTAGGGCTTGGTTGGCCGAGCATCAGAAGTGAATGGAAATTTTAAAATTCCTCTTGTGCGGTTTTTTCGTTGCAATATTCACATCATCTGCAAACAGGTTGGAGGTGGCACACGGTGGTTTGTGGAAGATCAAAGGTTGGCTAGTCTACATGGAGCTATGGAGCCATAACTTTGATCCTCTTTCCATTGACCCGTATGAGAAGCCGATTTGGATCTAGCTAGACAATTTACCTTTGGAATTCTGGGTGGAGGATTGCATAGAAAAAATTGGGTGCACTCTTGGAACCCTAATGGATGTGGATTCAAAAATTATGGAAGGTGACTCCTATTTGTATGAAGGGTACAAATCGCGGCCATATGCAAGATGCCGGAGAAGGTTCAACTTTGTATGGGCAGACACCATAGGTCGATAGCTATTGAGATCGAAGAGGATAAGGCATTCTGTTTAAGATGCGGTAGCAAAAGACATATGGAAGACAAATGTGCAAAAAGACCCAGAATGAAGAAGCTCTGGTGTGTGAAGGCCTTGATGGGCCCCAAACAGATCACCTTCCTAGGATTTAGCCTACCGATTGTGCATAACCAAAAGATTGATGAGCCACAAGCTCAGCCAGACACTTTAGGGATACAGTCCATGGTGAATGGTAAGAGCAAGGACTGAATTGACCAAAGGATTACGCACCCTGTTAGTAGTGTTGACAATAAATCCATTGAAGAAGGCCCATCTAACGCTATTTTGATGCTCTCTGCCTCCAAGATTGGGGAGGCCTCCCCCCACCTTGCACCGACCAATATGGAGTATGAGGAAACAGATGCTTTTGCATCGGATGGGGAATCTTTTGCACAAGATGACCTGGATATTGTTGATCCAAGGCATATAAGCTAAATTGCTGCGAAGGGATCCAACAGAACCAAAAGGGGTAAAGGAAGAAAATCACTCAAATAGAAGAGGGAAGAGGAGGCAGAGTAAAAAGGGCTTCTAAGTATTAGGGAATTTCTGATGACCAAGGGAGCGAAAATTTCCCTTGGAGGACAATGAGACTCCTCAAGTGGAATGTAAGGGGTTTAAACGCCCCTAAAAAACAACGCTTGATTAAGTGCCATTTAGAGAAAATAGCTGCCGACATAGTACTGTTGCATGAAACTAAACTGAGTGCTGAGGAGGGTGAAAAATTTTGTGGTTACTGCCGACGTTGGTCTGCAAATTTCAAAGAGGTTGTGGGATCAGTTGGTGGTCTGGGGCTCTTGTGCAACCTTGACAAAGTGGCATGCAAGACGGTGGAATCCAATCAAGGTTGGATGCTTTATAAGGTCCAAAGCTTACTGTCCAATTTAAGCTTTCACATATTCAATGTTTATGAACCGATTAAGCAGGAAGAGAAGCTTACTGTTTGGAATAGCATTTTGGAAAAATCGAGTCTTCTCAAGGATAGAAAAATGATCCTTGGTGGTGACTTCAATGCAATTAGTGATTTGGAAGACAAAAGCATTGGGCTGAAGATAGTTACCAGAACCATGAAGGATTTTAGAATCTTCATTGATTCCATGGCAATGGTGGTGGATTGCATTCCTACGAATGGTATTTATACTTGGACAAATAGGCATACAAACTTTACAAATATTTCCGAAAGGCTAGATCTTTTCTTAATTGGTGAAGGTTGGATTGAGGAGGATTACAGGTGTGGAACAACTATCCTACCAGTGGCTATTTTTTACCATTTTCGTGTACAACTGGAGATTTACACAAACGAAAGATCCAAGAAGGGCTACTTTAAATTTGAATCAATGTGGTGGAGAGACTCAAAGCTTATAAAAATGTTGGAACAATGATGGAAGGAAGACTCAAAGCTTTCAGGGATGGTTAGTTATTGTTTTACGAAGAGGCTCTCAAACATAAAAAATAACTTGAAGGCTTGGAATAAGTCTGTGTTTGGAGACATTTTTAAGGAGAAAGAAATGGTTGAAGGAGAGTTGGAATCTTTAAACGAATATGTTATTAATCATGATATGTCCTAGGCAGAGTATTTAGACGGAGAATGAGCTCAAAGAGAAGCACACAAAGCTTTTAGCAAGAGAAAAAATATTTTGGAGGGATAAGGCTTGGGAAACATGGTTAAAGGCAGGCGATTGAAATGCAAAATTTTTCCATAATTCTGTCTGGATAAAGTGTGGAAAAAATATAGTTTTAAACTTTATTGGTGAGAACAACATGACAATCTTGGACAGGGACGGTTTTGAAAATGAGGGAATTGGCTTTTATAAATCTCTGTTGGAAAACATAAATATTGCTTCGAGAAACAACAATGCTTTTCTTTCCTGCATTTCGAGCCTAATTAGTGCCTCAAGCCATGAAATGTTATTTGCACCCTTTATGTTGGAAGACGTTAAGGCTGGGGTATACAGGTTGCACCTAGACAAGGCCCTTGGGGTGGACAGGATGTTGGCCTTTTTCTATTAGAAATGTTGGAACTTTCTTGGAGAGGATCTGCTAAAGTTGGTGGAAGAATTCAGGTAGAAGCAAAAGTTTGTGAAGGATTTAAATAATACTTTACTAGCAATAATTTCAAAGAAAAAAGTTTGCAAAACCTTCTCTGATTATCAGCCAATTGCATTATGCAATACACTCTACAAAATAGTGGCCAAAGTACTCGCGAACAGATTGAAAAAGATTATGGGGTATATAATTTCAAAGGAACAAAGCGGTCTCACTACGGGGCGAGAAATCATTGACAACATCATAACATCGACTGAAACTATCCATTAAATCACTTCAGAGAGGCAAAAATGCATGGTCATTAAGCTAGATGTCAGCAAGGCTTATGACCGTGTACACTGGGAATTTATGATTGACATCATGAATAGGTTTGGATTCGCTCCTCAATGGATCAATATGATTCGCTTCTGCATTTCCTCACCACGCTATTTTGTGTTGATTAACAGGTTTGTAAGTGGTTACGTCGAAGCTACGAATGGTCTCCATTAGGATGAGCCTTTGTCCCCATCTCTTTTTGCCATCATGGGTGAAGCCTTGGGTCATTACATCTGATCTTTGCGGGAGACTGGGAGTTGGAAAGGGGTGTCCATTGCCAATGGACTGGAGCTTATTACCCATGCAATGTTTGTAGACAATATCATGCTATTTGTTGTGGCCTCCGTTCATGAGGTAGAGGTAATTAAATGAACATTGGAAAAATACATTGAGGCATCTAGACAAGTCCTCAACAAAGACAAGTCAGAATTAATCTTTTTCAATACTAAAGCTGCAACTAAAAGGAGGATCGAAGAAATATTTGGTTTCAAAATTGCCTCTATCTCGTCAAAATACCTGGGTACACCCATGTTCCATGGTGCTTGCAGAACAAATCACTAGACAAACAAAATAGAAAAGTGAAAAATAAAATTAGAAGCATGGAAATACAAATGGCTTTCACTTGATGGGTGGATATTGATGATAAAAGCAGTGCTTGTTACTGTTCCAATTTACACAATGTCTTGTTTTGGATTGACAAAAAAGGCCTTTGGTGACATTGAAAGCTTTATGAAATAATTTCTTTGGGAAGGCGCAAGAGAGGCAAAAAGAATCCCTCTATTGAATTGGAACATCGCATGTGGTAGCAAAGAGGATGGTGGTGCTGGGCTAAGACACATGGATGTACAAAATTGTGCCTTGGGAGCGAAACTGTGTTGGAAGATATTCAAGAATCTAGAGAAAAAATGCTGCAAATAATAAAGAAAAAGTACTTGGACAATGATTCCCCTGAGCGAATCCTAATGCTTGCAAATTCCAACGGTGGCTCAGCTATATGGAAATTTATATGGAGTTGCAGAGACATTATCATAGACCATCTAACTTGGAGGATTGGCAATGAGCCTAGTGTGGACTTCTGGGTAGATTCGTGGAACGGGTATTATTTACTTATTTCAACCTTCGGCAACTGAGAGTGGCTTGAGACAGTGATTCTTGCCAAAGGGAGGAAGGTGGTTGATTACATGTTGAATGGCCGCGATCCTTGGGGTTCCTTCAGAAAATGGGTATCTAGTGAATAGTTTAACATTCCGGTGGAGGACAAATCAACACTAATAGAGATATTAAGCCCATAGAAGGTTCTATTAAGTAAAACAAAGCATGAGATCATATGGGCAGGAGAAAAATCTGGGAAGTATTTAGTGAAACTGGGATATAAAATTCAATGTGTTCAAAAAGAGAGCAGGGATTGGCCTAGCAAAGTTTGTTGGGCTCTGAGAGTTCTCCCTAGGGCAGGTGCATTTCTCTGGATCACCCTCCACAAACGTATATTGACAGGTGACAGGTTGCATTCCATTGGTATCCTCGAACCTAGCAAATGCCCGCTTTGCCTTGTGGAATCAAAGACCATTGATCGCCTCTTGCTAAATTGTAGTTTTGCTTCCTAGCGTTGAGATTGGCTATTCCAGTCGCTCTCTTGGTACTCGGCCAGGCAAAAAGATCTAAAGGAATTCATAAGCAGTTGGTTGATCACCACTAAAAAATGTGTTTGGATGGAGGCGTGGGTAGCTGTGCCTGCAATGGTCACAAGGCAACTCTAGAAAGAACGAAATAGGATAATTTTTCAATGATATTGCGCTCTCAGTAGAAAAAGTCATCAAGAGGATTGAAGAAGGGATGTGTGAACTTTTAAACTCAAAATGCTGCATACCCAAGGGCACAAGCTCTACAAAGTGGGATGACAGCTTGCAATAGGTCTGGACTTGGTGGAAGGCTCCCAAACTAGAACCAGTTATACCCAAGAATCAACGCACAAACGCTAGATGGGTGACCCTTGGCATTAGCTATTTCAAGCTCAATTTCAACGACTTCGAAAGGAAATTCAGGGGTCTCTTGGATTAGCTGCATCCTCAGAGATGACCATGGAAGATGCATTAGTGCTTTAGCAAGGAATATCGACATTGCTACCAACAATGAAGCAGAATTAGAAGCACTGGCAAAGGGCTTGGAACTTTTCCTTGAAAGATGACTACAATCAATAATCGTGGAAGGAGACTCCCTAATATGCATCAACGCGATGGGTAGGAAAACATCCATGAACTGGAAGTTATAGGACCTCTTTAATTGCATCGAGGTTAGGCTCAAAAAATTTGAGTCTTACTCGATAACACACTTATAGAGAAGCGAATGGAGTAGCAGATTACGTGGCTAATGTGGGAGGGGCCCTTGCTTCGCCTGGGGATAATAAATTTTTCGATGACATGTCTGTAAGCATGGACTTACAAAACTTTATTGATAAAGACATCACCAAGTCATCTAATGTAGCCATTGGTTGATGTACTTCAAGATTTTCAAAGCAATAATGGGAGCTACCCCTATGGTAGTACTTACGAAAAATAAAAATAAAAATTGCATAAGCCCTTTAGTAGAGGTGCAATAAAATCACACTTTTATTCAAAAAATCTCTTTCTTTGATGATATTATCACCATTTGATGCTTGAGTTTTGAAGGAGGTGACTTCTTGCTCTTGAATTTTATCTATTCAAGGTCTATCTAAGGAATGAACCATGGGTTTTGCTTAGTTTTTTCTTTTGAATTGTCTTCTTTACCTCAAGGAACAATAGTCCTTGACGTCTCTAATAAAATTGTTGAGTGCTCAAAATTATCTCCAAACTTAATGATTGCATTCTCTAGTACAATTTATGAGGCCTCAAAGAAATATCATTCTTTAGAAAAACTCTTGCATAAACAGAATAATTAGGTCATTCAAATCAAGTGAAGGGGGTGCATTTGGATTTGGAATTCCCTTCAAAAGAGCTTGGGAAGATACCATATCTCTTTGACCACTTGTTGGAATGACATAGTGGTAAGACCCTACTCCAGTCCACTAGGTGGGCTTACCATTTGAAGCTTTAATTCACTTCTAATGAGCTTGCATTGTTTTGACATAAAGGGGTAGAATGATCAGTTGAAAAACATTTTCTACATCTGATATATTTTTTTTTTGTAATGTATAGGTTGCCTCCAACATATTTTTCCCACTAATGAGATCTTTGTAGGATGACCTTTGGATAGGTCCATTTCAAGACATAAAATGCACAAGTAGAACTTGCATATTTAATTACTTCTTTTGAAGTGCAATGATACTTACCTAATCTACTAATAATGGTTTACAAAGTCTCTAATTCCCACAATAGCAAGGGAGGATAAGGTAAGTTAACCTAGAGGAAAGCTGAAGAGAGTCTTAATTTGAGGATCGAAAGATGGAAACCAAGGTTTTTATACATAAGAAGTTCCCATGGAATATCCAAGGATTATTCTTTAACACGATCTCCTTGTCTTCAATAGAGTCAAAGTTAGAGATAAAGAAACTCCTAGTACAAGGGTAAATGAAAATTTATTCCTCAATATATTTGTTCTCATTTTTAGTTATCCAAGAATGGAGGTCACATAAATTTGCCCATGTTTTTGCTAATATGCAAATGAGAGCATAATTTTGTAAATAATCCTCCTTATCACAAATATAACTTTGCATAGAAATCTTAGGAACATGGGCAAAATGATAGATAGGGAGGTGATTGCCTAGGTTGGTAGACACACCTAAAAGTGTAGAGTCAAAAGGAAAGGTCACTGAAAGAGATTTGGGTGGTTGTGTTCACTTGCCTCCATTATAGAAATCTTGAGATGCCAATACCTCCCTAAAATTCTGTGGGCAACCCTCCATCCCTATCAAACCATGTTCACTAGACCACAGCGGGCTAGTGTTGCATTGCATGCAAGAGCGATTTCAAAGCTTGAAAATTCCAAATATTAGTGTAGATTCTTTTTTTTTTTAATCACTTTATGTTAACTCTTACTTTTGAACTATTTTATTACTATGTACATAGACACAAATTTTATTCTATCTGCTTTATTTACTTTAATTTTTTTCTAAATGTAACTTTTGCTTTTAAGAAAGTCTACTATTGGTATTTTTATCTTATTTAATCATTTATTCGTCTCTAAGTTTTTTATATTTATATATATTTTTTATGAATATTTAGTATTTAAGTTTGCATTAATAAAAAAAATAGTACAATTTTGTTTTTAAAAGGAGCACAGTAAATGACACACTCACAAGTCTACAGAAGAACCATTACAAAAGGGCCCAACTCTAAAACATTATATTTATATATTTTTTATTTAATTTAAATATTCATAAAAAAAATTCTAAAATATTTTTTTTGAAAGGGATTTATTTTTTTAAGAGGGGTAAATGCTTTTGTTTTGGAGCTATGAATTGGTGAGGTCACAAATGGGGGATGTCATCCCCAATATGAATTCTCGACAATTACACCCTATGGGGTTTGAACCTTGATGGCAAGTATAACAACACAACAACTTAAGCATCATACCATGCTACTTTTGGCTTTAGAAGGGATTAATTCTTATTAGTGTTTATTAATAATTAAAAAAAAATAAGGTAATTTTTTAAAAAAGATCCAGGTAATGATTGAAAACTATGAAGTGGTGAGGTCATAAATTGTTTGAGGACTATGAAGTGGTGAGGTCATAAATTGGTTCAGAACTATGAAGTGTAAGGTCAAAAATTGGGGACCTCATCCCCAACATAACACTCAACAATTACACCCCAATGGGATTTGAACCTTGATGCCAAAATGAACAACACACCAACTTAACCATCACACCATGCACTATTAGCTATAATAAATTTTAATTCAGGAATAGTAGATTATATTTATTTTATTTTATTTTTATTTTTTATATTTTTGATAGTATTTGATTATTAAATATAAATAATATTTATACATTTATCTAGAAGTTATAGTTTAATTTCAAAATTTTATTTGTGTTTGTTTTTCTATATGAAAATCAACATAAATTTAAATTATAATAAGCTTTCTTCTCATTTTCAAAGTTTAGTAAGAAAGTTTTAAATAAAAATAGAGGGAAATGTCTGGAAATGAAATCTTATATTGTATATGTAAATGAAAAGAAAGGGTGTGTAATTTTGTTGGAGGTAATGTTGATGAGGGGATATCTTAGTTCTTATGTTTTGTTTATTTTGTAAGTATTATGTTTATTAAAATATATTAATATTTTGATGTGTGAATGAGTAAAAAAGATAAAAAGTTTGGTTAACACATTCATACTATTACCTCACCCTTATATTACACATCACTTCTCAACATTAGTGGTACATTAAATTATTTTCTAAAATTAATTTCATATTTAATTATTTCTAATCTTCACTTAAATGTTTATTTTATCTAATTAATTAACAATGTGATTTACATCCCTTATAATCTTATGAAGATGTTTTCAATATTCTTTGTCTATTCATATTAAAATAAACTAGCTTAATCGCACCTTGGTGTGCAATGGGTACATTGAAAGTGTGGATGGTCGAATTAGAGATATTTTTCTATATTGTTTGTACATTTGTGTAGTACTCCATAAGGTCAGGTGGTTAGCTATTAAAAATGATTTTGTTTAATAAAGATCTCAATGCAAATCAAATAGGGATCTCTTCTTTAGATGGGGAAGATGGCAAAACTCCAGTACAATAGGCTAATAGTATATTTAATAAAGGGGAGAATATATATTGTCGAAGATGGGTGGGGAGGTTAAAGAAGTTAGATAAAGATGGAGATGGAAGTCGAGGCGGATCGGCGAAGAGGAGAAGATCGAAAGCATCGAGATCCGGGAAGTGTCGAGAAGTCGAAGCGAGAATCCGGATCGATCGAGGTCGAATAAAAATAAATTATCGAGAAACAGAATAAATATTAATCCGAGGCATATCGTCGAAAATTAATCCGATCCGTCGGAAAAAAATCAGATCAAAATCAGGAAAAAAATAGGGATATATAAAGGAGAGATAGAAAAATATAAATTGGGAGAGAGAGAGAGAGAGAGTAGGAGAGATGGATTATCATATTCTAAGTGTGCAATGGGCACATTAAAAAGGTTTTAAAGGTGAATTATCGTATTCTTAACCAAATGACATGCAATCCTAAGCATGACTCCCTAGGACATGCTATCCTTCAATTGTTGGCATGAAACGACTTATCAAAAGTTACCTCTCTCTCACTCTATAAATTTTATTTTATAGTTTAAGATTGAAATTCATTTATTTATATAAATTATAACAAAAATTTAAAATAGAATTATTCTACAATAATTAAAGTTTTAATAAGATAATTAATTATAAATTCAATTAATTCTAATATTTTTTAATTATTATTTGTAATTTCATAAAAAAGATATAAATAATAAAAATAAATTTCAAACTTAAATCTAAATTAAAAACTAAAATAAAATAAAATAAATACAAAGCCAAAATATGTCAAAATCTAAATATTCATAAACATTAATAATTTTAAAAAATTAACAACAAATAATAAACTTATTAAGTTAATTTAAATGATTAAGGGTGGGGGACCTAGGTTGATTGACTAAAGTACCCTGCAAGAGGTGGGCTACTAGATTACTGCAGTTTAAAAAAAAAGTTAATAAATAATTCAATAAAAAATAAACTATTTTTTAATTTATTAAAATTAAAATATTAATAAAATATGTATCTAAAAAATATAATTAATATATTACAAACAACATTAACTAATTAAAAAGTATTATTAAATAAAATATTAAAACTAAATATAAACTATATTAAGATTGTTAAATGTAAAATTTTAGCTTTTATATCTAAAATTAAACTAACACGAAACTTAAAAACTGAAAATAAAATGAAACACTATTTAAAAGATAAAAAGTCAATTTGTAATTTATTGATTTATTGTTATTAATAATATTATTTTAAAAAATATATCTATTTATTAAAAGATTATTATTTATCTAAAAATTTAAGTTAAGAAAGTTTAAAAGAAAAAAATAATTCTTACCCTATATAAGAAAATAGTTTTTTTTTTAATTATATGTTAGATTTTTTAATATTTTAGAAAATTTGATGGTTGAGATTGTTTGAATAGAGTTGTATCCTTTTCCACAATTTTCAACTCGCTTTAACCATTCTCACTTATTCTGAATATTAAAATTTCAATGAATTTAGATATACTGGAAACGACCAAAATAACTTATTAAGGTTAGACAGAGTTAAGGCTTTATAATTAGAGTACTGCAGGCATGGTAGGGTGAACATTGGGGTAGGGGAACGGTGATGTCAGTATAAACAAATTATTGAGCCGCAAACTGACCAGCAAAACGGTATTATTGTTTGGTGTATTTTGCCAGTGCGGTGGTAGGCGGTTTTTGTTAGGCAGCTCTACAGAGATCTCACAAGCCAAGGCGTGTTCTGCTTCTTTGATGAAGATCGTGAAAGTTTGCCAGTGGGGGAAGTTTTCCCCCCACTCATATTCGAAGCCGTTGAGACATGCAGACTAGCAGTTTTCCTTCTTTCTGAGGATTTCTTGCAATCAAAGTGGCCAATGCTCGAACTCGCTGCTTGCGTGAAAGCTAGAGACACATATCCCCTTCCCGAAATTTTACCATTGTTCTTTACTATTTCACCGGGGTATCTTAAGCAAATTACAACACTCGACGAAAAGTGGAAAGAGATTGGCATAGAGGAGCAACAGTGTGTCGAATGGCGCAAAGCTTTGAAAGCAATACGGTCAATAAATGGGCTGAAGTTCAGTAAGGAAGACCATGAAGTGGAGTTCAGAGACAAAATAGTTAATGCAATCCAGAGCAAACTTAAAACAGTCTTACCAAGGTATCATGTGCCTTCTATGCAAGGAGAATTCCGAATGTGTCAGGTGAAAACAACTCACTACCTTCTTTTTTATGACTCCTTTCTTTTGGTTTTGTTGTACTATCACGCTTATATATTTAATGGTTACAGGAGGTTGAAGATTTCTTCGAAAAGAAAGTTCATCCCAATGGAAAGGGAGTCAGAATTGCAGGATTGTATGGAATAGCGGGCCAAGGGAAAACTACACTAGGCAAGGCTTTCTGCAACTTCAAATTGAAGGATTTTAAAGGTAAAGTATGCCTTCTGGAATTTTCCGGAGGCGATTCATTCGAAAGAACAAAACATGCCCTGCAGTATCTCATTTATTATCCTTCATCGCTTCCCCAAAACTTGACAAAAGATCAGGTGAGCAATTTTATATGTTTTAATTTTGTTTACATGATATTCTTCCTTAACATGTAGAATTCTCCTTACAACTCCAGTGTTATGTAAATGACTCGGAACAAAAACGCCTGAACAAGATGTGTAATTCTTCTGCATTTTCTAATATAACTTACAGGCACAAGTTGTGTTAGATAAAAGATTGAATGGCCAAAGGGTATTGCTGGTTCTCGACAATATCACAGAGGAAAGCATGGACGAAGTAATGTATTTTTTAAAGGCAGACTTCATGGAAAACAGCTGCGTCCTTTTGAGCGCACGGAGCTTAGATGTTCTAGTAAAGCATTGCGGAATTGATCCGCAGTCATGCATGCGCGTTCCAAGCCTTGAAGAGGACGACGCCATAGCCATCTTGTTGGAAAGGAGATCTCCAGAAGAGTCAACGTTGGGGGCAGAGGACAAAGCTTTTGCTCTGCAGTGTGCAAACAGATGTTCTTTCAAAGAGCTTAGTTGTGACATTGGTCGGAGAGGTCGAAAATTTCATCCGCTAGCCTTAAAAGCTTTTGGCAGCTACCTCTTTAGTAAATACGGTTCGAATTTGTCAAAATGGGTTGCTGAGGTAGAGGGCTTGGTAGACCGATCCGATAATGGGTTGGATGATGTGTTCGCTGTGCTGGACAAAGCTTTTGATGACACGTGTCCTAAATACCGCACCATATTCATGCTTCTCACCGTATATATTCTGCCCAATATGTCTCCCCACAATGTTACTGGGTGGCTTGCAATAAATTGCAACGAAGAGATACCGTTTATTGAGAAAGCAGTGAGTTGAATATTTTATTTTAAACGTTTTTAGTTCGTGATTTGATTGTTTTAATTGAAAACCGTTGAACGCTTAGTTTATAAATGGCTTCAGGTCGAGGATTTATGTAGGAAGGCTTTTATTGAAGAATCTGAACCTGAAATTCGCATACACGACCTATATATTGAGTTCGCTCAACGCAAAGCAAAAGAAATGGGGAAATGGCTGTGGTGGAAGGGCGATGAACGTAGTACACGTGGGTTTATTTCACAAGACAATGCAGGGTTTGAATTGGCTAAGTTGGACCGATGCATGTATCGAAATCCATCTCAAATCGCCACTAAATTTCTTAAAAATCTGTTGGTGCTTCAGCTCGTAGGTATGCAGAATATGAACAAGCTTGACTTGGGCCGGATGGACAGTCTCAGAAGCATCACATTAGACGATTGCAAAGTCTTGACAGCACTTGACGGGATGGAAAACTTACTAAACCTTGCGTGGCTTCAGATAAGAGGGGTAGATCAAATGTTAATGCTTCCCAAGCTAAGCAACCTCATTGGGTTACAATATCTTGAGATCGATATCGCAGTCAGCCAGGTGCTCAATCAGTTGGGAGATCTTACACCGTGTTTCTGTCTAAGAGAGATTAATGTTCGCTGTCCATCCCTGTTGGAGTTCCCAATGTTAAAAGGTTTGCCGCATTTGGAGAAAGTAGAATTTAGTATGTGTGATAAGGTGAAGGGACCCCTCGACTGTAGAGAATGCGTGGAGCTTCAACGTATTGCCCTCGTCAGTTGCTGCCAAATGGCTGCCTCACCGCTTCTCGCTGGATGTAAGAAACTATCCACAATTGTTTTGTCCGAATGCGATGCAGTGACTGCATGCCCAGATATAGATGTGCCAAGTGCTTTGCAGACACTAGAGGTGCAAATTTCATCAGAAATTTCTTCGGTGCCCAAAAGTTTAGAGTCTTGTTACAGACTGGAAAATCTTCAACTCTCGGGTATGGGGGAACTGGAAGAGCTTCCGAGTTTCGGAAGTCTATCAAATTTGACTGTACTCAAAATTGGCAAATGTGGTATAAGGGAGCCACCGGATCTTACATCATGTGTCATGTTGGAGGATGTTTACTTTTTCTCACTAAAAAAATTAATAAGGTTTCCTGACTTCTCGTCACTAAGAAAGTTGAAGAAATTAAGTTTATATAATTGCAGTGAGGTTCAAAATCCTCCTGATATTAGTGGCTGCCGTCAATTACAGTTATTTTATCTGCTCTACAACGATAATCTGAAAGGACTTTCAAAGATGGATAAGTGCGCACAATTGGAGGAAATCAAAGTGAGTTGGCGTTGTAGGGATAAGGTTTGGTCTTGTATGGGTGAGGTTTGGTATGAGGGATTTGATCCTAACTGTTGCCCGGTCGATGACGATCTTGAAACTTGTCTTTATTGCTTCAAAGACGTGATCCTTGAAAACTTAAATGATGTGTCTGTCCCAGTAGAATTGGAGCAGTGGATGCAATTGCAGGATAAGACAATGCTGGCGAAGAAGTATTTCCGTGGAGCGAAGCTCTATTATTCTGTTACAGCTCCCTATGAATCGTATAAAAACTCGAAGCTTTACCGCAAATATCCTATTAAGCTCAGATTCGTAGAGGGCAAAGTGTTAGCTTTCCCGAGGCTGGCCGGAGTTGACGAAAATAATGCCTGGTTGAATAGGGTGCGAGATTATTTTGCCGGACAGAAGATTGCTAGTGCAAGTGCCGCGTCGGGTATGGTTCTAAACCCAGCTTTAAATGGTTTACATATGAAAAAGAAGTTACCAAGGTTATTCTTATAAATTTAAATTTAAATTTAATATATATAACGTTGCATTTTATGTTCTATTTCTTTTAAAAATTGGTAGTAGGTATTTTTTTTGTAATGCTAAAAGTTGCAATCATTCATGTAACATTTTTCATAAAATTTGAAATTTCAAAATTATATTTTGTTGAGTTTTTTTATTCATTATTGTAAGTTGCTTTGACACAAATTTGTGTTTATTTGTATGTTATGATATATTTAAATAGTCTCATTCAAAATAATGTTTAGTTACTTTAGAATGTGTAGAAATTAATGAATAATTAAAGATATTCATTTCAAAGTATTACATCGATATGGTGTCCGAAATATGCACCACCAACAATTCATTGCTAGCAATTCACCGTCAACAGTGCACCACCAATAGTTCATTGCATGGCATTCATCATGTACATAATTCACTGCCAACAATTCATTGTCATGGTACATCTATCGTGTATATATTTTTCAATTTATTTTATTTTATTGTAAATATACATATGACAACTATATAATCTAGTGGCTGGTATTGTGACCTATACCTCTTGATGAATATACAACGGTGATGAATTGTTGCTAGTGAATTGTATACGCAATGAATATGTCATGATGATGAACTATTGGTGATGAATTGCCGGCGGTGAATTTTCCTAGAATCTGTCGACATATATCATCTAAGGATCATTGAATGTTTTCTTCTTCTTTTTTTCAATCATTGAATTCATAATCCTAAAGGTCTGACCAAAGCAAGGAGAATGTGACTCACAATGTAACAAATTACCCAAAGATGTTTCTAAACACCATTTATTTTGATTAGATTAAGATTGTAAGGGGTAGTACTTGATTACAAAACTAAAGCAAAAACTTAAACAATTCAACCAACAAAAAGAAACAAAGACAAAGGACTAGTAAAGGACTACAAAACACCTATAGGTCTCCTAGGAACTTGAGATTACTAATAGCCTTCTACTCTTGAGACAGGAAGTGGAGCTTCTCCTCGAAAAATAGGGGGACCTTCTGAATAGCTTGAGTATCCACTGTAGTGTCCAGAGCTGAGCTATCCACCAACTTACCTTTCTTCTGCATGTGGCTATCATCATGACCATCCTCAGCCACTTATTTTCCATGACTTTTCCTTGTCTCTTGTTGAAAAATTTGGATGGTGAGAGGTGTTATTCCGGGTTTGCTTGTTGTAATCAGTAATAAATTGGAGGCATTGCGGGGTTTTTTCTTGGTTCTTGTGAATAACCTCAATCTCCCTCTGTAACTTCTTTTTATCCTCCTCCATGTGCATGAGAGCTTTGAGCTCCTCCTGCTGCTTTCCCAATTAGCCCAACAGTCAAACAACTTAGCTAGGGAGGTAATCAATGTTAGCATTGGCTATGGGGATAGCCACCTAAGAACTAGAGTCTAAATGAAAAGCACAAAGAGAGAAGATTTGAATATGAAAAGAATAAACTATATTATCAATTATGATTCAATGCTATGTGTGTATAGTGTAGTAGAGACCCCTTGATTATATAGCCAATGTGAGATACAAGATGTCATAAGACTACGACAAGTGTCTTAATCATATGACGTGAGACAACTTATCACAACTACATAGGTCACATGTGTTACAAGTCAAAAGATAACAACTAATGACAACTAACACCTTCTCTAGAAAGATTCCTTCCTAGGACCTAAGTAAGCATGTAAATAAATCCCTTGGTAATGAATTAACTAGGTACAAGACATTATTTACACCAACACCCCCTCTTAAGTGCAACTTAGGGAGTATCAGATTATTATGCAAATGACACAAAGATGTAAGAATGGGTCATGCGACTACTAGGCCATGTTAGGTACCCATGTACATATGCAAATGAAATCTCTCACAAATGGAGAAAAGGAGAAAATCTAGTGGCATAAAACTCCTCCTTAAAAGAGAGATGAAATATAAAAAATGAAATGCTCTTAATGATGCAGAAGAAAGCCAAAACCCCATGTGAGGAAAAGGACCCCCCCATAAGAGAGAAGAAGAAGAGAGACAATGCAATCCCCCCTCAATGTTGAGTCTCCTACAATGATGGTAGAAGCTTGACATTGAATGCTGAAGATGATCCAATTTCGACGAACAACGTTCCTCCCCTTAGGAAGAAACAAAACCAAGAATGTATGTAGGATGTTAGGAAGATAGATGATGTATGATATCTTTGAAGCATGCTCAAGTGTCTCCATGTCAATGTCGAAAGCTAACCCACTCCAAACAAACATTCTAGGCCACATTGCTAAAGAGGATAATTCAAAATCTAGTAGAGATGAATGTAGAACATGATCCAAAAAGAAAGATATCCCCTTTGAAGACAAGGAAGCCTCCTCCAAATGTTGTCTACAAGGATCTATAGTCACATCAAACTATAAAGAATGATCATGTAGAGATTGAACAAGAGCGTCAAGGTGTTCCCTCACAAAAATTGAAGAAGAATCTTCTCCACCATAGAGAAGATGATTGCCATTAATGATGTCTCCCAAATTTGCAATATGAGACTCCACAAACAAGTTTAAAATACCTATCAAGAAGCCATCCAAAGTAGCCAAATTGGAAAGACTGAATATCCTATTGCACTGAATGACAAGAAGCCATATATATGTAGTAACAAAAGCATCATCAAATGCAACAGTAGATGAGGATGTGATCTCAATAGTATGAGGAGAAGCAAGAAGAGAAGTCTCTTTGTCGATTGGACATTCAAGACATTTATTATACTTCAGCTCCTCTAAAGTATCATCATCATAGGGTATATTATCAACATCATTAAAGGGAAGCAAACAATTTGTAATAGGATCATCTGGGAATGGAGAGATATGATGGTCTCCCAAAATCTCCCAAATCTTGGTCCAAAGTGTGTGTGGGCACTCGATATCTGAGATCTCCACATGAATATCAACAACAATATCAACACCAATATATGTACTAATTAATCCTACAATGTGATCATTATTATTACCCCAATCTGATTGCTTCCAAGGTGTGTCTGGTTTAGGTATGAGCCCATAAAGGTATGGAAAATGCTTAAGCCACCTAAGATGCGTTAGTATACCTTTCTTCCAAGACTCATAATTATCCTTATTCAACATTACCATAGAAGCATGAATAGAAAATCCCATGATACCTCCTAAAAGATGAAATCAAATGAATCAACCACAAGATTACCCCCCCAAATTCACTCGATGAAAGAACCCCCCAACAATATATGAGTTTGACACTTTATGAGGAGTGCATTTATAGATGCCACTTGCCAAAAACAACAAATTAAGACCAATATGATCATACCACTGAAAAGTACATGGAAAATTATGCACTTTAAAAAAAAACTGCACACAAAAATGTTATCGTAGGAGTAAGATATGAGCTCAAAAAAATCCATTCAAAATTTTTCAGAGACTCAAATTAACATGCATATCAATGGCAATTGAACATATTAAATACATTTTCCTTCTGATTTACCAAGGTTGGTAATGCAACATGTTGATTGAACATAGTAAAGTCCAAAGTCCAATTTATGTTTGCTTAAAGATATTATTTTGTCTTTCAATGCAATGAACATAGTATTTTTTCCCTAGGATAAAAGGGATTCAAAAGAAACAAAACATTATGCATATTTTCAACAGTACATTATTATATCTATTGTAAACTTTATAGTTCGATGCTTGATTTGTATACATTTTAAATATTCCTAATAGAAGTAGAAATATTGATACCAAGTCAATGCACTTTGATCCACATTGTAACATCAAGTGGAAACATATCATGACTATGCATATAGTGTATCTCCTATTATTCTAGTTGTGTAGCTCATTTTTTGCTGATAAGAAAATAAACTTTGTTCAAATAGTATTTTAAAATTGTAGTCTCTTGAGTTTTGGTTTAAATAATGAAATATGTATTAGAATTAGAAAATATAACTTGTTAATTGTGGGAAAAAAATGTTTGAAGCCAAGAAAATAGTTTTTTATCTATTTCCACCCAATAATATTTTTTACAACTATAGAATACATATCACTTGTAACCACACGATTTACATATTAGTCTATTGAAGTCCTTCAAAAATATTTGTTTATTAAAATTATCAAATACAACTGATTATAAAATTTTATATCCCTTTAGAGTGTCTAAAATCTTGATCATTGAAATCAAATGTGAAAATTACAACAATGAAAAGTAAAAAAAGCTTTGTAATTGTCATCATTGAAGCAATTATATTAATGTGTATTGTCTGGTCAAACTCACACCTAGATTGCAAATATTGTTCATGAGATGTAATAGATGGACAATGTAAGAAAATTTACTTCTAATTTTCTCTTAGCTTAAATTAATTGTACTACTATCAATTATAAGTCTCTAGGAGTGAAGAATATGACAAGGGCACATGAGAGTAGGGATCCCCAACACTACAAATTGTAGATGTTTCTTAAACCATTTGTAAAATATAATGCTAATTGCTAAAGTCTAAGCCAAGAATTATGAAAAAAATTAGTATAGTATTTCTATGTAGAAATACTCACGAGCCTAGTATGCACATCCATATTACTATCTTTGAAGGTATGTATGCTAAAATTGCATAGGCCTGTTGCAGTACCAATTATGATCTATTTAAAGAAGATTTTTTTATATTTAAAACAATAAAATAATAACTATATTTGAGTAGATGGAAGAGAGAATTTATTACATTCCATGGAAAGTGATTACATTCATGATGTGGACACACTTATAAGCATGTTCATCCAAATGAATTTTGTATCCACTATTGTATATATGCATATTATAAATATGGCTTATAAATATGAAACAGTCCTTTGAAAATGTGGGGAAGATATCTCTTTAAACACGAACCCAACCCAACAATACCAAATACTGGTCCATGAAGGCCTGGACGAATCTTCTTTACAAGAATAGATTGAGAAAACAATTAGCGCACTCATGAAAGTGAAGAAGTAGCTAATAAAAAATGGTATATGTTAGAGATATTATAAGAATTAGATATATGTTAAACCTCCTTTTTGTCTTTCATCCTCATGAAGTGCTTTGCAGAAGAATTCGTATTAGCTGATAGGCTATATTCATTGTGGATGGACTTTTAGCTGTAAACCTGTCTCACACCGCAAATAGCTAAACGTGAAACGAGTTACGGGTCGTTGTTTACCGGTGGCTGTTATCGAAGATCATTTGAAAATAAGATAGGATTTGAAACAAGGTTTGATTTTATTCGGAAAATTTAATTTGATTTTCATGATTTAATTTTCTTGGCTGATCGATCTGTCATTCGCGTCTTCTCAGTCAAGTGGGCTTTAGTAGACCAAGTTTTGGGGTAGATGTTAATGGGGTGGATTTGGAGCTAGAATGGATGCTATAGACTATGGATTTCTTGCATATGGATACACGTTGGGCGAGATGGTGGCTATGGATCATCTGCGCTTATTTTCGTCTTTGCCTCTGTCTCTGTCTCTACTCCGGAAAGACGTATCGATCTTGACCTGGAAGGGGTGTTGGGTGGAAATCAAGAGAAACTACATGTTTTATCTCAAAGCTTTTGTTTATCCCTGCCTCTGATCTCAAGACCATCGACTAATTGCAGAGGAAACAACAACTACTTTGGCTATAGTGTGCAGTGAAGGATCTGGAACAAAGTCAATCGAGAATTTATGGAAATCTTCAAATAGGTGGGTTGGATGAAGTGCTTGAAACAGGGGGAGGGCGACTAGGAGTATTAGAGTTACATGTCCTTTTCAACTCAATTTGTCTAGGATTTGGTGGATTCTATATCTGAGGATAATTTTCCCTTGACGAATATTCTCATTAGCACTCAACTCCTAGCCATTATTCTCTAACATCCTGCCTTCCGTGACAAAGATATATAGCTAACAGTTTGCTAATCTTAAATGCTAGTAGATTTTGTTTTTCAAGAGCAGGAGATTAATGAAAAAATGAGGATTTTAACTGGGTCGACTGACAATTGGTTTTTCTTAAATGCTAGCGGTTTCCATGATGAAAGGGTAAAGGGTGTTATGAGATATGATCTTCCTTGATAGTTAAAAGGCGACTTGATTCCTTTGTCTATATTGGATTAGCTACTGTTGTTGGGTAAAAAAAAAAATGTTTCACTATTATCTCTTTGTTAATATCTGGTGTTTTGTTGGCTAAAGGACTCAAACTCTAGATGGACTGAATGTAAGGCTAAGTTGTAAGGGGTGCTTTGAACTCTATGTAATTATCATTTGGTAGCTGGGCCTCATGATTTGTGCTTTGTTTTGATCAGCCAGAAATATATTTATAGTTGTGGAATACTTAAGTGATAGATTTTGGTTTGTCTTTAGTATTCCTTTGAGTTGATTGCATGGAATACACATCCTTAGATCTCGCAAGTCACATAGAAAAATATCTATAGCAACTTTTGTTAAACCTATTTGGGTATAAACGACAGTAATTATTGTTGGGAATAATGGCAATCCTGACACATAAGCGCAATGGGAAGGATGTAGTCCTTATTTTGGTCTGTTCCACTCTTATTGGTGTTGTCGTGTCTACTATTATACACAATGCCATCACCTTCAACCCATTTCTTCTCAATGCCTTTTGGCAAATAGTTAATATATTTGTTTCCTCCATGATTACAAAGTCTAAAGATTCATTTGAGGCATCTGTTAATACTATTATGATGTGATAAGATTTGTATACTATTCCAATTCTGTTTAGTTGTGTTTAGATTTGTATACTAGGGGAAACGTACCAGTAGTAGTCAGGGTTAACTTTGCGCATTTGTTTAGAGTATAAAATAGGTCCGATTTCAATTTTTTTCCTGGGTTTCTTCGTAAGCCAGTTAGGACCTTAAAAAGAAAAAAATTGGCTTCTGGGTATTTAAAACGTGCCTTGTAGAATGCGTAAAGCAAAAGGTGCTCAAAAAGGGTGTTTTAAAACCTCCGTCATCTACATCTTTAGCACTTCACCAATACTTGTTCATTTAGACAACCAATAAAAAAACCATAAAAATTTAAGGTGTTTTCAATAGTTTCAATGTGTTTTATTTTTTTTGGTCAACTACACATTCAGTAGTGAACATATATTCGTGTAATTTGTAAATTTTTATTGGCATAATTAAACCAATGTAATGAATAAAATATAAACGGTTATTGGGGGGTCAGGTGAATAAGGAGTAAACAACAATTAGATAATGAACAACAATTGGGGGTTTTCCCCTATTATGATGTGATAAAATAGGTTATCTTTGGTTTTAGAAATATGACACAATGAATCCTTGATCTAGAAATAGTTCAAATATCTTATGTTCTAGGGATACCTTGTTTATTGAAATTCTAGTGATGGTGTTTCAAGACATTGTGTTTGAACGTATACCTTTGGATGTGGGCATCTTTTCTGCAATACTTGTGTTGGCAGTGCTGCTTCCATGTCATTAATTAGAGTCAAGAATGCAAAATCTTCTGCAAGGTGTCTTTATTTAGACATGTACAATATTATTTACCAATTTTTGATCTTTACTATGGAAAATATTTTAAATTTCAAATATGATATATATTCTAGGGAACTAACATAGCATTGTTCATGCAACACTAATTCGAATACACAGTATGGTTGAAAGCACAAACAAAGCATATAGACAGAATAAGTTATTAGTCGATAGGCTATATATAGAGTGAGGTTTTAGCCAAAACCTGTCTCATGCCCCAAAACCTATTTTTCTATTTAGTAAACCTCACTTGAAAATGGGCTGAAATAGGCTAAAAAGATAAATCGTAGTAAATGAATTCAAGATTGGATTGATTTCCGAATCAAATAAGATCTCTCAATCAAAACAAATTAGATCTCCCAATCAAGTCAGATCTCTAGTGGTGATCAAATCAAAATTTAACTCAACCATTATTTTTGTTTAAAACACTGCAAAATTCCATTTACCGCTTAAAGAATTGGATATTTTTTTATTAACTTTTCACTGAGTTATAAACTAGATTGAAGCAACAACTATAAGGAGATCGATATTGGTTAGTCTTCAAACAAATCTTTACTTTGGTAGGGTTCCGTAATATCATTCTTGAAAACTCTCCACTCTTTTCATCAGCATCGTTGACAACACACCATAGTTTGATTAAAATCTTGAGGTATGTCACTTGCCATGGTTTTAATGAGTTTATTCTTTAGAATCTTTACGTAGCTAGATCTTATTTTGTTGTTATTTATTTCATTCTAAAACAATTGTTTTTATTTGTTAGATGAAGGTTTTCTATGTAAACTGCCTCCAACTCTGCATGAGAACTCCCTCAAGTATTTCTTCATTTGACATACTAACTCCGCCATGCTCCACTCTGTAAGTAAAGCCAATGTCTCGTTGGTAAACAAGCAACCATTTCCTACTGTGTGAAGAATCTATGTACAAGATATAATTTGAAATAGAAGATCATTTCATATTTAGATCTTGAAAAGAAATGAAAAAACAATAAAATGACAAAACAATAAAATAACATAAAAATAAATAAATCAAGTCAGCATGCTATGTTGTTGAGTTCCTGTGCTTGGAAAACCATGACTATTGGGAAAAGCAATGAGCCAATTTGTGCGTTTGAATTTTAGGTTGAAAATATGTGTCTGAACCATTTAGCCAGAGCATAAACAAAACATTATAATCATAGAATAATTAGGTGCCAAGTGTATTTTGAGATCCGTGGCAGGTTTTATTGTCTGTTTGAAATAATTCTAAGTTTTTTTCAAGCTTTTATTCATTATTCAGATTAGTGATGTGTAGGTCAATTCATGAGAGAAGTGACCCAATATAGGCATAGTCTGCTTGACTATCATCGAGGCAATTCTTTTATCTCAACCTTCACCTTTAGACTCATTTTTTCAACCTCAAATTAAAACGCACAAATTGGCTTATTACTAGCCACCTAAGGTGATCTTTGAAAGAAGGTTCACATCTAATTTGTTTTTTTTAGATTAGGTTTATTTATTTATTTTCTCATTTCTGAAGATTGGGAAATGTTTTGAATTAATTATAATCATAGAATACATGTGATCTTTTGAAACTAGGTATCGATTGAATTTGTCATGTAAATGAGAGGATATAGATGAATTTCACTTGAACAGTGAATTTATTGGCCATGTGTGATTTTAAAGCTTTGTTCAGATCTAGGGTAGTGCACTTTATTAAGCTAAAAATTCTTGGGGACAGATTGGCTTTTACAAGTGTTAGATGTTTTCATCAAATTGATGCATTTCATGAATAGTTGGGTTTTTTATGCAGCCAATTTTTTAATTTTTTTCTCAGTAGATTTGTCTACCGTGGGATCAATCATTCATGCATTAATTGTAATACTAACACCACTTAATGTTGAGAGCAATTCTGTTGGGTTCTGTACATGTTTATCATTATTATAAATGCCTTATCTTACAGTATGATATTGTCATTTGGAATATCAAATTCTTGGTCATAAATAATAATTGTAACAATCGACAACTATTTGTTACCAATCTTGTCTGGACAATTTTACAATTTTGTGCACAAATGAATAAGAAATCATTGACTACAAAATCTTCAAAAACGAACTTTGTATAGATATTTTCATCAATTCATAATATAAAAAATAATTTTCTATCGGTGTAACCCTTGCACCCCTCTTGGTGCAAATGCTATTTTTAGAAGAAATCTTAATTTTGATATTAAAAATTCTACTAGTTTTAAATCACATAACATAGTGAGATAAAATAAGGAAGTTATAAACTCCTATGAAAGAATTGCTTAAAAAATAAACTAATAACATTGTTCAGTTTGGACATTAAAAATTCAAATAGTTTTCAATCCCATAGTCATAAGAAAATGTAAGAGATAAAATAGGGAGGAAAATTATAAGCCCTTTTTCATGAATTGCTTAAAAAATAAATTGATTTTATTGCTTATTTTGGAAAAGTGCTATAATCTATAGGATATAAGTCTGTTACACAAACATGCAAGTAATATGAAAGAGTACTTTGGTATAAAATAGGGAAAAATAGACACATGAACAAAAACCTAATTACAAAAAAGGTCACAAATACAACCAAACTTAAGTCGTAGGGCTAATCCACCTAAATAAAAGAACATTGATGTTTTGAAGTTAATTGGTAATTGCTTATTTTCTTGCTTGTATTAAGAACAAGAGAAGATTACAATATATAGAAGTGACAAAGCACTGGAGACATTTATGAATCTAGCTACTCCAGCTAACTACAACTGTAGACGTTTAATATGTCTACCAAGCACTACTTACTCACTACAAAAGATATATAAGATGTCTAAACTAATTACATTATTGACCATTAAAAGTATAAAAAAAATATTATTCTAACACCCTCCCTTAATGGTGAATCTATCAACAACACCAAGTTGCCCCCCTGAATGTGACAAACTTGTCTAGGCTTAGAGACTTGGTGAAAATATCTACAGTTTGATCAACTATTGGAACATACTGTAGTTGGACTGATCCGTCCTCTACCAACTTGCGGATGTAGTGACAATGAAGCTCGACATGCTTGGTATGTTCATGGAAGACTAGATTTTTGGCCAACTTGAGCACCTCTTGATTATTAGTGTACAAGGGAGAAGGTCCTGCTTGTGACATGTGCATGTGAAAAAGCATCCTGTAGAGCCAAACTGCCTCACATGTTGCTTTAACGGTTCCTTGATATTCTGCTTTAGTCAAGGAAAGAGCCATTGCTTGGTGCTTCTTGTTGGTCCATGTTACGTCACCTATACCCAAATTGAATACATGTCTAGAAGTGGATTTTCTGTCATCTATTGAACCTGCCCAATCTGAATCTATATAACCAATTAGCTTTGGATCCTGGAACCTACTATACAAAATGCCATATTCTAAAGTTCCCTTAACATATCTTAGCACTTGCTTCGCTGCAACCAAATGATCAGCTTTTGGAGTTGCCATGAAGTGAGAAATATAGCTCACAACAAAACTGATTTCAGGTCTAGTGGCAGTGAGGTAGATGAGGCTACCCACTAGTTTCCTGAATGTCATTTCATCGACAAGAGGTGAATCGGATTTGGCTGATAACTTCAATCCCTTCTCCATAGGCGTGGAGGCAGGTTTGCAATTTTGCATCCAAAATTTGTCAAGCAAACTTTTGGAATATTTAGACTAAGAGATAAAAATGCCACTAGTGGTCTGCCAAACCTCAATACCCAAACAATAATCAAGAAGCTCCAAATCTGTCATACCAAAAGACTGACACAAATCCTGTTTCATTGCTGCAATTAAATTTATTGAACTATTGGTAATGATCAAGTCATCAACAAAGACAACAAGAAACAAAATATCATCACGAGAGTGCTTGATATACAGATTAGAGTCAGAAAGGTTGCGCTAAAAACCATGATCAACCAAGTACTGATCAATCTTGATGTACCATGCACAAGGAGCCTGTTTCAGTCCATAGAGTGCTTTCAACATACCTGATGCTCTTTGCCAACAACCTTGAAACCAAGAGGTTACATCATGTAGACTTCGTTCTACAACTCATCATTGAGAAAGGAACTCTTGGCATCCATCTGATGAACTGTCCATCCAAACAAGGCTGCAATAGCAAGAAGTAGACAAATTGTGCTCATCTTGGTAGTAGGAGCAAAAGTCTCCTCATAGTCAATGCCCTCCTGCTGTGTGAATCCCCAAGCAACTAATCTAGCCTTGTATTTATCCAAAGTACCATCTGCATGATACTTGACCTTATAAACCCATTTGCAACTGATAGGTTTCTTCCTAGGAGGAAGATTAAAAAGAACCCAAGTGTGAATCTTTAGAAGACTATGGTATTTTGTCTCCATGTAGCCTTTTCCCACTTTGGAATTCCTTTAGCCTCTTAATATGTCTAAGGCTCATAGATGATGTGGATGTTGGCCATAAGAGAAAATTGATCGTGTTTTGCTGCTTGCTCTCTCTACGAGCTAATCTACTCTCAATGAGTTCATCATCATGAACATCTCCAATAGTTTTAGCCCACCACTTAGGTCGATGTGTAGAAGTACCAACATCTAAAATCTAGGAGAAGCAACAACTCCTAGGATTTTTGGAACAAAGTCATCTGGATGTGAGTCCTGAGGAAAATCAGGTGGTGCTAGATCATGACTGGTTCTAGACTCCTCATCTTCAAAGTTAGAATGCTTTGAAGCCCTCCCATTAGGGGAACCAAGAGGAAGACGAACACCCTCATCAGAAACCTTCATAGGCTAATCTGCATGATTGGTAGTAGGAAGAAATGGACTAGTAGTCTCATCAATCACAACATCATGACTGAATATGAGACAATCTATCTCCACATCAATCAACCTGTATGCCTTGTGATTGTCACTGTAACCAGTAAACATAAGTGTCTAGCTCTTGGCATCCAACTTGGCATGCTTGGCTTTTGGAATCCAGACATGATCTGGAGAATGAAAGACTTTTAGATGGCCCACCTTAGGCTTATGTCTTGACCAGGTTTCTTTAGGATTCATCTTCTTAATGACCTATGTAGGTGACCGATTTAGGAGGTAGACTATAGTATAAACTGCTTCAACTTAGTATTTCTTAGGGACATTTCTATACTCCATCATAGAAGGAGCCATTTTAGTAATGGTGAGATTGCTATGTTCAACGGCGCCATTCTGCTTAGTGGTGTATGGTGTGGTGAGTTGGCGTTTAATGTCGTGTGTATCACAAAAAGTAGAGAATTTAGCTGAACAAAACTCCTGCCATTATATGACCTTAGAGTGACAAACAAAGAACCTAATTCTTTCTCAACTAAGGCCTTAAACTACTAAAATGTATTGAACACATCTGACTTATTTTTCAAAAACTACACCCACATTTTTCTTGGAAAATCATCAACAAATAATAAAAATTACTTGGACCCAGTAACAGATGGAGTGTTCATTGGTCCACATACATTAGCATGAACCAATTGAAGTACATTGGAGGCTCGCCAAGAATCACCATTCAAGAATGGTGTCCGATGTTGCTTCCTAGCTTGACAGGCGCCACAAACTCCATGATTTTGAGTTTGGATCTTAGGTAGACTAGCAACCAAACCCTCCTGAGATAGTTGAGAGAGAGTGCACATTCAAGTGCTCATAACGTTGATGCCAAAGTTTGCTGATGGAAGTACTCTTGGCTGCTAGAGCATGCTCCTGAGAATCACCGGAATCAAGAATTCTATACAGACCATGATCTTTAGGTCCCATAGCAATTTTAGTGCAAGTCTCCCTATCAACAATGGTGCGGGTGGATGAATTGAAAACAACATCCAACTGGGAAGAATGTCACATGGCCCGACTGACTAAAAGAAGGTTATGTTCCATGCCTGGAACATAGTAAACATCAAGAAAGTTTAAATTTCTTCCTCTTTAGTGAATCTGGACAGTGCCATTACCAACAACTGTGTACTCTTCGCCTCCTCCAAAAATGACAGAATCAAAGAATGGTATGAATTTTGTGAACCAATCCCAACATTGAGTAAAATGCTAAGAAGCCTCTAAATCAATATACCAAGCAGAAGATTTTATTGGATTTGTAGTTCTTTTGGTCATAAAAGCATATAATGCATATTCTTTTTGCTTAGAGTGTTCTGCCACATTTTCCTTTTGTTGAGACCCTCCCTGTTTCGTTTGTTCAGAAGCCAACCGAATTCGACAGTCAACCTTCATGTGACCATATTTATGGCAATAATTGCACTAAACATTCTTCTTCTTGCTGTCTTGAGAAGAACTAGAGCCTTTCAACTGAGAAGATTGAGCCTTCGCTTTGTTCTTAGTAGAATATTTGGTAGAGAATGCTTGCTCTGTGGAGGTGGAACTGGTACTACTCCCAAACTATTGTCTCTAATGATCCTGTTGTAGAAGCTTGTTACACAAGTTTGGAAACTTTAAATCAACATTTGTTGAAGTAATAATGAGCATTTCAATGAAATTCTCATAAGATTTTGGAAAACTCTTCAAAGTAATGACGACCATGTCCTTTTCTTCCATTGTTCAACCAATTTCCTCCAGCTGATCACAAATGTGCTTAATCTTTGTCAGATGTTCCTATAAGGACATTTTATCATCCATCATGATGGAAAAGAGCATGTTCTTGAGAAAGAATGCTTTGCTCTGGTCAAATTTTTCATGAAGGGCCTTCAAATGATCCTAGATTTCCTTAGCAGTTTTTCCAGATGTTACCTAAGGTAGCTGCTCATCTATGATTGAGAGTTTGATGAGCATGATGGCTTCCCGATTGTGTTTATCCCATTTGTCCTGGTCCTTTCTGGCTGTAGTGGGATGAGTTGAGTTCCCCAAAATGATTTGATCAAGGCAACGATATTCAAAGATCATAAGCATGCATTGCTTCTAGGTGTTGTAATTCTTCCCATTGAACTTCTAGCTACTTTGAAACATTATATTTGGCTCCCGAACTGTTGTCTCCAATGACCCTGTTGTAGAAGCTTGTTACACAAGTTTGAAAACTTCAAATGAACATTTACTTAAGTAATATTGAGCGTTTCAATGAAATGCTCATAAGATTTTGGCAAACTCTTCAAAGTAATGATGACCATGTCCTTTTCCTCCATTGTTCAACCAATCACCTCCAACTGATCACAAATGTCCTTAATCTTTGTTAGATGTTCCTATAAGGACATTTTCTCATCCATCATGATGAAAAAGAGCATGTTCTTGAGAAAGAACGCCCTACTCTTGTCGAAGGTTTCATGAAGGGCCTTCAAATGATCCTAGATTTCCATAGTAGTTTTTTCAGATGGTACCTGAGGTAGCTGCTCATTCGTGATTGAGAGTTTGATAAGCTTGACTACTTCTCGATTGTGTTTATGTCCTGGTCCTTTTTGGGTATAGTGGGATGAGTAGAGTTCCCCAAAACGACTTGATCAAGGCAACGAGATTCAAATATCGTAAACATGTGTTGCTTCCAAGTGTTGTAATTCTTCCCATTAAACTTTTGGCTACTTTTGAGCATTATATTTGTCAAAGATGCCATCATATGTACCCAAGGTCAAATTGGTGAAGGCACTAAAAACACTGCACTGAAAGCAAAAAACAAGTTTTGTAGGACAAATTCTAAGGCAGAAAGCGAAACCCTAGCATAGATTTTGAGATATACAACTAATGCAAAGTTTTTTTAAGAAAAAACCTAGAAAATTCAAAGAATACCTCAAAAATTTTGGTAGCACCCATGTGGACAAATGATGAGGCATCAAAAATGAGGTACCGAAGAAAATTTGAAGACAACCTAGTTGAGGTCTCGAAAAACACACTAAGAATCTATAATCAAAATAAAATTTTAACTTGAAATGAAGGTTCAAAACCCTAGTCAAAATTCTCAAAAGCCTTGGGCGGCCATGAAAGCTCAGAAAAGTGAAGAAAAATTCTAGAAATCTTCTAAAATCACAGCATAAAGGTTGCCAAAAACCCTAGTCGTTGTAGGTAAGCAAAACCAACCATTTGAAGCTTAGAAATTGAACATAAAATCAACAAAAAAACATGCTCAAAGACGTCTGAAAAACACAGGTATCTAGAGGGAGTGAAAATGTGACGAAACTGGAGCTTAGTCATTGCCAAAACAGACTCAAACGCAAGCTAAAATGGAGAAAAAAGGCGACTTCAAGGAGACAGAAAATGATCCCAGAAACAAGCAGAAAGACATGAAAAAACACGTCCACCAAAAGTCGCGCAGGCAGATAAGGAGGTCACACATGGATGTATAAAATTGTGACATCCAGAAAGCCACAAACTTGCTCAAAAGAGTCTTAGGGACATCCAAAAAAAAAAAAACACGCCCATAAACAACAATAACCATGAAAAAAAATCCGCGGCCCTAGGGCACTATTCTGAACAAAAATACCTACGATTTTTTTTCCTTGAACTCAAACTTGAAAATACAAAGAGCCACGAAAATTCAATATTCAAGAGCTTAAAAAAAAAATTTTGTGGAATTTTTTTTTTAAGAAGATTAATTTTCAGTCACCTGGGCTCTGATACCATGTTTTGAAATGAACTAGTAATTGCTTACTTGCTTGCTTGTATTAAGAAGAATAGAAGATTACAATATATAGCAGTGACAAAGCACAATATACATATGAATCTAGCTACTTCTGTTAACTACAATTGACATTTAAGATGTCTACCAACCTCTACCTACTCACTACTTAAGACATTTAAGATGTGTAAACTAATTACATTATTGACCATTAACAATATAAAAAAATATTATTCTAACAATTGACTATAGATGTAAACATGGTAGAAAAGATCTTGTCGAAAGGGAGACTTGAACCAAATTTACAATCTACCACATTGTCTATAACTCTACTAAATTTCTCTAAAAAATATGCTATACTAGCTTATTTTTGATACCTATAAAAGAAGATAACAATTTCAGGGATAATTACACAATGCATTATATAAATTTAGCATTTAATACACGACAAAGGCATATAAAAATTGTGCATCAAGGCTCTTTCAAAAGGAGAATACATATAATAATAATATTGACCATTTGTTGCTTGAAACATCACCATAAACTAACACAATACCATGTTTGAGGATGAATATAGTGACAACCTCCCACTATTATTAGGATTTTGATATGATGAGAAGGAATATCAAGACCCACTTCCTTCAATGTAGTTATAGCAAATATTTTACTACCCATCTCATGGAATTCATTAGGGATTTGGGGTTGAAAGGTGCTTAATATAGTGTTCTAATTATATACAAACCCTATTTCTATAGATTATTTAGCATATCTTCAACTATTGTTGACTTACCTTCTTGACCTGACATTTGCTTTGCCTTTTGTCCTTAAAGAATCTTCATGGTCAAATCAACATGGGCTTGAAAGGCCAAGGAAAAATAAACTTCTTTTCTTGAAATTTATTGAAAAGCCTCTTCATCAACTACTAATGATAAAAAAAACCTTTAGCATTTTAATTTATATGGGTTTTTAATGTCTTATGATCATAGAATAATATTCTAGACTAATCAAGAAATTCATATTCAATTCTTGCGAAAAATGGGAAAAATTGACAAACATTAGTCTTAGGTTCAATTTTTCACCCTTAATAGACCTTAATGCAAAGTAATAAAAAAAATAAATACCAAAGTCCACTATTGAGGTAGGGGAAAATAATACTTCGAAATATATTATAATAATCAAATTATGATATATTTACACTATCCAATTCTTGTCAGCATAAGTTTATAATATAGATTAAATGTTACAATTTATAATTTTTAAGAAGTATGAACCAATAGAACAAAATCAGCTATTGCCCTAGGATGTTGGTGCTAGGGAGGCCACTAGGTCCACAAACACAAAATATTTAACTTTCGTAGCAAAGAACTGACAAGAAGTTGAGCCATAAGTACCCAACAAATTGTCATGACATACTAGTATTAACAAAAAATAACTAACTACCATAACATACTAGTATTAACTGAAATGAAGGAAATAGGGTGCTCTGGAACCTCTTGGGAAGATGGAACTTGGGTTTAGGACCTATTTCACTTAGTTCATTCAAGGAAACCTTAGAGATTTCAATCTAAGGATGAAGTGAGGGAAAGAGATCTTACAATAAGGTAGCTTGGGGTGTGAATAAAGACTAAAAGGGGTTCACCACCAAGCTAGGGCTTGGAAAGACAAGCAACATGCAAAACCTAATGATGAAACCTAATGTTATGTAAGACTTCAATAAATGACCTAGAAATGAACTCAAATCAGAATAGTAAACTAGAAAAGTACAAAGGTGCACTTGGGAAGCTGAAAGTGCTCAGAAGGAAGCCTGGAATCTTGAAAATGTTGATTTTAGTGCTCATTGGGACTCATACGTCAGGCTGGGTGTATCAATCCCAAATTGGGGTTTCTAGGTGGAAACAAGAATCTAGCAGTGGTGAGTTTGGAACTCTTGGAATCTAGAAAAATCACTATATTGGGACTCATACACCACAAGTAGCGTATCATTCATGTCCTACTTTTTCGAAAGGTTAGAACCTTCAAAGCTATTATCCTATCTTTGCTCTTCCTTCCACACTTTATTTCTGGGTTTGAAACTCTGAATTGTGACCTTGAGATGACTTTCCATGAAGATAACAACCTTGTGAAAATTTGACAACCTTTCTCAATTATGCAACTTTGTCTTCAAAGGATCTTCAAGCCTTAAAGCACATAGATCTGCAATCACACACGTAGAGAGAGAAACTTGTTGATTGTTAGGAAATAGGGGTTTTCCTTGGTCAAACCTTGACTAGGTAATTAAACCCTATGATGAAACAATGAAACATGAAACATGAAACAATGATATGTTGTAATGTAAATCTGCAATCTAACATGAAGTGGCCATGAAGAATGTAGATCTTGATCTTGAATTAGATATGAAACAATGCTCGACTTGGATATTGAATGCTACATCACAATACTAGCTTGACCACATGCTTGATACATTATGTCTTTGACATGATGAAGGATCTTGAATTGTTGAAACAAATGATGGAGGAATCTGCCCTTTAATTCTTTAGAAATGCTCTTGAATGTCCTTGAATACTCTTATGAACTCTTGTAATCACAAACTTGCTATTAGGAATGCTCTCTTGAAATTCTTAGGTGAAAATGATTGAAATAATCTTGTATTTATACTTATTTATGCCAAATTTTCTGAAATTACAACACAATGAGCCAATATCAGATCTAGGAAGATAAAATCCTACTAAGAATTGAATTTAAATTAGGTCTTGATTAGAGTGGGACTCATACGTCCAAGGTGGTGTAAATGAGTCCTAGATCTCTAAATTTGCAACACATGACCTAGAACACTAAATTATGATTGGTCATTTAATAAATGTCGGGATTATCTATGGGAAAATGCATTTAATAAGACTTGAAAATGCAAAATATGGCCAATTAAGGCATAAATAAGCCCAATTAATTAATAAAATCCTAGATTAGTGTGAAAGTGTTAGGATACACTTTACAATACCTTAAATAAGTCACCATTAAGTTTATTTAGTTTACAAGGGCCCTAAACTTAATGTGAAGGTGTAAATAAATACACTTTACAACACTAAATTAAGGAAAAATTAGGTTTATTTAGTTTAAAAGGATCCTAAACCTAATGTGAAAGTGTAAAACACATTAGAACACTAGATCAAGGCAACATTATGATCATTTTTTAACATTAATTATTCCCAAATTAAGTGTGAAAATGTAAAGGGTGACATTTTCCATCACTACATTAACAAAAAAAAAAAGACATCATACCATTGATAAGACATACCATCCAAATGCTATATCCCAAAGATTAAGCATCAAATACAAAACATAAAAAGCACAGAAGTCATAGTGGCACTAAGTTAAATTATGTTGGCCTTGAATTATCTTTCATATATAAAGGAAAAAGTGAGACTTTAGTTAGCACCATTACCTTCTTATCCTTGCATGAATTATCATCATTAGGATAGTTGGAGAAGGTTGGAATGGAACCCACTAGTAACTCCACCTTCAAACCCTTAGTAATCTCTTTCATTTCCTTTTGCATACACTTTGAGCTCCTCTTTAAAGCATGCAAGTAGTCCAAAATACGATTGGGATAAATGTGTCTAATGTTCAACCTCTTCAATATCTTCATGTAACAGATAGGAACAATTCATTGAATAAAGCATTGATGGGTAGCTCAATGTTTATGCAATGTTAACACAATCTTGCGTTCACATGTGTGGTTGGGGTCAAGAAGTAAGTTAGCCATGGTAGATATAATTCCAACACATAGTGTGTCATCTGTCTATTTAGCAAGATCCCAAATTTTAACAACATAACATGGCGAAGCTTAGGATTCTTGATCCCCCTCTCCACAAATGCCATTAAACCAACAATCATTTCCTTACTCAAGTAATATTCTTTTCTTTCTCTACTAGTCCTTCACTCGAAGTGTTTTTGTACACTTATCACCTTTTATTTTTCATGCCCCCTAAGACTATCAACCATAAAAGATGCCATATGTTCATACATTTTCAATAATAAACAAGGATAGCACCAATAAAACTTGTCATGGGTAAATGCAAGAAGATGAGTCAACAAAACATGGAAGTTTTTGCATTAGGCAAAAAAAAGAAATCGGCTTGCAAAAAATGAGATCCCGCTTTTTAATAAGTGAGATCTTGTTTTTAATAAATGGGATCCCGTTTAGCTTCGAGATCCTGAGCCTAAATTTAAAAAATGGGATCCCGTTTTTTAAAATTTCCATTTTTGGAATATTTTTAAAATAGGATCCTGTTTTGAAATTTTTCCGAAAGTGGAAAGTTTTCAAAATGGGATCTCGTTTTGAAAATTTTTCATTTTGAAACTTTGAATTTATGAAAAATTTCCATTTTGAGAAAGTTTTGAAAGGATCCCATTTTGAAAATTTTCCCTTTTGGAAACTTTCAGTTTTGGTAATTTTCAAAGCGGGATCTCGTTCATAGAACCTTAAAAATGTTTTTTTAATGAAACGAGATCCCGTTTTTTAAATTATGATTTTTTGGGTAGGTTTTTGGCTTTTTTTTGGTTCGGGAAATGGATTGGGGACCCGAACCTAAGCTTTAGACCTGGTTGACTTGCAACTTGAAGGTCCTGTTAATGTCACAGAAAAATAGTGACTTTGGACATATGTCTGGAGACCCATTTTGCAAAAAAAATTTACGAAATTAAAACCCATTATAGTGAGACAGTGCAGATTCCAAATATGTAATTTTTTTAATAATTTGATTAATTTTTCTATTTTTCAATTAATTTGTAATGAGACTAGTCCATAAAGTTGAATTATCAGGTTTTTTTAGTATTTTAATAACTTTTGATCAACATAACATTTTGTGAATGGATTGCACGAGAACAAACTTTAGACAATTCTTTTCAATGTAAAAAAAAAATCAAAAAATGATAAGTTTAGGTCATCTTATGTGTGTCGTACACGACAATTTTTCAAAATGACAAATATGCCTAATAAAAATTTAACAAAAAAAAAAATTTAATAAAAAATTACAAAAAAATATCGAAAACAAGTTTCAGTGAGTCACAAATCTTTTCCTAAAAGGATTTTAAAAAATATGATAGTTTAGGTCAAAATATGGATGTCGTACACGCGCATGGTATGGTATAAAAAAGTGACTTTTAAATAGTGGTTTTTAGAAACACCTATTGAAACTCAATTTTTACAATTTGGGTATTGAAATAAATTACATATTTGGAAACTAGACTCCGAGTACTACATTTTATGATCAGTGACTTTTTCAAAGATTCTATTTCTAAGTGCTTAAAATTTTAAGGTCAAGTGTGTCAAATTCTGAAAATCAGGGAAAACACTCCACTTTTTGGCCAAAAAGTGGACTCAACTTCTTGCACACACCCTCATAACCATATACATTAATGCCATCATTATCATGTTTCACACTTATTAATTGCTCCTTCCAATATTGTAATCACACAATTTATCACACCATGCTTCTTGTCCCTTATCAATATATAATTATTGACCATGCCATTACATTAGTACGTTAGAGTGTGCTAATGTCTCTCGTTAGGGAAATTATCCTTCCATTCTTGTGCATTCTATCCTCTTTTATTTCAACCGAACTTCTTTATTGGTAGCAAACTTTTCCAACTCATTTTATTTTACCCATATATGTTTAAAACTAATATCATAAAAGGTGGCAATGACCACCTTTTCCTGAAAATAATAGTTTCCAACATCTAGTTGTTATATCTTCCTCCTATAATAAAACCAATAACCAACTTCGAGTCATGCCCTCAACTTGAATACATTCCCAACCACTTTCTTTAGCCACCTTCAATCCCTACAAAAAATACCTTGCTTCCACCATGTTATTTATTTCAGTACAAAAATAAAAACCATAAATGTATAAAGAGGTCGACCCTCCTTATCCCTAAACACACCCCCTCCATTATTTTAAGCTAGATTCTCTTTGGGGGCACCATCAAAGTTAAATTTGACCCACTTTGGTAGAGGTCGACTCTAGCTTAACATTTCCTTCAGCTTGACCTTCCTTTTAGTAGCTCTATCCAACAATTGAATTGGCGAATCCCTTGCCCATTCTTTATCCTCACTTTTAAAGTCTCAACTACAAAATCCTAGTTTCTTCATAATTGAGTTGGGGGCATCCAAATTCTTTCCATTGAGGATTTCCTTTCTTGAAAACTCCTACGATTCCTTTCCAACTTAATTTTTTAAATGATGAATATTTGAATGTAGACCTAAATTAACTTGATACCCATTCTCTTGATTCTTAATTTTTATCTTAGGAGGAGGCTTGAAACATTAGTTATAGTCACCCATAAAATCCCCCACATATAAATACCTCAATGTGACAACTATAAAACAAACTCACAATGGAAAAAAAGATGATCAATATTCTCAATTTAATTTTTTGAAAAAATACATTTTGACAAGTTTGACTTCCCTAGTTTTTGTAATTTATCCCAAGTTAGAGCCCTTCTATTAACTAGTATGCAAAGGAATGCACTAGCCATTAGAAGCATAAAACTCACCAAATTTTTTCTCTAGTGAATTCCCTCCCAACTCCCTCTATATAGGTCAAATGATGGTATATACCAAACTCATAGAAATGCTACTCTTCTTACACCTATCCTATTGAGGTATATGATTTATATAAGCACCATACCTAAATGGTTTCCTCTATCATTTCCTCTTCGTCTGGGATGTTTGTTGGTTGTTTATGAACAACAAGAGCAATGAAAGATCAAGCTCTTTCCCTATACTTTGAGATTCTAGGAGCCTCATACAATGATAAATAAATCCTTAGCTAGCTCAAGATTTGTCCAATGTCAATAGGAGAATATATTGGAAAAGTCACACCCAATGCTATGGTCAATTCACTTGTATATAGAATGCAAGTCTTCACTTGGTTTGAACAAAGGGAAACCACATTATCTCTTACATGTTTTCTAGCTGTGTCTCTTTATTACCTCCAGACTCCTTGGCATTGGCGACCTTCTCCTTTTGAACACTAGTGCTACTTGCTTGCATTGGTTGTCTTTAGACTTTAGGCATGTACTTCTTTGCTTGTTGCTATTTTGGATTCTTTCTTTTTTGTGCAACCCTCTTGGTTGGGGGGTTGGTTTTATCATCAACATGACATTTATTTGTTGCTTCACAACATCAGTCTTTGGAGTAACCACATGTACTTTACCAGCTCACTACCCCTACATCGGCACAAAACTATTCCTCAATTGATAGCCACTTTGGACTTCTTCCTTTTTTGTGCAACCCTCTTGGTTGGGGGGTTAGTTTTATCATCAACTTGACATTTATTTATTTTTTAACAACATCAGTCTTGGGAATAACCACATCTGCTTTACCAACTTGCTACCCCTACATCAGGACAAACTTATTCCTCAATTGATAGAGCCACTTTGGACTTGGATTATTACTTCATTAGTGAGGGATTTGATGCTCTCATCCAATGGATTTATCCTCTTGTATCTTTACCTCATGAGAGCCTTCAAATGCTCAAAATCATTACTTTAAGATGTCTATTGTTTGTAATTTGTAAATGAAAATGATATTAATTCATTCAATCAAAATTTCTCATCTTATCATTTCAATGTTATGGTCATTGAAAGTGTATGAATAGTAAATATATTTGTATCTTGGATTATTAAAGTTTTATATTAGAGTACTCAGTAATGCTTTTCATACCCATATATCCTTTAGTTAAAATGATAGGATTGTGGGATATTTTAGAAAACAAAGGTTGCCAAAGATATATAAGACACGTAATCAAGACAATACAATAATTGTAACAAGTTTCTCATTTTAGATATATACATGTTTGTTTTGCCATTATTTGCCTTGTTCTTTTGAAAACACTTCCATTTATTTAATTCATGATACTTTCATGTTAATAAGTAGTATAATAACAATAAAATTCATTTCCACACTTAAATTTTAGTTAGCACTAAAATAAGATGACATTAATTTTTATTCAATATGTATCTATTCTTTTGAAATAATTATTATATTATTTGAAAAATACATAACTTCAAAGAAAAAATAGAATCAAGTTTAAAACTCTTCTATCAATATTAATTATCTTTAAAAATAAGTATCTATACTAATATATAATACCTTCCCAATAATATCCTTACTTTTTTAAAACACTGAAAAATCTTTATAGATTATCATACTTATATAATTGTTTAAAATTAAACTACATTATCATTCTTATATAATTGTTTAAAGTTAAACTAACATTCAAAATCACTGTCAAATAATTGATAATAAAAATAATTATTACCTTCTTAAAAGATTATGGGAAAAATAAAAATAAAAATGCAAACTTAAATTATAAAACTATAACACTTTGAAGTACTGTTTATAGCAAACATAAACCAGACGTATATATAACAGAAGTCTCTGCTAACTAGTGCCTTGTGTTGCATGCAACAAAGTGGACACGTCTCTCTCACTGCCATCCTCACGAAGTTATCATTTCAAAATGTGGAAGACTACACTTGCCAAGGCTTTCGGCTATTTTCATATGGAGCATTTTGATCTTGGGAATTTTGTTCCCAGAGTATGCCATCTGGAGTTTTGTGGAGGCTATGGATTGGGCAGACAAAAACTTGCCTTGAAATATCTCATTCAATTCCGTAATCTGCAACGCGAATGGGTAACAACCGAAGACGAGGTGAGCAATTTCGTATATTTTTATTTTGTTGGGAAGAATGGAATTCCCTTTTGCTTCTTAAAAATAGATTATGAGACAAGATGTGTAACTCTTGTATTTTTTTCAATAAAACTTACAGGCACTTTATTTCTTCTATGCATATGTGGAGAGGCAAAGGGTATTGTTGGTTCTGGACAATATCACAGAAGATAGCATAGACGAAGTGAGATATTATCTTGGGGCAGAGTCGGGAGAAAACCGCTTCATCTATTTGAGTACACGAAGCGTAGATGTTATAAAGAATTCAAATATCAACCTGCAGTCATTCAAAAGGTTCGAAGACGAAGAGGAAGACGCCATAGTCATATCCATTGAAGAGTCGTCGTCACCGCGGACCGATTTTTTGTCAATATTGGTTGCTAAATTAGATGGTTGGAGAGATGGAGCCGGTGAACATCCAAGCTGGATTGCTGAGGAAGATGGTTCCGAATATCGATTTGGTAATCATTTGAATGAAGTGTTTGATAAGCTGGATATTGCTTTTAAAGTTTTTTCCCCATTCACCCCTCTCCATGCGTACCATTACTATAACCATTTGGAGAAATGGTTTGCGGAAATAGATTGTGTGGATGACGTGTTGGCTGGGCTGTGCTGCCTTGCAAAAAAGGTTGCAAATAAGCACACGAGTGGAGTATCGTGTTCATCCGGCGAAGATGCTAAGGGGGTGGCAATAGAGTGCAAGAAAGAGATTAAGTATATCAAGGAAAAAATGTCTTCCGACAGGGTGGTTAAGTGGCTAGCAATAAATTGCAAGCAAGAGATCAAGTTAAAGATAAGTTGAATGTTTGCTTTTAACCTTTTTAAAAGTCTATGATTGTTTTTTTTTTTAAAAATCGATAAACCTTTTAACGCTTAATTTAATTGTGGCTTCAGCTTGAAGAAATGAAAGTGAAACACAAAATTTCTGGCGGTTTTTATAAGGAGTTGGTTCAAATTATAAAAGAAAATCTCAATGAAGCGGGTAAGGTTTTAAAGTCAATTTTAAATATTTTATGTGAAAAACTGAATTGGGTTAGTGTATTTTATTTTAAATTTTAATTTAAAGTAATCAACATTGTATATAGTATTTAATTTCTAAGTTTAAAAAAAATAATAAGTATTTAGGGCAGTTTTTTTGAAAGGTCAATTTATTAAATGATTTGTTTAATTTTAAAAATAAAATCTGATGAAACATGCAAGATTTTAATACCAATTTTTAATGCTTTATATCAAAATAGATTGAGTAATATTTTTAAAATTTAATTTGAAAATATGTGAGTTTACATTTGATGGTACGTTCCTTGAAAATAAATGTATACATACACATATACATACATACATACATGCATACATACATACATACATACATACATACCAATATATACACACATATACCAATATATGCGTACACATACATGAACACACATACACACACATATACATACACATGCACACACACACACACACACACACACACACACACACATATACATGTGGATGAGCCTTCTTGGTTTAGACACAAAAAACAAATCATTTCTTGGTGCATGTATTGAGGGAAATCAAATATGACTAGCGATCAATTAATCATTAGAAATATAATTGAAGCTTGGAAAAATGCAAAGATTAACCAATTTTGGTTATTAACTTGCAATCTATTGTTGATGATGCTTTTTATTTGTTTGTCGCTTCCTCAATATGAAACTATATGGGTTTCTATATCTCATTGCCTTTGTTAGAGGATATGAAAATCATTCTAGTTGCAAACATATATTTTTTGTGGTGTTTTCAAGAATGTAGTGGATTGAAATATAATTTTTGGGGGGAATTTATTTTCATTATTTGGTAGATTTAATTATCAAACATTCGCATGTAGGGTTTGATCTAGTAGAGGATCTCCTATCCACATTTTCCTCTCAACTTCAAATAGATTTCTAGAGATTGGATATTTATAATTTGTTAGAATGTTTATTGGGAAACCCTTGGGTCCTTGTCACATGCTCAACAAAAATATGACAATTTTTGCCTATTTATGTGCTGAAATTAAATTGAATAATCCTCTTACTGATTCTTTGATGCTTAGATTGGGAAGTATGCATTGAATTGAACATATAGATTATGAAGTACTTCCCTTTTGTTGTGGTGCATGTCATGAATATGGACATCTACAAAGAAATTATTCAAATATGGGTCCTATAGCTTCTGAATCCTTTCAAAGATGGGTTTTTATAATATGAGTGAATGATAAACAATATTAAAAGCTATATTATATTGTGAAATTACAAGCGATTGACTTAAATGCATATAATGTAAAATTTAGAATATTGTAATAAATGAAAATATTAACGAGACTATACAAATTATAAAAATTACATTTAAAAATAATAATAATAAAATATGATATTGATTACATAAAAAGTTAAGAATAAAACCTTTTTTGTAAATATAAGGCAGAAATTGGGAAAAGGTGACAAGAGTTAAATTTGTAGAGATTGTTGGCTTGAAGATCGCCCCCCTTGATGGATGAAAACTCCTTTGGACTAAGGATGGTTACTATGAGGTAGTTATTTGAGAGAGGGTCAATGATTACATTAAAATCTCTAATGGTGGAAAAATTAGCATAATTTGAACCTCAGGCCTTTTGGAGGTAGCAAGTGTGTGTAGGTTTTCAGAGGATAATCTAAATAGATGGCTTATTCTATCAAGGGAGTAGAAATTTGAGATTATTTGGACTCAAGAAAAATTATTAGAGTAGGAATAATTAGCAAGGAATACTACAAAAGCCTGGTCTCAAATTGCTCAAACAAGCACAATGAATACAAATTGCATAATAGTTGACCAAATATATTAGTCAAACAACTATACATAAATAGGCATGGATGCACTCGACCTCCATGAAATGAGGATATGACTCCTCATTCATGGTGTGGTGGTGAGTTGCCTACCTCAAACAAGAGGTGTCGAAAGTGAGTTGACACCTCACAAGACACCTATCAACAGTGACACCTCACTAAGAAAGGGTCAATGGGATGCCTAACTAGGCTTAAAGCCTAAGTGAATGGATAAAGTGCAATATATACAATAACACGCCCTTAAGCATAGCGTAGGTGGGTATGAATGAAATGGGACCTGGCTACTAGCTTGGTGGGGTACCTATGTACAAAGCAAAAGAAATGGTTCCCCACTGGATGAAGCTTGATTAGGTGCCCATGTATAATGCAATATGTCTAAAAATGGAGTAAGATAGAAAACGCGATGGGAAAAACTATCCTCCAAAAAGAGAGAAGATGAGGAGAAGACTAGAAAGCCCCCTCCCCCTCACAAGGATGATGCTTCTGCTGATGTAGATTGCACACCAAGAAGAGCTTGTAGATGATTGAACTTGCTCTCAATAAAAGGTTTGGTGAAGATGTTAGCAAATGACTCTCTAGATTGAACAAAGACTAAGTTGATGATTTGTCCATGAATCAACTCTCGAATATAATGAATATGTTCATCTTTATGTGTTTGGTTCTTTGATGGTAAACTAGATTTTTGCATATTTGAATGGTGCTATGGTTGTCACAATAGATGACTGTTGATTGCCTGAAATGAATAACAAACTCAAAAGGAATTCCCTGAAGTCATATAGCCTCAATAGCTGAGTTAACAACCCCCATGAACTCTGCCTTTGTGAATGATATAGTAATAGCATTTTTCTTCTTGCTAGACCAACTAATAGGACCTAAACCAAGTGAAAAATCGTAACTTGAAGCTGACTTGCAATGCTCAGTGTCACCAACTCAATCTAAACCTATAAAACCAAGTCAGTTGATGAACCAACTCTGTAATGAATCCCAAACCCATGAGTACCATGAAGGTAATGAAGGATCCTCTTAACTGTTTTCCAATGCAACTCATGAGGTTCTTCCATAAATCTAAAAACCATGCCTACTACATAAGCAATGTCTGGTTGGGTATGAGTCACATATATAAGATTACCAATGATGTAGTACAAGAAGTACTTGTTAAGCTTGACTCCAAATATAAAGGGAGTCGGAGATGGTTTGCAAGTAGTCATGTGAAACCATGTAAGTAGATCAAGAGTATACTTGGGTTGTGTAAGAGTAATACCTGAAGTGGGCTATGAAATCTCAATGCTAAGGAAATTAGTGCAATACAACAAAGTTTGTCATGTCAAATTTGTCTTGAAGGGATGTCTTCATTGCTACAATGGCGGATGAAGTACTCTTGATAATCAAAAGATCATCAACATATAGATCCAATATCAAAAGTGAATCATCCTGCTACAATAGATATACATTAGGATCTTAATGTCATCTAGTAAAACCTAAAGATAGGAGGTTGGAATACATCTTGGAATACTAAGTCCTAGGGGCTTATTTGAGGCCATATAGTGATTTCTTAAGTCTATAAACTAAGGATAAATCCTGAACAAACCCTGGTGGCTGTTCCATGTAGATTTCCTCTTTAAGGTCTTTATGAAGAAATGCACTCTTCATATCCATTTGATGTACATCCCACCCATGAGCTGTGGCTATAGCTAGTGTGAGTCGAATTGAAGTCATCTTAGCAACTGGTGGAAAGGTTTTTGTATAGCCAATACCTTCAACTTGTGAAAAACCTTTGGCAACTAATCGTGCTTTGTACTTATCAATTGACCCATCTGCTACAAATTTAGTTCGATATATCCATCTACATCAAATTGTCTTCCTTCCTTGGGAAGTGAAGTCAAATCTGAAGTGTGATTTCTAATCAAGGAATCATATTCCCCATAGTAATTTCCAACTCTGGTATGCTAGATGCCTCTTTGAATATCTGTGGATCAAAAATTGAATAAAAGAAGGCATGTGGACCCCTTAAAAATCTGTTTGTCATATGTTGGATTTTGTACCCCTATATTTTCCTTGTGTAGAGTGTGAGATGTGGGTGAGTCTGGTACATAAATATTAACTTCCAATGAAATCCTTGAACTAGATTAAGATGAATCCTCATGACTGTTGTCACTATGAGAACTGGAAGAAGATATTGCACTAGGAATTTGTTGAGAATGATCTGAATTGTCAGTACCGTAATTAGGATTTGAAGAGTCCATAATATGTTGAGAAATGTTGATTATAGTTTCAAAAGATGTTTCTTGAAACTTATCACTTCTCTCAATAAACATATTGTGTGTGGTAGGGTGTAGGCAATATCCTTTTATGCCACCTGGATATCCAACAAAAATGCAAGGTTTGGATTGTGGATCCATAGCCTTGCAATGTTCTTTCTAAATGTGTGCCATGGCATGAGAGCTAAAAACTTTTAAATGATCAACTACTAGTTTCCATCCTTGGGTATGTGCAGGATCATGATGGGCCAAAAAGTGGCAATATTATGGGTATTTGTAGGGTATGTGGCTGACGAATTTTTTTTTCTTCAAAATTGATGAAAAGAAAAGGGTTTTTAGAGGAGATTCTCATATTTCCACCAATATAAATTATTCTTTAATTTGAATTTAATGAATAATTATTATTTATTTTCTATTAGAATTATGACTAAAGTCCTAACTGATAAGCTAATTGAAAAACATCTATAACTTTCAAATGGTATCACATTTTTTGAATCCAAAACATGTGTCACATTCTATGCTTCACATACTATAGGATTAAAAAAAGAAAAAATAAATTTCTTGAAGTTTTGACCAAGTTAAGATGGTTAAACATACGAGTTTTTATATTTTTTAAAAGTTGTAATAAAAAATATATAATTAACTATTTACTAGGAAAAAAATTACAAAAAAATATGCATCACATCCAGACATCAGTCCTCTACTTATATATAAAATATTATAAAAAAATATCATCATTTTATTATGGTTAGGGTGGTTAGACAGACACCTACTTATTATTTTTTCCCTGAAATATAAGTACTACTACATTGAAATTTCAAATTTTCACCAAATAGATTTTACATATTTTTAAATAAACTAGTAGTTTAGAAACTAGATTCAATTTTCTACGGATTCTATTCTTACATATTTTTGAAATAATATCGATAACTTATTCAAATTTTTACTTCAAGCTGCCTAACACTAATTTTTCTGAATTTTTTGCCACTTAAGAGCCTATTTTTTCCATGATGATTCTACACATACCCCCTTTCCAAGCTTCAAAGGGAGTGATACGATTCAAGGCTTTACATGTGGAACTCTACTCTAAATGTAACATGGACAATTGATTGCTTTTGCCCAATATGATTGTGTGAGGCCCTTATAGTGAATCATAAAATTATCCATCTCTTTTAAAGATCTTATTTTTGATTCGACAACACCACTTTGTTGGGGGTCTAAGAAAATATGCACTACAGATTATGCCCTTTGATATGCAAAACTGCTCAAAACAGTTGTTGACATACTCACCCACATTATCTATTCGAAGAACCTTGATGACTTTCCTTGATTGATTTTTGAAGAGAGCTTTGGAATCTTGAAAAGATTCAAACACTTTTGATTTTTTGCTTAAGGAACTAGACCTATGTAAAACATGAGAAATCATCAATAAAGGTGAGAAGATATCTAGTCTTTGTAAAAGATGGATGGGGAAAATCCTTTGAAACATTACTGTAAACAAGTTCTAAAACACATGTTTCCCTCTATGATTTGTCTTTGTCAAATTTTGCTTCTAGATATTTTCCAAGTGCAAAACCTTCACAAAGCAATTTAGAAAATTTAACCTTGGGTAATCCCTTGACCATATTTTTTTGACATAGTTGCTCAAGATAGTGGTAGTTAAGATGGCCAAACCACTCATGCCATAGTTTTCTAACTTCATCTAAATGAGTTAGTAGCACACTTTTGGATAAATATCTGTGGCAAAATTTGATAAGGTATATAATCTAGATTGACAATTTTCCTCCCCTATTGCTACCAAATTGTTGCTTTGCGATTCTCTTATCTCAACTGAATTTGGAGAGAAGTGTACTCTCATGCAATTTCCCTTAATGAGTTATTTGATACATTGAAAGGAGATGAGTTGATAGTAAAGGTACACTTAGAACACTTGAAAATGTTCCTCCTTTAACTTCAATAGAACCTCTCCCTTTTTTTAATGCTAGAGTATCATCACCTAAGATTATTGTGGGCATTCTTGATGGATTTAAGGATGAAAAGACAATATTTGAAGAACCCATGTGGTTGTAGCACTAGAGTGAATAATTCATGATGGAGATAAAGATGTTGTAGAAACTAAGGTTTTTCCCTTTGATTTCTCTTTGTCCTTGTATTTTCCTGAGTTGATGAAGATGCCTTGATAGAATTAGGTAGCCGAATATTTTCCATTTTGAGAATTTGTTGTAGAGACTCAATTTGTTTCCTCATGCATTGATGTTCATAGTGTCCAAGGTTTTTACAAAAGGCACATTTAGCTCTCTTCTTACTTTGAGAGTCTTTTTTAGAGTTGTCAAAATTTCCTTCTTTCTTAACTCCCTTGTCCTTTTTAGTGTTATTCTTCTCCCCTTTTGAAGTTTCTTATATTTCATTCCTTTTAAGTAGGTCTTAAGGCTTAGTAGACTTCAAAGTGCCCATTTTGAATTAGCTTTTTTGGCTACCTTGTGAGATCAGCAATAAAGTTATGAAGTGTGGGTATTGACCATGAGAGTCTTGTCATGTTTTGTTTGTAGATTCTAAATTTTTTTTTTTCAAAATTTTTGGAATCAGATTTCACTTCTTTTTCCATCTCCCACGAAAACTATTTTTTTTCTTCATAAAACAACATTTTAAAAAAGTGGCGCCGTATAGCATTATAATTTTTTTTCCATGAAGGATAAAATTCTAATTATTTTGAATTTAGATTTGTAACTTTGATATCTAGTGCTTCCACTTGGTTAGATAGTTTTTTATTGAATATTTTTTTCTTTAATCAAGTTTCAAGTCAAACCAATTACAATTTAGAGATAGCGCGACCGTATAACGCGTGACTTTTTTTGTATATATAAAAATTCTTTTTTTTTTGTTGGATCAAGGAATTCAATATTTGGTGCACTCATTTTTTTTAATTTTTTTTGATAATCTGTTATTTTTCCACATGTGTAGAATAAAAAGACCTTCATTTTCGATGAAAAACCTATGTTTAATAAAACTATAAAAACAAATACAAAATAAAACCAAAATATATTAAAATTATATTTGTTGGATAGCTTGTTTTGAGGACTACTTGATTCTAGTTGGGTTTGTAAAGATTCCTCCATTTTCATCCTCGACCTGAGCTTCAAAGCGTAAAAATTTAGGTTTTTTTTTTGTGAACAAGATGAAAAATTAGGGAAAAGGGTGGTTCTCGAACCCCAGGGGTTCATTCGAACCCCCTTCCGAAAAGGGTTTTTCACTTGTTTTTTGTTCGTGCATGCATCAAATGGCTTCATACAAACCCTGGTTCATTCGAAACATTTTTTGGTTCGTTCGAACAAATGAGTTCATTCAAACCCCCATAATGAAAATTTTTGGCATGGGGTCATTTTTTACAGTTTTCCTTCCTCATTCGAATTGTAAACCACTTTTGTGGGTTTACCCAGGGATAATGTTTATAAAATTGAGAAAGATGGTATCAATTTCCAACTAACATCATTGTAGGGAGATGATAGAGCACACGATAAGGTGGAAAGGATAGTGATGATAGGCAAAAAGGAGTTTCTAAATCATGAGGGGGACAAAAAAAGAGAGGGTGTAACCACTACAAGAAAAGAGAATGCTAAGATAACAAGTATTGACAAGGATGCAATGTCAAAAAGAAGAGGGGATGATGAGTTGATAAATAAACATGAGAGAGAAGAGATTAATAATGAATGCTTTGTGAAGACTCAGGACAAGGTTGGAAAATATGGTGAAGTCAAGAGGCAAAATTTTGTCAAGCAAAGGTAAAGGAAGATGTAGGACAGACAAGCACTGTCAAGACAGTGATGAGTAGAACTGATGTAAAAGTTTGTGAGAAGAAAGTCCGTGGGGCATAGATCCTGACAAAAGGTAGAGATGAAAAGTATGCAAGAGGATTTCCTAAGGAAAGACAAGAAGGGTTTGGTGAGGACACCATGAAGGAAGAATGTTGTCCACTGAGTGGACAAAAACACAAAGTGCAACAGAGGGTTGAAGATAAAGAGGATGGAAAGCAACATGAGATTGTTCATTAAAAAAGATGGTAGATCTAATGGAAAAATGGTCTTAGATGTTGAGAAAATAATGGAACTCGTAAAAGGTGAAAGAAAGGAGAGTGAAAGGATTGAGGAAAGCCAAGGAAGGCTTGCGAGACATGAAGGAATCATGGTAGGGGAAGTATTATGCTCCTTGAAGGTAGATAGTGTTGGGATAGAGGTATATGAATATTTAAACACAGTGATGAAAGAGGAAGAAGGTCTAATATAAGTTATGAGGATGAAAGATGCAAAGGGTCAAGGTAAAGGGGTAGTGGAAAAGTGTAAGGCAATTGAGGTAGAAGAAAATCAATGTGAGAGCATGATGATTAGAGAGGATGGAGGACATTTTGTTTACGTTGACAAAGTGGTTCATAAATATGATAGGACAAAGGTCCTTGGAAAAGAAACTGGATGCTATGTGTGGATAGTAAAGGAAAGGAAATGCAAGACAAAATGGTAAAGGATATAGTGAGCCTAGAAGAGTGGAAAAGGTCAATGGAAGGAATGGTAAAGGTTGAGAAAAGGAAGAAGGTTATAGTCACCCCAAGAAGTGAAGGTTTGGAAAAGGGTTCAATGGAGGAAGGGACCAAAAATGTCAAGATGAGAGTGATGGGTCTAGAGAAAGGCAAGAACAGGTTGTTTGAAAGAACTCCAAATGAGTTGGAGAAGTGTTATGAAGGAATGGTTGGGACAATACTATGTCCTTTAGGGAAAAGAGAGGTTGGTAGTCAGTTAGAGGCTGTTATGACATAGGCTTGCTATGACAGAGATTTAATAAAGGTTCCAAGAGTGGAGGACTTGAGATTGAGTGAGAAGACAAAAAGTGAAATAAAAGTGGATGTGTGGAAAGGACAATGGGGTAAATTCAAATATGCAACAAATATCATGAGGAAGAGAGTCCAAGAAACAAGAGTAAAGTCTTTAATTATAGGTATGGCATCAAGTTTTGATGAAAGAAAGGGTAGAAAGTATGAGGCAAGTTAGTTTGCAAAAAGGCAATCATATCAAGTTAAAGGGCAAGCACTAGTGGATGAGTTTGAGTTTGTTTCAAGGGTGAAGATGAAGACACTTCAATCTCAGATTGGAAAAATGTTTATTTGTAGGCATGAATGAAGGAATACTAATAGGTTTTGATCAAGGGACATGTGACATACCATCATTAGGTCTGATTGCAATAGTGGAATCAAATCCAAGTAAAGGAGAGTTCAAGGATGCAAGGGGTGATCCCACAATAGTGGTTTACAATTTTTTGCCAAATTGGACACTGAAATTATTTTTTTAAACTAAATCTTCACATTCGGGCACCTATAGCGGCTAAACTGTGAAGAATTTGAAGATGATGCAAACTAGTCTCGTCACATTTTGTTTGTAGATTCTAAAAATATATTTTAAAAAAAATTTTGGAATCAGATTGCACTTCTTTTTCCATCTCCCACGAAAAGTAGATTTTTTCAAAAAATAACATTTTTAAAAAGTGATACACACCGTATAACGCATAACTTTTTTTCCATGAAGGATAAAATTCTAATTCTTTTGAATTTAGATTTGTAACTCCGATATCTAGTGCTTCCACTTGGTTAGACAATTTTTTATTGAATTTTTTTTTTTAATTAAGTTTCAAAGTCAAACCAATTACAATTTAGGCATAGCACGACCATATAATGTATAACTTTTTTTTGTATATATCGAAATTCAATTGTTTTTTTTTGTTGGATAAATGACTTCAATATCTAGTGTACTTATATTTTTCAATTTTTTTTTTGATAATCTGCTATTTTTTCACATATGCAGAACCGAGACCTTCATTTTTGATGAAAAACCTATGTTTAATAAAACTAAAAAAACAAATACATAATAAAACCAAAAAATATTTAATTTATATTCATTGGATAGTTTGTTTCGAGGACTACCTAATTCTAGTTGGGTTTGTGAAAATTCCTCCATTTTCAACCTCAACCTGAGCTCTGAAGTGCGAAAATTCAGGGTTTTTTTGTCTCAGGGGGGGATGAGGAATAAAAGGGGTTCAAATGAACCCTATGGGTTCGAGTGAACCCATAGGGGTTCGTTCGAACCAGGGTTCATTCGAACCCCCCTTCTATAAGGGGCTTTGATGGATTTTTTGGCGAGAAAGTATTAAGAGGGTTTACCCAAACCTAGGTTGTAGCAAACCCCTAATGGGTTCGTATGAACCCCTAGGTTCTAGCGAACCCCTAGGTTCTAGCAAACCCCTAATGGGTTCGTACGAACCCCTAAAATCAAGTTTTTTGCATGCATTCATTTTTTGTGAGTTTTCCTTCCTCACTTCAATTGTAAACCACTATTGTGGCTTCACCCCAAGGTATGGTGCAAGATTTCATAATTTGAACCAGTGGGAAAGATTTGCAGACCAGAGGATGTGTGTAAAGATTGGACGAGATAGAGCAAAGAATAACTCATGTGACATGAGTTCTTTTTCAATGTGGTTGTATGGTTCAAGAGCACCCAAGCCAATGAAGTTCACATCAAGAGGTGAATTTGCTAAAGTCTAGGTGATAAGGTCTTTAGGCATTAGATGTAGTATATTTACATTAAATAAGGTCCAATGAGACCATCTATGATGTAATTGGGGGGTTTTAGGGCCATTTGTGTCTAAAGAGAAAAAGTTGCAAAAAAAAGAAAATGTTGTGATGTAAAAATTGTCAAAATTGTAACATTTAGGAATATGAAGGGTCTTGGAAGTTTAAAAAGAAATTGTAGGAGTTTGTTAGTTATGTTTTGGAGGGAACAAGTATAAAAAGCCTCAAAAGGCTCGAAGATCAGTTGTTGGGGGATATATGTCATTCCCATCAAAATACAATGCTTATTATCTAAATTTTCTATGGTTTTGAACTTTACAACTATTGTACGATTCCATACAGCCTGTAATTTCTTTGAAACTCATATTTTTCTATTGTGGCATGTTTTAACCTTCTCATAAATCCATTGAGTGTCTAATATTAAGATTGGAGTGAGATTTCATTGACTTACTATAATTGCCTGTAAGAGGCGAACAAGGGGTCTATTTTGAAGTTAAAATGACAAACTAGTCATTCTAGCTACTGTTCAAAACTATACCTTGGTGGAATGACTCATCTAATAGTAGGTTAGTTGTTTCCAAGGTTTCCAAGGTAGAGGAGTTGAGTTGTTCTAATTGGGATGATGCCCTAGGGGTGGTTAAGGTGTTTTTCCCTATGAAAAAGTGGTGTTGAGATAGGGTTTTGATGAAGGGTGTTGTCACAATAGTGGTTTACACTTTTTGGGAGATCCTCATATTTGTTAAAATAATATATTTTTAGAAAATATAATGATTTAAGCCTTGAAAAGTTCCATTTAAAGGATTCCAATTGAAGAGGGTTTGATCAAACCATCTTAGACCAAACCCCTTGGATAGAACCCTGCTAGTTTTAAACCATACCTATAATGGACTCTCCTTTACACCTATCAAAATTCTGATAAAAAACCACTTTTGATTTACCTTTGGTGGGATCAAATGAATTCATTTTATTTTTTTTTGTTTTTTATAAGTATGTAGTCCTTATTATAAGCTTCCAAAAAAGTATAATTTTAATTAAATTAAATTTGATTATTATATTTATTTTTTATTTTTTGTGAATGTAGGTTTTTCACCAAAAATCAAGATCTCTATTTTGCACATGTGGAAAAATAGCAAATTATAAAAAAAAAAGTTGAAAAATATGAGTGCATCATATATTGAATTCCTTGATCCAACAAAAATAGATAAATCGAATTTTGATACATACAAAAAAATTGTGTGTTATATGGTCTGCCTATGTCTGAATTATGATTGGTTTGACTTCAAAACTTGATTAAAGAAAAAATATTCAATAAAACACTATGAAACACATTGGAAACATTAGATATTGTAGTTACAAATTTAAATTTGAAAAAATTATAATTTTATCCTTCATGGAAAAAAGGTTGTGTTATACAGGGAACACCACTACTTAAAAATGTTGTTTATTGAAAAAAATAAGTTTTCAAAGGAGATGGAAAAAGAAGTGAAATTTGATTCCAAAATTTTTGAAAAAAATATATTTAGAATCTAAAGAGAACTTCAGAAATCACTAGTTTGCATCATCTTCAAATTCTTCACGATTTAGCCGCTATAGGTGCCCGAATGTGAAGATTTAGTTAGAAAAAATTATGTCACTGTCTAGTTTGGCCGAAAATTGTAAACTAGTATTGTGGGATCACCTTGAAGTGTTGATAGAGTTGGTCTTTTGTTGGTTTTGTGAGTTTGTCCAGACCATTTAGAGTCTGTTGGATGCAATTGGGGTTCTATAAGCTCGGGTGTTGTGAGATTGAGTAAACCCTAGGTTATTTGCATGGAAATTGAGGGTTTGGTGGATCAGCAGATTAGAGGTCAAGAAACTAAGAACTAATGGTGGAATCTGATGTTTGGTAACACAATTTGAGTTTGTCAAAAGAGTTTGAGTGATAACTTGATGATTGGGAGGGACCTCCTTTGTAAAAGAGGGCTAATTGAGTAGCCTATTGGTTTTCAAATTTGTTTCAAAGAAACCCTATTCGATCATGTGGTATGTTGTGTTAGGACTTGAAGGCTACATGCCTCTGTATGACCATCTCTAAAAGATATTGGGAAAAGTTGGTTTTGAAGGCTACATGCCTTAGTGTGAGTGTTTGAGACAAGTGGAGTGGTTTTGTGTTCTAGGCCAGGGTTCTTTGTTTGGATCAGATTATTGTAAGTTTATTTGAGTCATCACCACCCTTGATTGCATCAACAATGCATCTAAGATCCCATGTATTAGATCTAAAAGGCCGACATACATGAAAATTGAACTTAAAACCTAGTTTTTCTCGCTCAAAACCTTGAAAATAGGCCAAATGGGACTCATTCACCAAGCCGGGTGAATGGGTCCCACCTGGATGGGACTCATTAGCCCAAAGTGGTGAATTGGTCCCATAGGGCCTATTTTGATTGCTAAAGTGTTAGGGAGTGTGTAAATTAAGTTTATATGTTGATATTGTCGGGTTTTTGATTGAAATATGCCTTGGGATGCATAATATAGGATCTTAGAGGCCTATTAATGATGAGATTAAGGTTATAAATGCAAGGGGGCCTAAAACTCAATGTGAAAGTGTAAATAAATATATTTTACAACATTAAATTAAGGCCAAATTGAGTCTATTTACCTTAGAAAGGCCCAAAATCCCATGTAAATATGTACAACACATTACGACACTTGATTAGGGTCATTTAGTTTACAAGCCTCCTAAATTTAATGTGAAGGTGTGAATAAATACACTTTACAATATTAAATTAGGGTAGAGTTAGGTGTATTTAGCTTAAAAAAGCCCTAGACCTAATATGTATGTGTAAAACACATCACAACACTAGATCAAGGCGACATTAAGTCCAATTTATCATTAATTATTCATAGATTAAGTGTGAAAATGTACACAACGATATTTTTTAACACTACAAAAATAAAAAGTACAAAAATGATTAATTGATCTTGTTTCTTGTCAATTCCACAATCTTCTAATAACAACTTTAAAGATTTAAATTTAGTGAAGAAGTCTTGTAAAGTTGAAAAGATCCTAGGACTAAGACCTAAGAGTTGATTTTCCAACTCATGGCTTCTAAGTTCATCTATTTTCCCAAATAGTTTATCTAGAGCTTCCTAAACATGATTGGGTGTTTTCAAGTTCTCAACATAGAACAACAGTTTTGTTTACCCTATATATACTTTTTTTCTTAAGCACAAGAATTACTTTTATCTTCCAATCATGATAATTGAAAGGTGTTAGTGGTAGTATAGTAACATTAGAATCGATGTTGCTAGCCTTAGTGTAGTGTAGAAAATTGTACCCTTTTCTAGGAGAAAGTATAATTTCACACTTAGTTGGACCTATTTTGATTACCTTCTTCATTTATGCATTTTGAAACCCCATTAATAGGTCTGTAATACCCTTTATTATGTATCCCGAGGCCTATTTTATTTTATTCTCAACACCACAACCCGCATTGAATAAAAGCTATTTATTAAATTAATGCCCTGACATTTGTGGAGTCCTGAAGTTTTAGGTTAGGACCTCATTAAGTGCCTTAAACTCAACTTTGAACATATTTTTGGTTGGATTTCAAGCTTTCAAATTCAAATTTCACAAGTTACCAAATTATATGATCACCATGCCATACATTTGGTTGAATTGTTACCAAATTCAGTCTAAAAAGTGCCTCTCCAACAAGAATCTCTCACAGGGAGTCCACGTCCTGAATCTAGACAGCCCCATTACAAAGATAATTCAAGAGTGCCTAAAGCATTGGCCGTATCTGTCAAGTCGCAAAATGCGTGAGTTCTCCCCATTCTCATCATTGTTTTTATGGTGATGAAGCACCTAGACCTCTAGCATAGAATGCTCCACATAGAGTGTCTACTTGTAGAGTGTCTTCTTCAAGGTTTCAAACATCTAACCTCCTACTTGTAACACCACCTAGTCAATTGCTGAATTCTTTGACTTAGAATCCTCGTACAAGATGTCTCCACATTCCAACCGACAATCGAGAAGGGAAGAAGTCATCTTCCTCTTGGTAGTTTCTTCCTCTGCCTTGTGTAGAATCATGGGACTAGGAATCACATCATTGATGGCATAAATTTCAAAAAAACTTGTCCTGAAATGATCATCAATTTCCACTCATCCCATTTTATCAAGCTTCACCCCAAGCTCTTCTAGTCCAAGGTCCGCCTCAACAATAGTCTATTCACCTCTTGACGCTGGCTCTAGTGTTAGCTTTATGCTTGGTCTTGATGTTTCATCACTAGTCACCTTAGTTTTCAATATAAATTCATTTGCTTCCGCTTCATTCCTCGATTAAGAAATCTCCCAGTGCCATGTCTGATAAACCTATTAGGCTCTAAACGTGTAGGAACATGACCTCATGGCTGTCGACTACCATGCTAGCCACCATGCACACTACCACACCCAATCCTAACACCATGTTTCACTAATCTTCCTTCTTGATGAGGCTTAGATAGGCTTGTCTTCACCTTGTTGTCTCTTGTAATCACAAACACGCGAATATCAATTTCATGGACCTCTTGGCGTGAGGAATCCCTCAATCCTAAACACCTTAGAGCACTCAAATTCATTGCCTCAAGCTTGTTTATAAGACACTATTGTTTAGGTTCATCATTTTGCAGCAATAAAGCTTCCTCTTCATCAAGTTCATCGTGTTCTTGTTCTTGGGAAGCATCAATAACCTCCTCTAGTTGGGAAGCATTAACAACCTCCTTGGCTGCCTCTATACCATCCGCCTGGGATTTTTCCTCCTCCACACCAGCAAACTCATGTCAACATGAATGACATTACCAGACCTCGTCTCAAACCCCAACAAGTCTTCTTCCTCTTCATTATCACAAATAATATCGAGGTCTTCATCAACAGGTAGCTATATTGCATCCAAATACACTGAGGCAATTGAATCATACTTCTCATTCAAAATCAGTGAACCATCTATTGCTTTCACGACATCAACATCAACATTTTTTTCATTTATAGCATTTCCTTTATCTGTATTTTTTGGAGACATTTAATCAGATTCTAACATGTTAAGAAATTCTTCAACAACTAATTCAACTTCATCATCTAACCCGTCTAAGAATATTTTTCTTGCAACCAAAAGCTCACTCAACGAAGGAGTTGGCGTGGAATGAACAACTCCCACTTCAACATCACTTTCTACTACATACAAGGTGCCTACTTTGTTGCTCTGAGCAATTACCAATGCCCCTTTTGTTACTTTCCATCTGTTGGATTCATAAGTAACTTTACATCCTTGAGAAATCAATTGTCTAGCTGAAGTCAGATTTTGTTTGAGTTGAAGGATATATTTAATATCCCGCAACAACCAACTATTTCCATTTGTTAATTTTAATAAAACATTCCCTTTTCCAATAACATCACAAGATTTATCATTTCTAAGAAGAACCTTACCAAAGTCATCGCTTTGCATATTTTTGATGTACTCCTTGCATGGAGTGGCATGAAACGATGCTCCCAAACCAACCTCCCAAATATTTAATGTTGTTTATTCCGAGGCTAAAATAAGAACACACGCATCCTCTTCACATACCAAATTTATTTTATCTTCTTTTGGTTGATTTTCAACCTTCTTCAAAAACCAACAATTCTTCTTGATGTGGCCTTGCTTGCCACAATACCAACAACCAACATATGTATAGATTTTGATCTTCCGTGTGATTTCCTACAAATTCCTTCGTCAGATGACATCGCTCCCACTCAAACTAAAACCTCTCATGCCAAGTGATGGAACACCATAGCTCTGATACCAATTGTTGAGATACCAGTGTAGCAATAGCAACAAAAAAAATAAAATAGAACAATAACGATTGTAGAATAAAAACAAATGATTAACACAAATATTTAACATGGTTCACCATCAAAATGGCTACATACACCAAGGAAAGTAGGTCATACTATTTTATTAATCAACACAAATACATCTGTCTTCATCTACACAAAAAGAGAATGGAAAAGGAATTATATCAACTCTTCAGGTAAGTGAAGTGATATGAGAAGAGGAAGACGAAAGGGCAGTGATGGTTGGACTTTAGTTCCAACAGTTTTCACCCCTTCAAATCACTCCCCCCTTGATAGTGATTGCTACAATTTGATTTCCTTGTGGTTTGCACAAAACACACCAGAAGAGAGACCCATGTGTGTGAATGTGGCGTGGTGAATGTTGCAAGTTTCAAATCCGTAGCCTTCAAACTCGTGACCTCTTTGACTGAATCTCATGTCTGCCAATCCTTCAACCTCTGCACCCTTTTTTTCAACAAAGATCTTCATGCGCTCGTGCAAGGTATTACACCACATGTTGAATAGAGATAGTTGCTCCATGAGTAGAAATAAATAATACAGTGAGTAGAGATAAATGTAAATCCAACGCCCTGCGCTAGGATTCCAAAGTGCTATGATTTCAAATATTATCTATAATTCCATATGGCTAGGATTTCAAACACCAATGGCCTCAAACACATCCAAACATGCTATTATAAGAAAAAAATGCCAAACCATGGTGCTTTCAAATGCCTAAAACTGTGAACAAAGGCGACAATAGTAGGTGTCAAGACCCATGGGCTGCAAAACCTACAAATCTTTCCTTCAACACATCGGATCCTTATGTTGATCGTCTTGAAATTTACGCCCTCAATTCATCAATTAAAGGCTATGTGAGGTCTCCGCTCAAATTTTGGATTATACTTAATGCAAGTTATGAACACGGTAATGGATCAAACCAAATAGAACAAATTAGTTCAACTATGGTTTGCCCTATCTCTGTCCTACTCTAATATCATATTGGAATTTAGGAGATCTAAGATATAAAAAGTAAGCACACATGAACAATGTATAGATTTTATTTAGGTGATCTAATTACAATGAGTAGAAAACCTTGTCATATCAGCAAGGAGATGAGGATAGTCATGTGTAACACAATGACTGAGTAACAGTTCAAGGTTTGAACACTTGTGAACTCACATGACATGTGTTCTAGTGAATGGCAAGTGATCATGCAAGAGGTTTAGAGGTGTCTCATAAAGTGAGAACACTTGTCTCCACCACATGAGGTGAGACAAATCTCTACAAGTCCTTTAAGTGAGCTTAAGTGTAGTGTAAATTTGAATCAACTAAGTAGGCTAGAAGGTTACTAGTTTAACAATACCTCTGTTCACACTAACAATTTTAACTAAAATAAACAATTCATTTGAAAGTGGAGTCTAACTGAAAAATAAATACTAGATTATTATTTCACCACTTGGCTGTTGATTTATTACAAATTTTATTCAATACTTAATGAAGCTCAAATATTTTATTTAATCGATACTAAGGAAAGTTTTCTAAAAAAACACTGATAACTTCATTCATAGTGTTCATAGGAGAACCCCAATGATACTTCAACTCAATCCTTTGCGAGAAGGTGAAGCTCTCTAACTTTTCTTGCAAGTCAGTGAAGCTTACAAGTTCATCTTAGAAACCCTGAAACTTGTCCACCTTCTGAGTCATCATTCAGTCAATATTTAGTCACTTGGGTAACTTGATCTTACATCGAATCCTCTAACTCTCTGACCATCTTATTTGGTGATGCTACTATGGATGGGGTTTCCTAGAAAGTGCATTAATGTTCTCCATAAATTGTTCCTGTTGCTATTCAATTTGTGTTTACATTTATTTAGAATCTTCGCTCTTAGTTACCCTGCTTTTAGCCATTGTTTTGGCTTATCTTGATCATCGTCTTCTATGACAATTGCCTTTATTGAATCTTTTGAGGAAGTAACCTTTTGAAATGTTAAAAATTGTTTTCTCTCAACCTTTAGGGGTTTTAGACCTAAAAGGGGCAATTTTCACCAAATTTCATTCAAGGACAAATCGTTGAGATCTCAATGCAAAAGGGAATGAGATCTTGCAAAAAGGACTTTCCTAGGCGTTGAATACGATCTAATGAGGGGTTCACCACCAAGTGTAAACTTTGAAAAAAAAAAGGAAATGCAAGATGAAATGTAAAACACTAATTGAATGCACACTAACACTAAATGAGCTAGAAAAGTAAATGAAATGCAACAAAAAATTGTAAAACAGAAAGTGTGGACTTGGAAATCCAGAGAAGGCAGAATGGAGGTCTGAACCATTGGAAAATTTGCTATCAAGGCTGATCAGGACTTGTTCGCCAAGCTGGGCGCATTAGTCCAGTTTCTTGGAAAATGTGAAGAAACAAAAATTTGCCAAAAGGGTATTCAAATCTGCAAAATCTTGAAAATGTACTAGAACTAGGAATCATTCACTAGGAGTGGCAAATTAATCTAGTTGGGCGTTTCTGAAGCTTTAAAGGCTGATTCTACTCTTCTATGTTTGTTCTGTCCTTCCTGACTAGTTTATGAATTCAACTCTCCGAGTTGCAACCTGCAGGTCTTCTCCAAGGTTCTTCAAGGATTAATGACAATTGTGACAACTTTCAATTCTTTAACAACTTTTCTCGAATCTTACTCCTTATGAAATATGCAAGCTAAGTTTGCAAATCACATGAAAAGGAGTGAGAAAAATGTTGTGTTGGTGAATAAGGGTTTTCCTTGGTCAAACCCCTTGTTGGTAATTAAACCTTGAAATAAAAGCAAATTTGAATGGAGAATGATGAATGAACAAATAACAATGTTGCAACTTAGAAAACCCTAGCAATAAGGTGCTGCAAATGTGCTTGAAATGGTTGCAATGGATGTAGTTTTTGACTCTTGCTTGATTGATGTTGATCTTGCTTGAAACACTTACTTGAATTATAATCTCTACATCACAATTGTTAGCACAATAACAAACATGATATATGAAATCCTTGACATGATGATCGACACTTGAATGGTGCTCTAAAATGTTTGATAATATGCCCTTCAATGCTCTTGAATACTCAAATGCTATTGTGAACTCTCTTAAATGCTAGCTCTGAATATGAGAGAAAGAACCTTGTATTTATACTTAATTATGCAAGAATTCCTGAAATTACACTACAAGCCAACATCAGATCTAGGAGAATAAAATCTTGACATAAATTTGAATTAATTTTAATTTTGGGCCACACGAGGCTCATTTACCTAAGGTGTCAAATGAGTCCCATCAAGCATAATGTATGGGACCAAAAATCAAAAGTGCTAAGAAATGTGTGAAAACCGGTTCAGGGCCAAAAGATCTAGGTGGGACCCATTCACCCAAGGTGGTGAATGAGTCCTGAATCACCAAATCTAGGCCACACAAGCCAAAAACATGTAAATAATGATTGGTTACTGATTGGTGTCATGATTATCATAAAAAAGATACAATAAATGAGGCTTGTGGAAGCAAAATAGGGCCAATTAAAGCATAGGAAATCCCAATTATTAATGATCATCCTTGAGAAGTGTGAAAGTGTGTTACAACACTTTACAACAGTCAAAATAAGGAAAGATTAATGTCTATTTTAATTAAAAGTAGGTTCATTATGCTTTGTTGTTAGATAAAACCCTAGAAAAGTGTGAAAGTGTGTTTTAACATTTCATAACACTTTAACAAGGTGCCATTAAAATCCATTAGTTTAGAAGGGCACACGACCTAGTGCGAATGTGTCATCCACATTACAACACTAAATCAAGGCAAAATTAAGCCAAAATCCACATGGAGGACCCAAAGAATTGTGAAAATGTAAAGGGATACATTTTTCTACGCTACATTTACCTCCCACTTTAGTGAGAGGATGAACTTACTTCAAACTGACACTAAAGTAGATAATCATGCATCAAGAGGGATTCAAATGTATCAATGCCAATAAGATGACAACAACGATCTAGAGGGGTGATCAAGCCTCTAGGATCAAGATCCCATGGCCAACCAACATAGGCACAAAAGAACACATAAAAACAATGTAAAGAACAATAACAAAGCACAAGCATACATTCTCAAAGATGAAAGAGAGAGAAAAGGTAAAATATAAAAGAGAATTAGATCAAGCTTCAACTATTACAAGTCCATCTCGATGTGGATCAAATCTAGGCTGTTTGTACAAAAAAATGCAGTCACTCTGAGCCGACAGAACTTCAGGCCGTCCACTGGGTGAGAAGTCCTAAAAGGTGAGACACATACACTCATGGCTGACTTGCACTCACACACACACACACAAGTGGCTATGGGAAAAGTCATGCCTCCGTCGGGCTTCCCGCTCAAACCATACCAAAAATTATTTTCGAGCTTAATGAGGCAAGCAAAATTTTGTATGCATGGAGCTCATGAACAAACAAGATGGCTCAACAAGGAGGAAAGTTGTATTATGCAAGGTGGCCATATAACAACAAATGAAAAATGTAAAATAGGAAATGTTCATAGGATTCTTGCTTAGTTCATGTGAGGTCTTTAACTTGGGGAACATTATGGGTAATGTCTCTAAGAGAGGACCAATCAAAGAATAGAAAATTTGCAACTTAGGGGATATAGTGTGTCACATCAAGCCACTAAGAGGAATATACTATGCTAAGAGAGATCTCGCTCTTGAGGGACATCACACCAAATGTCATCCACAAAGCGACAAACACATCATATAAAATAAGAAAATTGCACCATGAACCAAGAAAAAAGAAAATTGTCCAAGAATAATGCCAATGTATGCCCCTACTTTAAAAAATTTTCTAAACACCATATTGTGAGCAATTACTTTAAAGTAACAAATGAAAAATGCAAACAAAGAAGACATAAGAGGATTTTGGGTCAACATGGAAGAGACATGAATGTCTCAACGCCTTGTGTCATCTTCAAAAGGAAAACACAAGAAAATGCACAAAAAAGTGAAAGGATAAGAGATTTACGGCATAGAGAAGAATGAAGGTACAAATAGAGGAATTCCACAAAGAGAGAGAACATAAAACAAAACATTACGAGGGATCACATTACACACATGCAATCACAACAAAGAAAATGAAAAAGAAAGACATAATACAAGGCACATGCGAGTCAACCTATGAGCAAGTCATCTGACTCCCAATCTTAGTCTTAATAAGTAGAAAATGGACAACGAGCCTAAGGGACAACGACAAATGTAGTACTAGGATAAGGTTTTCTACTTCTTATCCCCACTAAGTGTGAGTCAAGAATGAGTTGAGGAAGGTGAAGCAAAGGGTCATGTAATAGTGAGAATAGAAAATTCTACAACTATTACATGACTATGGGATGTAATAAGATTATGCTATGTAATCACTCAATGGAAATCATTGCCATCGAAGTGAAAATTTTGTAATACTAACTTGAACGCATGACACTCATTAGTACTATGTGTAAGAGTTTTGTGGTATCGACAATGTGGAACTTTTGCATCTTTAGGATATAGTATGAATCTGTTTTTCTCTGGTGGTAATGCTATTAGTTATTTGTTTAGAAGTATTTGTAGTTTCCTTTCACATTCAGGTGGCAGATGAAGATGTTGTAGTTATTGTAGCTTGTAGGGCCTCTTGCGCTTGCTAGGTTCACCAACTTATCTAGATGGGATTAGGGAAGGAGGTTATGAAAGGATGTTATCCTTATCATTGTTATTGTTATGATCCATTGGTTGTTCTTTAGGCAGAAGGACATTCATATTGGGAGGCGAATCTAAGATCATCATACCATCACTACGAAGCCTTAGATATTCTCTAGGAGCATGTATGTTGTGAGAGGAATCTTGATATCCTAATCCCTTTGTGATTTCATTATATGATATTTGCTCTAGGATTTGGTGGATCTCATGTTGACTTCTTGTATCACATCCTTGTTTACTCAAGATTGTGAATCCTTTTCCATATATTTCTTCAAGATTAATAGGAGTGTTTGTTGCTTTGTTATCATAGAATGGTTGAGTGTTTGCTTGTATAGAGGAACTAGGTTCACCTATAGAAGGGAACTTAGGTTCAACTTTTGTTTTAGAATGTAAGTAAATAAACATTTCAAGGGGTGGTATCATAGGGTGATTTGGTTAGTTTATGGATGGATAAAAGGATGTGGTAGCTTCAAGGTTGTTAAGACAATCATTTAGGAACTTATTCATAATACCATGATCTTCTCCAATGATGTCAACATCACAAGGTGGACATGCATTAAGAGTTGAGTGAGTATGAGTGAGTTCAATTTTGTTAGGGTCATTTCCAAAAGCACAACTTGACACATCCACTAAGGACTTTAATGACATCCAAAGCTTGATAAAGCACATATCCATGATGCAAATTTCAAATTATAAACTATGTAATAATGCAATTTTGAATTTAAGCAATGCATGAAATGAACTATTGTAAGCTAGATGCAATGAATTGGATGAAACAAAAGATCTATAAATTGAAACAAAAAGATAATAACAATAGATAGAAACAAACAAAATTATAATTGCCAAAAAATGCAGTGCAATATGGCAGAGGGAATTATTCGCCCAGGGTGGAGAATGAGTCCCAGTGATGATTTTTTTGAAAATTTTCAGAATTTTTGAATTGGATTTTCTGCTTTCTATGTTTTCTGATCTATGTGTGAGATGCAAATGCAAAAATGAAATGATTTTCAATGAGATTGGATGCAAAAATGCAAGCTAAATGTGCTTTCACTAAATCAAAATTTGAAACCCTAGAATGCAAATTAATCAATGCAAATCATAATGCAATGTTAATGCAGGTTCACCAAAATCAAATGTTAAAAGTTGTTTTCTCCCAACCTTTAGTGTTTTTGGATCTAAAAGTGGCAATTTTCACCAAATTTCATTCAAGGACAAACCCTTGAGATCTTAATGCAAAAGGGAATGAGATCTTGCAAAAAGGGTTGTCCTAGGGGTTGAATATGATCTAATGAGGGGTTGACCAAGTGTAAACTTGGAAAAGACAAGAAAATGCAAGATGAAATGTAAAATCCTAATTGAATGCAAACTAACACTAAATATGCTAGAAAAGTAAATGAAATGTAACAAAAAACTATAAAATAGAAAGTTTGCACCTAGAAATCTAGAGAAAGAAAAATGAAGATCTGAATCATTGGAAAATCTACTGTCAAGGCTGATTGGGACTCATTCGCCAAGATGGGCGAATTAGTCCAATTTTTGGGAAAATGTGCAAGAACAAAAATCTGCCAAAAGGGTATCCAAATCTATAAAATCTTGAAAATGTACTAGAATTGGGACTCATTCGCCAGGTGTGGTGAATCAATCCTGTTGGGCTTTTCTGATGCTTCAAAGGTCGATTTTGCTCATCTTTGTCTTCTTTGTCCTTCTTGACCGGTTCTCGGATCTGACTCTCTAATTTGCAACCTATAGGTCTCATTAAGGCTGTCCAAGGCTTAATGACAACTTTGACAACTTTGAATGTTTTGACAACTTTTCTCCAATCTTGCTCCTTATGAAATATGCAACATAAGTTTGCAAATCCCATGCAAAGGAGAGGGGAAAATGTTGTTGGGTTAGTGAATAGGGGTTTTCCTCGGTCAAACCCCATGTTGGTAATCAAACCTTGAAATAAAAGCAAATATGAATGGAGAATGATGAATGAACAAATAACAATGTTGCAACTTATCAAACCCTAGCAATAAGTTGTTGCAAATGTGCTTGAACTTGCTACAATGGATGTAGTTCTTGACTCTTTCTTGATTGATGTTGATCTTGCTTGAAACACTTGCTTGAATCATAAATTGTACATCACAAAATTTTTAGCACAATAACAAACGAGATATATGAAATCCTTGACATGATGATTGGCACTTGAATGGTGCACTAAAATGCTTAATAATTTTCCCTTGAATGCTCTTGTGAATGCTCAAATGTTTTTGTGAACTCTTTTGAATGCTAGGTGTGAATATGAGTGAAAGAATCTTGTATTTATACTTAATTATGCAAGAATTCCCAAAATTACAATAGTACAAGCTGATATCAAATCTAAGAGAATAAAATCCCACTAGAAATTTGATTTGATTTTAATTTTGGGCCACATAGGATTCATTCACCGAAGGTGGTGAATGAGTCCCATCAAGCATAATGAATGAGACCAAAAATGAAAAGTGCATAGAAATGTGTGAAAACTAGTTTGGGGCCAAAATATCTAGGTGGGACCGATTCACCCAAGGTGGGGAATAAGTCCTAGATCACAAAATCTAGGTGACACAATCCAAAAACACCTGGATTATGATGGGTTGCCGATTGGTTTCTGGATTATCCTTGAAAAGATGCAGAAAATGAGGCTTGTGGATGGAAAATGGGGCCAATTAAAGCATAAGAAAGACCAATTATTAATGATAAGACTAAAGAAGTGTGAAGGTGTGTTACAACACTTTAGAACACTCCAAATAAGGCAAGATTAAGGTTGATTTTATTTAAAAATAGGTTTATTATGCTTAGTTGTTAGATAAAACCCTAGAAAAGTGTGAAAGTGTGTTACAACACTTTACAACACTTTAATAAGGTGCCATTAAAATCCATGCGTTGACAAGGGCCCAAGACCTAATGTGAATGTGTCATCCACAATACAACACTAAAACAAGACAACATTAAGCCAAAATCCACAAGGAGGACCCAAACAAGTGTTAAAATGTAAAGGGATACATTTTTTTATACTAGACCTTTATCTTTCATAAAATTGGGATGTAATCATCCCAAAAAATTAAATCTTAATTTATTTTCACCTCCTTTTGGTGGGCTAGACTTGCCTCGTCACTAATCTAATGATAATATTTTATTGCATTTCTCAAAACTTTGCTTGTTAGGGCTTGCAAATCATCTTTCCAGCCTTTAGGAGTATTTAGACAACCATTAGTGTTTGGGTGTTGAGCACCCTTATTTATACAAGCTTCCTTCACTCATTTTCACCCCAAGCTTTCAATTATTCATGCATATAGCAAGTTTGAGTTCACAAAAGTATTCAAGTGATTACAAGAGCATTCAAGGGCAGATTATCAAGCATTTTACAACATTATTCAATCATTAATCATCATGCCAAAGATTTCAGGCATCATGTTTATTTGTGAGCTAACAATTGTGATGTAGGGTTTTATGATTCAAGCTAGCATTTCATTCAAGATCTATCAGCTTCAAGCAAGAGTCAAGATCTACATCTATTGGAGCCATCTCATACATGTTTGCATCCTTTTATTGCTAGGGTTTGGTGAGTTGCAACATCATATTTTGTTCATTCATCATTCTCCATTCCTATTTCCTTCCATTTCAAGGTTTGATTACCAAAAAGGGGTTTGACAAAGGCAAACCCTTATCCACTAAAAAAAACATTTTTCATTCTCTTTAGTGTGTGATTTGCAGGTTTAGATTGAAGACACATTGAAGAGCAAGTTTGGAGAAAGTTGTCAAATTTCCTAAAAGTTGTCAAAGTTGTCACTAAGCATTAGAGAACATTGGAGAGCACCTACAGGTTGATTTTCAAAGATTCAAATCCAGAAACTTGAAGAAGCAAATTGAGCAAAATGAGAAGAGCATATTTAGATCTTGAAGTTTCAAAAAACCCTAACTGGACTAATTCACCACTTCTGGAAAATGAGTTGCAGTTTTGGTCAAAATCCAGATTTTTGCAGATTTGGATGCCCATTTTCCAAATTTCTATTCCTACACAAAAACCCATATTTTGGACTGATTTGCATAACTTGGCGAATGAGTCCCAATTAGCATTAAAATCAAAATTTCCAACTTTTCGGAGCTCCTTCTAGTCATATCAAGATTTCTAGGTGCACACAGTCCATCTTATAACTTTCTATTTTGTTTCATTCACATTTCTAGGTCTTGTAAGTTATTGCATCATATTAGGGTTTAGCATTGCATCTTGCATCACTGTTGTCTTTCGAAGCCCTAGCTTGGTGGTGAACCCCTCATTAGTCTATAATCAACCTCTAGGACTACCCTATTGTGAGATCTATTTCTCTGTTGCATTGAGATCTCTAGGGTTATCCTTGAGTGGAATAGTTGAAAGTGGGTGTGCTCTATGTCCTAAGCCATACGATAGCACTCATCCCCCATTTTTCAACGGTTCTAGATAGAATTCTTTTTGTAGTTGATGCCATCAATTGGTACAACTTATACTACTTCTTTATCTCTCTTGCTTCTTTTGTTCTCTTGTATATGCTATAAATTATAATGAGATGTTGTGAACCAAGAGAGATTTTGGGTGAAACCCTATCAATTTTATAACAAATTTGTGCATATTCAAGATTAAGGGTAAATTTATTTCTTTATTCTGAAAACTTTGATAGTTAATATAAATGTATGGTTTACTCTTGCATTTTGTGTTTTTTACTATCATGTTCATTATGATAATTGAAATAATTTATTCTTTATGTTTATTATTTTGTTGGGAAATTTTGTATCTTTTCTTTTCTTTTGCATTCATGCAGTCTTGGTGTATGTGTTTAGGATTCGTTGATCTCAAGTATAAGTGATTAAGAACCTTCTATAGGTTGACAATTATGCAAATAATTGTCGTTTTCCTTTACCATTATAGATCTATCAGTTCATCCTTACCGACTATCAGGTCATGTGTTTATAATCCTTATTCCATGGAAATGATTTATTAATATTGGTGCATCTTCTCTATAGATTACAATTTTATTTTCATGTTCTCTCTTTTTGCTTTTCCTTTTTATGTGATATGTGAGAGCATGTTGGAAATCTTATTATAAGGAACTCCTCTCAATCTTTTAGGTCATCCTACACCTTTGTGCTATTAATTAATAAGGCTTCATATTATTATACCCCTTTCATGATGTTGGTATAGGTTGCACTTAGTACTTCACTAGGTAGTTGCAATATTAGAGTGACAACAAATGTTGTAAGTTAAAAATAAGAAACGTGAGAAAATTAGTTGTGATCACTATCTCTAAATTGAAACTCAAGGGAGACATGTAATATATGTCATTTTTACATTAGATGGGCCCAACCTCCTCTAGGATTCACATAACTCAGTAGTAACATGTATTTTATATATATTTCATATGTTGATGTGAAGCATTTCTCTAAACATCCTTTGTTTGTCTATAATAATTTATATGGTTATTATTTTTTGCATATGCTTTTTATAAGCTAGTGTTATTGTACCTATGCATGTATCACACAAAATTAAAATAAAGTACTCTGATTAATTGACTTTTCAAAGAAATGTGATCTAGCAATGCGATTTGAATGAAAATAGACATGTCTATAATTTGTAAATGAAATTCCTCTTAAGATATGCATTGATTGGAATTTGTAAGTGAAAATGATGTAATTAATTTAATTAGAATTTCTCATATTATCATTTCAATGTTGTGATAATTGAAATTGTACTAATGAATAAATGTATCTATACATCTAATTATTAAAATCTTATATTATATTGGAGATTGTTTTGCATGTCCATATTTCTCTTAGTTAAAATAGTAAGGTTGATGGGATATTGACAAAATCAAGGATTGTAGAAGATATAGCAGATATATACTTAAAGATAATGTAATGACCTTTAAAATATTTCTAATTTCAGATATTAGTTCAAAATACCTCTATGTTAATAAATATTATAGTAATAGTCAAATTCATTTTGACACTTTAGCATACATTAAATATAAGATAAAATAAAAATTGAAATTCTCTCTTTTATAATTAAAATTCATCTTATCAATGACAAGGATGAGATTATTTTTATAATGCATTAAATTAGCATATTTATATTTAAAGAAATATAATTAATTATCCAAGCATATATTTTCAAAAAAAAGTTGATATATAAATAAATAGATAGAATAAAATAAATATATTTTTAAGGCTATATTTAATAACTCGTAAATAAATAAAATAAAATAATTAAGTAAAATATGTTTATATTGATATCTCTTCATACTTTGAAAAGATTTATAATGCTTGAAATATGAAAGCTTACATTCTTAATTGCTTTACTACTTTTATAATTTAGCTTTTTTAAATTAGTTTTTCTTGTATTTTATCTTCTTTTCTAATATTTTGTTTAATTTCATTTCTTGTGTTTTCAGATTTCTTGTATTTATGTCTATTTTTATTGCTCTATTTACTATGTATGTTGTTTGTTATATTTTTTAATTTTAATTTTTTTTTTCTTTAATTTTTTTTTTAATTTTATTAGTTGTATTAGCAGGTCATGTAAGTTTAAAAAAAAATTAGATGAGGTAGTTTGATGTCATTATGTAATGCTTCTTGACATAAATATAATTCAATATTAGTATTCAACTAACTCATTGACCCATATTTCATGAATACTGATACTAATTACCTCTAAGGAAAGCTATATAATTAAATCTCAATGAAACATCATAAAATAAGCATCATATTTATCTTATCAATATTAAATATTGTTAAAAATAATAATCTATATTAGTTTATGATATCTTCAAAATATTTTTTTTTTAACATTAAAAATTCTCATTAATTATCCCACTTATGCAACTGAATAACACCTTTTAATACTGTTTATAATAAATATAAACTATAGCATACATGCATAGCGGAAGTCTTGCTAACTTAACTTCGCTAGTATTTTTGTAGCACAAAAGATTGTGGAAGCCAACTCTCTCCTATTTCCAAGGTATCATGTGCCTTCCATGCAAGCAGAACTCCGAATGTGTCAGGTGAAACCACCTCGCTAACTTACTATAACTCATTCATTCTGTTGTTTATTCTCATACCTATATGGATATAGGTATATATTATCATTTATACCCTTTGGTTGCAGGAGGTTGCAGATTTCTGCAACACTCTTCGTTTGAACAAAAACGAACACCGCATTGCAGGATTATATGGAAAGGCAGGCTTGGGTAAAACTACACTTGCCAAGGCTTTCTGCAATCTTGGTTTGAGGAATTTTTCTGGCAAAGTATGCTTTCTGCAATTTTATGGAGGTAATGCATTGGACAGACAAAAACATGCCCTGAAGTATCTCACTCGATTTCCTGTGCGGGAACTCGAATCGTTAACAAGCAAAGACGATGTGAGTAATTTCGTAAATTTTCATTTTGTTTGGAGGATGTTCTTCCTTTCTTAATAGAATTCTCTTTAGTCTTTTAAAAAAAAAAAACTATTGCACAAATTGTGTAGCTCTTACATATTTTTTAATATCTATCTTACAGGCCCATTACATCTTCAATACATTTGTGAAGGGCCAAAGGGTATTGTTGGTTCTGGACAATATCACAGAAGATAGCATAGATGAAGTGAGACATTATCTTGGGGCAGAGATGGGAAAAAACAGCTGCATACTTTTGATTGCACGAAGCGTAGAAGTTCTAGAGAATTTTAATATTGACTCACAATCATGCATGCTTGTCCCAAGGCTTGAAGAGGACGAGGCCATAGCCATCTTGTTGGGAAGGATGTATGTAAAGAATTCAACATTGGGGGCAGAGCATAGAGGTTATGCTTTAAAGTGTGCAAACATATGTTCTTTCAAAGAGGACACAGATTCTGCTCCAACATTTCATCCCTTAGCTTTGAAAGCTTTTGGCCGACACTTGTTCGGTAAACACGGTTCCGATTTGTCAAAATGGGTTACTGAGATAGATGGCTCCACAAATGGAGCAGGTGATGGTTTGGATGACATGTATGTTGTGGTGGAGAAAGCTTTGGATGGTATGGATCCCGGTTACCGCAGGATATTCATGTTTCTCTCTAGACATATGCCACCGGATATGCATTTCTATGATGTTGATGAGTGGGTAGCATTAAATTGCAACGAAGAGAAAGAGTATATCAGGGGAGCAGTAAGTAGAAAGTTTGCTTTCTTTAATTTGTGATGGATTTTTATTAATAAATTGATAAACCTCTCAATGGTTTATTTAATTGTGGTTTTAGGTAAAGGATCTATGTGAGAATGCTTTTATTGAAGAGGATCTATCTGAGGATGCTTTTTCACAAGTAATTGATCATATTCGCATACCTGACTTCATCAAGGAGTTAGTCCAAAGAAAAATAAGCAATTACGATGAAGCAGGTAAGATTTTATTGCCAAGTTTAAATTTTTAAAAATGAAAAATTGAATTGGGCAGAATATTTTTAAATTAAAAATATAGGACTTTGCATTTGATATTTTATTTTTAAATTTCTTTTTAAAATGAATAAGTGTAATATTACAATTTGATAAATTATATTTTTTTCCTTAGGATTCCATATGTGATATTATTAAATGTTTACACAATTTTTAATTTTAATTTTTGATGTCAATAAAACAAAATAGAATTATGTACTTATAAAATTTTATTGTTCTTTAATGTATATTTGTGGAAATTATTCAGGTTAATTAATTATATTTTATTAATGAAGACATAGTTAAGATAACTAACAAAGTTGAGTAAATAAATGTTTGAAAAATTATGAGAGGTGGATGTGTCTAGTCATAACCAATGAGTATAGAAACGGATTGTTAATGCTCAAAACTAATCTCCTTGGCATGCTCAATATCAGAGAATTGTAATAATTGTGGAATCCTATGCAAGTCAAATATGAGCTTCATGAGATTGAAAGCCACTCCAAGGAGTTATTTTCATATACAAATTTACCTTATAATGTCTGAGATTGATCTAACAAATTATGTATATTTGGCACTTGATTTGCCCCCTCCACGAGATTGAAAGGTACTCCAAGGAGTTATTTTTATATTTGGTGAGTAGTCAACTATAATGTAGAGATCAAGTATGCAATTCCCTAATGTTTCCAACAGGAATATTGCTTTATTTTAATATTCCAAAATAAAATGTTCCTAGAATGAATTTGAATATTTTTTGGATTTGCTAGCATGATTCATTGGATATCATTTGGTAATTTCTTATATCTATATGGAATTCATTCTTCTTCAACTTTTTTTCCCTTTATTAGCTTGATCTCTCATTTTTTTTAGGATAAATTGATTAATTTATAACATCATTCAAAACAAAACTATAGGCTTGCCTCTTAATTATAAATTCCCTTTGTATTACAAGGTTCCACACATGATCCCTTCTTTTATCTAGAATTTTTTTTGCAAAGTGCTAAACTCAATTTTACTATAACTCTCAATGTCCCTTTATTAATATTAGTGGCAACACTATATGACTTAACTACAAAATTAGATTAAATTGGAGAGGTTCTTACAAACATATTAGAATATCACCTTTAACTTAGAGAGTGAGAATCACTATTAATAGGTAGATATCCTTGTTGCAAGTATGTTGTTGGTGTTTTCATTAATGTCAACAATTGGTCATTGATGTTAGTTGTGAGTGTGTTGCACTATGTTGCCTTTAGTGTTATCACTGATATCAACCTCTAGAGTTGTGTTGAGAAAATATTGTAGATGGGGAGATTGTTGGTGTTGCAAATGTTGTGGATGTGTTGAGAAGGTGTTGTAGTGTTTTGTTGATGTTGTTGATGTAGCTAGTTCACTTGGCTTCTAAGTGATTTTGAGAAAATTTGAATAAAAGAGTGTAGTGTGATAGAGGTTTGTTCAGTGTTGTGCTTTGCATTTCTTCATGGTTGAAGATATGCCCATGTAGTTTGGATGTGATGATCAAAAGTGTTATGTCTAGAGTTTCAGGTTATGGATCATGCAGTATAAGAAGTTATGTTTGACAATGTGTTTGTTTGTGAAGAAGGTTGTTAAGGAAAAATGAGATTGCTTTGCATTTATTTGCGTTATTTTTTCTTGTCTTGTGGATTTGGGAATGTGCTTATATTGGCTGTAACTTCCATCCCTTGAGGTTTCAAGTGATGAGGTGTTCTGCAAGGTTGATTAGTAAGTTGTATGTCTGTGCCAGTGTGTCTGGCTACACAAAATGAAAGTATTCTTTATCTCAGGTGGTTTTGGCAGTCTTACAAAATATTTTGATGATGTTGGAATATTTTGAGATATTGTGTTGATGTCATGAAGTGTTTCTTTATGGTTTGCATGTTATTTTCAGACTTGTAGAAGTGTGTATGTGGTTGCTTATTGGTGTAAGTGTAGGTTTGATCGACCTAGGTGCTAGCATTAATTGTGAAAGATGTTAGGTGTTTGTGGAAGCATGGTGATGTGTGTTAGTATAGATTAGGGTCCTAGTTAACCCTTGGTGTGATTTTCCTTCACTTCTTTCCATTGCATAAGTGTTTTGTGCTAACCTATTTTGGTGTCATATGTTTCATTACGTTCAACCTAATTGAGATTGTTTAGGTGATGGATTGTATAAATGCAAGGTGAATTATTGGAGATTTGTGTAGTGAGTGTGGCAAGTGGAAAAGATACGCATGTGATCGAGTGTGGTGATCTGAGTGAAAAATTAATGCTTATGATTCTAGATGTAGTGAGTAGAAGGTGTCTACATTTTTAGTGTGCTTGAAGTTACTAGAGGCAGTGAGCCAAAGGTTGTAGATGATAGAGTTTTAATGGTGGATTTCTTATGTTTGCTTGAGATAGTGAATCTCTTTGTAACAACCTTCTTTTATTCTTCTTTTTTCTAGATAGTGAGTCCTTTTGGCAGTGAGCCTAAGTGTATTCAGTGTTGCTATTCATATATGTGTGAGCTAATCCTCAACGTGGTTCTTACCCTCTTGGGTTATCAATGTAAATATGGTGTTCTTATGTGTTTGGATGTGTTTACATTGTTTTTTAATATGTTCACATTTTGCTAATGCATGATAAGTGGTTAAAGTCTAATAAGGGTTTGAATGTTATGATGGATTAAATGTTTTTAATCTACTACTGATTTGCCCCCTCTCTCAATTGTCTTGTGCATGTAACAATTGGTATTAAAGTTGTGGTTCCTTGGAATAAAGCTTAATTGCTTGAGGTAGATACAAATGACACACAAGAAGGGTGTCAAGGCTTCTATGTTCAATGGGTTGAATTATACTTATTGGAAATCTATGATGGAATCCTTTCTGGTATCTCTTGGATTTGTAGGCTAGAAATTAGTTGAAAAAGCATATGCTATTCCTACTAATGGTCCAACAAGTGATGATGAGATCAAGGATTATGAGAGCAATGGTGTGGTAACAAAAAAAGTATCCCTTCTACTTTTCCCTTGCTTGTTTGGGCTCTCCTTGTGAACTAGGCTTAATATTGCCTTGATTTAGTGTTGTAATGTGGTTGACACATTCACATTAGATCTTGGACCCTTGTCAACTAATAAACATAAATGGTACCTTTCCAAAGTTTAAATGTTTTATTTAATTGACACATAATAGGGTTGATTAGTAAGTTGTATGCTTGTGCCAGTGTGTTTGGTTTACACAAAATGAAAATATTCTTTATCTCAGGTGGTTTTGGTAGTCTTGCAAAATATTTTGATGATGCTGGAATATTTTGAGGTATTGTGTGGGTGTCATGAAGTGTTGCTTGATGGTCAGCATGTTATTTTCAAAATTGTAGAAGTGTGTTTGTGGTCGCTTATTAGTGTTAGTGTAGGTTTGATCGACTTGGGTGGTGATGTGTGTCGGTATAGATTAGGGTCCTAGTTAACCCTTGGTGTGGTTTTCCTTCACTTCTTTCCACCGTGTAAGTGTTTTGTTCTAATCTATTTTGGTGTTTTATGTTTGAGGTGCATATGTTTCATTACGGTCAACCTAGTTGAGATTGTTTAGGTGATGGATCGTATAACTGCAAGGTGAATTATTCGAGATTTGTGTAGTGAGTGTGATAAGTGAAAAAGATATGAATGTGATCAAGTGTGGTGATCTGAGTGCAAACTTAATGCCTATGATTCTAGATGTGAGCAGAAGGTGTCGACATTTTCAGTGTACTTGAAGTTATTGGAGGCAATGAGCCAAAGGCTGTAGATAACAGAGTTTTAATGATGGATTTCTTATGTTTCCTTGAGATAGTGAATCTCTAAATGTAACAACCTTCTTTTATTGTTCTTTCTTCCAGATAGTGAGTCCTTTTGGCAGTGAGCCTAAATGTATTGAGTGTTGCTATTCATCTATGTGTGAGCTAATCCTCAACGTGGTTCTTCCCCTCTTGGGTTTTCCACATAAATGTGGTGTTCTTATGTGTTTGGATGTGTTTACATTGTTTTTTCATATGTTCACATTTTGCTAATGCATGATAAGGGTTTAAAGTCTAACAAGGGTTTGAATGTTATGAGGGACTAAATGTTTTTAATCTACTACTGATTCACTCCCTCTCTCAATTGTCATGTGCATCTAACAATTGGTATTAAATTTGTGGTTCCTTGGAAGAAAGCTTAATTGCTTGAGGTAGTTTCGGATGACACACAAGGGTGTCAAGGCTGCTATGTTCAATTGATTGAATTATACTTATTGGAAAAATATGATGGAATCCTTTATGGTCTCTCTTGGATTTGGATTTTGGAAATTAGTTGAAAAAGCTTATACTATTCCTGATAATGGTCCAACAAGTGATGGTGAAATCAAGGATTATGAGAGCAATGGTGTGGTAATGAAAAAATTATCCCTTCTACTTTTCCCTTGCTTGTTTGGGCTTTCCTTGTGAACTAGGCTTAATATTGCCTTGATTCAGTGTTTTAATGTGGTTGACACATTCACATCAGATTTTGGACCCTTGTCAACTAATGAATATAAATGGTACCTTTCTAAAGTGTTGTGAAGTGTTGTAACACATTTTCACACTTTTCTAAGGTTTAACTAATTAAACATAATAAACCTCTTTTTAATCAAAGTAAGCCTTAATCATGCCTTATTTGGAGTGTTGTAAAGTGTTGTAGCACACTTTCACACTTTTGTAGGATTTTCATTAATAATTGGGCTTTTGTATGCTCTAATTGTCTTTATTTTTCTTCCACAAGCCCCATTTTATACATCTTTTCAAGGATAATCCCGACACCAATCAATAGCCAATCATAATTTAGTTGTTTCAGGCTTGAATGGCCAATATTTAGTGATCTGGGACTAATTCGCTATGTTGGGCGAATGAGTCCCAACTAGATCTTTTGGTCCCAAACCTGGTTTCACACATTTCTAGGCATTTTTTAAAATGGTCCCAAAAATTAGGCATGTTGGGACTTATTCACCACCTTGGACAAATGAGTCCCATGTGGCCCAAAATAAAAATTAATTCAAATTTTTGGCAGGATTTTATTCTCCTAGATCTAATGTTGGCTTGTAGTGTTGTAATTTCAGGAATTCTTGCATAATTGAGTATAAATACAAGGTTCTTTCACTCATTCTCATCTAACAAGAAATCAAGTGATCCTTATAAAAAGTTTGAGTTCATAAGAGCATCCAAGAGCATTTAAGAGCATTGAAGGGTAGATTATCAAGTATTTTAGACCAACATTCAAGCATCAATCATCATGTCAAGGACTTCATGCATCATGTTTGGTTTTGAGCTAACAATTATGATTAGGGTGTATGATTCAAGAAAGTATTTCACTGAAGATCTATCAACTTAAAGCAAGAGTCAAGATCTACATTTATTGGAGCCATCTAATACATGTTTGTAGCCTCTTGTTTCTAGGGTTTGGTGGGTTGCAACATCATATTTTATTCATTCATCATTGTCTATTCAAATTTCATTCTAGTTCAATGTTTAATTACCAACAAGGGGTTTGACCAAGGCAAACCCCTATCCACTAACCCAACAATATTTTTTCCTCATTTGTGTGTGATTTGTAGATCTAGGTTAGAAATTTCCTAAGGATCAAGATTGGAGAAAAGTTGTCAAATAATTCAAAGTTGTCAAAGTTGTCGTGAAGCCTTGGAAAACCTTGGAGAACACCTACAGGTTGCAAATGATGGATTCGGATCCGAAAATAAATTAGAAAAAACAAAGTAAATAGAAAAGAGGAGGATTCAACTTTGACATTTCAGAAAACCCCAACTGAACAGATTCAACACTTTTGGTGAATGAGCCCAAGTTCTAGGCAAAAATTAGATTTTTGCAATATTTAGATATAGATTTGGCAGATTCTTGTTCACACACAGAAACCTAGTTTTTGGACTGATTCACCCAGCTTGGTGAATGTGTCCCATTCAACATTAAAGAAAAAATTTCCAGTGTTTCAAACCTCCTTCCAACCATCAACAAATTTCTAGGTGCACACAGTCGTTTCTGTAGCTTTCTATTCTTTTTTATTTTCTTTTCTAAGTCATTTTGTAGTGCATTACATTAAACAATTAGGGTTTAGTGTTGCACCTTGCATTTCATTTATCTTTGGAAAAGTCTAAGCTTGGTGGTGAACCCCTTATTAGCTTATATTCAACCCCTAGGACAATCCTATTGCAAGATTTCTTTCTCTTTTGCATTGAGATCTTTAGGGTTACCCTTTAATGTAGTAGGTGGAAACTGGTTATGATCTATGTCTTAAGTCATATAATAGAATTCAAACCACCCATTTTTCATATACCACAAATGGTAAAGCAGGGAATGCTATTCTAAGTGGCCTCTTTGATTCTAAGCTTGGAAAATTGATAAGTTTGAAATCTACTGCAAATGTCTGGAAAAACTTGGAGAGTATTTATCAAGAAGATGATAAATTCAAGGAAGCAAAGATACAAAACTACAAAGCCAAATTTGAAACAATGAGGATGTTTGAAGATGAAGATATTAAAGCCTACATGCTCAAATTTGATGAAGTTGTCAATACCATGAATGTTTTTGGTGGTAAGCTAGAAGAAAGCAAAGTTGTGAAAAAAAGTACTAAGAACTCTTTCTAAAACTTATAGTTCTAAAGTTTTTGTTATTGAGGAAGGATAAAATTTTGATAATTATTCTAGAGATTAGATGTTTGGTGCGTTAATTTCTTATGAATTGAGAGAGTTTGATCAAGATGCTACAAAGAAACAAACTACCTTTAAAGTCTACAAAGTAGAGAAGGATTATGAATCAAATCCGAATGATCTTTGATGAGGTGAAAGAAATTTTGTTAAGGAGATTGAAAAAGTGTACTAGAAAATACAAGGGTAAGTTACCGTTTAAGTGATTTAATCATGGAAAGGTCATTATGCTTCTATATGTCTAATTAAAGTTTCGAATGACAAACATGAGGATTATGAAGGTAAATTTGTTAAGAAGTGTTATTATGGGGAAAAATACAATGGTGTATCTTGATGATGAAGAATCTAACTATCCTAAAGAAGGCAGTGACAAATTCTTGTTCATGGCTTTAGATGTTGGAACTAATTATACTAATTTTGAAAGATGTGTGAAGAAAAATGCTTCAAAAATAGGTTACAAGGTTGACAAAAATATTGTGACTACTTTTCATGCAAGAGAGGAGAGGAGTGAGTGGATTGTTAATAATGGATTCACAAATCATATGACATGTAACAGGAGTTAGTTTGTGGAACTTTCTTAGGTATGATGGTGGTTTTGTCAAGTTTGGTGATGATACATCTACTAAGATCTGTGGAAAAGGTTCAATTAGTTTTTGGAAACCCTAAATTTGCATGCTTCAAACAATGACCACCATTAGTTTAGTTAGTGAATTTAAAAAAATCCCTTTCCCAATCCTTGATAAGCTCCTAGATGTTGGATTGGTGATGATGATTAATTGTGAGTGCAGAGAGAAAAAATGAGATGATGACAAGAGGATTCAACAAGCCAAATTTATTAGAGATGATGATGAGAGATGTATGATTTGCTTATCAAGAATTGAGATTTTAAAATGGCTACTTACCTTATGTTTGATAACACACATAAATGTGATATATCAAGGTATAAAGAACCAGGATGGTGTTGCACCTAGTGTGATGGACTTTGACTTGACAATCAGATAGGAGTATCCCAGTTCACACCTGGTGTAGGTAACCTTAATTAAAATGTATTTCAGATATTCCAAACATCTTAGACCAAAATATAGATAGGCAAGCCTTCCTATGTGGTCAACAAGATACCTAAAACATCCTCCGTACACCCAAACAAAGCATGCATGACCAAGTTATATTACAAGAATATCCAACAAGCACAACAGATAAAAAGATCATGATCGTTGCCTCATTTATTTCTCTCTAAATCCCCTCGTTTGGGACATGATCGAGAGGTCATCGAAATGAGCACAAAAAGATAAGTCAAAAGGCAAAGATAAAGTAAAAAACAAGTTGATGTTCTTCAATACTGGTAGCCATGACTAAACTACGGTGATGTCTGATGTTGATGTCCATTGTAGGAAGGATGCATCCTAGGACATGATGAAATCAAATGATGACTTGGGATTTGACTAGATGATAGACTATTTACACAAAGAGTTGACCAACTTGTTTATGTATTGACCCAGACTTGAGACCTTGACTTTTGAGTATTCACTTTTAACCTGCTAGACTTGTTTCTGACTGTTTCACCAAAGGTTGAGGATGACGATTGATTTATTATGAGTGAATGTTTATTGTGGATGAAAGTGAGATAAGATGGATGGATTTTTCAAATATTTGGATGTTTTCAAGAACAAATTCTTTAATTCTCAAGTAATTGACTTCTTAATGCTAATTCAATTTTTTCCCTGACAACTCATTACAAAAGATCTTTATTTTATTTCCGTTCACGTCAACAGTATTGTGAAAAGTAGATTCAAGTATGAGAAGGACTAGATAGACACAATAAAATTCCTTTCTACTTTAATACAGTGTTGAGTCATCAATCGTCCCTCCATGTACGACAATAATATATTTTCAAGCAAATGAAACTTCATTGTATTGATTTAAATGACTCATCAAGAAGACCAAACTCTTTGACGGGCAACCAAATCTGAGTATTAGTGATTTTGAATGCTTTTCTAGTACAAAATCATTGTAAAGTGTAGAATACAGACAAAAGACTAGCAGTGTGTGTCATTCTGATGTTGTGACATGCCCTAAATAGAGGTAGGAGAGATCATTTCAAGCAAGAAGAGAAATAAAACGTTGCCAGATAGGCCTGGCTCTGCAAGCAGACCACTAGAAACCAGGAGTATGGAGTGTAAGGAAAAATAGCAAAATAGGGTATACATGTATGTAAAATGTGGAAGCACAGACAAGGTATACGAATTGTTTGACATAATGCATTAATGAATGTGGTTTCATCAAATGCCCTGACAGTTGGATATGCGCCAAACACATCAAAAAAATAAGTGAGAAAGTTTCAACCAAATGCGATTGGCAGGGTTAAAACCAATCTTTCGGCAGCAACCTCCTAGCGTGTGTGCAAATGGAAGCTTTGGAAAAGGGAAATGATGTCCAACGAAAGCATGAAGGATAGAAGAATTTTGTCAGATGTTGTAATTGAAACCACCTCTGTTAACATGTATGTAAAATTGGAAGCATAGAAAAGGCATGCACATTGTATGAAAAATTTTCCTTAAAGAATGTGGCCTCATGGAATGCAATGATAGCAAGATATACATAAAATGGATTTGTTGAAAAGGCTTAAAAAAATTGAAGAAAATGCAATTAGCAGGTGTATTGCCAAATTTCACAAACTTTTCGATCGTCCTCCCTGCCTGTAATAAAATGGGGGTTTTGGAACAAGGTAGATACATCCATCAAAGAATGATAGATGGTGGAATTTTGTCTTATATCATCTTTGGAAATGTTCTGGTAGAAATGTATGCAAAATGCAGAGCATAGACAAGCACACAAATTGGTATTCAAAACATAAATCCCTCGAAATATTTAGCTATCAATATAGTGATTCCCTTACTAAAAAAGAAGCTTATTTAAAAATCAAATTTGCACTTGTTCTCTACTCCGATCAAGCGTTGTTGTATTCAATGCAAAAAACCACATCTACAACATACATCAACCCCTGGCTATGATGGATACTATCTTATCATTTGGTATCTAAAACCCCATATTTGAAAGCATTAAAATCCCATAGTTGAAATCTATTTTGTTTAAAACTTTGTATTCATTAGAAATCAAAATAAGATTAAGAAAACAAAATGGAGGTCCTCCTTCTAGTGCCATAATGTGAATCCTAAATCTGTATGCTTCAAAGAATGACCACCATTAGTTTAGTTAGTCAATTTAAAATTTAAGCAAACCCATCATTCCTATGAAATACTTAATCATGTGAAAATATGCAATGAAAGTAAGTAGAACAAAAACAACTAAATGAAAGCACATAAAAACATGATCAAACCCTATCCCATAGTGGATTGGTGCTTCTTTGATGTGGAAAGAAGCCCTTTCCCAATCCTTGATAAGCTCTTGGATGATGGATGTGGATTCAAATGACTGAGATTGTGGACGATTAAATCAATAAAGAGGGTCTCTATTTATAGAATTAATGGAATGATAGAAGAATGCAAGATAGGAGGAATGTGGGATAAAAGATAGTCCAATGGCATTGTGCCACTTGTCAACATTCCAATGGATGGAGGTTTTGCACATTTTGGTCATTGTGCATGATAAATGTTATTAGGTTCAAATTTGAAATTTGAAAGTTTGCTTGTTGGAGGGAGAAGAAAGAGTCTTAAATGCCAAGTGGGAGACATGTAAGAGATAATTTAAGAGGAGTTAATGCTATGTTGGAGGACAAGACATGTGCGAGGGAAAATTGAAATTTGAAGAATATTCCATCTTGATGCCCTTTTGAATGATAATAGAAGAAATAATAAATCAAATAAATTGATTTATTGTGCAAGTTGTAAAATCTAGAGAATTGGATTAATTAGAATTAGGATTAATCATGGTTTGATTAATTTAAGTGAAGATTAGGTGATTTTGACTTATGACTTAGATTTTAAGATTAAAACAAATCAAAATGAGAAGAAAAATGATTTTAGATTTAATTAAATAAAGATTTGGTTTATTTAGTCAAAGAGGGTGATGTTAGTGTTAAATCAAATAAGGATGAATTTATTTAATTTAAATGGATGACTTTATAGATTAATTAAATAAAGTGAATTATTTAATTAAAAGAGGGGCATTAGGATTTGATTGAATAAAATTGATTTATTTAATCAAAGAGGTATGTGAGGATCAAATTTAATAAAGTTGATTTATTTAATTAAAGGAGAAATTTAATTGAATAAATTGCTCTTTTTGATTAACATAAGAATTTGATGTTAATTAGTTAGATTTAGATGCATGATGTCGATTTTGCATGTCTACATTTTTTATGGCAAGTATAAAACACATGATGTTCTTTATGTGAAGGGTCGCTGACATAATCTTCTAAGTGTAGTACAAATGTGTAGTAGAGGATATAATCTTGTGTTTCAGGATGATGTTTGTGAAATCAAAAAAGGAAGATAAAGTAATGTTTATTAGCTCAAAGGTGGTGTCATTAAATGCTTTATGTCTTGAATCAATGAAAGATGGATATGGCATAAAAGAATGGGTCACACCAATTTTTTATGGCAATTTGCAAGGAGTGTTAGTTTGGAGAACAGACTAAGAAGAGGTTCAGGACAATTTTCTATTGGAAGAATAAGGAGTTTGTCATTGATATGCTTATTGGCAATATGAGCATGAAGTATGAGATTAAGGTATGAGCACAAGTTGCAAAGTATGCAGTACAATATTGTCATTAATGTCAACATTGTGAGCCAATATGAAGATCATTGTGCAAATCATTTTATATAGCTTGAGCATGTTTGAAGATGGTCATCCAGTGGATATTTGCAAGAAGGTTTGATCTGGTGAAGACAAGTAAACTAGCTATGTCAAAACAGTGTTTTAAGTATATAGGACATCCAATAATTATGTTTGCATTGGTCGCTATGAAAATATCACTTTGTTGTTTTGGTGTAATTTTGTTGGTTGTTAGAATATTTCCTACTCCTCCAGAAGAGATACCTATTGTTGGGTTTACACAAGAAGAGTGCATGGTTGACATGAATGGAGAACTTAGTATAGCCTTTGAAGATTTGGAAAGGTTTGAAAGTGAGAACAAAGATTTGAAGGAAACTATCAAGGAAGCAAATGAATGCATCAGAAAGTTGAGAGAGAAAATTAAGAAATTCAAAGAAAGAATTAAGGAAGTTAGTGAGCAGTTGAAGCAAGTAAATAAAACAATTACCAGTTTGAAAGTGCAAGTTGAAGAAGAAAAAAGAGTTGAATGTTTGAATACAAAAATGAAAAGAGAATATGAGGAATGCTCAAAATTTGAATTTGTGATGTTGAGATCAGATCTTAAGAAAACAAAGAGTCATGAAGACATTCAAGATGAGTTCTACAAAGCTTGATGAAATAATTGCAAACCTAAAAAGGACCTAAAGACAAAGAAGGATTAGGTTTTGAGAAAGTTGAAACCTCAAAGACAGATAAAACTCCAAATCATGCCCAAAAGAAGACTAAGGTCAAGAGAAGCAATGGCAAATAGGTCTACAATGAAAGGAGAGACTTCAGAAGACCACCTATCAGACAACTAAATGAACAAAGGTATCCATCTTTTAATGTTTTATGTTATTCTTGGAATAAATTTGGACATTTAAGGCTATAGAATGTAGAAGGATAATGAATCAAAATTTTCAATCTTTTTTCCAATTAGTGCTTTACATGTAGGAGAAATTTTCATAAGTCTAGCGAATGCAAAAATCAAATGATGAGTGGCTATAACAATGGTAAGAGGTTTCAATTCTATAATGATACTATTATGCATGCAATGGATTTGAGCATAAAGCTAATCAATGCATATATAAAATAAATGGAAGTAAGTGTATTCAAAATAATATCTTATATTACAATTGTAGTAGACCAAGATTCATTTCCAAATTTTACAAAAGAAAGAGTGTGAAGAAGGCTAATCTAGTAAATAAGAATGATTAGGTGAGAAAGGTTGATCTAGTAGAGATGAAGAAAGTGATGGACAAGATTTGGAAAAAGAAGGAAGATAGTGAGATTTATCCTAAGTTTGTACTAGCATCTGCTGTAGATGTTTCCTTTGAAAACTAAGAAGAAATATTTGGCTGAGGGGGAGCAAGAACAAAAGAATCCTTATTCCCTACCAAAGAAGTGGTGTTGATTCTTCAACATGTGGATATGAGTTGTGGGTGAAGATGCTTGACCTATTGGAGAAAGAATCAGTGTGAAATATTTAGTTGTGGAAGTTTTTGGCACATTTGAGGTTGACTATGCACACATGGTTTTTACTAGCTTCATTAATTGAAGTATTCAATACGAATGCGGTCCAATTTCTAAAGGCATTATAAGTGATTCACTTGATAAAAATTCATTTGCAAACAAACATTCGAGGAGAGAAAAGTAGTTAAAGAGTGAAGTGGAGTGATTGTAGAAATTGGGATTTGGTAGAGGAAAAACCCTAGCCTACAGTTTCCATTTGCCCTAGCTTTTCAAAAAGTTCTTTCAGTTTACTGCAAATATGTATATGAGCCAAAGATAAAATGGTGGGATGGGAAATGCGCACTATTCTCCCTTGATCACTCAATAATGTCCTAGAATCCCAAATTGGATTTATTATCAACCTTTGCTATGCCCTTACTTCCATAGTGCATATGGTTATGAATAGTTGGCTTGTGGCTATATTAACTCTTAATTAAGTCATATTATCATTTGTATATTGTTATTTAGTTGGTTGGGTTGGCCTAGGTCTTATATAGGTGTGTATAAGTCAACCTAGGTGATATCCTAGGCATAAATAGGTATATATAGGAGGTTGTGAGTCTTATTTCACCATCAAGTTGTGAAGTGTGTTCTTGTTAGAGATATTTGGAGGTTTTCCCCCTCCAAGTGGCTTGTTATTCTCAATTATTATCAAGTATTTGCAAGATATTTCATATCATATTCTTCTATTGTTCAAGTTACTTCATAACAAGTGGCATCAGAGCATGATCTTGGCACCGTAGAGGCAAAGTTTTTTCTTAGTATTGGAGGCAATTTTGGGAAGAGCATATCTTTTAGATTTTAATGATTTTTTTTTTCTAATTTTTAAAGAGTTTTTGAAGTTCCATATGAAAGAAGCTACAATCCATATTTTAGAAGAATTGGAGTAGAATTCAGCGAATTATTGCAGAATTAGGGCTTCTACACAATTTATTTAGGATTAACATATCTCTCACATCTTGTCGAATTGGAGCTTGATTTTTATTGGGTTTTTGAAGAAAGACTATGGGATATTATCGTAAAAAAATGGATGAATTGGAGGAGAAATAAGAAATTTATTGAAAAATTAAGGTTTTCACAAATATTACTCTTAGGGCTGCGAATTTGCTTATTTCTTGGAAATTTTTCTCGGTGAGATTTGCTTTGGCCCTAGTAAGTTATAGTAATTTTTTTAGAGAATTTAAGTTTAATTTGTGTGATTTATTTGAAAATTATTGGTTCCCATCATGACGGGGCCTACAACAAAGGGAAAAAAGAATGTTGTCACACCAGGGAACACTCCTGATAAGGATTGGGTAACAATAGATATTAATCCTTATTAGGAAATTAGTAAGGTCAAGGAAGACATTTCCTCAATGAAGATGGATGTGTGTGACCTAAGAGGAGATATTTCCAACATACAAAGCATGTTAAGTGCGTTTATGAATGAAACAAGAAAGGAGGCCTCAAGCAACAAAGAACCAAAAGAAGAAGAAGAAGAAGAAGTAGAAGACGAACCAAATGAAGAAGAAGAAGAAGAAGAAGAAGAATAAACAAAAGAAAAAGAAAAAGACAATGAGGAATAAGAAGTGAAAGAAGAAGTTCCTAATCAAGCTATTCAACCAATGCAAGGGTAGCATGTACTATTCCTCACTTCTTCCTCTATGCCACATCAAAACGTTCAAGTAAAGGAAGAACATATTCATCAACATCAAGAGCTTGATTCAAAGGGAAGACACATCTTGGAGTTGAAGTTAAGTTTCCAGACACACAAGAAGAAGTAGGGGACATCAACAGCTCCAAGTTACCTCATTATAATGAAATATTTTCTAGTTGAATTTACCACATGAGATGATGAAGATTATATGAAAAAACTACCACAAGTGTTCAACGTTGAGGACAACACTTTTGTAAAGGTGGGGGGCATGTTACGCCCTTACTTCCATAGTGCATATGGTTATGAATAGTTGGCTTGTGGCTATCTTAACTCTTAATTAAGTCATATTATCATTAGTATATTGTTATTTAGTTGGTTGGGTTGGCCTAGGTCTGATATAGGTGTGTATAAGTCAACCTAGGTGATATCCTAGGCGTAAATAGGTATATATAGGACGTTGTGAGTCTTATTTCACCATCAAGTTGTGAAGTGTGTTCTCATTAGGGATATTTGGAGGTTTTCCCACTTGAAGTGGCTTGTCATTCTCAATTATTATCACATATTTTCAACATATTTCATATCGTATTCTTCTATCATGCAAGTTATTTCATAACAACCTTAAAGGAAAGTCAATTCTCAACAAGGAAGACCTAGGAGGAGTTCTTTTAGGTTTTAAGGGGTTCACCACCAAGCAAAATCTTGGAAAAAAAAGTAAACATTCAACTCACAAAACCTAGTAATGCAAGCTAAATGATGAAATTAAGCAACAAAAATTTATGATGTATGTACTTGGAAAGTCTGGAAATGTGATGAAGATTCTAAAAATGAAAATATGTTGTCAAAATGTGCTATGGAGGACTAAGATGCCTTTACTGTTATCTTAGTCCCTCTACTATTTTTTCAGGGAAAATGCGAAATCTTCAGATGTTGGAACAAGATCCTAAAAAATCTTTGCAAGATTCCTTCAAGAGGACTAAGATGCCCTAGGTGGCGACTTAGTCCCATCTGGAATTTCTAAAATCTCTAAATGTGGTCCTGAGGCTCAAGAACCACACTTCCTTCTTCTGAGATCTTAGGTCCTGAAACTTCCAAATTTGGCATGTAGGTTAGTTTATGTGAAGATGACAACTTTGCATCTGTGTACTTCAAATGATCTTGAAGTCTTCAACCTAAAGCTTCACTCAAAAACTGACAAGAGGGGAGAAACTTGTTGATTGTTAGAAAATTGGGGCTTGCCTTGGTCAAACCCCTTGTTGGTAATTGTAGTGTAGGAAAATGCATGCCCTTGTATTTTAACACTTGTTTAGGCTCGCCTTGCTTTGTTTATCCTTATTTATGTCTCAATTGGTCCTATTTTGCATCCACAAGCCTAATAAACTAGATCTTTTGATGGCTAATCCCAACAAACATCAAAGGGGAAATGATAATTTAATGATTATGTCTGAGTGTCCCTAATTTTTGGGTTGGGACTAAGATGCCACCTAGGGCATCTTTGTCCCCTAAAGGTCTTGGGGCCATGATTTCAAGTGTGCCTTAAATGGGCCCCTTTTTGGAGTTTGTGCCCCAAGTCTCATGCCTTAGGACTAAGACACCATGTAGGGCATCTTAGTCCCCCTTAAGGTATTTTCGGGATTTAATTTCAAATTCTGGCAGGATTTAGCCTCCTTTAATTAATGAATTTATATGTTGGCTTGGTGTGGTGTAATTTCAAGATATTTAGCATAGATAAGTATAAATACAAGGTTAATTCATTCATTTCTAATCAATTATTTTGTGAGAGAATTCATCATAGCATAATTGAGTTCACAAGAGCATTCAAGAGAAATTCATCAAGAATTTAGAGCCATCATCAAGATTCAAGCATCATATCAAAGATCTTCTTACATTATGTGTATTTTTGTGCTAACATTTGTGATGTAGGGTTTTGATTCAAGCAAGTATTTCAAGTTCATATCTATCAAGCATTCCTTTGATTCAAGATCTGTATCCAAGCTATCCATTTGACACAAGTTTGTAGACTTGATAGAAAGGGGTTGGTGAGTTGTAACATTGCATGTTGTTCATTCATCATTTCCCTCCATTTTATTTCATTTCAATGTTTAATTACTGACAAGGGGTTTCACCAAGGAAAACCCCCATTTACTAACAATCAATAAGTTTTCCTCTCTTATGTGTTTGTGATTGCACATTTAGGTTGAAGACTTGAAGATCATTTGAAGTGCAAAGTTGCAAAGTTGTAAAGTTGTATTGCAAATTTGTCATCTTCACATAAACTCACCTACAAGTCAAATCTGGAAGTTTGAAAACCTGATATTAGAGAAGGAAATGCATATATCAAGCCTCATGATCACTTTTAGAGATTTCATAAATTCAAATAAGGACTACAATGGTAGCAGGGGAATCTTAGTCGGCCAAGTGTAATTTTGTAAAGATTCTTTTGCATCATGTTCTGACATCTAAAGATTCTGCATCTACCGTGAAAAATAGCAACGAGACTAATAAGATAGTAAGGGCATCTTAGTCCTCCATTACACATTTTGGAAACTTATTTGCATTTCTAGGATCCTTATAACATTTCCAAACTTCCCAGGTACACATATCCTAACTTGATATTACATAATTTTATCATTTACACTCATCATTCAGTTTGCATTAGTAGGTTTTGTGAGTTGAATGTTTACTTGTCTTTTCCAAGGTTTTGCTTGGTGGTGGTGCCCTCAAATTTTAAAGAGCCCCTTCATAGGTCTTCCTTGTTGAGAATTTACTCACCTTTGAGGTTGATAGTCAATCCATTATGGATTCCTAGGACATTCTCGAATGACAATTGGAGAATAGTGGTGTTCCATGACCCAGGTTATAAAATCCCCTATTTTTCTTATTGTTCATTATGGTGAACCTGACACTTTTGAGCATTAATGTTATAATCAAACTTTATTAAATTCCTAGACCTAGATTGCATTAATTCTTGTATTGTATCTTGCATTAGTGAAAGTGCATCTAGGGTGTCTCATACTTAGTGAAAGTGCATCTAGGGTTTCTCATATTTGCATTACTGAAAGTGAATATAGATTGCATTTTTTTCTTTCTTAAATCATTTTATTTGATTGAAAAACTAAAAAGTGCATTGTTCATCATCCTAATTACATTTATGAACATTGTTATAGCTTTCAAAATTGAAAAAAATGTATTCAATTGCTTATCATTGGTGACTTTTTCTTGCATTCATTTGTAGAATTTTTTGTTTCCAAAAATTAGGTCCTTGGGTAGGCAACCTTGGAACACTGTTAACAACTCAAAATTTGTTGTTTTATGAAAAAAACCTCTGTTGGTACAAAAGCACCCTTCCTGGCATCTTATTCCCTTTGTGGGTTTTTGGCTTGGAATCTTGTCTCTGTTGTTTGCTTTATGTTCCAACCCCTAGAACTGCAAAATTCCTCCAGTAGGACCCAGATGCCCTTACTGGCATCTTAGTCCCTATTTACTTTGACTTTGCAGTTTTCAAGGTTTGAATTTGTTTTTTTGTTCTTCTGATTGTTGTCATTGGTTATTTGTTTTAGTGGTTTGACTTTCTATTTCATTCACTTTACTAAATTGAGCTTAAAGTGGTTTATTTCAGGAATTGCTTTATTCCAAATCTGTATTTGCAACATTCCATTTTTAGATCATTGCATAGTGTAATTAGTAAATCACCTTGTTTCAAATATGAAAATCTCATTTACACTTTTCACTTTAAGTCATTGTATTGCACTTTCTTTACGTTTCCATGATAGCATGTTTTCTTTTAAGAGATATGGCTTTGATATGGTTATTAGTATAGTAATTAAGTTTTAACTTAGAGAAAATTAGATTTGATTAGTTTTTTCCTATATTTCCGTATTGGGTGGTTGCACACCCATTTGGCCTTTTTAATGGCTTTATAAGCCTATACTATGATGTATTTTTATATCTTGGCTTTTAATAAAGTATCACATATTTGGTGATTTTCTTGGTTGTGAGGGTTGATTTGCAGGAGGTTTTTCCTGGGTGATTTGGAGCTTTGCTCCAACATGGTGTCACAAAAAATCTCCTGCTCTTCCTTCTGTTGAGGATTTTTGCTTGTTCTAGCAAACCTTCATGTGTTTAGCCTGCACCTTTATCAAAGTTGAGATCAATGGTGTTTTGGCACACCTCTTTGTGGTTAGCTTGCACCTTTATTGAGTTTTATGTTGTGCATATTTTATGTGGTTAAATTTGGCCCTTTTAAGGGATGAAGAAGGTTTATCATGCATTTTCCTTGGTAGACCAATTTGATTCTCTAAAAATATCTGGAGTGGCTGGCCAATTCATTTTTGAGATCGATTTTTTTTTTGACATTTGAAATTTTATAAATTTCAAAATTGCCTTGGATTATTTTCTTGTTGTTGCTGGTGTTTCATAGCCACGATTTTCTATTTTGAGGATCCGATTTCTTGTTTTATGTGGGTTGCATCAAATTGTAGAGGGAGGCGATTTATTGAGAGCTCGTGTTTGGTATTGTAGGCCCGATTTCATAGACCAGCGTGATTTCTTGGATTTTTTATTGTTGGATGCAATTTTTAAAAGCTTTTGATTTTGCTCCTTGAAGACCTTGCTCACGTTGGGAGGCAATTTTTCCATGTTGGTGCACTATTCCCTAGTTCCAGCTTGGTGTGATTTATTGAAGGCGTTTCTTTTGCCAATGTCTCATGTGATTGAAGGTGATTTTTGTGACCGAGGCATTAAAGGAGGCTGGAATTTCCTCTTTTTCTTGCCCAACCTTCTTTATGTCGTGATTTGCAATAGGAAACAATTCAACTAGGCTACATTTATTCTTGGTTGTGCGTGTATTTCTCCTAATTGGAGGCATTTTGCATCTGCAGCTATAAAGAACAATTAAAATTTGTATTCTTTAACTTTATATATTATATAGTTGTTGCAATTAAATATTTAGGGCTTTTTTGGTACATCATTTGGAGTGGGCCCCATTTTGAAGTAGTTTTGAACTTATTTTGGGATCCTTAGTCCCACATTGGCAGCGTGGGAGGACTTTTTAGTATTTATATAGCACTGCACTTGCTAATGTTGTTTTGAGCAAAGGCTCATATGGAGTCATTGTGGAAGCTTGTGTGTTCAATCTGCTGTGTTGTGGACTCCTTGTGTCTTGAGAGGGCTTTGATATGTTCTTGTGTATTGATGGCTATGAGCAGGCTTGATTTTGTTCTTCAAATTTGTTTCTAGGCTTTTTAATCTTCTTTGAATTTTGTTCTTTATATATTTCTGCATTGTTTGAGTTTGTCATCTTCCGAGCGTGTCTCTGATTGGTTGGTGACATCATCATACTTGGTGAAGGAGACACGTGGATAGTTTTTAGAAACTCATTTTGTTTTCTTTTCTCTCTTTCAGAGACGGGTTTTTTCCCGCATGGTTTTTCTCATTTTCTCCAATTACAAGAGATTCCTCTTTGAATTTGCATTCTCCCTAAGGTGCACTTAAGGTGGGGTGTTAGAGTAATTAGGTTTTAACTTGGGGAAAATCACATTTGATGAGTTTTTTCTTGTATTCTCGTATTGGGTGGTTGCACACTCGTTTGGCTTTTTTGATGGCTTTATAAGTCTGTACTTTAATGTATTTTAATATCTTGGCTGTTAATAAAGCATCACATATTTGGTGAATTTCTTAGTTGTGAGGGTTGATTTGCAAGAGGTTGTTCCTGGGTGATTTGGAGCTTCTCTCCAATAGTTAGGTATGATTAAAAATGGATTGCATAAGTAAAATATCCCCTCTTATGAGTTCAATTTAGAGTACAAAAATGAGGTCATTAAGAAAGATGTTAGTTATCCTTCTACTATCTTTCATAGTTATAAGAACATCTTAGAGAAAGTGGATCAAACCATTGACATAATCCTTAATATTACATTGCCCATTGGTGAGGATGGTATGATACAAGAGGATGGTAGCGTAGACAATCATAACAATCATACTTGTTCTTCTCTTGATACCTCTCCTCTTAGTGACGAAGGTATCTTGGTGAAAGAAGATACAAGCATTAAGAATCTTGAATGTCCCTCTCCCCTTCCCCCTTTGGAAGATATTAGAAAACAAGAAGATGATATCATAGAAACATTTGTAAACATCAGCTTACCTAGTCTCCATTCATCTTTTTCTTTTGAGAATGTTTTAGTGAAAGAGGATGATATCATGTATAGCCATGACAATCAAAATTGCCCTTCTCCAATTTAATATTTTTAATGAGGCTATCACATATCTCCAATGGAGAATAATAAGTTTAATATATCAAACTAAGAGTTAGGTAAACTTTAAAATGAAATGATATTCATTAAAAATACCCTACACTCTCAATCCTATACCTTATACCCTCCACTATAAACCCTACACTCTCAATCCTATCCCTTATACCCTCCATTGTAAACCCTATCCCTCAACCCCATAAATAATACCCTAAACCCTATATACTCAACACTATAGCTTAAAGCCTAAAAAGAATCCCTTAACCTGAGGCCCTAAAGCCTATATGCTAAACCCAAAATCCTACAGTTCCTCAACCCTAGAATCTATACCGTTGACCCTAAACCTTATACACTCAATCCTAAAATCTATACCCTTAATTGAAAAAGTAAGAGATAATGAACGAGAGAGAGAGAGAGAGGGGTAAGGAGGGAGGTAGAGGTAGAGAGGGAAAGACGTAAAGAGAGAGAGAGAGAGAGAGAGAGAGAGAGAGGGAAGGATCAATAGAGTGTGGGAGAGACAGAGAGGGAACATATCAAATAAAGTGAACTAGGACACAAGTATTAAATAAAATCGAACTAGATAAGATATGATAAGATCTTATCTAGACAACTAAGACTTATAGGAAAAACAACTAATGATATTCATTAAAAATACCCTACACTCTCAATCCTATACCTTATACCCTCCACTATAAACCCTACACTCTCAATCCTATCCCTTATACCCTCCATTGTAAACCCTATCCCTCAACCCCATAAATAATACCCTAAACCCTATATACTCAACACTATAGCTTAAAGCCTAAAAAGAACCCCTTAACCTGAGGCCCTAAAGCCTATATGCTAAACCCAAAATCCTACAGTTCCTCAACCCTAGAATCTATACCGTTGACCCTAAACCTTATACACTCAATCCTAAAATCTATACCCTTAATTGAAAAAGTAAGAGATAATGAACTAGAGAGAGAGAGAGGGGTAAGGAGGGAGGTAGAGGTAGAGAGGGAAAGACGTAAAGAGAGAGAGAGAGAGAGAGAGAGAGAGAGAGAGAGGGAAGGATCAATAGAGTGTGGGAGAGACAGAGAGGGAACATATCAAATAAAGTGAACTAGGACACAAGTATTAAATAAAATTGAACTAGATAAGATATGATAAGATCTTATCTAGACAACTAAGACTTATAGGAAAAACAACTAGGACCTAGATAGGTAAAACACCTATAAATATTTTCCCTTTCAAATCATAAATTTTGAGATAATCCTATATTGTGAGATTCAGCCAACATCATTACTACTTATTCATTCCTTATCCTTATGTTGGCACATGCTAATGACCCTTGTAGGTTGAATTTAAAGGATTCTTAAATTTCCTTATAGGTTTGATCATAATCATGATAAGATATAATAAAAAGGAAACATGGGAATCCAGACAAGTAAAAGTGTTTTGTTTGAATGCATGACTACCAATGATGATGGTGGATATTTCAATTGTGTGTGATGAATTTTTGTGCAATAAAAAAAAACATAATTCTTTGAACACATTAAGACTTGACCTCCATTTTTTGTATATCATAAAGAAGATCATTACCCTTTCTTATGATTTACCTTCAAGAAGTCCTAAACTAATTAAAATAAGAGAAATTATGAATCTACCATTAATTCAATGTACTGAGAAATTAAAAACACATGAAAAAAATAGAAACCCTCACCCATTATTAACAAAATAAGGTAAAAATTAAACATAACATGATAAAAATGAGTTGATGATGACCTTTTTATATACAACTACATATGACCAAAGGATAGGGATCCATAATTAGGCATCTATGTACAACTACATATACCATGAAAAGAGGTGTAATATTGAATAAACCATGAGATGCATAAAAAACATCACCAAAAGGTATGATACCATATTTCGATTAAATTTTTATCATGATAGAACAAATATCTAAACACCTCTTAACATGAACCCAAAGGAATCAAAGGAAACTTTGAAGAATATAAATTATGTGCAAGCATGAATCATCTAACAAATAATGGATAATAAGAATTAACCCATGCAAACAAAGAGAATTTGACTTGCTCACTTGATTCCACAAAGTACACTTATGTATTGAAGAGAGAGAGAGAGAGAGAGAGAGAGAGAGAGAGAGAGAGAGAGAGAGAGAGAGAGAGAGAGGGAGAGAGAGAGAGAGAGACATGTAGAGAGGGAGAGAGAGAGAGATAGAGAGGTAGATGGGGAAGGAGAGGGGGGATGAGGGACGGAGAAGTAGGAAGGGGGAGAGAGGTGAGTTAGAAAGTAGAGAGGGAAGGAGGAGTGAGGGAGAAGTAGGAGAGAGAGAGAGAGGGGGGTCTAGTGCATAAGACATAAACAATGATTGAGATACAAAAAGAGAGAGAAAGATTATACAACTTGCTTATTAAACTAAAATTTGAGCTTTTGATTACTAAAATTTGGCCTATTGATTACTAGAATTTGACTAAGTTTGAAAAATTATAAGATAGATACCAAAAACTATAATTTGCATTATAACTCCTAGATATCTTAAAGCATTCTCAAACTTCTTGAAACTATGCACATTCAATAAAGCTTAAAGTATAAGAAATTAAATTTTCATATATAAATTTGTCATCTTATACTTTCATTGGAAGAGGAGAAAGAGGAAGAGAAAGAAAAAAAGATATAACTTTTCTTAAAAGCAAAACATAATGCAAGCACATTATGGCTTGGTAATGACCAAGCATAGGCACAATCACTACCAAACCATAATGGGAGCACATTTTATTATAACATGCTCACATTTTATCTTTTTTGGGTCCAAAAATTAGAGTGGCCAATTTTTGGTCCCCCACCTTGGTGCATATTCCCCCTTATAGTCCTTATAAATAAAAGGAGAGTTGATAGTTTTGTTATTTATTCAAATGAGAAATTTTATTTTTGTGAGCTTTATGTGTTTGGTAAGTAGAATATACCATCTATTTCTTAAGATAATTATAAATACTAGTATAAATACATTAAATACATTTATCTAAAAATATCAAGAGATGTCAACCTTGAGGTATAATGTTTATTTTATTTTACTAGTATGTAGGTATTGTTTACTAGGAGATTAAACTGGTCATATATCAATAGAATGGGGTTGTAGAGAGAATGAGTTGAACATTGATGGAAAGAGCCAAAAGTATATTGAGTGACACATAGTTGGCTTAGATTTTTTGGGAAAAATATATAAGTATTTCTTGTTTCTTGTTAAATTGATATCTTTATTTGGCTCATGTTGACAAAACTTTTTATAAAATATGGATAGGTAAGAAACATTCTATTTCACATTTAAAATTGCATCTTCATTTGTTATAGTGGGAATGTTAAAGTTTATAAGGTTTGAAATGAACTAACCCTAAGAATAGTTTTTGCTAGAGATGTGATTTTAGGAAGTTAGATCATTTTCAATTCTTATATAGATTAAAGGAAAATAAAGAAAAAGGGTGCATTTTGAGACCAAGGTCTAAATTTAAAAAGATGCATGCGGTTCAAGAACTAGATGATGTACTACATGATAAGAAGAAGAGTGTTTAGGTGAAATAAATAAGGGTTTTAAGAACACTAAGTATGTAGAATAATAGATCCCTTACTTTATGATACAACATAGCCTATATGTAAAGTATATCCCACTAGAGTTTTGTTATGTATATTTTTATGTATTGATTATGATATGAGATATTTTAGGGAGGGTCCATCTTTGTAGGATAGTGAGTTCTTTGGTGAAGAGAATCCTAGATGAGATGGATAGGTGTAATACTTGGGATCTTATTAGTTTTCTCAAGGAAAGGAATCACATTGATTGCAAATAATTATACAAGAAAAAAATTAGAGTAGATAGTCAATTAGATAGATACAAGGCCTAATTGGTGGCTAAAGGCTACTACTAGAGTGAGGGTATTTGCTTCAACTTATGCCATTTATATTGAATAAATGGGTGTTAAAACTTTTTTCTTTTATGGGGATCTTGAAGAGTAGATTTATATTTGATAGCCTAGCAGTTTTTGGTTAAGGGGAAGGAACATTTGGTTTGCAAGATAAAATGGTCTTTGTATGATTTAAATAGTCTCTTGATATGTAGTATCACAAAATTAATGCGTTTGTATTTAATTTGTGTTCTTTTGGAGTGAAGAGGATCACTATGTTTATCATAATATTATTGATGATTAGACTTTATTCATTGTCTTGTATGTTGATGATATAGTGTTAATTGGTAATGATAAGGGAATGATTAGGGAACTTAAGACTTAGATTTTAATTGCATTCAATATGAAGGATTTAGAGGTATAAATTTTTATTTTTTAGGATGGAAACTAAAAGTGATTTAACTCATAAAAAGACTTTGGCCCAACCAAAGTAAGTATATTGGTAAGTTGGTGATCCCATAATAATGGTTTACAATTTTTGGCCAAACTGGACACTAAAATTATTATTTTTAACTAAATCTTCACATTCGGGCACCTATAGCGGCTAAACCGTGAGGAATTTGGAGATGGTGCAAACTAGAATCTCATCAAATTTTGTTTGTAGATTATAAAAAAAATTTCAAATTTTTGGAATCAAATTGCACTTCTTTTCCATCTCCACCTAAAATTGATTTTTTTCTCAGAAAACAACATTTTTAAAAAGTGATGCACATATCATACACAACTTTTTTTTTTTCCATGAAGGATAAAATTCTAATTCTTTAAATTTTGATTTTAAACTTTGATATCTAGTGCTTCCATTTATTATTTTTATTTAATATTTTTCCAAACTAAGTTTCAAAGCAAATCTAATTACAATTCGCATATATTCCATAACGCGAATCTTTATTTGTATTAATGCTGTGTACCTTATTTTATTTTTGTTGGATCAAGGACTTCAATATCTGGTGCACCTCATATTTTTCAATTTTTTTGATAATTTTCTATTTTTCCACATGTGAAGAAACAAAAAAGAAAACATTTTGATGAAAACCCATTTAATTAAACTAAAACAAATACATAAAATAAAACCAAAACATATTAAAATTATATTCATTGGATAGCTTGTTCTGAGGAATACCATAATCATTTGAAATAAATTTTAAATGAATTCATTTGATCCCCCAAAAGCTAAATCAAAAGTGATTTTTTATCAGCATTTTGATAGGTGTAAAGGAGACGCATTTATAGGTATGGTTTAAAACTAGCAAGGTTCTATCCAAGGGGGTTTGATCTAAGGTGATTTGATCAAACCCTCTTCAATTGGAATCCTTAAAATGAAAATTTTTAAGGCTTAAATCATTATATTTTCTAAAAATATGTGATTTCAGCTAAAACTCGTTCATCTCAAGAATTGTAAACCACTATTGTGACAACATTTTGTCCAAACTCTTTATTTTGTATGATTATATAATTGTGATTTATATTTTACTTATAGGCACTAATATTTCATTGGATATGTATCAAAATCTATACGGTGATGTAAGGGATATATTTGATGTGTCTTGTATGAGTGCTATTGGTAGCCTAATATATGTAATGGTTTGTTCTATACTAGATGTGTCCCAAGAAATTGGAGTTTTGAGTAGGTCTATGTTCAACCCTAATAAAGAGCATTATATTGATGTTAAGAGGGTGCTTAGATATTTGTGTGGAACTTTTGATCATTGCTTACTTTATCATGGTACTAATGATGTGGGTGATAAATTAAACATACAAGGCTATGTTTATGTGACTTGGGTAGGAAACTAAGGATAGTCGAAGTTATACTAGTTGTTACAGTTTCTCTATTTAGTAACTCTATCAATTGGATGAGTAAGAGGTAGCCCAAGATTGCTTTGTCCACTACTAAAATAAAATATACGATAGCTACACATGTCTATAAATAGGTAGCATGGTTCAAAGATTATGCTTTGAAGTTGATTTTAATTGTAGGGTGGTTCATATTAGCTATGGCAGCCAAAGTACTATCTATTTGGCCTATAGTCCCATGGTCTATGCTTGCACAAAACATATTGCTATACAATATCTTTTTCTATGAGATGGTAGAGAATGGTAAAGTTTGATTACATAATGTTGACAGTTGAGAGAATATTTTAGATTTCCTTACTAAGTTAAAGGATACAAATGATTTATTTTGGTGTAGGGAGGTCATGGCTTTGGTTGTACATTTATTTTATGATTCCTATATATATTATTGTAATGTATAATATCATGTGGAAGAATGTTAAGATATTATATTGTTTAATTACAATCCTAATGTATAATGTTTTTCATATATTTAACATCTTGGGAATGTAAACTTGAATGTCCATGTTTCTATGTGATATTAATATTTTATTATTTTATTCTCCCAATCGACTTAAAAATTAGTTTTCATGGTTTTCATGAAGATGGTGGAACATGATTGTGATGGTCATAAACTATATTAAGGCCATTCATGATACTTTCTCAATCTTAGGTAGTAGGAGGGAGCTATGTAGAATATTGCATTTATTAGGTGACTCTTATACATGTAGGTGGAGGAATTAAGATTCAAGTTTAGGAAGTTATGCACATATTGGGTTGTTGTGAGTCAGAGATACTATCCATTATTAGCATTCACAATTATGAAAAAGTGTGTTTCATGTAGGGAGTAGGGTTTTACATTATGCCATATTTTTGTTAATTCATTATGTTGAGAAATTATTTATAATTTTAATTTCTCATTATTGCATAAATTAGAGGTGTGAGATAAAGGTTTCATAAGATGAATTATAGGTACATAGTTGTTACCAAATTGATGTCAAATTGAAGAGGGAAGTGTGTTTATTATGTACTTTTTGTTCAAATACTAATACATACGTGTGGCTCTCTTTGATGGTGGATTTATTTACTTGAATGGTTTTTCCATATATATCTATTGTTATGTGTTGAAATATTATGATTTATTGAATTTATGCTTTCCCCATTTCCATTATATTTGTAAATATATGAACACATTAAAATGTGTACAATTAGTTTCATGTTATTGTTTCCAAGGTAGAATCTATTTTTAGAAAACATGCTTTTTTGGTTTGATAGATTTAACGTTGAGTTCTCACCAATAACAACTTGGAAAAGTCCTAATATTTTGGGCAATTTGATTGTTGCCTTGTGAGACCTTTCTATTCATTTTAATCTTCTACAAAGATGAATATTGATCTTATAAAAGCTAATTATTATTTTGGAGGATACTTTCTTGGTGTTTCTCATGGCTATATGGTGTTGTTTCTAAGATTTTCTTTGCTATTCAATATTGAAGATTGGTGGAATAATTTATTAGTCTATGTGGGCAATAGGATTTGTAAAGTAATTTAAGCTTTTCTTGGCTAGTGATATTTAAATTTGGGATGAGGGGATTTTATTTTGACAAATGAAAAATATTGAATAGAAGAAAGAAGAAAAGCAACTTATAATGTGAATCAATGGGTTTATCTATCTATTGTAGGAAGAATATAGTAATAGGGAATTGACCAATCATTTTGTAAGAATCATGTTTTTGTAAAAACGATAATGTTTGATAAGAGGCGTTCATAAGAGATGCTTACATCTTTTGTAGTATTGTGTAATGCTATAAGGTTATATTTGGCTTTAGGAAATTGATATAATTATTGTTAAACTCACATTTTTCTTCCATATTGCATATACATATGTTGTTTAAGTTGTAGACTGGTAGGTTAAACTATTTTTTATGAAATCTTTTGATTTGGACAATACAAATACTAAAAATATTATATTTACAAAAACTTCATATTACTACTTCAAATATAAATGTCTCTATAGTTCAAACAAAATATTATTACTTCAATATTAATTTTGTTTGCCATTAATTTTCATTTGCTCTTTTACAAAATTCTCAATTAATAAAACTATTTAAATAATTTAACTATATAGCTGATGAAGAACTATAAACACAATTAAAATCTATTTTTAAAGAAAAAATCTTAGCTACAACTATAAGATCACATTTCTATAAGATCACATTTCTATACGAAATAGTTTGAAGAGAAAAAAATCAGAGGACATTTGCTAAGATTAAAATGATGGAAGAAACATGGAAATGATATTAACAGACAATGGTTTGTGTGAGTATCTCAACGGATATAATTCTTTAGGTATTTAAGGCATAATACGACAAATCCAAGTAACACTACTTCCCATCCATTTTTTTTCTAAGAGGGTTTGTTAAAGAAAATTGAAGATACAATTTTATCCAGACGTATTTGTGAAAATTTTGAGGTTAATTTTATAGTTGTTAACATAGTTGAATTTATTTGAAGGTGAAGCGAAGTTTAGGGATGAGATTGTGGGAGCCATCTCTCGCCTACTTCCACACAGGTATCATGTTCCTGCCATGCAAGGAGAAGCACGAATGTGTCAGGTTATACCACCTCGCTAATTCCCTTCCTTTTATAACTCATTCATTTTGTTCTTTATTCACGCATATACTTATGTTTTAATTGTATTTATTTGTTGCAGGAGGTTGTAGATTTCTTGAATGATGTTCATCCCAACGACAAGGGAATCCGAATTGCAGGATTATATGGAATGCCTGGCCTGGGTAAAACTTCACTTGCCAAGGCTTTCTGCAATTTTAATTTTGGGTATTTTGACGGCAAAGTATACCATCGGGAATTTGCTTCTCGATGCCATTCAATGGACGCACAAAATTTGAAATGGTTGACGAAGGTGAGCCAATTCTTATAGTTTCATCTTGTTTGGAAGATATTCTTGCTTTCCATATAGATAGACTAATGTATGAAGTGTGTAATGATTTCAAATTTGTAATAGAGCTTACAGGGCCATAGAGTATTAGTGGTTCTGGACAATATCCAAACCGAAGAAAGCATAAACGACGTGAATGATTTTCTTCAAGCAAACTTGGGTGAAAACAGTTGGGTCCTTTTAAGTGCACGAAGCGTAGATGTTGTAAGGAATTTCAATTATGTACAGTCATACATGAGCGTCCCAGGCCTTGAAGAGAAAGAGGCGATAGCCATCTTGTTGGAAAAGACCTCACTAACGGAGTCAGCATTGGAGGCAGAGGAAAGAGGTTTCGCTTTGCAGTGTGCAAGCAGATGTACCTTTAGAGATACCAGTTGCCACATCGTCAGCGGGGCTCTTACATTTCATCCGTTAGCCTTGAAGACTTTTGGTCGACACTTTGTTACTAAATACGGTTCCGATTTGTCAAAATGGGTTCGTGAGTTCGATGGTTTGGATGACATGTTCGCTGTGCTGGACAAAGTTTTTGAAGATATGGATCCCAAATACCAGACCATATTTATGCTTCTCACTGTGTATATGCCGCCCAATATGCCTCCCCACAAAGTTGCTGAGTGGCTGGCAGTAAATTGCAAGGAAGCGATCGATTTCATTGAGAAAATAGTGAGTTGAATATTTACTTTTATACTTGTTTAGTTTGTGAAAGGGATATTTTTTATTGAAAAACCTTTGAACGATTGATATATTATTTGTGGGATCAGGTTGAGGATCTATGGCAGAAGGCTTTTATTGAAGAAATTAAACCTAAAATTCGCATACATGATCTGTATGTGGAGTTCGCCCAAAGCAAAGCAAGAAAGATGGGAAGATGGCTGTGGTGTAAGCGAGACTTCATTACTCCAGAAGCTAAAGGAGGGTTTGAATTGGCAAAGCTAGAGGATTGCCAGCATCAAGATTTGTCCCAGATAGGTGATAGGTACGTTAAAAATTTATGGGCTCTACAGTTTGCGCGCAACGAGATGAGAACCCTTGGATTGAGCTCAATGAAAAATATAAGGGGCCTCACTTTACACAGTTGCGAATATCTGGAAGTCCTTCAAGGAATGGAAAATTTGCCATACCTGGCGTGGCTTCAGATAGAGAGGGTACCAAAGTTAAAAGTCCTGAATTTAAGCAGTCTCACTGCCTTACAATATCTTGAGATAAACACCAACGGGCCCACCGAGCTTGGAGATCTTACTGGTTGTGTTTGTCTGAGAGAAATTTATGTTCGCTGTTCATCCCTCTGGGAGTTCCCAATGATAAATGCTTTGCCAAATTTGGAGAAAGCGAGGTTTAAAGCGTGTGGTGAAGTGATCGGCCCACTCGACTGTAGAGCATGCGTAAAGCTTCAAAGTATTGCCTTAGAGAATTGCTGGCAGATGGCTCACATACCGTTGATCGATGGTTGTTCCAACATATCCAAAATTGTTCTCAACAGATGTGATCAAGTAACGGAATGTTCAGATGAAGATGAGTCAAGTGCTTTAGAGATAGTAAAGTTGTGCATTTCATCAGAAGATGCTTCGGTGCCAAGGCATTCAGATTGTTGTGGTGGACTGAAGAACATTCCATTATGGAATATCGTGGTATCGACGGATGTTCCGAGTTTGAGACGTTTTTCAAATTTGACCGTGCTCAAACTATACAATTGTAATACATGTAAACCGCCGGATGTTGCATGTTGTAGAATGTTGGAGGATGTTTGCTTTTCGTCATTAAAAGATTTAGAAAGCTTTCCCAATTTCTCGTCACTAAGGAAGTTGAAGAAATTATGTTTATATAATTGCCACAGGGTTCGAGATCCTCCCAATATCAGGGGATGCTCCAAATTACAGGTGTTCCATCTACTCTACAACGATAATATGAAAGGACTTCCAAAGATGGATGGCTGCCAAGCATTAGACATCAAACTGAGTTGGCAATCAGAGGAGGTCCATTGTTACTCTCACAGCTATGAATATGACTATATTGAATTTTGCCCGGATTACGAGAAAGCAGAGATCTTCCGGAACATAAATGATGTATTTATGCCAGTGGAATTGAAGGAGTGGCAGTGGATACAGGGCAAGGTGGTGCGGGTGCGGCAGTATTTCTGTGGAGAGAAGGTGTATTATTCTATCACAGCGCCGTGTAAATCGTACCGTATAAGCGGGGCGCAGGAGCAAGTTATTTTTCAGAAGGCTAGTGCCATCTCCGGTAAGGTTCTAATACCCACTGTATATGCTTTAAAGACCTCAAAAAATAATAGGCAGGATAAAAGGCTTTAAATTTTATAATATGCTATTTCCAGTACTGTTAAGAAAAATAGACATAGGGCAAAAAATTGTGTTTTAATTTTATATTTATTATAGTTATGTATGTGCATGTAATATATTGCTATAATAAATTTTTTATTTATTATATTTTTCTTATTAGATTATTTTTATGTTAATAAATTAATTTTATTATATGTTAAAATTTATTAATGTTATTTTAGTTTAATTAAATAATGTGTATAAATTAATCTAGATTAAATATTTTTTTAATTAGATGTGATAAAAACATGTAAAATATATTATTATAAGAAGTTAAATGTGTGAGATGGGGATATTTATTTATGGGAGTAATCGTGAAGAATAAAATTTTATGTCACTTGGATTTTACTCATCTAGGTATAAAAAAATAGATATCCTTAGTGTGGTAACAACCTAAAATATTTTGTAGACTTATGATTATATGTGGGTTGATCCCACTGCTCTAGATTACTTCCATAGAATATAGATATGTCGTGTAGTCCAAAAACCTAATTTGTAACAATCATGCTTTGAACATACTTGATTCCCAATAATTTTTGCTCCGTAATGATTATTAATGGTTGGTGATATTTAAAATTACCATTGAACAACCATTAGAAGTAAAAAATCAAGTTCTCAAAGGTCAACCCCCTTTATTAGAGGATGATTCCACAATAGTGGTTTACAATTTTTGGACACTCAAATTATTTTTAAAATTAAATCTTCACATTCGGCACCTATAGCGCTAAGCGGTGAAGAATTTGAAGATGATAAAAACTAGAGTCTCGTCATACATTTTGTCTGTAGATTCTAAAAATAATTTTTCAAAATTTTTAAAAATCAGTTGCACTTTTTTTCCATCTCGAAAATTGGTTTTTTCAAAACCAACAATTGTAAAAAGTGGCGCACATTGTATAACACAACTTTTTTCCATGAAGGAGCAAAATTTAATTTTTGAATTTAGATTTGTAACTCCGATATCTAGTGCTTCCAATTTGGTTGATAGTGTTTTATTGAATATTTTTTCTTAATCAAGTTTCGAAGTCAAACCAATTATGATTTAGACATAGGCAAACCATATAACGTGTCATTTTTTTTGTATGTATCAAAATTCTTTTTTTTTTGTTGGATCAAGGACTTCAATATCTGGTGCACTCATATTTTTCAAATTTTTTTTTGATAATCTTCTATTTTTCCACATGTGAAAAACAAAGAAATTCATTTTCGATGAAAACCTATGTTTAATAAAACTAAAAAAATACATAATAAAACCAAACATATTAAAATTATATATTTGTTGGATAGCTCAGTTTCGAGGATCACCTAATTCAAGTTGGTTTGTAGATTCTCCATTTATCCTCAACCCAACCTCCGGCGCCAAAATTTGTGCATTTTTTTTGCTTCGGAGGGATGAGGAATAAAGGGGGTTCAAGCAAACCCCCTTCTATAAGGGTTTTGATGGCTTTTGATGGAAAGTATTAGAGGGTTTTCTAAACCTAGGTTCTAGCCAACCTCCTAATGGTTCGGTCAATAATAAAGTTCAGACGCAATCCTTCAAATCAATTTTTGCCATGCATTCATTTCCTTTTTGTGAGTTTTCCTTCCTCACTTCAATTGTAAACCACTATTGTCACTTCACCCCTACACTATGTTACAACTATGTAAAGAATAAAATACATCAATCTCAAGAGATGCAAATTTCCTAGAAAACTTTTATGCATATCAAATTCTTGCTCAAAATCAAAAGTTTTCTATGGTAAACTCTCCTCAAAGTGCCATAATGCCGAATGATTCTAGGTTGTGAAATAATGCATATTGAATGCATTTAACTACAAAAATAATAGTTAATCATCCAAATGTGTAAAAGAGTCAGCTCATAATGATTAGTGAAAGTATGGAGTCATCAAAATTTGAATTTAATTTGTTTGAATTTAAGGTGTGAATTCCCCATGGTATGAAATCATTCTTGCATGATATGAGATTGAATTGGGATAGGCAAGTGTAAATATATAGGTGAGGAGTGAATGTATTGAAACACTTGTAGACATGTTTGTAATAAATGGTGAATGAATGGAGATAGGTGTGGATAGGGACAAGATAAGGTCAAATAAATGGAAGTATAAATTAATGGAGAGGGGTGATGGCACAAGGAATAAGCCCAACTTTGCCTCAAAGTGTGTCATTTGTCAATATGTAACTATATCAAGGTATTCTATCAAGCTGGGCTCAAGTCTATTTGACTGCACTTATGATTTTGATAATTAAATTCTTGAGTAGGGAGGTGAGGTGTTCAAATATGCTCTTAGATTTACCAAATGTGTCATTAATAAGATAAATCAAGGGTACTTGTGAATTGTTATAAATATGCAATTCTCTTCTACACATAGATTATTTACTAATTTTATGATTGGTTGTTCTATTTAGGATATGGGCTAAAGTTGTATAGGTGTTGTTTGGTTTAGGATATTCTTGGGTGTCAAATGTTGTATGTCTAGTTTTTGGTTTGTGTATTATCATTTATAAATCTAGAGAAGGTGTAGTCTAGTAGGCTCCTCTCCATAATTAGGTGTCTCCTAAACTAATTGATATGTTTGAGGGGATTGTGTAGGTCTCGAAAGTCACATTTTTTGATCTTGTGGTCTTTGTGATTAGTTGGTTGGAGAAACAACCATACAAATTTCTCAAAGAATTTGGGAGAAAGCCTTCCACAAGGAAATATGGAATGTTTTATGAATAATTGTGTGGAATTATACTTGTGTTGATTCTAGATTATGCATGTAGTAGAAAGGTTAGTAAAATAAATTTTTGTGTGTATATGATCAACTTGAGGTACTATGTGCACATGTGATTATGAGTACATACTTCCTATGGTGGCACTAGTAAACAAATATTCATCATTTATTCCATAGGAGTAGTTGTGGGTATGGACTTGTATAGTCATTTTTTTTGTGTATGTAGCATGTGTGTGAATGAGTATATATTTAAAAAAAACTAATTACTTGTGTTTATATTGTAAATAAAAAACCGTAAAACTGTAACAAAAAAGTAAATAGTCTATGCTACAAAGTACATGGAAAGGACGTATGATTGTACATATTTCATACAATTGTACAAAATTCCATATCATTGAACCTTGAATGCCATGCAAAAAAATCCTATAACAAAAATCTCTAAGTGTTATTTATCAAATTGTGTTTCTCAACCCTTCTAAACACAACCAATTATTTGTTTCTCACTAGGATGCTCCTATAAAAACTTGATTTCTAAAATGACTTAAAAATACTTACAACCTAGGAGACAAGGAACATCATACACTTATAGAAAAACAAGATTAGATGAATGATTAGTGTGTTTTGGTTGAGTTCACTAGAATATAAGAAATTAAATTGAAAAAAAAGTGAACTTGAAACACAAGACACAAATTAAATCCTAAATATACCAGCTTCAATGCAAACCTCAAACTAAGCTCATTATGTTGATTTTCTTGTTAGGAACGTGGATGCAACTCAACAATATAACACATTTTTAATTGATAATAGATTTCAATGGGGTGGATTTGCATACAAGTGATTATGTCTAAAATGTTGAAGGAATGAGGGTACTTATAAATTTATTTGAGATTGGGAACTTGAGTTAATTTGAGTGATTGTGGACTCAACTTGATATATATTAGAAATTTGTCATTTCAAACTCCTAGGATGATAATAATGAAATATTTAGTTTAATAAATGGATAAAGGAGAGGATGGGGTTTCCATTTGAAGACAAAATAAATTGGCGAGGGAAGATATTTCCAATTTATAAATGGAGTTAATTGATGAGAGGAGAAATTTATAATTTCCAAACAAGGATAACAAATGAGGTGAAAGTGGGAATTTTATTATTAAAAATAAATAGTTATCTATCATTTAATTAAATAATAAAATATTATCAAAATAAGAAAAATGAAAAATAATAATGAATTAACAAATGATGATTAATGAGTGGATGGTAATAAATTATTAATTAATGATATGATAATGTAATGCGATTAATGATTATAGACGATATGAAAATAATTGAAGGTTGATGATTAGGAGAATAGTTTTAGTGTCTACATTTTTCCCCTCTTCAGGACATTGTTCCAAGTGATATTATTTGAAATTAAAGAAAAGTAGCTAAAAAAAATAGAAGAGATGGATAAAATGAGGATATGACCTAGTCAAGTAAGAAAAAAAAAGTGAGATGATTGATGTGGTGCTGAGAGATTATCCATGCGAAAGTTGCATAGGTGATCTGATAAAAGAAGAGATGTGAAGAAAATTCCAAAAAGAAGATGGAGAATCATTAAAAAAATAAAATATGGATGAAAGAAACATGATTATGGATGAAAAATGATGAAGATGTGTTATGCAAACTTTGAGTTTAGTAACCTATATTTAATATAGCGATGAATTTTATACATGAAAGGATAGAAGACTAAGGTGACAATGTATCCAATACATAGATTGACTCCAAAGAAAACACAAGACAAGAGGATGCCCCAACACTCACAAGGAATTTGATGCTCTTTTTGGATCCATGATGAGACAACCAACAAATATAAGGACTTCCTTACACATGAAAAGGTCCTTGACATTGGTGGGTCTGGTGAGAGAACAAACATGAAACAAAGCACACAAAAAATAGACCTTTCCCTAGTGTATACCATTTAAAGTATAATGTGATATGAAATGATCACAGTGACCTTGAGTAGTCATAGTGTTGGTCAAATGATAAATCAAATAAAGATCAAAAGATCAAAAAAGTAAACCAAAGAAAATGATAAGCAATAGTGAATTGAGACAATAGTGTTATCTCATTTTGATATCATCTAAATAAATCATGGTACAAGATTCTAATTCAAGACTAACCAACCATGTACCCTTAATACAAACACACAATTTATGTACCACA
>VDFB02000003.1:696389986-696484733 GCA_007258455.2 Sequoia sempervirens
TTTCATGACAGAACAAACATGTTGAGATAAAATACCATTACATCCAAGATATGGTACTGAGGAAAGCTATTCAATTGAGACATATTTGCAATGATCATCAGACGGCTGATATTCTCACCAAGCCTCTCTCCAGAGTGAAGTATCTGCATTTTCAAGACAAGCATGGAGTTGTGGAGAATGAAGCCCTTCCTGAGAGGGAGACTCAAAATCAGTGATCGTTTGTGACTTGCTATAATGCATCCTTCTCTATGACCTGGAGAAATTTGGGGTGAAAGCCCTTATTAATGCATTTTTCTCTGAGACGAAGAAATTTGAGGTGAAAGCCCTTGTCCATCTCTGAGACGGAGATGTGGTTCTTTCCACCCTCTGGGAGTAGCCATGGTGGATATCATGTTTAGAGACTCCATGACAACATCACGTTGAAAGACTCTGTGATGAATTCTTTGTACTTGTGTTTTTCCACTCATGGGAGTAGCCATAGTGGACATCATGTTGAGATACTCCATGATGACATCGCGTTGAGTGACTCCGTGATGGGCACTTGTGCACATGTTCTTTCCATACATGGGTGTAGCCATGGTAGACGTCATTTTCAGTGACTCCATGATGATATCACGTTGAGAGACTATGTGATGAACTCTTTTCCACAAATGGGTGTAGCCATTGTGGGTGTCATATTGAGAGACTCCCTGAAGGATTCCTCCCTAGCTAAGAGGGAGTGTTGATGTTATAGCTATGGGTTTCATCCTTCACCCAATGTAATTGATGAACAAATAAATAAAGTCGAGACTACTTTTTTTTTTTTGTGTGCGTCCCAAGAGAAGAGGCGCTTCTATTTAATTTTGTATATTATATTTTGGTTTATCCAAATAAAGGCAAACTTAACTAAATCTCCTTGAACAAAGAGATACGTTGGTTTATGAAAAAGTCAACTTAAATGAAATAATCACCACCTTTTGTAAGAGGTTGACTTCTTGTGAAAGATCGTCATGTTTGAAAGAAGACTTATCTACATGTATAAATAGATGGTGCTACTCTCTCTTACCCATTATTATTATTCAAGAAAAGTTCACATTAGCTACAGCAAAAGATATTATCTAAGAGCAAATCGATATTATCATCAAGGTGTTTGACTTTCTTCTTTGGTTGTAATTTGCATCAAGAGTGGTGCTACAGATCGGCCTTGTAATTGGCCACATTGTAAAGCTTATTGTTGACATATTTATCAATATATAAGTATAATATTGTTGCTGGTTTTTTCTCCCTCAAGGAGGGTTTTCCTAAGGTATATGTTGTGTTCTATTGTTTGAAATTGTTCTATCTCTGCTTATTTAAATTTTGATCCTAAAATTGTCATTCTTTACTTAAAGAATTATTTTATTATATTGAAATTTCTTATAGACAAATTGTAACCATGCGAGTTTCTCCTAAATCAAGGAAAGAAGACAAAGTCATGGTGACCAAAGACAAAAATCCCTACTAGTGATATTGAAAAAAAAATATAGACATGCCTCACCCGGGATCGAGATGTGAATTCGACCAAGTAGTTCCAGATCTACCACGGGTCTAAATTGAAATGCCCTGTCTATGTCTGGTTTCCTCGATCAACCCAATATGTGTATAATCTCCTAAGACCAAATAGTAGTATTAGCTAACATGTGTTCCAACAAACTCCACTATTCTTTCTCAACTTTTGAGCTCACTAATATTAAAAAGTGGGTAAGTACAACAAATTGGGTCCACATTTATAAGAACCATCAAAAAAATTCTCGACAACCACAGGTACCTGTTTCAAAAAATAGGTACTGATTTAGGATCAAGACCTTAAGCCTTAAGGTCTAATATGCGTACCTTTTTTTCTTTTTAAAACGAGTACCCATTTCTACCTACACCATATTCCCACTCCTTTTTAGAATGGATGTAGCATCATATATTATCACCCTTCACAATTTTACACTATGTTTTGGTCCCCCCTAAGTGCTTGTGCTCAATTATACTTGTTAGGAATTTGTTTTATTATTGTTTTCGGCAAATTAAACAAAATTTGAGAAATGAAATTAAAACTTTATTTAACGAACACCTAAAGTTCAAAATAGGGTAAGACTAGGGTGCCCTTCCACCTGTCTCCCTTTTTTTGGCCCAAAATCTTAAAATATATTACCAACCTTAGTATGTTTGTAAATTCAAAATCATTTGTTGGATTATCAAAATGATTAATATGAGATATGTTGAAACTCATAGAAATATAAGTCTTTCCCTCCACTTGAACACCCAATGAAATTTTGATCTATCAAACAACTTCAAAAGGCAATTAAAAGAATTACAAGAGCAAAATATGCACATTATCTACAACACTCTATTAGCCAAATTCATGTTTGCAACACATCAACAAATCCATCTTGTGCATAAAAAGATGTTTCATGTTTCATGTTTTTTATTGTTATAAGCAGTAACATTAGCTTGGTGTTTAAGATGCATAGATCACCCAATATCATGTCCATAAGTACGATGATATTGACAAAATTATTTTGCGTAAAAATGAGTAGTTAAGGGTTTGGTGGTGTTTATGGGATGAACCCAAGGAAGTTCAATCATATTTCTATTAAGTAATTGCATTATAATGGAATGAAGAGAGTTAGGAAATTGTGAAAATTGTCAATTCCTTGGTTTTAATAGATAGGATGTTGTAGGTGAGAGTGTTGCAATGGAAAATTGTCTTTGGATGTTATTGGAAGGAGGGAAGTTATCTTGATGAGATTTTTCTTTTCCTTTTTGAATGATTGATAATTAGATTGAGGCACAACTTCGTATTGATTACTAGGAACCAATGAATCTAAATGCTCATATTGGCTAACTGATATTTGATAATCATGAAGAGTTGTGCATAGATGTGCGAAGCATGGATCCTTAATTTCCCTTTATCATTCACCCCAAGGATAAATCACTTGCAAACCTTTTCCAAACAAGCCAAAGACTATAAATCTTGCCACCTTCCTTGCCATTTAGTCAAAAAGATACTCACATGGTTGATAGTGCTCGCAATCATGTTGATGACACTAACGTAACACCCATTGTGGTATATTTTGACACTAATTTTGACAATAACATGAATGGAAAAAAATATTATCATAATGAGTAATTGGCTTGCATGTGAATGAGAGCTCTTATGAACCTCATTAACAAACATATTCAAAGACTGCTTGGATGATTTTGTGTTAATCTTTATAGATGATATATTGATCCACTCTAAGTCTATTGAAGTGCATGATAGGCATCTAAGGATAGTATTGCAATGCTTCAGAGAGAGGAGACATCTTGGTAAGCTATCCAAGTGTACATTTTATCAAGACAAGCCGCACAATTTAGGACACATCATATCAACAAAGGGGATTTTTGTAAATCCACAAAAGATCAAGGCAATTGTAGAATGGCCTACACCAAAAAATGTGATAGAGGCTTGTAGCTTCATGGGTCTTGTTGGGTATTACAAGAAGTATGTAGAAGGATTTTCAAGAATAGTAGCACTGATCACATCACTCCAAAAGAAAGGAAAGAGAATTGAATGGACCGAGAGGTGAGAGCAAGCATTTCAACTTTTCAAGTAGAAGTTTACAATAACCCTAATTTTGACTATAGTTGATCCTAATGGGCACTTCACAATGATCACGAATGCTTTAGGAGAGGGAGTAGGAGCAGTATTGATGCAAGATGGGCAAGTGGTAGCATATGAGTAGAGGAAATTGAAGCAACATGAGTTGAACTACATAACTCGTGACTTAGAACTAGATTGCATAGTTCATGCATTGCAAATATGGAGGTACTACCTTTTGGGAAATCATTTTGAGCTAAATATGGGTCACTTAGGACTCAAGTACATCTTAACCCAACCAAATCTCAATGCTTGACAAAAACGGTGGCTAGAGTTCCTTAGTGAGTATGATTTTGGAATTGAATACGTCAAGGGATAGGTGAATAAAGTAGTTAATGCTCTTAGCAGAAGGAGGCACCTAGCACCTATGACTACGATAAGGTCCAACTTGAGGCAACAAGTGATACACAACTTGCAAGGAGATGAACACTATGCTAGAGTCAAATAAGCCTTAGATCACAAGATGAAAGAATGGCCAATGTGGAATTGCTAGGAGAAGAGGTGGACACTACCCAAAACTCCCTCTCAATCTTTGAGGTGAGTTTTGATAACACACTTAGGAGGAAAGAATGAGATGCTATTGAAAATATTGATGAGACGAGGAAGTTTCATTTTGGGTTAGCTTTCCACTCAAACCACAAAACTCTAGCCATGTGGGTCATTCCTCCAAATCATGATAAGCCATAGTTGGATTATAATCCCCAATATTGTTGCAATAGTTTCTGGTAAAAAGAGTTGGGGATGTATTTACATCTGAGACAACTTCATGAATAGTCCATACTACTAAGTTTAGTGAGGCAAACTCTAAGAAGCTGCAAGAAAACTTATAAAGAGAGGCTAAGGAGAAATCATTTTCTTCAAAGAAGGTTATAGAGAAAACAAATCATTGAAAAACAAGCTTCACTTATAGATCCAATTTATGGATTAAAAGCCAATGATACCCCTCCAAGCACCTCCAAAATTAGCAATAGTTCAAAATAAGGGGTGTGAAACATGAGAGATTCATTGAATATAGCAAATGTAAAGTTCAAATCATACAACAAAAATAAAGAAGAAATGGTTAAAGGTGTTTTCATGCAAATAGTTCAACACTTGATAAGACTAGCAACAAACCTAAAGAAGCGCTATGATAATTTCATTACAATAGCAAATTTCAAAGGGATAGCTTTAAACCACAACTACTAAGAATCAAAATCAGATGAATTTCAATCATTTATGGCATAATGAGTTGGTTAAATCATGGTATTGTTGCCATTGTCACAAAAATTCAATCTTCCACTAGACCAACGTGTTTGTGGGCTTTAAACCCTCATTGGACTAATGTGCTCATAGGCCTTGCATTCCCAAAATCCCCCTTTGAAGCTATTATGCTCACTAGTTTAAAGCCCCAGCTAGGTCAATGAGCTCATGAGTTTGAACCACCAACATTCATGCTAGTCATTCATGTCAAGGGATGAGGTCCCTCATGTTGAGGCTTGAACAATTTATAGCTCCGATTAAAATGCATTGAATTATCAAAAAAAAACAATTCAACTCCAAGAATATTCCCTATGAACAATTATTCAAAATACCAAACTATGAAGTTTCTATATACTAATTACATATGAAGTTTCGAAGCTTTTATATGGAACAACTTATGTAATGGAAAAGCTAAAAGTAATCTAAAAGTTAAAATGGAAGAGTTTCAACTTCTTCCTCGATCTAATATCCCAACTCTTGTGAGCCCTAAGGGAAGAAAGAAACCAATAACACTTTGGAGGGAAGAGTTCAAGGGTCTTGTTCCCTTGTTTGTAAACCCACTACTCACAAATGATAAAGTGGACCATTAATTATTCAATGACCAAATTGATAGTATTCTAGCATTAGAAACAAAAATGAATAACTTCCATCAATAAAGACAAGGTCATACTAAATTTCAAATTTCAGATTAGCGTAAACAAAGCAAAGAAAATTATTGATGCTAACTAACCTAGTAACGAGTGAAATGAGTAGCACTGGTCATATTCTAACAAGTATCGAACAAGATTTGTGTATTTTGAACTCACTTATAAAAAGTGACAAGGCATTTTGACAACACCTATCTAAGATCATAAAACAAAGATATAAGTGTCAATTATCCATGTGAGATTAGCATTGTCTCCTTAATATATCCAGAGATTATTTGCTTATGTATGATACGATCAATGAAATCAAGTTAGGATCTAACTTTAAATAAATCAATTAAAGAGTAGGCCATCAAAGAAAAGTGAGGCATCCATAACGTCCTATAAATTAATAACCAAGAGATAATGCAATGGGTGATGGCCCATCAAGAATAAGGAACCAAGAAAGTGCACTTGACATTTTGGAATTTCATCTAGACCAATTTGACAATGAACATGCCTCTAACAAAAAATTTGATGGAGATGTGCATGATTTGGTTCAATCTAGTAGTGAAATATTGAAATGTCCATGCTACTACTAGTGGTGACCTTGAATTTCAAAGCCTGTCAAAAAAATTTAAAATACGTCTGTGGAACGTGTCAATGAATTCCCAACTCAAATAGGTTTCAAGTATCCATTCACTGAATGTATAGAGAATGAAGATGGAGTGGTAGTGCTAAAACTATGTCATTGCAAGATTTGCAACTAGAAATAAGCAAGATAAAACATTGCAATTTAAATTAGAGTCGGTAAGTTTACAAAAAGGTAATGTAAATGGAGAGTTGAAGTCATTAAAGCATTAGAAAATGAAAGATGAATGTGCTCATGCTCAAAATGCATCTGAATACAAAGAATTTGCAATCACATATATGACTAGTTATTTTTGCCAAATGTAAATGCTTGAGGATTCTAGGGAATTTATTGTTGGTTGACCTTGAATTTCAAAGCCTGTCAAAAAAATTTAAAATATGTCTGTGGAACGTGTCAATGAATTCCCAACTCAAATAGGTTTCTAAGTATCCATTCACTGAATGTATAGAGAATGAAGATGGAGTGGTTGTGCTAAAACTATGTCATTGCAAGATTTGCAACTAGAAATAAGCAAGATAAAACATTGCAATTTAAATTAGAGTCGGTAAGTTTACAAAAAGGTAATGTAAATGGAGAGTTGAAGTCATTAAAGCATTAAAAAATGAAAGATGAATGTGCTCATGCTCAAAATGCATCTGAATACAAAGAATTTGCAATCACATATATGACTAGTTATTTTTGCCAAATGTAAATGCTTGAGGATTCTAGGGAATTTATTGTTGGTTGCCCTACAAAAATAGAACATATATGAAATAAAGGATGAGAAATTGAAGATTTACAATGACTGTAGTTCGAGACACTATTGAATTGTTTGATGTAATAGGTCTGGATTGGATTAATAGATCAAAGAATATTAATGTTGATTCTTTAACTACTGAAGCATCTAAGTTTGATTTGAAACTGGTACTTTCTCACTAGCAGTCAAGTGTGGAAATCCTCACAAGGCCTAATGTTCCTAATAACATCCATAGCTAAAAGGTGTTTAATGACAATCAGCAAATATACAGATTCCTTAATTGCGTGGAATAATTTGATAGCCACTCATTGATTGGCAATCTATGGTTGAAATGGAAGATGGTAAGGAAATTTTGTTGAGTTATTCATCAATGCAATTGAAAAGGGCTAGTTGAGCTAAAATGAATGTTCAATAGTGCAGATTGCTATAAGAGCAAAACTTAACTTGTTGATTAAGATTATATCAAAGGTGTAAATTTGGGGATTAAATCAGACCCAAAGATGATTTATAGTGGGAAGAAGTTGAATCAGAAAAAAAAAATGTTGATTGCACTATTGAAGACATTTGAGAAGTGTTTGGCTTGGTGGTATGATGAACTTCAAGCTTATAGGTGGGAACCATTCCAATGGAATATTCCACTCTAGCCTAATACAAAGCCTTTCACAACGAAATATTCCACTCCAACCCAATACAAAGCCTTTCACACAAAAGTAGATGTCTATCAGTCCTATGCGAACTCCTCAAATTAAAAAAGAATCAATGAAGCTAGAAGGAGGCATCATCAAGACTATCCAGCACTCAAAATGGTATTGAACCTTGCCCCAATCAAAAAGAAAAAATGGAGAGCTAAGATTATGCATAGACTTCATAAACTTAAATATCAATTTCCTCAAACACAAGGTCTCTTTCAACCAGCACACAAACCAACTTAACCTCGCTTAACCAAAAAGACTACTATTTTGTATGCCTCCTTGATTTGATCAACAAATTAGAAGGGAGAGCTTACAAACCTCCAAATGGAATCCCTTTCAATCGATTGAGTAATCAGGTTGGGTGGGCTCCTTAGCGATAGATGGAAAGGGGAATGATGACCACCCCGATCTCTCACCTAAAAATAGGAATCATCAGATCAGCAAGATGACAAAAAATGGATGGATCAAATGAATGAAGGAAAAACCCTAGCTAGGTGGTGCCACAATAATGGGTTACACTTTTTTGGACATCCTGATTTTTGCCTGAAATCACATATTTTTAGAAAATACAATGATTTATGAATTTAAAAGTTCCATTTAAATTATTTTAATTAAAGAGTGGTTGATCAAACCCTTTTAGATCAAACCCCCTTGGATAGAACCTTGTTAGATTTAAACCATACCTATAATCAAGTCTCCTCTACACCTATCAAAATGTTGATAAAAAACCACTTTTGATTTACCTTTTGGGTGATCAAATGAATTCATTGAAAATTTATGTTTTGTAAGGCTACAACATTTATTATAAGCTTCCCAAAAAGTAAAATTTTAAATATATTTAATTTGATTATTATATTTATTTTTTATTTCTTGTGAATGTAGGATTTTCAATGAACATCAAGTTCTTTAATTCACACATACGAAAAAATAGAAAAATAGAGAAAAAAATTCTAAAAAATACATGTGCGCTAGGTATTGATGTCCTTGTTCCAACAAATAAAATATAAGTTAATTCAAATGAATACAAAAAAATTTATGCGGGTCAAAGTACACCTCTGTCCAAATTATAATTACATTGACTTGGAAAATTAATTAAAAAAATATATATGTAACAAAAAATTATGAAAAATTATTCATTCCCTAGATATTGGTGTGAGAATTTTATATTTTAAAAATTAGAATTGTATCCTATCTGTAAAAAAAGTTACATGGGCCAAAGTAAACATCACTTTTTAAAAATGTTGACTAGTAGAAAAAATAAGTTATTAAAAATTACATAAAATGATTCACAATTTATTTTTTAAAATATAATTATAATCTACACAAAATATCTAACAAATAACTAGTTTGATTCATCTTCAAAACCTTAATGGTTTAGCTGCTATAGGTGTAAGAAAGTGAATGTCTGGTGAAAAATCTTGATTTTAATGTCAAGTTTGGCCAAAAACTATAACCCATTATTGTGGGATCAACCTCCTATTGAGAGAGAGGGTGGATAGACCTTCGGCAACATTATAGTGACTAATTAATTATTATGTTGATAGACATAACTCTATATTATAGTGAGTAACTAATTATTACGTTGATAGACGTAACTCTAAAATGGCAACACGAGATATAGGTGGTCAACAAATTCATAAAAGAAAAACAAAAATATACATTCAATTTTTATGTGTAATGATTTTTTTATTGATTTTTCAATTGTTTAAAATTGATAGTATCACAACATTCTATTTCCATTCTTTTAACCACAATAGTTTTTGTTTTTATTTTAAGTTTGCTAATCCCAAAAAATACACATCTAGATATCTTTCGACATATTTTATATAGATCATCTTAAAGATATATATACTAATTAGCTTGTACAATAACAAATAAATGACCTTTGCATTCAACTAGACATTCACTCAACCTTTTACCCTGCACCCACCTACAATCATTATAGTTGTGAACTATTAAACTGTCGTGAGGGGGGCAATTTACTACATTCCTAGGGAAACTAAATGGGTTCCTCCTCCTCTATCTAATGGTGTGTATATAGTGTCGCCATAGGTGCAATTTATCACAATGTGTTCCTCCTGCCACACTCTTACTTGACCACTGCTTCTAATCTACACCTCGCGAGCAGCTATCTTTCTTCGCCCTCCCCTACAATAAAGGCTCACTGACATGCCTGATTATTACAATTACATGCCCAATCACATATGGATGTTGAGGAAGCTCCTACTTGAGCAAACACAGACTCATAAAAACACTAATGAAATTTTGGGAACTACCTTGGATACAAATACCTGGTCATTGACCTATCTACCCAACACTATATTGGGCACAAGAAAACTCAACCTTGATTAGTAATATTCCACTGGGGCACTATAGCAAGGTGTTTGATCTACTCAACCAAACTCTCAATCACGAAGATTAGAAGCAGACCATTGCTTGGGAAGAATATCTTCTAGAATAAGAGCTTCGCCCTTTTCCAACCTCTTATCGATGAGGAGATTGCAAGAGGGCAAGGAAGAGGGTGAGTAAGCCAGTATTGCAAATTCAATGGTTTTGATATATTAAGAATAATTTTAGATGTTTTTATTGGCATGTGATATTGGTTTGTTATATTAGATAATTTTATTTATTTATTTTCAATATTTGTTTGAATTGGTTGAGGTTTTGGACTTTTATAATAGCGTGTATTTTATTCATTTCTAATACATAATTGGTGTTCCATCATCAATTTAAATTTTATTATTTATTTTTTCAATAGTCAATATTTTATTATTTATTTTTTCAATAGTCAATAAGTAATTTAAAATTTGTTTTACATTCAATTTAACTAGTAATGATAACATACCTGTATCTTCATTTTTTCTTTGTTTTTTTCTCTCCACTTCAATTTGCTCTGGTGCTGCCCGCTTGTTCCTTCCTATGATAATCATCAATTCATTGTTAATACAAAAAATTATTTAATATATTTTAATTGAAATTATCAATTACATAAAATGAATATAATAATCATAAGTAAATGCTTCCAATACAAGTAAATGATTATTAATCACAATTTTTCAATTTATGTTAATAATGAACCAAATTGACAACTAAAATTCTCAAGAAAACAAAAAGTATGTAGTGATTGAAAATTTATTGATTTATAATGCCAATCAATCATTTGTAGTGATATAAAAGGATAAATCAATCATTTGGAGTGATATAAAATGAGAAAATCTCATAGAATGTTGTAGAAAACATATAGAAACTATGTGCGGACTAAATTGTCAGACAAAACCATGAGTATCATTTTATTTTATTTTTTTAATTCTAAATCCTTTTAGTTTTATACATAATGCAAGCAGATTACATAATGTAAGCACTCACATTATTTATCCAAAATTAATTCCCTGCCTTCTAGGCTTAGTAAAGGCTTGGATAACAAGCTTAAGGATTGAACTTCTACTTTGCATCTAGGAGATGTGTTTTTTCATATTCAATAGCATTTTGGAACTTCACTTTCATTAAAATGACTACCAAAATGTCAATCCTTTTTTTAATTTTTTAACAATATAATTATTTAGTATTTTTAATACACTAATATTTGTTTTTTGTTTTTTTTATTAATGTTTTCATTATATATATATATATATATATTGATCTTTTTAATAACTATTGATGCACTTATCAATATTTTTAAAATTATATAAAATTGATCTAAACTTCACTCTTTATGTATTAAAAATTAATAATTTTGATTATTTTTGTGTAAGTTATGTTACATGTTCAATGATGCAATTTTTACGATGCATTTACTTCAAAAAATTATAAAAAAATTTCAATAAAAACATTAAAAAAATAAACTTGTAGTACTCAATTTTAACTATATTTCTATCAACTATTTAAAAAATACACAATGCCACAACAAAAGGGTGGGCACACACATGGACACTATGTTATATTTTAATGATAAAAATATGAACATTTTTGTGTGCACATAGTATTTTACCATTTTCATCTTAACCATTTTTTAGAAGCCTTGGTAGTTTAGAATTTAGATTCAAAGTACTCCAATTCTTCTTGTTATCATATCTTCAGATTTTGAGTGTACACATCTCAAATTATTCATCCAAACCCAATTTTGACTGATTTTGAAAAAAGTGGTCAATTTTGACCCCCTTTTTGTCCTTCATTTCTATGCACTTACCCACTATTCAAACAAATTCAAAGTTTCCTAAGGAGCACACATGGACACTATGTTATATTTTAATGATAACAATATTAACACTCTTGTGTACACATAGTATTTCACTATTTTCCTCTTACCCATTTTATAGAAGCCTTGGTAGTTTAAAAACTAGATTTGAAGTACTACAATTATTGTTATTATTATATCTTCAAGTTTTGAGTGTACACATCTCCTATTATTCATCCAAGCTCAAGTTTGTCTGGTTTTAGAAAACAATGGCCACTTTTAACCCCTTTTTTGTCCATCATTCCCATGCACTTACCCAATATTCAAAAAACTCACTGCATGAAAACCCTTATTAAAGCACATGCCTTACATCTACTTCCCAAACAAATTCTCAATTCATAAATTCCTATTGCCATGCAAGGAGACAATGCCTACCAATTGTAAAAGAGGCATTTTTAAGTTTAAAAGAAATGTTTCTCTTCTCTTTTAACTTCCCAAGGAGTGCCTGTTGTGGAAATTTCTTAAGAAGGTTGTAGCATCGAAAAAGGTAACCCTTTTTTACCCTTAGTTTGGGAGTGTACAATGAATGATAAAATGTACCTAATTGTGCCTTATTTAGGGTGTTGTAAAGTGTTTTCTTACACTTTCACACTAATCTAGGGCTTCATTAATTAATTGATCTTAATAGGCCCTTTAATTCAAATCTAAGCCTTATTAATTATACTTTTCAAGGATTTATCCCAACAATCATTAATAATATTTCACAACATTTAATTTTCAAGGCTTGTGTCCTAGGCTTGTGACCTAGGACCCATTCGCCACCTTGGGTGAATGGGTCTCACATAGGTCCTAGGACCCCCTTTTGACATGACAATTCATAATTTCAAAAATTGGTCCTTGTAAAGTGTGCCAGGACCCATTCGCCACTACTAGGGAATCAGTCCTCCTTAATAGGACACCCTTTTTTAAACATATTTATGATGGGTTTTAAGTGATATTTCACCTCCCCGAAGCTTGGTCCTAGAAAATTGTGTTAGGACCCATTCGCCCAAGGTGGCGAATGGGTCCTCCTTACCTAGGACACCCCTTTGTGAATTTATTTGTGGCGGGATCTTAATGATTTTGAATCCTATATCTGATGTCGGCTTGGATTATTTGAATTTTAGGGTTAAACCTTAGATTTAGTATATATACAAGGCTAATTCACATAGTTTCACCTAAGAATTATTATGCAAGCGTCCTAAGAGTTTACAAGAGCATTATAGAGCACGTCAAAGGTAGATTATCAAGGTCTTATTTCAACAATTCAAGATCATATCATCATGTCAAAGGCATAGTGCATCGAGCATATTGTTGAGCTAGTGTGTGTTGATGTAGCATTGAAGATCTATTTGCAAGCATTGTTTCAAATCCAATTTGAGATCAAGATCTACATTATACATGGCCACTTTATGTTAGTTTGTTGGTTTACATTCCAAGACATCATCCAAGTATCATTGTTCATATTCATGTTTCATGTCCTTATTTCATTGTTTCATTAGAAGATTTAATTACATAAACAAAGTTTGACCAAGGAAACCCCCTATTCTCTAACAATCAACAAGTTGTTCTCCTCTTTGATGTGTGTTTGCAAACTTTAGGTTGAAGATCAACTAGAGAACAAGATTGAAGTAAAATTGTCAAAGTTAACAAGTTGCAAAGTTGTCATCCATATTGCAAGATCATAGAAAGTCTTCAATAGGATTTGTTTCAAACTTTCAGGAGTTGAAAACTTGGGATATGGGAGTGTAGACATTGAAGAACAAAACCCATAAATTGATTTCCAAAACCCTAACATGGACCCATTCACCACTAAAGGAAAATGAGTGGCAAATGGGTCCTCAATGAAGCCTGAAACAATAAACATATAGAATCTAGAGTTGCAAACTGAGAGGAACAAAACCCAAAAAACACTTTCCAGAAACCATAACAAGGACACATTCACCATCTTGGGCGAATGAGTTCTTAGTGGGCCTCGAAACAACACTTTCCCAAAAAGGTACACATCATTTGACCCTCTTAAAACCTACCTTTTTGTTATTATAACAATTAGATTTATTTTTGCACCTTAGTTGCATCACATTGCACACATAATTGAATGAAACACACACCTAGTAAAAATTAGATTCATCATTGATACCCTATGGATGGTGAAGAAGATATTCTATGTTTCAAAGACAAAACAAATAATAAGGTGAAATATATTTTTTGTTATTTATCTCGTCACAAAGATTCTTTATCTTCCTTTTTCATTTCATGTTTAAGAAAGAAAAATTAAGAAGTGGTTTTAATTCTACAATTTGCGCATTCTATGTGTAATTTTTTTTACAATTCACAATGCAGTTTGTTATATCAATGAATAGGGAAACATTAACTAGAAAAGATAGTTGGATAGAATGGTATGGGAAAATAGAAAACATGCTCATTTTATTGCTTGGATCTTCAAATTCTAATTATGCAAGTGATTTGGAAGATGGCAAATCTACATATGGTTTCTTGATGCATCTTGAGTCTACAGTTATTTCTCGAAAATCTAAAAAGCAACCACTCCTAACTCTATCCTTTGTAGAAGCCAAATATATGGCAACCTCTAAGGCCCTTAGCTTCTTTATAGGAAGTTGGTTCTAAGTCTATTGTGATATTGAATTCATTAATAGACTCCAAGTTACCTACAAGAGAAGATTGATCCCACTGCCTTGCTTTGTAAGAACTTATTGTGCATGTTTTGCCTATTTCATCAGATCTCGCCTCTTTCAAAGTTTGTTGGACTTGTTTAGCCCACTTGTGGGAAGATTTTGGGTGAACCAAAGGTGCTTCCATTTCTTGACTAGAAGCTCCTAATTATTCTAAACTCCCATGGCTGAATCAAAAGATTGGAAATCATCATTAGAGGTCGTTTCTTCTTGAGTTGGGACATCTTAAGATAGAGACTTTATAGATGGATCTAACAAAGGTGGTTCTAAATGGCTTATTCCCCCCATATTGAGAAATCTCACATGGATGTTATTTCCAAGCAATTAACTTAGCAAATTTGTCAAGTTATTTTAAATAGTAGTCAATATTTGCATCATTTTTGAAAGATTCACAATATACATCTCATGCAATAAAGAATTTCTTGTTAACTTCATCATACAACCTATAAGATTTTGAAGATTTAGAATAGCCAAAAAAAATGTACTTATAACTCCTGTGATGCAACTTACTTCATTTCTCCTTTGGAATCAAGGCATAACAAGTGGAACCAAAAATTTGAAGATGTCGAATAAAGAGAGGATAACCAAACCAAACTTCATATGGAGTTGCTTGGTGAAGAGCAAATGAAGGAGATATATTGCAAAGATAAACTGTTGTCCTTGTTGTTTTTACCCAAAAAAGAAAATGCCATTGAAATATAATATTACTCAAACCATATTCATGACAATTTTATTGATTCTTTCAACACCATTTTATTGAGGAGTACCTAGAATAGGGAGAGGATGTTGAATCCCATTTTGATGAAGATAATACTCAAAAACTATGAAAGTAATTTCTCCACCATTGTTTGTTCAAAGAGTGTCAATTTGAGATTGTGCTTGATTTTCAATCATGATGCAAAACTTCTTAAAAGTTTCAAAAGCTTCAGATTTTTGCTACAAGAAATAAATCCAAGTCATTCAGCTATAATCATTAATGAACGAAATACTTACATCCTCCAGCATAAGTCACTACTAAAGGCCCACATAAATCACAATGTATGAGTTGCAATTTTTTGTGTGCTTGCCAAGTGGAGTGAGGAAAAGAATCTCTATATTGTTTTGCAAGAATACAAGCTTCACATTTTTCAATTGTATTAGGCAAAGTAGGCAAAGCTGCAATACCATTCTTTTGCATGATATGAATGATATCAACATTAACCTATCCAAATCTCACATGTCATAAATGACTAGGAGATAAATTACCTTTTTTAGTAAGATATGTAAAACTCACAGGAAGGGTTGAAATGCCATGAAGTTTTAACAACTTCCATCCTCACAACTAGTAAATGCAACTTGATTATTTGACTTCTTTCTAATAACCACTAGTCCATATTCCAACAAAATAGAGTGGCCTTGTTCTCAAATCAATACTAGTGACAATGAATTACATTGCAATTGAGGAATGTACAAAACATCATGAAGTACAAAATCTGGAAGGTCATGCAATTTGAGCCTAATGTTTCCTTTTCCAATAGGCTTAAGACTTGATTTATGTACCATACAGATTGTACCACAAAGAGGTCTTCATGAAATTATTCAAAATAATCACCATCAAAATGTCATATGTTGCATGTGGCTCTAGTAACTAACACTCGAGCATCATGCCAAGAAGTATTAAATGAATTATAATAGGCAAAATATGAAACAAAAAGCACATATTGATCATTATCACTACCACATTCAAGTTGGGATGCTCGTGAATTTTTGTCATCATTATATGTGTTATCTTTTTGTTTAAAGGAATTTTCTATCTGATCCTATGAGAGATTGGATTCATGTGCTTCATGGCCACCTTTTTGACCACATCGTTTACATTGTACAAGTTCCTATCATTTTGGTTGTCATGTTGGGAGTAGCTTTTGCCATATGCACCTCCTCTTCCTCTATTATTCCATCTACCTTTTCCTCTATCATTATGACCACCTCTAGAAGAATTCTTATTAGGAGGCTTGTCTTTTTGGTGGCAAGACAAACATTTTCACCAATGTTATCATTTTTTCTTCTAAAAGCTTTCTCATGTTCTACCGACTTTTCAACCAATTGATTAAAAGTGATGGTCTTCAATTGGTTACTTCCTTGAAGGGACTCTAAATATGTGGAATGTGTTGGAAGAAGGGTCTTTATGAAAGTTGTGAGATAGATGTCAACTTTCCCATCAGTAACATCAACATCTTGTTCCATGGCTTGAATTTCAGAAGCCAAACTCATAAAATCTCCATTCCTCAATTCAAAATTGAATAACTTAATTGCAACTAAATAAACTCCAATTCAAATTGAGAATCATATAGATCTCTCAATTTTTTAAGGGCATCGTAGGCAAATTTATACCCTTATATGTGTCTAAACACATATCCATTGACAAAAGCCCTTATCAAATCCAAGGCCTTTAAATTTTCATACTACCATATTTATTTTTATTTTACAACACTAGGTGTTGTAGGTTGGACATCTCCATCACAAATATTACACCGTAGATAATTGATAATGAGTGTGTTTTCTATTTTCCTATACCATTCTATCCAACTATATTTTTCAGTTAATGTTTCCCCAATCATTGATATAACAAACTACATTGTGAATTGTAAAATAAATTGCACACAACTTGCACAAATTGGAGAATCAGAACTACTTAATTTTTCTTGCTTAAAAATGAAATTAAAAAGAAAGATAATGAAACTTTATGACAAGAGATAAATAACATAAGATAGATTTCACCTTAATATCTACCTTGTCTTCTTAAGCAATTTATGTAGCACACACTCCTTGGGCAATTAAGAGAGAAGACAAACATTTCTTTTAAACTTAAAAATGCCTCTTTTACAAGTGGCAAGCATTGTCTCCTTGCACGGTAATAAGAATTTATGAATTCAGAATATTTTTGGAAAATAGATATAAAGCCTATGCTCTTATACCACTGTCAAGCCAAAATTAATGGCACAAAAAAAGGCACTAAGAAACGTTATTAAATATGAACAAAGAGAATACATTTTAAGGCAAATACAAAAATAGTTAAACTACCAGAACAAATTGTTCAAACATAAAACTAGAAGCTGGTGAAACAAAACAAAAAACTATCATAAAAAACAAAACAAATACCCAATGATTAATATGTTAACATGTTAAACATGTCTTGTGAAACAACTATTAGAGTTGTTAAGAACCTTCGAGTATGTGTTGATTGTCACATTGCAACAAAATTTATTTCCAAGATTATTGCAAGAGGAATTATTGCGAGAGATTATACCATTATAATAATTTTAAACAAGGAAATTGTTCTTGTGAACATTATTAGTGATGCAATCTAAAAATTGGTTTGTAGTATAATAATGTGTATCATGTCAAACCTTCAATAATAATGAAGGGGCAAGGTTTATTCTCAATTCCTAGAACTATTTTTCTATTGTTTTGAGTATTTGGCAATCTAGGCCAAGCTATGGCTTCACAAAATTAGATGCACATTGTCATGCAAGGAATGGAAAATGGAAGTGTTTCTGATATATTCAATAAAATGATTCCAAAATCAGATAGAGTGGCCTTCAATACCATACTACAATTATTTCTATTTTTTGATCCTAAGTCTTCATTGCTTTTTGAAAGTGAAATTCAAATAGACCTTATTTATGAAAAATCAAAGCAAAACTAAACCAAAATAAGGTTTATTTTAAATTTATTATTTTTCAAGAAGTAGTTATCAATTAGTTATGGGGGGAAGGTTATAAATAAGAGGATTTTGGATGTAATTGGGGTTATTCATATATATTGTCTCTCCTTCGATCTAGCCAATTCTTCTTCTTTGGGGAATCTTTTTGTCCCTCAATGAAGGACTTGTATTAGGAAACTATAAAAAGTTGTGGTGCTCCAAACTTTTTTAAAAAAAATTGAATAAGGCATCACTAAACTTTTCACTTATTGCTAGTTGTTTGTGTACAATTTTCAATCTTTCTTTATTCTTCTCTTTACATGCTAATTTGTACAAAAAAATAGATTGAATATTGTGTGCTCTAATTTAGAGGTTTTTTGTGCTTTGATTGTTCTTCATTGTTTCATGTTACTCATATGTTTAATGTGCAACAAGTTTCCCTTATCTTTCTTTGCATTGTTGAGAAGTTTACTTCTTCATGTTTTCATATCTCCATAGTATTGTACTCATGAATTGAAAGTCTTTGTGCTTGTCTTGATGATTGTACAATATTTCTTCTTTATAGTTCTAGAGAAATCACACATTGTGTCTTGTATGTGCTCTACTATGGTTTCTCCCTTATTTGTACCTATGTTATTTTTTCCTTATTTTTGTACTTTCGGGTTAAAAGTATACAAAAACTATAAAAGCCCCCATAATACAAAGGAGTTGCTCCTCTCAAACGTAGAGAAAAGTTATTAGTCCATAACATCTTCTCCAACTTTTGGAACATTTTCCACTACCCATCAAATGAGTTAAGTTAAAACCTGTAGTGACAAATTTGTTTACCGACAAAACAACATCCTTGCAGTGATAAAATCCTTGATTGCTTTAGTGATCTATTCATTCCATTGATTAGTTCATAGCATTACATTGCAATCAACAATATTTCTCTTACATTCTCACTCTCTTTGAGAAGGGTTTGTAGTCAATCAATGCACCACCTTCTTTTTTGGCACCTTGGCTTTCATTTCATGTTGTCCTTTGCTCACACACTAGGTTATTACTCTCCTCAAACCAAAGTTAATACTTATAGATTTACTTTATATTACTTTTCTTAGGCTCTAGATGCATGCTTCATCAATTCCCACATCCTTCATTTTACCAATAACCTAGGGAGGTCAAAAGACCAAACAAGAGGGTCGACCATATGTGGCAAGCTCCTAAGTAGTCCCACATTCTCCTCTACTATTCCAAAATAGATATTTTGAGGATGACTACAACCGCACATAGATTTGTTGTTCCCTCTTCTTTCTTTGTGTTATTTGTTTTCTTATTTAAATATGATCAAATACATTAGTTCTCTATTTTTGTGTGTTTTAGTACATTTCCAATCATTTTTGCTTGTTTTTTCCATTTCCTCATTTGCAAGTGTTTATAGCTTAGTTTAGAAATTGGTATTTTATATTGCTCTAGATGGCATCATGTGAAAATGATCATACTTATATGCAATATCATTCTAGCCAATGAACTATTGAGCCCACTTTTTAGGTACTACTTTTTTATTGTTGCATCTCCTTTTCATATTTTATTTTTCTATTTCTAGTTTTCCTTGTTTCTATTTCTTAGCTCAATCAAAATAATACAAGTTTAACACATCTTAAATTTTATTTTGCACTCTCAAGATGACATTTCACTCCCTGCTCAACACCAAATTCCTAGAATTCATTTAAACCTTAACCATTTGTTAATCTTGGATGCTAGCATGGTTTCATTCATATCCACTACATTGAACCATCATTAGTAGTGTCCACAATATTCAAAATTCTATTTTTTCTAATTTCCAACTCCTCCTACATTGGCATTCATGTTACCATTTCCCTCACATGCCCAAGAAATCATTATTAGTTAAAAATATTATTATCATTGTAAGGTAAGTGCATGTTCACCAATTAAGGGGAGCAACACTAGAAACACGAAAAAGAGAGCGCATTACAAGCCATTAACTTGCACCTCCATAGAAGTGCCTACACCTACAAACAAAGAGGTACAACTCCTAGTCAATTTAGCCACTTCGAAACATTTCTCAAGATCCATTCTAATTGTTTAAATCTTTTGTGGGATGTGACCACCCACAAGGATGTCTTCAACTTATCCTTTTCTCAAGAGAAACCCAAAAAGGTGCCTAGGGCACTACCCTATTAGGAGGTAATAAAATTATTAAAAGTGGTGGAAAGTTATAGGAATTGAATTGTGGTTGTACAACCACAACCACACCAAAAAGGATAGAATTATTTGCAATAACATCCATCTTCAATGTAGAGTGTAGATATAAGCTTTTGAGTGTAGGAGTATTTAACTCGTAACATCATAATGTCTCAAACATCCTTCATATCCCCTACACTAGTATTAATCAAATTCAAGGAGTCAGTGTAATCCTCCAAGAGTTTCCTCCTATCCACTTATTTCTCAAGATAAAAGAGGTGTTAATTGGTGTTCTCTAGTAGATTATGAATAGAGCCAACAATGTAAGAGACTCAAAACCTCTCAATCTAGATTTCAAGAAAAAAATGTCCTTCAAATTGTTATTTATTTCTGTGAGAGAGTGAAGCAAGCTAGATGGATTCACTTTATTTTTGTCAAGGCACTATGCATAGCAAGCATTACTTTCTATATGATCATTATCATCCCTACCTTTCATGATTTTCCAATTTCCTCTTGTTTTTTATATTTGTAACTTAGCCCAAAGAATCTAAAGATTAATTATTAGTGAAAGGAATTGTAGGATACTCTATTTTTTTTGCTTTTCATGGAATCCACCATTGAGATTATGAGAAACATTTGTTTGTTATTTAATCTTGCTTGGTTGGAATATCTTCTACTAGGACTCAACATTTTATTAGAAAGAGAAAAGTTAGGAGAGAAAGTTGCAATCACATAAGCATTAAAAGGGAAATTCAAATAAGTTATAAGAAAGGGATGTGGAAACAAAGAAGTGGGGCATTAGAAAAAGGCCAACCTACGAGGGGATTGTAGACTTACAAAAATAGACATGAGGATGAGGATGGTATGAAGATCAACCTCACCACAAAGAAGAAAAAAATAGAGATGATATTGTGAAAAAAGGTTGAGCAACCCAATAAGAGGAAACATGCCAAGAACAAGCAAACAACAAGGCAAACATTAAATGAGGAGACCACACATCAAACATAAGTTGAGAAAAAGACAAAGCAAGAGTAAGTCCATGCTAGTCTGACAAGAAGGATATGCAAAATGGACAAAGAAATAAAGCTAGACATGTGAGGAGAAAAATAAAGAAAGTAAAGTAGGAAAAAGCCAAAAAGTGGTGAAAAGAAAGAAACTTGAAAAAAATGCAAAAAAGCCACCACATTAGAAGGAAAAAGAATTCACATCCAAAACTAAAGATCTCTCATAAATCTTTTAAAAATCCTAATGTTGCTAATATAGATTGATCACCTTTGAAATTGTAATAATTTGGACTGAGTAAAATTGGGAAAGCCAATATGTCATCATATTCCTACTTGTTCTAGCATTTGAACCTGCATATTCTCTACATAAAGCTTAAAATAAATAGCCTCAATCAACAATTTTTAGAAGCATCGGTTAGAGACCTAGCCTAAATCTATTTCCTAGTCAAAATTTGTGACGCGCGTTCTTCAATCATGAAACTAACAATCAGATTCATGCCAAATATTAAACCTTCCACTCCAAAAATATTATTAATATTGATAAACAAATATAAAATCTGAAAACTATTTATATTTCTTTTTATGGTATCTTATTTATCTATTTTTTATTTATTAAAATTTTAGATAAAATAAAAGATAAATATTTTTTTTTAATTTAAACTTCTCTACTAAATTCGAAAAAGATTGCACAAGTTAACCCGTATACTCAATTAATCTAAAATAGTATAATAAGAGTTGTATGATGGAGGACTAATTAATAGAATCCAATAACAAATTAATGTTAAAGTAACATATCTCCACTAGCTAACCCAAAAAAACAGTCCCCTGTTTCTGCTATGCTCAACTGTTGTATGGCTGTTATAGCCAGTTACTCTCTTTCATTACTGCTAGTTTGACAGATCTGTGTCCCGTGCTGGTTTATTTGTAATATTTTTAGCTTAATATAAAAAACCAAAAAAATCTCGTTTCCTCCACCACAGTTGTAGGAATCTAAAGCTGTGCTGTAAAGGGTAAGCGACGACGTATAAAACAGATGATGCGTAAAAACCATTTCTTCAGTATAAGAATTGAGAATCTGGATCTGAGCACGTCTGGCAACATAATTAGTCCCTTCTCTTCAGTATAAAATTAATCCTTCTCGCTAATGAATGTGATATGGTAACCAACAAACAGTTATCCGCTAACATTTTTCCAGCAGATACATCTTTAATCAGAGCGCAAAGAAAATCTAATCTAAATTCCTCCACCACAGATATAAATAGAGCTGTAAAGGGTACTGAAAAAGGCATATACAACAGAGTTTGCATAAAAACTAGGTCGTATTGTACCTTCCTCTTCTTCGCTTGGTATATAGCTTGCATCATCAGTGCCTTCCTCTTCTTCGCTTGAGTCCTCCATTGATTCTTCGCTGAAGTCCTCCATTTCTGCTGCCGGCGAATATTGGAGCTGTTGGAGAGTCCTCATCTCACCTCATCTCATCGCGATACCAACTGAATAAAATCTCCCTCTTTTAGAGCTAAACAAACACAATTTCTTCAGAATGAAGAGGCCTATTTGTCTAGTTAGTTCGTCTTGTCTACTACTTCTGAACTTTGAAGTGACTGATAGGAATAAATTATTTAATTACTGTTGGTACTTCACTTGTGTATCGTATCGGAAAAATCTCTGCAGCGGAATTTGAGATTCATCCTCTTTACTATTGAAAAAGAGCAGGTAAAATGAGTGTATGGTGACGCAGAAAGATCAAAAAAACTCAATGGGCATCTGTGAAAATTTCTCAAATTTGCGGCGAGGCGAAAGAGGAATTAAACAAGAAAAAATCTCCGACGAGGGAGAAGAAAACATTAGGTAGGTAGTATTGAACACATTTCACTAGAAGGACACGACATTATCACCATAGTCTCCTCCTAGTGAATATTCGATCTAGGATAAATCTTCCCAAATGATATGCACTCTTGTCTCACCGCTTAAGAACATCTCAAGATGGTAATGGAGATGTCACTCCATTTGGGGCAGAATTACTTGGGCTTTGTAGTTTGTTTGGCATGCTTATTTGCAATGGGATGAGAGATTGGCCAAAGTAGGGGGTATCACTTGTAAAACTTATAATGGTCAAAGCGTGGTGGACTACGTGATTTTCTCTCAAGGTTTTGTCTCTAGGCTGCTGGAGTTTGACATTGAGGACTACCCTACTAGGATGAAATCTGACCACTTACCTCTTCTGGTTAAGCCTGGCATGTCTTCAATCAGCCAACACATCAAACAGGATCAGCACATGCACAAAAAAACCCTCCCAAAAGGTAAAATCCTCTTGAATAAAGAAAATAGAGAAATATTTAACATTGTTCTTAAACAACATTTCCACGATTTAAAGAACAACAGAGAGGTCAAAACAACAAAAGAGGGGGATGTCCACATTCATAGCAATTTGTTGATCCCAATAATTCACAAGGCCTTAAATGCATGCAAAAGGTCTCACCCCAAGGTGAAGGTTGTAAACACTTTCCCGGCAAATCCATGGTATGACGAAGAATGTAAGGCAGCCAAGAGATCACTAAAAAATAGAGGAATGGACAAAGAATACAAGAAAAAATATGAAAAATTGGTGTTGTCTAAAAAATATAATTATGTAAATGAAAGGAAGGAGCTCATCTCACTTGGAAAATAGAAGTTCCCTAAAGGTTTTTGGAGAGAATTGTAGCAAAAGAAAATGAAGATTGAAAATAGTATTACGGATGTCCAATGGCTAGAATATGCTAGGCTTCTTTATGAGTGGGTTCACGAGAAAGACCATCCATCCGTTATTAACACATCAATGGAACTATTCACTATGGATGATATTAAACAAGGAATAAAGAATTTAGCTAGTGGTAAAGCACAAGACATAGATGGGTTACAGGCTGAATTTTTAAAGTGGGGGATCGATAGTCTTTCCCCTCACATAAAAAGAATTTCCAATAATGTCAATCAAGAGGGTTTTCCTATGGAGTGGACTACCAGTGTGGTCATTCCTTTATTTAAAAGTGGTGATATCAATAACCCATCTAACTACCGCATGATTATGGTCAACCCTATCTTTGGAAAGCTCTTTGGGAGCATGATTGAACAAAGGATCAACAATTGGGCAGAAAATGAGGGCAAAAGAGCAAAGGGGCAGGCAGGCTTTAGGTCAAGACACTACCATTGATCATTGCATCACCCTTAGACATTTGATTGAAAAAATTTGGAACACTCAGGGTGAGGAAGCTTACTGTTGTTTTGCAGACTTCAAGAAAGCTTTTGACATGGTATCTAGAGACAAACTATGGAATAGAATGGAGGAATTAGGCATCCCAAACATGTATAGAGCAGTTGTTCATAGATTGTATGAAAAGGTTAGAGCTAAAATTAGAACAAGTGAAGGTATGTCAAAATGTTTTGGTAGCGACATTGGAGTTAAACAGGGCTGCCCTTTATCTCCCACGCTTTTTGGGCTATACATTGATAAGTTGGAAGCTTGGTTAAGCAAGACGGATGGGGATGGTATTCAATTGGTAGGTTGTGTGGTGAAACTAGTTTTATATGTTGATGATCTTATCCTAATTTCAAAAAGAGTTCATGGGTTAAGAGAACATTTGAAAGCTCTTGAACTCTTTTGTCACGAGGTTGGGATGCAAGTGAATATCACCAAGACCAAAATCATGATTTTCTCATTAATTAGAAAAGATAAGCAATATACCTTTCTTTTTGAAGGTAGCCTGCTTGAAATTGTGAAAGAATACAAGTATCTTGGGATTGACTTTCATTATAAGCACAATTGGGAGACGTGTCATACGAAAAGGATACAAGGAGGTTGGAAAGCCTCTTACCTTCTACAAAATAGGTGTAGAAAAGTTGAGCTTTGGGATTGGGAAACCAAGAAAACACTTTTTGGTTTGCTTATTACGTCGGTTGTCCTTTATGGGTGTGAAGTGTGGGGAAGCAGTATGTCAAAGTGTAGTTGGAAACAACTAGAAAGAATCCATAAGCATTTAATAACAAGAAGTATCAAAGTCAAAACCACAGTCCTATATGAAACTCTTTTAGCTGAAATAGGGACTTTTCCATTGGAAGCATCGGTGCTAATCCAATTGATAAACTATTTAAAGAAGGTTGAAAACATGGATAACCACCGGTGGCCTAAAACGGTTATGAAGGAGACACTAGAGCATAGAAAGAAAACTTGGATGAAACAGAACCACAAGTGGATGAACAAGTGGGACATCAATCTACATGATTGTCCTAGCACCAATAGTGAAATAAAAAGCTATGTGACTGAAAAATTCATATCTGCCATGTGGACAAATCAAATTGGGCAAAAAAAAGCATATTACATCAAATAATTTAATCCGGCAAAAGATCATGGTGACAACCTATTTAGGTGAAACTATTAAAGGGAAAGCGAAGATGTTAGTGGCACAATTGAGGACAGGATCGCATCACCTTAGGTGTCAGACCGGTAGGTGGAAGATACCCAAGGAAACTTGGGAAGAAAGAACTTGTATTTTCTGCAATAAAGGGGGTTGTGGAAACTTAATGGCACTTCTTCATGGAATGCACTGCTTATGTGGATATCCACACTCAGCATGAAAATTGTTTGAAAGTTGACAATATGCACAAGCTATTTGAGGAAGATAAGATTAATCAAATAGCTAGCCTTCTGGTCAAAACTAATGGCAGGCGATCCGACTTGGAAAAGAGCATGAAGACAAATTAAGCCTTTTTTGTTTCAGTCCCATAGACTGTTTAGTCTCGTGGATGTCATTAAAATATTTCATTCATTCATTCAACTCATTATCTAACTTGTCACACCAAAGGCATGTCCTATTTGAGTCTGTGAACCCATCAATTGTTCACAAACCCCACGAGAACCTGCAAGGGGTTAAATCAATCTCAATCATGCATCATTTTTCCTCACTTTTTTACCATTTTCCTTCCACTATTGGTTTCCACTCCAGCTTTGACGATGAACACCCAACGTTGACGGGTTCAGGTGGGAAAAATGACCGGCAGCGTAAAAATAGAGTTAGTCACATGGAACTCGTCACTTGTAGGACAGAATGGCATTAACATAGCAGGGCTTTCAGTAGCAGCACAGATCTAGGTTGTGTTTAATCAGATATGGGTTGGGTTTAATTAGGTTCAATATGAGGGGTAGGGGTGAAGCCAACCAGAGAAAGAAAATACCCACCCCTATATTATTTTGTGTTTTTTTGTTGGCCTGTTGTTTGTTTACTACGGATCTTTCCTTAAGCCCAAATTGTAGAAGGGGGGAGTTAGTGCGGCCGAAGATGCCAATGTTGCAGCAAGTGGGAAGTTCTCCAAAAAATTGGGCTCCAATGGGGAAGCGAATGAGAACCAATTGAATCAGATCAAGAATTTTAACACATTGAATGATGAAGACAAGAAGAGTTAAGAGGCTGGGATCGGTGGTATAGACTTACCAAAAATTTTTATCAGTTTTAATTAACATGTAATTTTAATCTCATGTATGATCATGAATTATAATTTGAATAATTTTAATAATTTTAATTATTTAATTTAGAGATTATGATATTTTAGAATCAAAATAATTATTTAATTTTATATTATAAAATTATGATTCAAATAAAATCGTATTATTTTTAAAAAATCCAGACAATTCAACTTTACATTAAAATGTGGAAAATAACTCACTAATGCCTCTTGTAGGAGTCTGGGTCATGTCTCAGTCCTAGTGTGGCTAATCATCCTCTCAGACCAACTAATGATCGGAGCCTTGGTAAGCCATTGCCTCACCAACTAGCTAATCAAACATGAGCCCCTCCTTGGGTGAATTCCTCCCTTTTGATCCCCAACCTACCTCATAAAGGTACTAACTCTATGAGGTATTAGCAACTATTTCCAGCTGTTGTTCCCCTCCCAAGGGCATGCTCTTACACATTACTCACATGGTTGCCACTAGAAACACCACTTCCCATCTGACTTGCATGTGTACAAAACATAAACCAAGTTTGAAATGTCTTAAATTTTGATCTAAATTTAACTTTCAAATTTATTTTAATTATTTATGTTTTTTAATGAAATTAAAAATAATAATTAAAATTTATTATTTATAATTATTTGTTTTATTAAATTTTGATATAATTAGTTAATATTTAAATAATAAATATAATATAATAATAAATGCATAAATTAATGACATAAATAATAAATATTTATATCATAATATAATAGTTAATATATTATTCTATAATAATAATAAATAGAATAGCTAATCTATAAATAATAAATATAATATAATAATATTTCAATGACATAAATATAATAATATAATAATAAATACATAAAATAATGACATAAATAATAAATATTTGTATAATAATATAATAGTTAATATTGTAGACATGCAAAATTTGCATCATGCAGTTAATTAGGTCCATTCATCAACATTAATTTCATTTATAAAGGTTATTCATTTAATAAATCAAAAATTCAAGTCAAAAGGGGTCAAAACATCCTAATCATCATTAGGCTAATCTAATCCTGATTAATTTAACCTAACCACCCACTTGCACAAATAAATCAATTTATTGATTTATGAAAATCCTTATTTTCTTTCAGCATAGCATCTTGGAGGAATATTCCCCACTCCACATTTTCAGAATTTTAAATTATGACATGTCCCCCACTCAAAATTTTAAATTCTGACATATCCTCCATTCAACATTTTTAGAATTTTAAATTATGACATGTCCCCCACTCAGAATTTTAAATTCTGACATATCCTCCACTCAACATTTCCAGAATTTTAAATTATGACATGTCCCCCACTCGGAATTTTAAATTCTGACATCCCCCACTCAACATTTTTAGAATTTTAAATTCTAACATGTCCCCCACTCATAATTTTAAATTTTGAAAGTCTTACATGTCCCCCTACTCAACAATTTTAAAATTTTGGCACATTGGCCAAAATGTGTTCACTCTTCAACCACTCACAAGTTGACAAGTGGCCTCATCTCATTGGCCATCTTCTCACCAAAATATTAAGAAGTAATTTTCCCCATCTTACTCCATCACAATTGCATTTCATCACTTAAGCTTGAGCAAGGATTAGGAAAGGGTCACTTTTCACAACAAAGTGACACCAATCCACTATGGAATAGGTATGCACCTTTCATGCTTTCAATTTAGTTGTTTTTGTTATCTTTAGGAAGCATTTACATTATTTCATAGGAGCATTTTGTTACATTTTGTAGATTACTAACCCATGTTTGAAGGAATAGTGTTTGCAGACTTTTACCAAGTGTTCACATTTGGTGCTAGAAGGAGGGCGAAACATGATCTTTATTTATGTTCATCTATGTTTATTTCAAGCATTGGATAGGAAACATTAAGCCTCTATTTTTGTTAGCTTCATTATTTTGTGATGTTGTGGTCATTTAACTTTTGGTACTATATTTAAAGTGAGCTAGATGATATGTCATATAAACATGGTGTGGGCATTATAATGTATTCGCTGATATATTTCATTAACAATAATCGATACTTTTGCTGCTTGGAAATTTCTCTGGTTTCTCCATATCCAAACACAATTACGGGTTGTGATAGGTAATATTGCACTGCCGCGTAGTTAGCTGCATTCTTCGTTGCCAGTATAGCCAATTACATTCTTTCTTGCCAACATTCAAGCTATTCTAACTATAGCATTTTAGCCTCTATTTCTATTAGTTTCATGTATTTTGAGAAAATTCTTCTTCATGGAAGCTATTCTATTAATTGCAATCAAAAAATGAAAAAAAAATCTGATTTTTAAGCCTCTATTTCTGTTAGCTTCATGTATTTTGAGAAAATTCTTCTCCATGGAAGATATTTTGTTAACTGCGATCAAAAAATGAAAAAAAAATCTAATTTTTAAGCCTTTATTTCTGTTAGCTTCATTTATTTTGAGCAAATGTAGGATCCTCCCCCGTACCCAACAAAATTCGTTGGAAGTGTTGGTATTATTTTTGCCATAGTTGGTGAAGGTAAGCGTGGGACTATTGCTATCCTTTCCATAAGATTTAAACACATTTTGTGGTGAAGGTAAGTGTTAGATTGGTGTAGCTTGCGGATTGCTCAAGTGCCCCATTTGCGCCCACCGCATAGTTCTGAAACTCATTTCTGAGTGAATTGCCATTGTCGGCATAGGAGGTGAATTGCTCAAGGGGGGCCATTTTTGCCCTGGTCATAGCCCTTGAAGTCATTAGTAATGACAATGGAATTGTTGGCGTAGCTGGCAAATTGGGACAAAATCCCATTGGCGTCCTTGCCATAGGTGGCAAAGCCATTCTTTATAATAGTGGATTGGTTTACGTAGCTCTAGAAGTTTTGTAGCGCACCATTTCTCGGTTCCGTTGTTTATGAAGTGGTCACGAGGCATGTTGGTTTGGAAGCTATACATAGTGAATTCACTAATTGCACTAGATCCAACTCCATAGTTGGCGAAGCCATCATCGATGACATTGAAACCAAGAGAGTAGTTTTGGAAATCCTGAATGTCGCTGGATTCTGGGTCGCATCCTTTGAAGCCGTCCTTTACTACATTGGAGTTGTCATAGTAGTTTTTGAAAGTGTTTCCATTGGCCTTGTACTTTTTGAAATCTTAGGTGTCATCTCAAATTTTACAGAATACTTCAAATTCTCTGTGTTAGTAGATGGCAGGACTTGTTGGCATCTGAATTACAGTTGATATGTCTCTTAATGCACACAATGGAGTTGGACGAAATTCCCTTATCACTGTATTTGTATTACCTGTTGTTCTTCTTTATCTATAGTCGAGCCATTTAATTGTTGTGTGGTAGAATGGAATCATTATCTAAAGCAGTGGTGACTATAGTGAATGAATTCTTCCTAAGTTGCTTATAGGGATACTACTCTGCTTTGTGTCTTTCAACATAACAACCATAACCGAATAATATCTAATATCTTAAAGGTGCAGTAATCACGGAAAAAGTGTACTATGCTTTAGATTTTATGCCTGTCAAAGTTGAAGCTTGAAACCAAATGCAGCCTACGGTGTATTGGTGCACAGTATTAAGTTAAAAAGTTTTTACAGATTTGAAAACTTTTATATGCCTAATCATTATGGTGCTATATATCCCATAGATTTAACCATGTACACCTTCAATTAATGATGTTGTTGATGCAGGGATCAAGATCGTGTACAAGGTAGATGGAAGTGATGATTTCATAGGGAGTTTTGTCTTTCATTTATGGTGACTAAAGTATTCCACAAAAGTTGTCTCAAATTAACCAAATGTCTATAAAATCTATGGAGGTGGTTGTGAATCTTGAATAATTTAGAAATGCATTATTGGAGCAAATCAAGAGAGGAACAAGCTGATAAATAATAACTTCTATTATCAAACTTTATGATGTACAATCTATGTTTCTAAAGTGTACCATTTAGGAAACTTGTGTGTACATAGAATGGGAATATAAAGTCTTTTCTTTTTAGGCATTAAAATGCAAAGATATTACCTATTCCAATGGTACGTTTCCATTATTAAAAGGTTGGATCAAATCAAGCTTGCTTTGGAGTTTGAACATAGAATAATAAATAAAGAAATGAATCATAGGTGGTGTGTTATCATAAAAGAGCAAGTACTTCTTTATTGCAAGGTTGCTTTGGTGATAAATTGACATTTTGATATCATGTGACTTTCTTAAAAAAAAAAAATTTAATTTTTCTTTAATTGTTGTATCTATAATATTTTGGGGGACTTTACTTTTGATTGGCAATTTTAAGTTTTCTTAGTTCAATGTTGCATATGATGAATTTTGATCCTAAACATAGTAATGATTTTGAGGAAAATCTGATTTATCTTTTTATTTTGCATAATAGGTAAAGGTCAAAATCAAGCGTTGGAGTTGGACGAAAAAATGAAAGTGAAATTAGAGTTGATGAATTGAGCATCAGAATTTGAAACCCAAAAGCGTTTTTAAATGCTTTGAACTTTCGTCACATGCCTTAATTTTTTGTTTCATGCTAACTTGCCTTTAGTTTTGGGCTTTAAAACAGACATTTTGAAATGATTGGAGAGTTGGTCATATGCTTTGATTTTATGTTCTAGGCTAACTCATATTTCGTTTGGTGCTTTAAAATGAATTCATCATTGCTTTGAGGCTTAAAATTGACATGTGTTTTTTCGTGTTTTGTAATCTTTTACTCAAAGTAATCTCATCTAAAGAGGCGTCTGCACTTCTCTTATGCTTCATGACAATCTTGAGAACCGAAAGTCTCTTTGATGACATTAAGTTGCATAAAATATTGCCTCCAAACTTCGATTTGGGATTAAAAAATGAACAAGATATTGTGCGAGTGTGAGTTAGGTATATTGTGTGTGTTCTCCCTTTGTTTCTAAACGAAGGTCAATTGAACCACGAATGTGCTTGCTTGCTATTGTTTACTTTTAGAGGGGCCTGCCTAAGAGACACATCCAAAAGGAGAACTCGAAGGTGACTCCAACTAGTTTTTCATTCGAGCTGGTATATAAATGGATAAGACTAAACTGTCAAGTTCTCATGGTATGTAGGCCTTAGTCGTACAATGTCTTTCAAAATGGGGTACTACCATAAAACGTATAAGAGCCCCTAGTAGGATTGATTAAAGCCTTTAGTGGCTTCCTGGACGCTCTCAAGGTGCCATGTCCCTAATGTCTTGTCATTAAGAGCCTTGTTTGTAGAAGCCAACCAGTCCATCCAATGATTTTATCAAACTGGTGCATTGGAACCTAGATTCCAGGAAGTTACTTGCCATGTCCAATCTTGGTTGAAATATAGAGGTTAAGACTTCATTCTTAGCATACCTTTATATTTCATCCCTGGTTGCAAGTAAAGTCGTCTCTTCTACTATGAAGGGCATGAGGCAAGCCCACTAAGAAAAATGTACCAATTGAGCTAGGATGTTACATTGCTTGTAAACACATTACTTGTTCGAAAACATCTTGGATTCAACAAACACTTAACATCATCCAAATTTCAAACCCTTTAGGAGGCAAATACCATTGACCAAATTCTCGTGTTATTGCTTGCCCTTGGGATTACATCCTTACAGGTTTCTAAGCACTTGAATTTACATTTCAATTTTCCTACTAAAGTTAAATAATAGGTAACCATTGCCTTAAATTCATCAAAGTTTCACATAATATACCTTGTGAAATGAGACGAAGTTGGGACATTGGACATTCAGTTTGAAATATAATCAAGAATGTGTTTGTGGTAAGAAGAATCCATTAAGCAAAGATTAAAAACAATTGAACCCTACACATGTGTCTCCAATGATTTCACGCAAAGTCAAGATCAAGAAACCAAAGGTGAAACTCCTTAGTCTGAAAGCCCATCAAGAACGTTTATCTATTCTATACGAAGTTAGACAAAGACTACTTTTTAACTTTTACAAAAAGGCTTCAAGAAACAATCCTGGTTTTTATTCATTCTATTACTGCCGAAACCCAAATCTTTTCAGAGAGTTTGAACATCTTGTTTAGAGAAAAGCTTGTTCTTCAATACCTAGGTCTAGGAAAACAAAGTGTCCTTTTTAGGTTCATCTTAGGATCAAAGAAAAATCAAAATCTTTTTCATCCATCCTTCAAACCATCAAAATGAACATCATCTCACAATCACCTTTTGAAAATCTTGAAATCATCCTTAAATGCTAAGCTTTTTGGAAAAATCAAAATCATCAAAAATCCTTTAGACTAAATCCTTGAAAACATTATCAAAAGCACCTTTGGCTAGGCATGTGTAGATGTATCCTTTTGCATATGCTTAGTCAAAAGTTCTCAAAACCATCTCGTTTAGCTTAGTATATGTAGATGAATCCTTCTTCATATGCTTAGTGAAACTATCATCTTGTTTGGATAGGTGTGGGTAGATGCATCCTTCTCCCCGTACATATTCAAATTATCATCCTACGAGCAAATCTATCCCTTAGATAATCATCCAAACATCTTAGGGTCTATTTGTTCAAAATTCAAATCAAAATAAAAATCCATCAAGGACAAATCCCAAGGGAAAACCAAAATCAAAATCTGAAACATATCTGAAAGTCCCAAAAGCCTAGTACCTCCTTCAAGACTTATCAAGGAACATAACATCCACATCATTCATCTTTTACATCATCATCATATCACCTTTCGATCCTTATGATATCTTAAAATTTTCAACTTTGAGACATAAAATAGATATCAATCCATAAGAATCGAGAGATTCATCTCCCATTCTTAAAAATTGATCCTTGTTTTATGGTTCAAACTAGATCTCAATACAAGAAGAGCATGGAAGCCAACAAAGAAACACCCACTTCAAGTGATTTAAGCCAAAACACTCCTGAAATGAATCCCATAGGGTCTATAAATCTCACAATTGACCTTCCAACATCATCATAAAACCCATAAGAAGAAGCCCAAGAAGAAGAGCTCACCTTTGGGATCTATCACGAGGAAATGACTAAGATGCTCCAAAATTCAGAAAACCATAAAATCATCAGCATCATGATGAGGCTTAACCCTTCGCTATACATGCTTGAACTAGCAAAGCAAGGAGCCAAATTACCTTCGGATTTTCATGTGAGTACCATAGTGGAGACATATTTTCCCTCCATCTCATCCACCATCCCCATCTCATCTACACCCCCATCCCAAAATATCACCCAAAACGTTTCACAAACCACATCTTTTGCTCCAACACAACCCACTGTTAATAAGGGAAATGCATTTCTTAATGCTATTCAAACACACCCTCGTGTTAATAATCAAAGTTTGGATACAAACACCATCTTGGAACAAAAAATACTCAACAACCCATTGCACAACAATGTTCCTCTCACTTTCCATTATGATCCATCATCAACATTTTTTCGCGCAACACCTCAAACTCCTCTCCTTACATCGCAAGAGGAAGGAGACATGTTTGGATCAGGGGGCATTTTTGACACCACAACATTTTTACAAGGCCATGCACCCCTTACATTTCAATCACTTCCACCTTTTCCATTATCATCCACATCGCTCCTTGGCTTAGGGCTTCCCCCTTTACCAAGTATCGATCAAAACAACATCCCAAATATCAACCAAAGCCTTTTGTCAAACACTCAAAATTTGTTGTCGACATCGCAACAACAGATGACAAATGCACAAGCAATTGCAACATCATTGCAAAACATTGTCTCTCAAGGGCCATTCACATCAACATCGCCACTTACCACTCAAACTACCACATCAACAACAACATCCACCAATCAAATAATCAACACAACATCACCGCTTACCACTACCACAAACGCCATTCTAAATCCACCACCCCCCCACCACCACCAACTTCCACCACATCAAGTCAATACAACGCAACATTGCAAGTTGATTTTCAAAGGGGATTTTAAGAAGTGAAAAAAAAAAAAGTCGTATACCTAGCTACTCAAGCTACACAAGCCTCCCAAGTAGCCCAAGCTGCCTTATAGGCGCAACAAGCCCAAGATTTATTCCAACAACAACAACAACAAGTCGCTCAAGGTTCACAAGCCGTACAAGCATTGCAAGCACAAAAGGTCACTCAACCACAACTTATATTGCAACAACAAGCAACACAAGTGCAAGCTCAATATCAAGCACAACTTCTTGCACAAAGACAAGCAGCGTAATGGCAAGCATATCAATAAGCAATAAAGCAATATCAAGAACAACAAGAAGCAGCCCAATTGGCATCCCAACAACAAGCATTGTTGGAACAACAACAAGCACAAAAACAAGCATCATTGGAACAACAACAAGCACAAATCTTAGCACAGCAACAACAAGATCAACAACAGGCATTGTTCATACAAAATCAGGTGGAAGCCTACCTAACTCGACATTTAAACATATAGATACCATTGAACAACACATCAAACAACACACCAACCAACCCACCCATCCAACACACAATTGAAACACCCCAAAACACTTTCATCCCACCCCTTGATCTACAAAATGATGTAATAGAACAAATCAGGTTGCTCTCGCAATAAGTGCTCGATCTTCAATCAGAGTGAACAACCAAAACACCAAGCAACTTGTGCCCATATCCATTCGACAGGAGTCTAGTGATGAAACCATTCCCCAAGGGATTTAAAATCCCCAAATTTGACAAACATCGAGGGACAAGAAACCCTGAAGATCACATCAGGGAATTCTGGGTTCATTGCATGGAGGTCACATATGACGATACTTATCTGATGCGGCTATTTCCTACGAGCTTGGCAGGCCATGCTATGGAATGGTTTTCTCGCCTACCTTTAGGCATTAGAACATTTCAAGAAATTATAGATGCATTCCTAAAGAACTACGCATGCAACATTGCAATGGATGTTAGTCTAGAAAAACTCTCAACTCTAAAACAAGGAAAGGGTGAATCTTTCGCTTCATTTCTACAACGATGGTGATCCAAGGCCAATCGGAGCAAATGGACCATGCCTGAAGAACAAGTTTGCACCATCATCACCAACCTTGATGGCCGCTTGGCATTTCATCTCAAGGTTTAGGGCATCACCACATATGACCAGTTGATTCCCAAGGCACTCAGCATCGAAAGAGCCCTTATGACTCAACCTGCAGAATCAACATCATACCACGAACAACAAAACAACCACCCACCATCCAATTACAATGATAAACCTCGTACATGGGCAAGAACCAAAAACATTACTAATGATGGTGTCGTTGATGCCAAGGTAGTCATTAGTGCTCCTCGCTAACATACACCTGCACAACAAATCCAAACACAAACAAAACAATCATCCAAAAATCAATAATCTCAATGAGAAAAGAGGACCACCCCAACGCAAGAGTTATCCCAAGTGAAAATAAACCACTTTGGGGGAACCACTTGAAGACATCATGAAAAAGCTAATCGACGAAAAACTCATCCAGGCTCCTACATTTGAAAATTACCAAGAACCGGATGTGAAACCTCCTCGGTATAACGAGAATCAACTCTGTGAGTTCCATAAAATCAAAGGCCATACCACAAATAGTTGCATGAGACTCAAAAAAAACATCCAAGATCTCATCGATAAAAGAATCATAAATGTGGAACAACCTACAAGAAATCAAGATCTTAAGATATACACAAATTTGATGCCCAATCATGGCAACAAAGGGAATCAAAAGGATAAAGGGAAAGGTACCCACTCAAATGTGAATCATCATAAGGGCCAGAAAACTAACCATCACCAAATCATCCTAGCCAAACAGAGTCCCTCTATCTAGATCCGTTCCTAATGGCTATAATGTCCTAGATCAACTCAAGAGAACTCTAGCGCAAATCTCCATTATGGAGTTGCTAAAAATCTCATCTTCCCATAGGAAAATCCTTGAAGAAGTGTTGGCCTCATCCACTGTCCCCACAGACCTTGATGCAAAGCAATTCCAAGCTATGGTCAAAAATATCCTTACGCCTAATCTCCTTACATTCTCTGACCAGGACTTCCTTACCCAACCATCTCACAACCGTGCACTTCACTTGGAAGCCATAGTACATAAGAGAAAAATCAAAAGGGGCTTAGTGGATGGAGGTGCGGGTTTGAATATCTGTTCTCTTAGCCTCATCAAGCAGTTAAAAATATCAAAAGATTCTATCGACAAAGGGAAGGGTATCATGATAAGAGCATACGATGATCAAGAAAGAGTGTCTAAAGGCATGATCAAACTCCCTATTCAAGTAGGGTTGTCTCTCATGGAAATCACTTGTCAGGTCTTGGACCTTAACTTGCCGTATAACATCCTCCTAGGATGTCCATGGATCCATGTGATGAAAGCAGTAGCATCAACTTTCCACCAATGTGTGAAATTTACACATAACGGACAAGAAGTTACCATCCATGGAGATCCCAAACCCTTCTCATACTACAAAAATCTTGAAAAAAAATACTACAAAATCCCCTAAGTACCAAATAATGATGAGGGCCCATCCACATCATACATCGACCCTACCACTCTTGTATCCACTTCTATGACAAAGACACCTGCCACTCCTGTCATTCCCACCATTTCAAACATAAAGCTCATCACCCAGGATGACGGCTGTGGAAACTACAAGCTTCCTAATAATGCTTTTGTGGTAGGAGAGTTACCACAATCTCCTAGATCATGGGGACGTCCACAAGAAAATCAAGCTTCCACATCACAAACATCTCCTGAAGACTATCCTAAATTCACAAGCTGGGGAGACCTTGGCCAGGAGGTTATTGAAGAAGATCCATCACATATGCTTTATCAATATGAAAGACCACTACCTGAATTACAAATGGATGATAGAAGCAAGGGTTTGCAAATGATGCTTGCAATGGGCTATGACAGAAACCAATGACTTGGAAAAAATGACAATGGTCTCATAATACCTATCATGCCAGAGACGCGACCAATAACCAATCTTGGCCTTGGATGTACCCCTCTGAGTATAACCATACGTGGCCGAAGTCCTCTGGTTAGAGCAATTAATAAATCTCATCAGCCAACCACAATAGAACTATGATTACCAGTATCCATAGGTCGTATTCTAGATAACTATACCTTTGATATAACCGATGTTTGTAGTAGTAGCGATGATGAGGACCCCATATCCAATCTACCTAGGCTTTTTGAGGATACCACTCTATGCATGATTATTACCTTATCTTTTGAAACAGACCATCAAAATCATGAGATCCACCTAGTCTATCCCCAACTCATCGACTACGACCAACAAGGACCACCGATTCTCGATACATTCTAAAATGATGAGGTGCTCTCAGAATTCATGGGATTGTAGGACAACATTCCAGATGGGGATCACAAAGTAGGGTTTATAATGGAGTTGGATACACATGCCTATTATGGGGAAACAATTGAATCCTTCTATCACAAAAGTGAGAAATTAAGAATAATATCCAAGTCCTTAAGTGAAAACCACACTGTGGCACTCTCTGACAAGAAAAAAGTAGAAAGAAAGGATGCATCCAATAGTGAAAACCTCTCTGAGGTGCCCGAGGATGGGGCATTCAATCTTCCTCTAAGAGCTCTTCATCAGTAAAAGTCAACAATCTTGACAAAAAAATGCAACCCTGTCAACCTAAGAACAGAGGAGACCCCGCATATCACATTCTATGCGGAATCACTATTATCAGAAGAGCAAGAACTCCTAGCAGCCTTCCTAAGGGAAAGACAAATAAACTTTGCATGGAGTTATGTTGACATGCCAGGACTTGATCCAAAGACCGTGGTTCATCAATTAGCGGTGTATCCAGAAGCATATCCTATTACACAAAAGCTTCAAAAAATGCATTCTCAGATTGCCTTATTGGTCAAAATGGAGCTAAAAAAGTTGTTAGATGCAGGATTCATCTGGCCAATAGATTATCCAGAATGGGTATCAAACTTGGTACATGTTTCAAAACCTGATGGAACCAATAGAATTTGCACAGACTTTAGGGACTTGAACAAGGCATGTCCAAAAGATGATTTCCCACTTCCCAACATCGACATGATAGTAGACATGATAGTAGGACATAAGATGCTATCACTAATGGATGGATTCTTAGGATACAACCAAATCATGATAGCTAAGGAAGACCAGCGTAAAACAACATTCACTTGTCCATGGGGGACTTATTGCTGGAACATGATGCCATTCGGCCTAAAGAACGCAGGGGCAACATATCAAAGGGCCATGACACTAATATTCCATGATATGATTCACAAGATGATTGAAGACTATGTTGATGATATTCTAGCCAAGTCCAAAAAGAGAAAAGATCACATAGCAACCTGAAGTACCATCTTTGACAGGTTGGAGGAGTACAAAGTTAGACTAAACCCAAAGAAGTGCATCTTCGGTGTACAATTAGGGAAGCTGCTAGGATATAGTGTCCATGAGGGGTATTGAGGTCAATCCAACAAAAGTAAAAGCAATCCTCGAGATGGAAGCATCGAAAACATTAAAGCAACTAAGAGGTCTCCAAGGTAGACTCCAATCAATCCGACGATTCATAGCACAACTAGCGGACAAACAGAACCCATACTCTCACCTACTTCACAAGGGAGTAGCGTACAAATGGGATACCAAGTGTGAAGAGGCATTCAATAAAATCAAGGAATATCTACTAACACCACCAGTCTTAATGCCACCCATCCCAAGAAATCCATTGATTCTATATGTGTCAACAAAAACAACAGCCCTTGGAACTCTCCTAGCTCAACATGACGAAAACAAAACAGAGAGGGTTATCTACTATATCAGTAGAACAATGGTTGGGCATGAGCTAAATTATCCATTCATCGAGAAAGCATGCCTCGCAGTAGTGTTTGCATCACAAAAATTCAGACATTACATGTTGGCACATAAAATAAAACTCATCGTCAAAATCGACCCCCTCAAATATTTACAATCAAAAGCAATGTTATTTTCAGAATATGACATTGAGTATGTGGAGAGGAAAACAATAAAGGGTCAAGTTATTGCCGATCAACTGGCAAAGGCACCAATCTATTCAGAGAACCCTCTCATCTTAGAGTTTCTTGATGAATCCATTTTTAATCTCAATATAGCTTACCATTGGAAACTATACTTCGATGGTTCAAACACACAGCATGGATCAGGAGTTGGTGTCTTCTTCATCACCCTACAAGGGGATTGCATACCAAGGTCCTACAAACTGGCATTTCCTTGCACTAATAATATTGCGAAATATGAAGCCTTGACTATAGGTCTCTGAATAGCAGTGTAGTGGAACATCATGGCTCTCAAAGTGTATGGAGACTCCCAATTGATCATAAATCAAGTCAATGATGAATATCATACTAAGGACGACAAGCTCACTCCATACAAGAAATTGGTGGAGACTCTCAAAGAATCCTTCATCAAAATTACATTTGAGCAAATACCTAGAGCCAACAACAGAGCAGTTGATGCCATGGCAACAATTGGGTCCCTACTGGATATCCCCAACAATGTTTCAAAATATGAATTCCTAATAGAGTAGCTTCTCGTGCCCACATTCGAGGTACTAGAATCAGAATTTGTGTGTGAAATCGTTGGTCCCGATGATCCTTGGTACCACGACATCTACACATACCTTCATATAGGAGTCATACCTGCTTGTCTACCATCAAACCTAAAATGAACCTTTGTTAAAAAGGAATCCAGATTTGTCATCTTAGGAGATACTCTATACCGTAGGAGCATAGAAGGAACCTTACTATGTTGCCTAAATGTTGAGGAGGCATTAATTGCTCTAACTGAAGTACATAACGGTATTTGTGGTTCACACTTGAGCGGAATGACCATAGCTAAGAAATTGCTGAGGATGGGGTATTATTGGCCCACAATGGAATGGGAAGGACATGATTATGCCAGAAAATGTCTACAATGTCAGCAGCATGGGGACCTCATCCATGCTCCAGCTCAAGGGCTTCACCCGATCGTCACACCGTGGCCCTTTTCGCAGTGGGGACTCGATCTCATTGGGACAATCACATCCACCTCATCCAATGGCCAAAAATTCATCATAACTATAACTAAGTACTTCACAAAGTGGGTGGAAGCCATACCCATGACGTACATAACTGGAAAGTAGATTTCAAAATTCATTTTGAGCTATCTCATATGTCGCTATGGTGTTCCACAAGCCACTATCTCAAATAATGGTACACCATTCAAGAATCAGGATGTCTGTAACTTGTGTGAAAAATTCAAAATCCAACATCACTTCTCCACCCTGTACTATCCCCAAGGCAATGGCCAAGCAGAAGCTACAAATAAAACCATTCTAAAAATACTTAAGAAAATAGTCAATAACATAGGTTGTGACTCGTATCTACAGCTTAATCCCACCCTCTGGGCTTATCGAACCAACATCTGCACACCCTTTGGTGCCACCCCCTTCTCCTTGGTCTATAGATTAGAAGCGGTACTACCCATTGAGATTGAGCTCTCATCCCTTAGGATATCACTGCAAAACCTCATCATGGATGAAGAGTATCAGGTATCAAGACTAAATGAGCTGGAGTTATTGGATGAGAGATGTATAGATGCTTTAAATCATTTGCAAGTCTATCAAAATAGACTCAAACGAAGCTACAATAAGAAAATCAGAAGTAGGACTTTTCTAAGTCGAAGAACTAGTCTTAAAAGAAAATCAGAAGAATGTCCCAAACCCAAGCAGCAAAGGCAAATTTGAACCCAATTGGCTAGGATCATTCATCATCACGACAAGTTACAAATCAGGGGCATATTAGTTATCAACACCCATAGGGGAACCTCTGCAAGAGCCCATGAATAGCTCTCATCTCAAAAAGTTTTATGCCTAAATCTTTCAAGGCATAGAACTAAAAATCCAAAAAAAAATCACAAAAAGTCCTGAAAAAATGGTTACTTAGGCAAAAACCTGGCAAATAGGGGTCTTGGTGACAACAACAAAAAAAAGAAGCAAAAATCCCAAAAAAATTAGAAAAAGGATTGAAAAATAGTAAAGAAACAAATTTTCCTATAGTGAAAACGACCTTGGTGGCACTTTGGACAAGTACCTTGGTGAAAACCTGGCAAATAGGTGCCTTGTGTAAATAAGCATTTTCCATTCACTAGGATCTTTACAGCTTGTTCAACATCATCCCTCCATTTCACTTCCATCATCCATTACATTCAAGTCTCCATCCATCACTCATCCACTCGCATCTGCACCATAGCTTGGTCCTGTTTTCGTATCATGATCCCTCCTAGTACTACTCGGTCCATCCTCAAGGTCAGTTTGTCCTGCCTTTATCAGAGTAGTCTATTACATCACATTGGGGGCATGTTCTTATTAGATTGGATTCTTGTATGATCTTCAAGTCCTCAAAATCACAAAATCCAAAAACATCAAAAAATCACAAAATCCAAAAACATCAAAAAATCACAAAATCCAAAAACATAAAAAAATCACAAAATCCAAAAACATCAAAAAATCACAAAATCCAAAAACATCAAAACATCACAAAATCCAAAAACATTGAAAAAACATAAAATCCAAAAACATCGAAAAAACATAAAATCCAAAAACATCAAAACATGTCAACATTCCAAAAACAAGTCAAAAAGTCAGGCAGAAAGTCAAAAACAAAGTTGTCTTGTCGAACTACGTCGTCTCTGAGCTTGAACATAGGCAAGGCTGATCTTTGATCATCCCCCAAGACCCTTAAGTCTGTCCTTTAGGAGTTTTTCATAATAAACTGAAATCTCATAATGTATATCTTCATCTATAAATTGATCAAGTCATCGATCGAACTACATTGTCCCTACGTATATAACGTAGGCAAGGCTAATCTGTTGATTAGCCCCCGAGGCCCCTAGGATAGGTCCTTAGGTTAATCTCTTGGGCAAAATCTCAGAAAATCCAAAAAACATTAAAAAAAATCAAAACATTTGCAAATCTTGAAAAATACCAAAAACAGCCTCAAAACATTGAAAAACTCCAAAAACATCCAAATAGTTGAAAAAATCCATTCGTCTCATCTCGCTTGCACCCACAATAAACACCATCCATAATAAACTAATCATCACCCTCAACCTTTTATGAAATAGTTAGAAACAAGTCTAGCAGGTTAAAAGTGAAAAATCAAAAACGTCAAGTCTCAGGTCTAAATCAGTACATAAGCAAGTTGGTCAATTCTTTGTGTCGATAGTCCATCATCCAATCAATCCCATATCAATCATCTAATAACATCATGTCCTAGGATAAATTCTTCCTACAAGGGGCATTATTTATCAAAAAGAGCACTTTGGATAAACGAAATGACGTGCTGCCATCCACTAACATGTCCTAGGATGTATCCTTCCTACAATGGGCATTATCTTTTGGCAATAAGTTTCAATTTTTATCCTTAAAAATGCATTCCCTTTTGGTTAGTAGTATCGAAGAAAAACAACTTGTTTGCATGCTTTATCTTTGTCTTTTGACTTATCTTATTGTGCTCAATCCAAGGACCTCTTGATGATATCTGAAAGAAGGATTTAGAGAGATAGGAATGGGGCAACGATCATTATTCTTTTGTCTGTTGTGCTTGTTGGACGTTCTTGCAAAATAACTTGGTGAATACTTGCTTTGTTAGATATGTATAGAGGATGTTTTGGACAACTTGTTGACTATTGCATTGATTGGTTATACCTTTATGTGTTTTAGTTCGAGGTGTTTGAAACTTCTCAAGTGCACCCTAGCACAGTTTCTGTATGTCAGGTGTGAACAAGAATACTCCTATCTATCTCTCGAGCCAAAGTCCATCACACTAAGTACAACGCCATCCTGGTCCTTTATACCTTGATGCATTGTGCTTAGGCGTGTTATCAAACATAAGGTAAGTGACCCTTTTAAAATCCCAATCCTTAATAAGTAAATCACCCATCATCATCATCTCTCATAAAGTTGGCTTGTTGGATCCTCTTGTCATCATCTAATGTCTTCTTTTTCGCACTAACATCACGTCATGAAGAATTAATCATCATCACCAATGCATCCATTGTGCATCCACAAACCATCAACATCCTGCATATCATCTAACTTGCATGTTCTTCATCATAATATAGATCTATTAGTCTAAGCATCTCATAAATCATCACATTTGCATAAATCATACATTCACATAATCATGGCATATCATATCATCAATCTCGTCCATCTCACATCATATCATCATTTAAGTTGTTTAAGATAATATAAGATTTGTTATTCTAAGCATTTTAAAAACATCTCAGTTGCATCATCATCCATAACCATCCATTTTTTGAATCTCTTTATCACAAGATCGACCCTCAAATCGAATCTTTCTGCTCAATCTCTCTGGGGGGCAATATACCAATGTAATTATTTCCACTGGGGCATCCAAAAAAATTAGAATTTTTTTCAATTTTGATCACGACAAGTTTATTCTTTGAACCAACGCAGCAAGTACATTGCTTCAAAGAGGGGCAAAATGTAGACATGCAAAATTATCATCATGCAGTTAATTAGGTCCATTCATTAACATTAATTTCATTTATAAAGGTTATTCATTTAATAAATCAAAAATTCAAGTCAAAAGGGGTCAAAACATCCTAATCATCATTAGGCTAATCTAATCCTGATTAATTTAACCTAACCACCCACTTGCACAAATAAATCAATTTATTGATTTATTAAAATCCTTATTTTCTTTCAACATGGCATCTTGGAGGAATATTCCCCATTCAACATTTTCAAAATTTTAAATTATGACATGTCCCCCACTCAGTATTTTAAATTCTGACATATCCTCCACTCAACATTTTCAAAATTTTAAATTATGACATGTTCCCCACTCAGAATTTTAAATTCTGACATATCCTCCACTCAACATTTCCTGAATTTTAAATTATGACATGTCCCCCACTCAGAATTTTAAATTCTGACATATCCCCCACTCAACATTTTTAGAATTTTAAATTCTGACATGTCCCCCACTCAAAATTTTTAATTCTAAAAGTCTTACATGTCCCCCCACTCAACAATTTTAAAATTTTGGCACATTGGCCAAAATGTGCTCACTCCTCAACCACTCACAAGTTGACAAGTGGTCTCATCTCATTGGCCATCTTCTCACCAAAATATTCTATAAATTGAGGGCCTCATTCTTCATCTGATTCTACAACTCTTATGCAAGGTTACTCTCTTGGATTAAGAAGTAATTTTGCCCATCTTACTCCATCACAATTGCATTTCATCACTTAAGCTTGAGAAAGGATTGGGAAAGGGTCACTTTTCACAACAAAGTGACACCAATCCACTATGGAATAGGTATGCACCTTTCATGCTTTCAATTTAGTTGTTTTTGTTATCTTTAGGAAGCAGTTTGCATTATTTCATAGGATCATTTTGTTACATTTTGTAGATTACTAGCTCATGTTTGAATGAATAGTGTTTGTAGACTTTTAACAGGTGTTCACAAATATATTATTCTATAATAATAATATTAAAATCATTTTCTAAATGATCTATCAATCAATCTTATTTACTACACAAATGTGTACAAAAAATAATCTATTTTTTCCTAACCTTTCACACCTCTTCGGCGTACCCATTGCACAAGGTGCCATAGATAGTTTTAACATTAGCACTTGCACTAGGAGTGCAAGGGTTATTCGAATAGAAACGTATATGTAAGTTAACATATTAAAGAGGGTTATTCTTTATTGTCTATATATTTTATACTACAAATTTGAGATACATACAATATTTTTTTAAACATTTGAAAAATATTTGTAGTGCATATTTTCTTATAATTAATTGAAGGAAAGATTTCTAAAATTTCAAGTTATGAATATTTTGCATTTGATACATACCAAAGAGCACAAAGATCACAATCACGACCCTGTTGACCAAGTAACCAAGTAACTAACATAGGTATCATACTCATAGCCAAGTTGCTACAATGATGTTGTAGTGCCCAAATTGACACAAAAATTTTGAAGGTTTGAATATTATTCTCCAATCCATATGTCACTTGAAAATAGGACATATGTGATGTATCAATGACATGCGTCATGCAATTTTGTTAATTTTTTGTTAGATAAAAAATGTGAAACATTAGTAAATGGGTTAGGTTCAATTTGTTAAAGAGGTGGATTGTTGACATTGTTGGCAATAGGGAGGAAGCTACCTTTGTTGTTATAGAGAGGGAAGAAAGCCATGAATTTTCCACAGGCAATAAAGACTAGCTTTTTGAGTTTTCGATTTTAATATATTTTTGAACCCCACTATGTAAGAGTGCATATTTTTATTAAGTATGAAACTAAAATTTTCAAATTCTTTTGCATTGATTCAATACAAAAAAAAAGTAGTCAAATTCAACATAAAATCTACATTTCCCACATCCAACAAACAATGTGAAATGTTGCAAGGAAAAAATATTACATGCCTACCGTCATTAGAAAACAATAAAAAGTTATTATGTCTCCCTTCCCAAGCTAATCTTATCAAACTATTTATTAAATGATTTTCTTTGTTTCCCCACAAAGATAACAAATCTTCCTTGATTCAAGTTAATTTCAAAATTTAGACACTATCAAGATAACGTGCCTCTTCGTTCTATGAATGAATGATTTTCTCTCAATACATTTTTTCTTCATATCCAATCATACATAAACCCGAAATATTAAATGGTAAAATACATATTTTACAATAATATTGTAACTATTGAAAGAGTTCACAGTTTGAAACCATGTAACAACATATTTTATATGTGATTTTATAATTTATTTCCTTGGCTAAGACATTTATTTTAGGTGGTAAGGCTATCTCCTTAGTAAAAAATCACATTGGAATATATAGCTTTTAATAACTAATTGGGTTGTCCAACGATAAATAATTTTAAATGCTTGTATTAGTTGCTCAATGTTTCATATTCATACTTTAGTTTTCCCTTCACATTTTCTTGCACCTATTTATTTTATAATTATTGTTTTCTATTTTCAATTTCAATCATGACATATTTTATGTGGAAGTAATTTCTAGGGTACAACATATGTCATGACAATATGTAGAAACTAAAAAAGTAATGGACAAAGACTTATTATGTGGCGATTGAATTGTACAACTACTATCTAGTCTAGTTATAGGGGATTGAAGAGCTTTTGAATTATTTTCTAGTCATTTGATTTTGAGTTATTTTCTATTTTTTATCAACATGATTTTTGTATCCTAATAATCAAGTTTCTAACTAATAACATTTATTTGAAACAATTCCCACAATAAATTTTTTTTTGAAAGATACTTCCTACAATGGAGATGTTTTTCATTTTAGTTCAGGTTATTTATGTCTAAGTTTAATCCCACAAAACTGAAAAAATGTCTCCCCTTATATATTGGCATGCACCCTATTGAAGATAAAATTAAATTTACAAAAGATTATAAATACAACACCATAAAATAGTGCACACCCCATAATAGAGTCACAAATATTCAAAAACAAAATAAAGTGCTCACCTATGTAGTGGTGTACGCTTCATAGAGGTTGACCAACTTATCTACAATTAAAAGTATGTACTCATGTATAATACAAGGCACCTTATAATAGATGCTTTAAAATCAAATGTATGGAAACAAGAAGACTGGGAAGCAACTAATAATTAGGGAGTTTAGGCAAAGAAAAGGTTTTTCATCAATAAACATCTTCTCTAGGAGAAGGTATTCAAAATATTAAAACATCAACAATGCCAACAATAATAACACCACCACCAAAAACACCATAATTATCACATGCATACTCATCAACCATCATTGGACAGAGAAGTAAAGAGGAGGAAAATGGCCTTCCTACCACATTTTTCTCAACTTCCTAACTATAACAACTCCATTTGTACAAGGCCCCCACATTAACAAAGAAACAAAATTTATAGCAAGGAGATGCAAAGGTATTTTATTTGTTCTTTTTTCATAAAATGTGATGACAAAAATAGTTATTTGAAGAGAAAGAAAAAATAAATTAAACTAAATTAAGAAAGGTACAATTCACAAAGAGTTTTCTCTAGGCATGAGATTTGGAGCACAAATACCCCAAATCCAATATGGGGTCCAAAGTCCATGCCATGCTTGTACCCAAAGTGGACCACACCATGAACCTTGATCGAGAAAGAACCAGACCCGAATTTAGGGATTTTTTGTGCAAACCAATTCACTTAGCTTTGTACAAATGCTAGCTTGTCAAGATCCATAAATATTACAATCTAGTTATTATTAATGTTTTATGCCATTCCCCTGGATATGATGCTTTTACTTCTTATACTTATGTGGGTGGGGAGGTATATGAACCAAAAAATATGGCTTTATGAATGTACTCTATCATATACCCAAAGATTCCAAACATCCCCAAAAATGCTCTCAATTTGATCACATCTAATTATCTTTAACACTCTAAATTCCCTCAAGCACATCCCCACAACATGTTCCCAAAATTCCTTCCCACATACCATTCTTCATCCAACCATCCCTTTTACCTATTAGAGATTGTAAATGAACAAATGGCTTGAGATACCTATAAATCACTCAATAAAAATCTCACATTTGGTGTAGCAGCCACTCATATCCAGCAAAAGCTACTCAGGGAGTGTCATATCCTCCTTAGAAATTGTGACATAGATTTTGGGAACCTAAAATGCTTGCTCTCTTCCTAAGGTTTTCCACCTAGAAAGAGAGAGAGATTTGGGCTCCTAAAATACTTGTCCACATTCAAATAAGGATGTATGCAATGTGATGTGATGTAAATGAACTAAAATAAATGCAATTGACTAATTAAAATGCTCTAAAATGAATGTTAAAGTGATATTTAAGCTATGGTTGAAAACACATTATGATATGCAAACAACTATGAAAGATGAAGAAATTGAAAGAAATATGCAGAACAAAAGGTATAGGGTCAAATCTAAGTGCACCTGGATGTTGTGTGAGCTTTCTGGAGTGTCTGGAATGCTGATGAAATTTTCTGATTTTTCACAGTGGGACTCATTTGCCAAGGGTGGTGAATCAGTCCTCCTACTGTTGAAAAAGTGTCAAGTACTAATTTCTGACAACGAGGAGTTGATTTTTGACAAAATGCAATTTTTTAGATTTCAAGTGGGACTCATTCACCAAGGGTGGCGAATTAGTCCTCCCCAAGAGTTCTGGAAAATCAAGAGGCAACAGTGCTACACCAGACCTGGCAATGTCTAAATATTAGGTTGTCGAGGTCAATTCTATAGAAAATGGACAAAAAACACTCAAAATGCTCGAAAAGATGATGAGTTGACTTGATTTCCACTTTTCAACACCTTTAAACCTATTAAATCTGTAAAACAAAGCTGCAAATACACATGCACAAAGGGGAAAAAAGTTGGGGGTTAGTGACTAGGGGTTTGCCTTGGTCAAACCCCACTTCGGTAATCAAACCCAATAGAAATAAATGATTTGTAAAGGAAATGATAAATGAATAACATGAAAGTATTACAAACTTACCAAATTCAATCTGAAGTGATGTCAATGGCTGCTCCAAAGTGTTTGAAAGTGATTGAATTGAAGATGCAAAATGCTTGATTGCTTGAATGACTTAGGAGATTAAATGCTTGAATGAGGAGGTGAAAATCACTTATTTATACAAATCTTGTGCCTTACTATCCGTTCATACCTCATCATAGGCCGACATGAAGTGAATTTGAGTAAAATCCTAAAAGAAAATTTGAAATATTTTGAATTTGGGGCCAAGGGGGACTCATTCGCCACCCTTGGCGAATGAGTCCCACCTAGGACCCAAAACCAAGTCTCAGAAACAATGTTGTATTTAATGTTGTTTGTCAAGATAGGGCCCAAAAATACACTTAATATAAGCATATGAGGGCATAAAGAGATAAAATAAAGTATGAGAAGGGTGTAAATAGTGAAAATATGCCTAGAAAAGCATGAAATCTTCTTACAACACTTTAAAGTAGGACTTGTTAATGAGCGAAAAGGTGGTTTTTAGGTGAATTTAATTAAATAGAGTCTAAAAGAAGTAGAAATTTCTTACAACACCTTCACAAGATGTTGTTCTTTGAATTTTAGCACCAAAATAAGCATGTTCAAGCCAAGATACATCATAAAAGGGTGTTGTCATAATACTGGTTTACAATTCCTGAGAGGAATGAATTTTAGCTGAAATCACATATTTTTAGAAAATATAATGATTTAATCCTTAAAAATTTCCATTTTAAGGATTCCTATTGAAGAGGCTTTGATCAAATCACCTTAGATGAAACCCCCTTGGATAGAACCTCGCTAGTTTTAAACCATACCTATAAATGCGTCTCCTTTACACCTATCAAAATGCTGATAAAAAATCATAACAAGCTATCCAATGAATATAATTTTAATATGTTTTGGTTTTGTTATGTATTTGTTTTTTAAGTTTTATTAAACATAGGTTTTTCATCGAAAATGAATTTCTTTGTTCTTCACATGTGGAAAAATAGAAGATTATAAAAAATTGAAAAATATGAGTACCAAATATTGAATTCCTTGATCAACAAAAACATAAAATAAAAATTTTGACATATACAAAAAAAAGTCAAATATAAATTGTTATTAATAGAATTTTTGTTTGACTTTGAAACTTGATTAAGGAAAAATATTCAATAAAACTATCTAACCAAGTGGAAGCACTAGATATCAAAGTTACAAATCTAAATTTGAAAGAATTAGAATTTTATCCTTCATGGAAGAAAAGTTATCGTTATCACGGTGCGACACTTTTTAAAAATGTTGTTTTCTAAAAATCTATTTTCATGGGAGATGGGAAAAGAAGTGCAATTTGATTCCAAAATTTTGAAAAAAATATTTTTAGAATCTACAAACAAAATTTGATGAGACTCTAGTTTGCACCATCTTCAAATTCCTCACAGTTTAGCCGCTATAGGTGCTCGAATGTGAAGATTTAGTTAAAAATAATAATTTCAGTGTCCAATTTGGCCAAAAATTGTAAACCACTATTATGGGATCACCCAAAATTAAAGAAAAATAGTTCCAACACTATGAAACAAGACCTAAAAGACCATGAAAATGAAAAGGGTTCATTTTTCGATGGCACAAAAATAACTAATAAACTATATAGATCTTTTGTTAAGAGAGGGTTAACTTATTACAACATTGTGTAAACAAAGCCTTACCATTTTTAAATGATTCACTTCTCTCCAACACCCTCTTTTCAAGTTACTAATCTCAATAGCTAACATTCCAAACTTATCCATTTTATGATGCTAATTAGCAATCTTCATTCTCTCTTGCTATCAAGGTTGACTTGGTGTTACAAGTGTACTAAGTCCTCATGGATTTGAATTATCTTTTCTTGTGGGATATCATCAGGCCTATGTTCAACATGCATGCTACCTGAAGGCAAAGAGTTTCCAAGGCTATTATCCATGCCTAGTGTACTAGCATCAATACTAGGAGTGGAAGCTCTAGATAACCCAAGGTCCACAATGAGTGTGTCATCGCGAGATGCCATGAGTCTCAAACTTATTCTCACTAAGGTATTAGTAATAGGACACCAAACACTCATGCAAAGGCTACTAAATGTGGGGTGAATGCAAATGTAATGTAAACTAAGAGCAATGAAATGCTTATAACTAAAATTATGGAAAGTAAAACAAAAATGCAAAAACAACAAGCAAAAACTCAGAAAATAAATTGTAGATGACAAAAAATGCAGTTTAGAATATGCAACTGGACTGATTTGCCTAGGGTGGCAAATGAGTCAAGGTAATGATTTTTTTGAAAATTTTCAAAATTTTTAAAATGAATTTTGTGCTTTTTATGTTTTCTTATGCAAGTCTATGATGCAAAGGAAAATTTTTACTATTTTTCAAAGAAATTAAGTGCAATAATGCAAGCTAAATGAACTTTTCTCTAATGCAAATTTGAAAACCCTAGAATGCCAATTTAAACAATGCAAGATCCAATGTAATGTTAATGCAAATTATTCCTAGGATGTAAATGCATCGTAAAACAAAAATATGATGCTCTAAATTCATTTTCACCAAAATTAACCAAATATTTTTTGGGTATGTGGTTGTCTTACACTTCTAGGGTTTTGCGCCTAAAAGGAGAGAGGTACCAAAAATCTTAATGGCTCACTCAAGAATAATCCCTTGAGATTCCAATGCAAAGCTGATTGAAATTTGTCAAAGGGGATTTCCCTAAATGCTGAAAATTGATAAAAGAGATTAACTACTAAATTGAAATTAAGGAAATACAAGATGTTTGAAAACACACTGTGATATGCAAAAAGACCTAAAAATGCAAGTAAACTACAATAGAAACTAATGAGATTTGAAGTGTGCACTTGAAGACTAGAGAAGGATGAAATGGAGCTCTGGAATCCTAAAAAATTAACTGTTGATGCCAACTAGGACTCATACGCCAAGCTAGGCAATTTAGTCCTGAGTTAGGAAGATTCTGGTAGAACAAGTTTCAGACAACTGGGTACTCAAATATGCAAAATTCTCACTTTTCAGTCTAGGAAATGGGACTCATTGACCAGTAATGGCAAAATAGACCACCTCTGGATTTCTGGGAATTTACAACATGAAATTGTAGCCTTTAATCTTCCCTTATACTCCTAGTTTAGATCTAGGTCTAAAACTACAAAATTTAACCCGTAGGTCTTCTCCAGGCTTCTATTAGGTTTTTGAAAATTTTGAATAGCTTTGATGATTTGTTGAAAACCTTTCCAATCTTTATCTTTAACAAATTTTCAACCTAGACTTGCAAATCACATCCAAAGAGAGGGAAAAATTGTTGTGGGGTTAGAGAATAGGGGTTTTCCTTGGTCAAACCCCTTGTTGGTAATTAAACCCTTGAAAATGAAATGAAATATGTAAAGAGAATGATGAATGAACAATATGCAATGTTAAAACTCACCAAACCCTTGAAGTAGAATGTTGTAGATTTGTTGTTAAATATATGCAATCCTCCACACCCACTATCTCATTCATTAGTACACAACTATTCCACAAATTATACTAGAAGAGTGCAAACTCGTCATTGTTGACTTTCCATGTGAGGTGCAGTAATTACAAAATGATATTTGGTTATAAAATTTTGTGTATTGATGATCTATTTGGAGGGTTTGCAATCATCAATACTCGTTTAGGATCATATTTATCCAAATACTTGGCCTTGAGAGTTCTACTCCATGATGCATTAGGGCATTCATAGATCTTCCATTCTAGTTTGGCTCTTAGAGCATAATTTGTTCGTGAAGGTCCCATATGGCCGTGCCACCAAATTCTTTACTTTGCTTGACTTCATCCCATGCAACAAGTAGAATCCTCTTGATCTTGTTAGATCCCTCCCACATGAATTTGTGTTGTAGCTTGTTGAGGTCCATTGCAACCTTTGTAGTTAGATCAATGCAAGATAAAATGTATATTGGGATGGTCACAATGATGGCCTTGATCATAGTAATTCTTCCTGCAAGTGTGAACCATCGACCCTTCCATGTTTCAGCTTTCCTTTTGCATTTCACCAAAGTTTCCTCCCATAAGTCTATTTTGATTGCTCCAATAAAGAGATGGATACCCAAGTAGATGCTTGGAAAATATCCCATATGGAATCATATTGGAGGGATACCCTTCCATGCTTAGGGAATTGGTCATCCTAGAAGCTTTCTCTGAATTGAATTGGAAACTATATTTTTAACTTCTTCCTTAGTGGCCAAATATATGAGGATGAAATTCTTATTATCTATTACCAATGTTGGGATCATTTGCATGAAACTGTTATAGAGTTGCTCAAGGTTAACATCTATGAGGAGAGATAGAAAGAATTGGATACCTTCCTTTTGTATATCTACATTTTTTGTGAGAATTCTATTGTCTTTTGCTTGTATTTGTGTGATTCTATTTTACCCTCATCTAATCTTGGTCTAGTGTTGTGAAGTAATTTGGTGTTAAAATCACCTTCCTCCAACCATGATTCCCATGATTTTGATCTCCAAAATATTCTTCTCTTGCTATAACTTTGCTATATTATGCAAAGAGGTCCTTCTCTTTGATATATTACTCTTGGGTCATGCCATACATTATTACTTTTTCCCTGATTGTTGTCATCTCAAACTCAATCCTTTCTTTTTCCTACAATATGTTCTTGAACAACAATTTGTTCAAGACCTTTCTTCTTTCTTGGAAGTATTGCAACCTTTCTAGATTTTGAACAATTCTTCTTCCTATACATTTTGCGGTTATTTCCATCAATTGGATAGTAATCCCATAATGTTTGGGCTTCTATACAACATTTTTTTCAAATTGAAAGTGACATCTTTGAGGCTTGTGTTCCTCCTATGTGATCAAATCAATAGGGAAATTATCTGAAATAGCAGTAGTTCTTATTTTTGATCATGGTAGTATCAATCATGAGAACTATGACAAGGACAACAAAAGTGGATCAAGTCTTTCAGCTATGTTAGTGAAGCTTGCTCTCTTGTCATTCCAAGTGTATTTGCTATTGGTTCGAGCAATGTCAATGAGACTATTATGATTCAAAAAAATTTATAAATTTTGTTTTCAGAGATTGAGTTTGTTTCCTTATTCCTCCCTATAGTGTCAAAAATTATCATTGTTGACAACTTCACACTAGGTTTAGCTCCCCCTTATATCCTCGGATATAATTATGAATTTAATTACCCATTTCATAATATCTTATAAAATCAAACATGAGAAATGAAATTATGCATTTAATATTTTTCCCTCAACACCTTTTGGCCCCGAAAAAGATGGGTCTAGTCTAGGGCACCCCATGCCCTACACCAACACTTTTGGCTCCAAATTTTAATGTCAATGTTGGTATTTTATTATTTGAATTTCCAATTTCACTTGTCGGCTATCAACATTTGATTTTCAAACAACTAGAGGAATTGCATTTAAATAAAAAAAGTATTTTCACCAGTTTAATCCTAGACAATTTTATTCAGCAAATTGAACATCTTAGAAAGCATTCAAGAGCAATCAAGAGAGGAATTATTAGTATTTTAACAATATTTATTCATGTCAATCATCACTCATGTTTTTATGTCAACTTGTTCAAGTTTTATGATCATTTATTTTGTGAGCACTAATATTGACATGACTTCAATCAACCTATCAAATTCTCCTTAAAGGTGATGTGTACATGACTTCAGTTCATCAAGGAATGCGGATATGAGTTGTCAGTTGTGGCAATTTATCAAATCATTACTTTTTAAATCATTTATCATTTTCCAAACTAAAGGTAAGCTTTATTTTATACATATTCATAGCCATTGTGAAGGTAGAAATACCAAAGCGTGGTTTGACTTAGGCAAGCCCTTGTATGACACAACCCTTCCCATCTTTCATGTGTGCAAGCTTTCAGATCAGAAGATTTTTAGAGAAAGATTCAAGACTAAGTTCTCATTCATGTACTCAAGCCCTACAAGTTGTCAAAATACAAAAATTGGATTGTCTCATCAACATACAAAGTTTTCGCAGTGACTAGGAGAACAAGAGTTGTAGACTAGGGACGTGAAGCCTATGTTTTCATATTTCATAAAATTGGACAATCCAGGGCACACCACACCCTAGACCAGCTAATTCATTACCAAATTTATGCCTCAGGTTCCTCTATGTCTTCCTTTTACAATTTTGGATTATGTTTCTATCTTGTTGCATTAAATTCATAGAAATAATAACAAACTATTGTATTTTCATAGTTTACATAGTTAGATCACTGCATCCTAAAAATCATCCAATTCACAATCAACTAAATCATCACACACACAATAAAAATAGTGGATGAAAACTCTGATCCACCATTCTAGCTCTTCCATCAAGGTTTGTAGCTAAGTGTGTATTTAGGATCACTTTTAATCCATCAAACAATTGGGAAGAGTGTGGTTTATACCCTACATACCTTTTTCCAATCAAACACACCCAATTTCTCATGTGTACATTGATTATTGTGTTGAAGTCTCCCTCAACCACATAGTTGGAATTAGTAAGTTTGGAAAATTCCAAACTTAACTCATTCCATAGTTATTTTTTGTCTATTGATTTTGTCGGACCATGTATTTTAAAGATAAAGAAATTTAGTTTTGTGTTTAGATTGCTTACCTTTACTCATAACCAATTGGTCTTGGATATTTGGCATTTGACCTGTACCTTGTTTGGTTTCCACAATATTGCCAATTTACATGATTCCCCAATAGCTTAAAAGAATTTCCCTCCCATCCTTTGTAATGCTCGATGAAGGCTTTGATTTCAAGTTTTCTTAGCCAGTTTCTTATAATATTATATGTTGATCAATTGGTTATTGAAATGGTGTCTGATTATACACCATTTCTTAAGGTCATTTAATCCCCTAATATTCCTTGTAAAAATATTCATTTCTCAATTCCTCCCTTGATCTCAAAAGATAAGTTTTTATTGAGGTTTGATCACTTATCAAAGCTCCCTCCTCCCTCTTTTTCTTGTTTGTTTTGTGACATGTCTTTGAGTCTTTGGAGCTCAATTTGAGAATTTTTTTAGGTCATCTAGCTTATGCATATGTAATCTACCAAATCCATTTCATCCTCATATTCTTCCTCTTCAAACTGTGTATTCTCATTGTTAGCCTCATCTTGCTCCTTTTTTCTATCCTTGGGTTGATCAATCTTTTTGATTTGTCATATATTTTTGTTCCCCATAAGGTTGTATGTTTTTTCATTAATTGGATTTTCTTATGTTGATTTGATTTTCCTTCTTTCTGCTTACATGGCATTCACACCATTGGGGGTTTTTGATGTCATGCAGACTCAAAAAGATTCCTTTTCTTCCATTTAAGGAAAAAAAATTTGGAGTTTCTACTTTTATTTCTTGATTCCAACATCCAATGTCAATGAAGTTGAATATTTCTCAGTATTTTGGTGATTGTTATTAATTTTCTTGCAACATATATTAGGCATTTTATGTTTCACATATTGATCTCTAGGGTTTTCCCTATGGAATTTTCGATCTTGGTTAATATTTCTACGAACTGATACTTAATCAACCCTTCTATAGGTCTTCTAATGGATTTAAGTTGGGTCTCCATTTTGCAGAAATAGGTATAAATCATCATGTTTGCATTGTTCCCCATTTAATAAGTTTGTTCCTTTATTCTTTTTATTTAAAAGATACAACAAAAAATCCTTTTGGCAAGAAATTTAATACAAGATCAAGGATCTAATACGTGTACACCCATTTTGTGATCTTTTGCCTTGTCAATCTCTTTTGCAAGAATCCACCTATGGCCACAGTGTTCTCCAATTCTTTTGAATCCATGCGTACAATATCAAATAGGTCAAATATTTACTTTTATAATCGTTAATTTCTTTGTTGCTTTTTATTGTGATATCTTTGTCTACTCTTCCTTTTTTTGTCATCTCCTGCTTAAAATAAGTTTATGCATATTTTAACATAAAATAATAAACACAAATTAAATTTTGAAATTAAACATTGTAGTATAAAAAATTGTCACCCTTGACAATTTCACATTAGGTTTAGCTCCCCCCTATGTGCTTGGACCTAATTATCCATTAATTACCAACTCTCATAAATATTCTTGCAAAATCAAATATGGGAAATCAAATTATGCATTGAATATTTTACCCCTGAGAATGTTGATCCATAAAAAGCAAGACTCTAGTCTAGGGAACCCTAGACCTACACTTTTGGCTTCAAATATGAATATGATGATGTTGGTTATTTATTATTTGAATTTTCAATTTGATTTGGCAATCATATTAATTTGATTTTTAAGAAATTAGAATAATTGCATATAAATACAAAGTATTTCACCATTTCAAACCTAGCACTTCAATTAAGAAAATCAAGTATCCTAAAATTAGTCAAGGATAGTCAAGAGAAAAATTATCAAACATTTTAATAAGTTTATTACAACACCTTCATTAATCAAGTCCAAGCTTGCAAGTCATCAAGATGAAAAAACAAATTATGTTCAAGGACACGTCATGATCAATCATGCCAAATCATAAAGATGTATTGAGCTATGCTCTACATGTTAGTTGCAACAATCCATTATGAACTAGCCTTTTGCAAGTCTATCAAGCAATCAAGGCATCCATCAATCAACTTGTGTGTGGCTTCTATGCATCAAGGTTTCCACATCAAGATAACATTACCATTCATTATTTTAGTCACTATTGTTGTTTTGGTCTTTTCCCTATTGATCCTCATCAATTGTTGTACATGGAGGAACAAATACTAACATGAGGTTTGACTTAGGCAAGCCCCTATACAACACAAACTTTCCCCTATTTTCATGTGTGCAAGTTATATCTAATTCATGTGTGCAGGTTAGATCTGAAGATTTCAACAAGTGACAGTCTACAAAAACACAATGCAGACTACAACCTTCAATCTAAAATTTACAAATCCAAAAAAAAAGTAAGCCAATCTAGGGCATATTGCACCCTTGTCCTTGCAAATCAAGTTCAAAGTTACAATATAGATTCTTCAATTTCTCAATCTTAGATCTGAAGTCATTTTGTTTCTTTTTGTTTTCATTTGTCTGCTAAAACATTTTAAAATCTAGGGTTCTATGCCAAATAGGCTTGTCAAATCACACATCAAATTTATCATATACACAAATCAAAAGAAAACATAAACACTAGGGGATTGCCTCTCCATTGTGGCAGCAAGTTAGTCATTAAAACCCTAGTCAAGTGAAAAGGAGATGATCCTAGCTATCCAAATTGGATCTACGGTCACTTTTCCAACCCAACAGTTCTATAATTTATAGATAGATATATAAATATTGTTTATCATTTAAAATTAAATAATTAACAATAAATATAGAAAATAAAAATATTAAAATTCATCTACTATTTCATAATTAGAATTTATAAACTTTTTTTTAATTTATTGGTATACATTAATAAAAATTAATCCCTTTTAAAGGTATACTTTATAATTTTTTATTTTTAATTAATATTTAAATAAAATAAAAAATTTAAATATAAATACATAAAAATTAAATGCAAATAAATGATTTTTTTAATTACAATATAAAAAAAAAAAACTTTTCAAAACTAAAAGTTGTTAGAAAAAGGTGTGTTGTCCACCTTGCATAATGATATAATGTAATATTTATTTATTATGCGATGCACCTAGGGAATCTAAGGAAGCATGCCTCACATATGTCTAGCATTCTTAGGGTCACTTTGTGTGTTGTATGTAACATTGGATTAAATATTTAATGTGGGGATGCAAATGAGAATAATATTTAATATTGGGAATACTTACTACCAATATTAAATGGGAGGTTAATGATTTTGTAAGCTCATGGTATAATCACATGGTTTTATGTAATACCACTTGTTAGCTTTGTCTAAACTTATTTCTATAAAAATAAACAAATGGGTAGTTGTCTGAGGTTGGCTAGTTCACTTGTTGGCCCTTGTTGGCATTTGTGAGGATTGAAGCATGGCATGGGATGTGCGGTTTCATGCTTATTCTTATGATATGCTTGTAGAGGGCTTGATATTTCAAAGGTGATCATGGAGGACTCTAGAGGTGTATTGTAATGTTTGTGTCTAAATAATACATGAGTGATGGATGCTTTTGGAGGTTGGATTTTTCCCTCTTGAGGATTTTACCAGGGTGTATTTTGTGTCAGCTTTGATGGTACAAGTTGTCTATTCTTTTGCATATGGATTTTGGATACTTGTTTTCAAAAATTTCTCTATGGAAATTATCTTGGGTGTATTCATATTTCCTTTCATTTGGTATCATAGCCAAGTTGTGGTCTGTATAAACCTTATTGGAGTAGATTTGGTGCATAGTTGAATCTAGGGCTTGCATGGAAAGAATAAAGACATGACAAGTTATGAGGGTTTTATGCAAGCATTTTTTTAAGATTTGAGGTTTTTGGGTTGCAAATTTGTGGTTATTTTTTGTAGATTTGGGTTATGAATATTTGTTAGTTAAAGGGTTTATTATGGATGTTCATCACGATGGTTTTGTAGGGTAAATATTGCAGATGACCCCTTGGGACAAAAAAGAGCTCACAATTGGATCTAGGAGGCCCGAGAGATGAAGATTGACATAAAATTTGGCCTATTTTGGTTGCAAAAAAAATGCAAATTTTTTTTGGCCAATAACTCCACAACCATAGAACCATCAATTTGTGGGTCGTAAAAGACAAAACTTAAAAATAAATTAAAATCTATTTGAGTTGCAAAAAATATTTTTTCATCTATGCATGAAACATTTTTAATAAAACCTTGTGATTTTATTTAAAACAAAAAAGAAAATTTAAATACAGGTGGGGGGTCAAGAGATCTTGTACGCTTGTATATGGGCTCTCCCACCTAACAGTTGCAGCAACACTGATACAGGATGACAATCTCGTTAGTGGTTTTCAATCCATCAAGCCATGGTATTGGGATGAAAAGGCTTAGCCCCATAATTACAACCCCCAATCCAATGGAGGGGCTCTATCCAACCCTACGAGGCTTTAAACAAAAATTAACCAACCTATATTTTTATTATTAATCTTCCATTTAATAAAAATTTCAACTAGAATTTATTACCTATTCAGTCTGCAAACCCCCTACAAGCAACACTGCCCAAGTGGCTCAGCAGCTACCAACAAACTGCCCAAAGGCCACCTTTGTTTTGCCCCAATAGCTAAATTATGCAACCTTTTTTCTAAGGGTCATATCTTTCGCCTAAGGTGTCCATTTTTTGACATTTTATACTCATTGGAAATTTGGTTCCGAGCATTACACTATGGTATTAGTGTTTTTTCTTGATTTTGTTGTTTTGACATTGAAATGCTTGTCTGAAGTCGAATGTTCCTTTCAAGCTTTGAGAAATCATAACTTGTGCATACAGAGTCAAATTTTAGACTTCTTATAGTCGATGAAAAGCTTGTTCAAAGTACTACCCATTGGATCAAGCTTGGCAATGTTTTAGCATGATTTATTTGTTGTTATTTCCATATGAATTGTTTATAGGTTCTTTTGACTATGGTGATTTTGTGAGATTATGGCTATTCAAATCTTGGTGATTTGATGTTGGAGTCATTGTATACTCACATGTTCATCTCTAATTATCCTCATTTGACATGGTTATCAGTATTTTATTGAATTTGTATGTTGCATTGTTGTATCTACCAATTGTGTAGTGTTGTAGGTTGTTTATACTTACAAGTTGCATTTATGACTTGGATGTGGGTTGTCTATTCTCATAGATGTTTCATTGTTACATATTCAAATTGGTGGCTTGGTTTAGTTACTTCTTTTGTTGGTTTGGTTGTTATGTTGACAAGAAGAGATGGTTTTACTAGATGCAATCCAAATGTGGGACCTATGTAGTTGACTATGCGGTACAGACATGTGTGAGATGATTGGAGTTTGTTGTTGGTACATTTGGTGGTGATCATGGTATCATGGATGTTCTTTTTTCCTTAGGGACTTTGGCATGACATGATTGTTTATGCAAGTGCATTTTTGGTGATCTTGGATTGATCTTTGTTTTGTTTGTGGAGATGTATCTTCTTGGCTTGAGGACCACAGTTTCACTTGATCTTCATTGATGAGGTTGTTATGTATAGCTTGATTACAATGGGATTCAGTGGGAGCTTGTGATAGTGTTGTGTTGGTAGTATTTTATCTTCTTGGTTTGGAGATCATGGTTTGAACTCTTCCCTTTAGGATCTCAGTGTTGAGCTCCTTGATTGCATTGTGGCCATGGAGGATCTCCTTTTAGGAGACAGATGTCATATGATTTCATGGAGAGCTTGGTATCATGATTCAATGGGATCTTGTGGTGATGATGTGCATTGACCATTTGACGGTGGATGATCTTCTTTGCAAGAGATGGTTATCTTCATGTGGTATTGAGATGTTGACAGCTTAGTTAGCCATTGAGGACTTTATTAGTCTTTGGTTGAGGTGTCATGATTTTTCTTTTGATATATGATCCTAGTTTTGATAGGTTGGTTTTATATTATATCATGATGTACTCTTGATTACAAGTTTAGAGTGTACCTAGGTGTCCAAGTATTGGGACTTTAACTTTGATCTTGGCTACTTCTCTCTGTATTGGGTACATTGATCATTTGCTTGGGAGATTCATGATGATGCTATGTTGAATTTGGTGTTTGTCATGGATTGATTAGTTACAGGTGGTCATGGATACTTGCATACATAGGTGATGCTAGGAGATCTCTTGGCATTAGAGACATGTGTTGAGATGGCTACTCATTAATGAGGTTTCAATTGGAAGTTTACGGAGCCTACACCTTGGTCAAATGTAAGTTCAACATGGACCTAATATGAGGAGATTGTTGTTTGATGATTCATGATGACTTAAACATCTTGGAGGAGCATTCCCATTCCCCACTCTTGGTCTACTCGACTGTTAATCATCTAAGGTATTATCAATTGTTATTTTCATATGTGTTATGTTTTATGCTTTATCTTCTATGAAGAACAGAGGAGAGCTATGGAGAATTGTGGTGAGAGATGTATTACAATGTATTGGTTTGCAAGATTTGCATATATTTGTGGATGTTCCTTAGTACTACACAATATTGATTAAATACTTTGCATTGCTATTGGTGGATTCTTAGATTCCTTGATCATTTTCAGATTTGGCATTACCTATGAAATGGGAGTTCTTGGATGCGTATGTTCATTATATGACAAGTTTGGCACTTGGAGCTTGTGATTGCATGCTATGGGTTGTATATGTTGATGGAATGAGGTTCACTTGTTATGATCTGTATACATTTGAGGTATGGATAGTTGGATGTATTAACATTTGTAGTGGGTGTTATTTTTAGCTATGATGATTATATCTTGATAGCTATTGATACATACTTGTTAGCTTTGGATTGAGTGTTTGTGTATTGGGATATCGATTGGAGGAAAGACTTATGCTTCTTTGTGAAAGATAGTGTGGCATTTCTTTGGATAGTTTCTTGTGTATTGGCATGATGGAGGATGAGATCACTCATGCTTGAGATGGTGGCCATCTTCATTATTGTTGCATGTATCCTGATGGAGCATATGAATCACTTTGATTCCTTGATGGTATATGTAGTTAGAGGCACTTTTCCCTTGTTCGTGTTTGAGTTTACTTATTTACCCCTTATGCAATATATACAAGTGGGAGAATGTTAGGAAAAGGTATGTTTTCCTCCTTTCATAATGTTATCATATAATATTTGTTTATTATGTGGTGCACTTAAGGTATCTAAGAATATGTGAATCACATGGTCTAGCATTCTTGGGGCCACTTTATTTGTTGTATGTAACATTAGATTAAATATTTAATGTGTGGTTGCACATGGGAATAATATTTAATATTAGGAAAACTTACTATCAATATTGAATGAGGGGTTAATTGTTTTATAAGCTCATGGTATTAGTCACATGGTTGTATGTAATAACACTTATTGGCTTTGTGTGAGCTTGTTTATATAAAAGAAAACACATGGTTAGTTGTCTAAGGTTGGCTAGTTGGATTTTGTTGGCATTTGTGAGGGTTGAACCATGGCATGAGATGTGTGGTTACATACTTGTTCACATGGAGTGCTTGTAGAGGACTTGATGTTTCAAAGGTGTTCATGGAGGACTCTAAAGATGTATTGTAATGTTTATTAAATGAAATAATACATGAATGATGGATGCTTTTGGAGGCTACGTTTTTCCCTCTTGAGGATTTTCCCAAGGTATATCTTATGTCATCTTCGATGGTATGTTGTCTATTCTTTTGCACATAAATCCTAAATACTTGTTTGTATAGATTTCTCTACTTAGGTTATGAGGAAATTATCTTAGACGGACCGATATTTCCTTTCAAAAGTTACATTAAAATTTGTGTCCATGTACAATAATAAAATGGTTTCAAAGTAAAATAAAATAAAATAAAATAACTTCACATTTATTTAAAATATTCTAGACCTTATAAAAAAGAAAGAAGGAAAAAACCAGATACCAAATAAAGAAAATCTATGATAGTGCTTTTGACAAAAACATATAAAACATATTGAAATGGTAGTATTAGCTAACATGTGATGTAACAAACTCCACTATTTTGCCTCATCTTTTGAGCTTGCTCATATTAAAATGTTGAGGAATGATATGCCCTCACCATTGCTTGTTTCAAGAAATCCAAACCCTTATTTCCCTTCTTCCTTTGTTCAGCTTCATTCTAAATCATATTGGTGCAAATGAATGGATATCATAACACATTGAGATTCTTGTTCTTCAAATTCCTAATATCTTCAAGCAATGGAAACCCAAAACCATATTTGGCCATCGCAAGCATTTCATCCAACCCCCAAGAAACTAAATTTTAATAAGAGAAGAGGTCATCACCTTTGTCAAATCCTTTGTCTCCCAAGTCCAACCAAACAACCACAAAATAAAAGAGATATCCATGTTGACTTGTTACCTATGCTTTCCTACCATGAATTCAACCCTACAATCCATTGAACTATAAAGAGAAGCAAATAACTACAAATTTTAGACCATACAAGCTCTTCTTTAACCTACACACTAAGCTTTCCTTCCATTTTACCTCATACCCTTGTGGCTACTACATATAAATCTCTTCCTCCAAATACCCATGGAGAAAATTTATCTTTACATCTAATTATTCAAAATACAAGTATTCTACTATCACTAGACTTAAAATAGTTGTAATTGAAGTCATTTTAACAACAATTGAAAATATTTCATCAAAACCTATACCTTTTTTCTGGGAAAACCCTTTACAACAAGTCTTTCCTTGTACCTCCTTTTCCCTTCATCTTCATCTTTCATGCCTTGCTCCCACTTAGTTTTGGTTTCTACTTGCATTACTTATACATAGCTTTTTGGTTCACTAGAATCAATCAACAATACATAATACAATAAAAGAGAGTATTGTTCAAGGGGTCTACTTAATCTCGTAGATCTTCTTCTAGAGATTTAAGGTACATGTTCATGTTATTGAACATTTTGATATTCTAGCACCTTTGGAACTATAATTCTTGGGATTTCATCAAGCATTGTATATTTTGTGTTTTTTTCTTGTTTCTTTCTATGTAATTGATCCTTCTTGTTGAATATATTCCATCTCTACTCTTAATGACCGCATGATTGTCATAATTCTATAATCAATAACCAAAAGAATTAATTATATATCCAATAGTAATACACTTTTTGGATTTTAACTCAAGCTTTGTTTTATTTTCTATATCAATATGGATAAATGCTTCACAACCAAAAGTTTTAGAAATAAGTAGTTTACCTTTTTCCCTGTCCATACCTCCTCTAGAATACCACCATCTAGGGAACTTGAAGGTCCTCTATTTATTAAGTAAACAAAAATATCTATAGCATCCATCCAAAGCTATAATGATAGTCCTACATGTAATCTCATATTCTTTGCACACTCCATTATTGTAATATTCATCCTTTCTTACACACCATTTTGTTTTGGTATTAATAGAACTTTTTTTTTATCTATGAATCCCATGGTATGACAATAACTATCAAGCTCTTTGCTATAGTATTTGCCTCCATTATTAGATTTGATATTTATAGTCTTATTTACAACCAAAGCTTTCCATTTCTTAAAAATATCAAAGACATCAAATTTCCTTTGAATGAAATACCCAATTTTTTTGAATTGCGTCATCAATAAAAGTAGCATAATAAGAGCCACCAAGAGATCACACATGAGTCGGTCCCCATACATCTGAATGCACAAGTTCTAACTTTTACTCTTCTTTTTCTTCCCAACTCGAAAAAGTTGACTCTTATTTTTATAAACACAATTTTCATAGAAATCCAAATCAACTTGCTACAAACCTAACAACAAATTTCCTTATTAGAGAATCCTCATCCCCTTTTCACTCATGTGTTCAAGCCTATGGTACCACAATGTTGTATCTATTCCTATAGAAACTAGGGTAATAGAAAAATCAAAATTACCATTACATAAATACAGTTTACCTACCTTTTCTCATTTTGAAGTTATTATTAGTGCTCCTTTAGTGACCTTCCACAAATTCTCGCTAAATGTAATTGTACAATGATCACTTCCTGTTTGTCCTACAGAAACTATATTTCTTCGTAGATTGGGAACATTGGGAACCTATTTCAAAAACCATTGGTCTCCATTTGGTAATTTTACTTGTATCTTACCCTTTCCAACAATTGCACATGGTTCATCATCACCTAAATAAACCTATCCAAAATCACTTTGAACATAATCTAGAAATTATTTCCTATGGGGTGTGCCATGAAATAAAGCCCTTGAGTCTAACACCTAAGAATCAATAATATTATCTAATGAAAGGATTAAAGAATCTTGCAACACATCACTTGCTATATTAGCATCATTATTTTCTTGTTGTTCATCCCCTTGTTTTCTCTATCAAGACAAATTATTAGAAAAACTTAAAAATAGAACCCAAATCTTCAATTATCCAAATTGTAACCTCCTTGTTTGACTATCTTATCTTGACCTAGGCACATCATTGACTAAAATAGTGGTTGCTAAATTGTCATACCCAAACAAACAAACAAAGGAGAACGAAATTAAGAGAAGCAATTTTGGTCAGCAATTTAATTATCCCATGTTGGTATGGAAAATTTATAACTGCAATTGGTATCTTAGGTTGCTCTAAACCTTAGAAACATGAATTTTTTGGGGGGAAGAAACCTTATTCTCCTATGTTGGTGTAGGGTTGTTGGCATGTCTTAGATTAAAATGACACTCTTAAGCTGCAATAACCAAAACATAATCACTAAAATGAATTAAAAACTAGGAAGCCATTTTGACCCAAAAAAAAAAAAGAAAAACAAAGCTTTTGACAAGTTAAAAATCACAATAAACAACTCTAATAGGAAATCTAAAGGCTACTGTATTCATGATTGTTGTCAATGTATTCAATGCATGTGAATTGTTCGACAAAATGCCTCAAAGAGATGCATCCTCAAGGGAAACAATGATTGTAGGATATTCAAAAAATGGACTTGTCATGAAGGCTTTAGAAACTTTTAAGCAAATGCAATTCATTGATGTAAAGCCAAAGTCCGCCACCTTTGCCAACATCCTCCCTGCTTACTCACCAAAATGGGAGCCTTGAAACACAATTTGGACATCCATCAAAGCAGGAAGGATAAATAAATTTCGTCAGATGATGTAGTTACAACCGCCCTAGTAAACATGTACACAAAATGTGGAAGCATATGTTAATTTCTGTAGCTTGGTCAGGTGTCTCTGAACCCAAGAATATTTAATTAATTAATTGATTTTTCTAGAGACTTCTAGAGAGGAGTTAGTTATACTGCAAATAATTAATTAATTAATTAATTGATTCCTCTAGAGAATTCTAGAATCTAGTTAGTTGGGGTTTGTTATTGTCTAATTAATCTTAGCCATTGATTGAGATTAAATCATGGCCATTGGTTTTTCAATGAGAGTATAAAAGGGCATCAATGGGCATTTGGAGAACACACACTTGAGAAAGATTTGTAGTGATAGCAAGGGCACAGTGATAGTGTTGGAGGCAGCAGCTATAGAATTTCAATAGGAGAAATTGAGAGAAGAATTTCCAGAGAAGAATATTGTCAGAGCTCTTCCAATAAGAGGCAAGCAATTTATGTATCTCTTAATTTGCGAAAGTTTAGTAAAATTCCTCATCGATAGCACCAGTTTTCCCTTTGGGTTTTTCTAAGGACAATTTGTCCAAAAATATTGTGTTCATTGTTTTGCATATTTTCTTCTCTATTCCTGTGATTTTCTTTGTGAAGTTGCAATTGTGTTATTTTTTAATATTTGTTGTGATTAATTTTTGACAGTCAAATAATCTATATAGATAGGAGCTTAATAATTAGTAATTGCAATAGAATTTTCATATGGTATCAAAGCTGATATGAGGGCAGAAAAAGCTTAGCATAGGCACAAGAAGCAAAAATCGAGGGTTTATAAAACCCAGTTCAACCTCTTCAAAATTATTATTATCATTATTATTATTTTGAGATGGCCTCAATAGGTTTAAGAGATCAGGATAGATTGGATGAAGACTCAAATTTTAGTGTCTACAAAGCTAGAATTTTTTATTGCTAGAAGAGAATGGTATAAAGGAATATGTGACCAATGTTGTAGTTGTACCTACAAATCCAACACAACTCTTAGCATATAAGAAGGAAGATTCCAAGGTGAGGAGGCTGATTCTTGATGATGCTAAGGACCATATTGTTCTACATATTGCAGAGTTAGATATAGCGGAGAAGATGTGGGATGCCATTTTGAATCTGTACCAAAATGCTAGCACTAACTAGAAGTTGATTCTCAAAGAAAAGTTGAGGAATACCCAGATGAATAAGGGAGAAGATGTTACAAGTTACCTCACCAGACTTAGACTTGTCAAGGATGAGTTGGCAGCTATTGGAGATAAACTAGATGATGACAAGCTACTACGAATAGCCCTAAATGGGTTTACTAAGCAATGGGATGTTTTTGTACAAGTTATAAATGGAAGAGACACCTTGCCGAGTTGGGATCGACTATGGAATGACTTCAGTTAGGAGGAGCTTAGACTAAGTCTTGTCAATGGAACTAGCAGTAAGAGTCAGAAAAGTGAGGCAAAATAGGAAAACGTTGCCCTAGCAAGAAAATGGAAAGCAAAGAAGGGGCCTAGCAAAGGATCAAATCCACAAAGCGAGGACTTGTTTAATCTCAAGTGTTATGGTTGTCACGAGTTTGGCCATTATGTCAACGATTTCCTACAAAGGAAGAAGAATGAAAAGAAATGCAAGAAGCAGACAATAGCTTCAACAAGTGTAGATGAGCTCTCTAGTAGAATGGAGGATGATTTTGCACTCATAGCTTGTATGGTTAGCTCAACCTCACAAGGTGTTTGGTATATAGACAGTGGGGCGTCATTTCATATGACAGGAGTTAGAGAGTACTTTTCCAGTTATGAGGACATCAAAATCCAAATTTATATGGGGAACATGTCCAAATTCAATCTAGTTGGGAAAGGGACTGTTTTATTTCAGAGGGAGAATAGCAAGTCGATTCCCATTCATGATGTGTTGCATGTGCCAGGCTTAGGTATGAACCTGATTTAAACATCCATTCTTCAAGATAAAGGCTACAATGTACTCTTTAGAGGGGTGAATGTGTTAATAAAGCATAAGTATTGGAAATCACCCATAGCTATTGGAGTTAGGAGTGGCCAAATTTATAGGTTGCAATTTGATACACTTAAGGCATCAATGAGTAGCAGTAATCCTAAAGATCAAGGAAATCTATGGAATAGGAGGATGGATCATATACATCATGGAGCACTTAAATTGCTTCATGAGACAGTGACAGGTGTTTCAGGGGTGAGCACAAAGCATGATGATGTATGTAAGGGATGTGTGTTGGGGAAGTTTGCAAAAGTAGCTTTTCCAAGGAGTGACACTAGATCTAAGGGTGTTCTTGATCTAGTACATTTAGATATACATGGACTAATTTCGATGAAGTCTCTCAAAGGATACAAGTACTTTGTTACTTTTATTGATGATTTCTCCAGGAAGACCTGGATATACTTGTTGAAGACCAAGGATGAGATTTTCAGTCACTTCCAAGAGTTCAAAGCTCTTCTGGAGAATTCAAAAGGAAGGAAGATAAAAGTTCTTCGGTCAAAAAATGAAGGTGAGTACAAAGGGAAAGAGTTCTAGGAGTTCTATACTAGGGATGGAATCAAGAGAGAGTGGACTATTCCTTACAACCTGCAGTAGAATGAGATTGCTAAAAGGAAAAAATGTTTTGTATTGAAGGCAACAAGGGCTATGTTGTATGACCAAGATATGCCACATTACTTATGGGCAGAGGCATGCAGTACGACAGTATACATACAGAATAGGGTTCCACATAAGGTAATGGGAAAGATGACACCAGAGGAGGCATTTTCAAGGAAGAAGCTAGATGTTAACCACTTCAAGATATTTGGGAGTTTGGTGTACTATCATATTCCAAAGCCTACACATTCCAAGTTAGAAAAGACTGTAGAGAGAGGGTACTTTGTGGGGTACAATGAAACCTCAAAGACATATCGGATATTTATTCCAAGGGCCACGAGGATTATAGTCAAGAGTGATGTCAAGCTCATGGAGGACAAGGCAATTAGGAGGTCCATAGATTTTCCAACAAATGATCAGAAGAAGTAGCCAACAGAAGCTCCAAGGATCATTCAACCAGATCAGGGACAACAAAGCTCAAGTATAGTTACTAGTACAAGCACAGACTCAGGTGTTGAGAGTTTGCAGAGTATGGAGCAACATATGTAGGAGATCCAAGAGATGCATCAGGAAGACATGGAGGTTGATACTTCATCCTCTACAATTGGTAGGAACCAACAGACACATAGGGATAGTCAGGAGTTTGTGGGAGCTCCTAGGACGAGTAATAGACAACAAAGACAACCAACCAGGTATAATGACTATATGGAATTAGTTAGTCAGTTAGTAGATAGTGAGCCTTCCAGCTATCAGGAAGTTGCATAGCAATAGGTGTGGCAAGATGCGATGGTTAGGGAATATACCTCAATACTGCATAACAATGTGTGGAAGGTTGTGCCTAGACTGACAAATAGGGTAGTGGTTACATCACACTGGATCTATAAAATTAAGCATGGTGCAGATGGTAACATTGTGAAATACAAGGCAAGGTTTGTGGTCAAGGGGTTCTCTCAAAAGGAGGGAATAGACTATGAGGAGACATTTGCTCTAGTGCCAGGTATACTTCTATACGAGTCGTGATCTTACTTGCAGCACAGATGGGATGGAAAATCCATCAAATAGATTTCAAGACGACATTTCTTAATGGTGAATTGGTAGAGGAGGTATACATAGAACAATCAGAGGGCTTTGTAGCACACAATAGTGAAACCCACATGTGCAGATTGAAGAGAGCTTTGTACAGACTCAAGTAGGCTCCTAAGGCATGGTATGAGCGCATTGATAAATACTTCCAAGGAATGGGCTTCATGAAGAGTGAGGTGGATGCTAACCTCTACTACTTGGTGGTTGGGGGTGATGTTCTCATTCTTGTTCTATATGTGGATGACTTGTTTTTAACAGGTTCACTGGGGCTCATAGAGGAGTGCAAGAGCGACCTTGTAGCAAAGTTCGAGATGAAGGATTTGGAGCTTATGCACTACTTTCTAGGCATGGAGGTATGGCAAACAAATAGAGAGATTTTCCTTTGGAAATGGAAATACTACATCAAAATCTTGAGGAGGTTTGAGATGGAGGATTGCAAAGCCATGTATACACCTATGATCATGAATTGGAAGAAGGTAGACTCATCCAGGGAGAAGGATGTAGACCCCACGTTATAGAGGCAGTTGATTAGGTCTCTCATGTATTTGGTCAACACCAGGCCAGATAGATCCTTTGCAGTAAATTATCTTAGTCAATTCATGGTTGAGCCAAAGAGAGTGCATTGGACAGTGATAAAGTATGTGTTGTGATATTTGCATGGTACAATTGAGTATGGGATCATATATGCTCGAAGTGATGGTATTTGGTTGAAAGGCTATACTAACATAGATTGGGAAAGCAGTACAATAGATAGGAAAAGTACTTCAGGGTGTTGCTTCAGCTTGGGATTAGGAGTTGTCTCTTGGTATAGTAGGAAGCAGAAATTCATGGCTTTAAGTTCGACAAAGGAAAAATACATAGCAGTTAGCATGCCGACATGTGAGGCGATATGGCTTCTGAAGTTGCTGGTAGCCATGTTTGGTTAGAGGGTCGAGACTACGGTGATACACTATGACAATTAGAGTTGCATCAGGTTGTCTAAGAATTTGATGTTTCATGATAGGTCTAAGTATATAAAAATCATGAATCACTTTATCAAGGATTGTGTACAACGGGCAATTATTTAGCTACAATATATACCTATAGATCAACAAGTAGCAGACATTTTGACTAAGGAATTGGGGAAGGCAAAATTCATCTTCTTCAGAGATATGTTGGGTGTCATACAGAACTATTGGACTCAGGGAACACTGAGAGGGGGGGTGAATCAGTGTTCAATAAAATTTAAATTTCAATCTTGATCATAAACCATTTACAACACATAAATAGAAATAAAGATGCAAGCACATGAACAAGATAATCAAAGCACCATAATGCCAATATTTTTACATGGAAACCATATTAAGGGAAAAACCACGGTGGAGATTAATCCACAATTATACTCTGTTAAAAGTATGAATAAAAGGGAATGCACATGCATTCAAGCACACTTCCTAGAGCTCATTGCTAAAGAAGCACACTACTTACAAGAAGGCTCACTGCCTTACAAAATGTTTGAGTTACAACAAAAGGTTGAATTGAGAGGATAGCATCTCCAATTTCCTAGATTCAGTTCTAGTGAAGCTCAGTAGATGATCTTCAGCCCTTCTGACTGATTTTGTATTTTTGCTCTTCTTTGCTTTTCTCTTCTATGTTTTTCTGCCCTTTTGAAACTATGCATAGATCACTCAATCACCATTCTAATACTCACACACACATCTTTAATTCTCTTCACACACATTCGCACACTTTCACACACCTTCCACACAAAATGAATTACCGATCTCATATATATACCCACTACCAAAATTTCAATTACTCCAAGTCAGCTTCAACAAAATATGAAATATTCTTCACATGTCGGCTCAAATCATGAGCAATCTTTGATGCGCACCCACACAAGTCAGCTAGACTATAGCTACAACCCAAAAAAAATAACCAACACAAGAAACAATTCATCAATTACTCCTTATACATCTGCGACGTGCAACATTCACTAGCTCAACCACAATGAGGAAATAAATAGAAAAACATCTTGTCGGATCTCCCAGCTCGTACACCAATTAATGCAACATCACAAAACTTACCAATAAGGTAACATATATGCTTAACAAACTATCCTAGGGATCCACAACACAAAATGATGATCTGGTGAAGCATGTAGATCAATTAGCTGACTGGATACCCTATTCTTTCTGCTTTCTATCGGTAGAACAATGTTCTCTACTTTTCATGTCAGTATGAATAAATTTTGATTTGCGGACCGGGATAATGACTTCAGTTTCCATCAATGACAACACTAGAAACCATATGCAAACAATCTCCCCAAGCCATATGCCAACAATCTCCCCCTTTGGCATTGATGGCAACACTTAGTGAAAAATGGCTGCATCAAAACCAAAGATATACTACCAAGATTTCAAAACTTTCAAAACACAACCTTTTTTTTTCACAACACTCTCTCCCCCTTTGACATCAATGACAAAGTTTCACTGCTTTCTCTCTCCCCCTTTGCTAATTAGAAATAGGATCAAAATTTGAAGAACTACAAATGTTCCACAAGTCAGAAAATGATTTTATACTTATCTTTCATTTCCGGTAGAAATTTCTTCCAAGCATATAATGCAATCTCAATTATTATGATCAAGCTATTGTTTTATGATGTTTGGTTGATGATCTGGATGAGGGATTCCAGAATTGTAATTCCTTCTAAATTCTCTCCTTTCCTCAGAACCTCAATTAGTTGCTCCATTCTGCCTTCTGTTAAATCCTTCACTTTCTAGAAAGTGTCCACAAGATTGTTTTTGGCAAAGTGAACTTTTGCATGCTCAGTCTGCAACTCCTAAATCATACTATAATCTTGACCAATTTTGATCAACTCATCTTCAATCTGCTCTAGCTTTTCCTTATACCTCCGAACAACATGAGGCCACCAAAGACAATAATTGTAGATGTTATTTGTTGAGTCAATGCATTGCCTTAACACATTCATTTTCTTTTTCAATTTGGTAAGGGATAGTCTGAACTGCTCTTTCAAATGTAGAATTATTTCTTCCTCTTTCATGTCTTGAGGCTCAAAGGCCATAGCCTCCCTGATACATTCAATCATTTCTTTTGGAAGCACATTCTGCAAACTTTCTAATCCAATGTTGTTATGCACAAAGTAACTGCCTAGAGTGCTCTCAATCAAGTCATGCTCATATGAGGGTTTGTCTAATCTGCATTCCATCTTCCTCCTAAACAATCTATAGTATCTTTTCTTTGAATAAGGCATCTTCTTCTTCACTTCCTTCTGCCATCAACACATCTGGTTCAAATGATTTTGGTTCATCTCTTGTAGTGCACTCATCAGAATACTCATCTGGTATATCTACAATTTACTGTTCCTTTCCTTTTTTCTTTAGTTCTTTGGGACTTATGTGTCGGAGGGGTGTACACAGCAATTTCTTGTGCTCTCTTCTTCTTCCCTAACACTTCATCAAAAGAAGATCCAACTTCAAGTGTCTTTACCAAAAGGGGAATGCTAACTACTCCAAACTTTCCTAGCAATTCACTAAAGAAATTTGCATATTCTTGCTCACAATTTTCCAAAGTATTAGAATGTTTAAAAATTTGCTTACAAACTAGTTCACTTCCCTTCCATACCACATTATCATTCTAAGGCAAGCAATTAAAAAAATACATTATGATACATATGATCAAAGTACCAAACCTGAAGGGGTAATCTGCATCCTTTGTTAATTGCACATTTTCCATCAACTGATCCTTCAATAATCCACACAGATCAAAGCCTTCATCTTCCATTATCATTTTGTGAGCGATATAAATTGTGCTTGTCGAAGTTGCACCTTCCCTATTTCTGAAGGAAATTTTGTATGAAATCCCATGTTCAATGTACCTTGTTATTGGATCTTTGATCGTTGAAATTACTAGATCCCTCTGATCTCCTATTACTCCGGTTAGGGTTTTGACTTTAATTTTTTGAATTGACTTCTTTTTCAGAATATCCTCGACATTGCATAATCCAGTTAAATTTTTTATCACCTCTTTTGAAATGAGATAGGGTTTATCTAGAGTGAGAGTGTCCTCATTCAATCTATTCAAGATAAACCCAACAACTTCCCCATTGTCAAAATAAGGAAACTTATTCCAAATGTCCAAACTTTTATGTTTCACACCTTCAAGTTGATGAGCCTAGTTTTTGGTTAAATCTTGGGTAGAGTTTATAGTCCATTTGTTGGCATTGTCATGAACTTTAGTCGTCAAATGTTAATATTTTCTATAATGTTTCCCTCAAACCGTTGACATTGGGTTTATCCTATCCTTGTGAAGTTTCAATGACATTAACATATTATGCAGATTATCTATATTAATTTTGCATGTGATTGATGAATGTTCTATAAGGTGATTTTAGATGTGCAATTATTATGCTAACTGACATTGCCATGCAAGACACAATTGGTGGATGCTAAGTTGGGAAAGGAAATCGACAGATGATCATGCAGGGGAATCATTTAAAGGAGTCAATTGAAGGACAACAGCAACAGATTCCCCACGCTAGTCAAGCATAACTGCCTTGTATTTATGGCATTGAGCAATCGTGGGTGTTACTACAACAATGAGTCCACGTTTGGGCATGCTTGTCTGACTAGATTCCCTGCAGGCATAACAGCTATGCCACTCTTTTCCTTGCTTTCCCTAAATGGCATCCTCCTAGTTAGTGGGAAGGGACCACCCTGTTTAGCTAGTAGAATAAATATGGATATGAATCTCTTCTTGGGGAGATAGTTCTTAGTCTTGGATTATTGTTGAAAGATGATACTGATGTATTGAGCATTCTCTATTTTTTCCATACAGCCATGTTGATTACTCTATTTACATAATTTTCAATGAATGAGATGTTAGTCTAAATTTGAGTATTTGAGTTTGTATTAGTTTTAGTGGATACTCATCCAAGGGGGCCCACTTGGTGAGTAAACCTTTCTTTAGATTAATTAGCTTAGTTATTATTTTATGCTTTGTACTTAGTTCAAACTTGAGCATTGATTGTTCTTGCAGCCACTAGAAGTCCATTATGTGTTTGTTCCTGCAGCCAAAGCAAATAGAGTAATTTCTTGTCTGTTCACCCAAATCTTTATTCTTGTTATGCATTTCAGTTTAGCATAGTCATTGGTTAATGTTTAGCATTTGCTTTATTTCCCTTCTGCAATTTACTTTCAGTATTGTGTGTTTCTTAGCTATAGATTCGAGATGGCTACTTAGGAATTCCTAGTGCACATACAGTGTTGAACCATTTCAAGTCTATGTCCCTAGGTTGACAAATTAAATGCACCTCCACAATGATCGAATAGCTATTCAGGTTAGATTTCCAATCTTTGAATTATGGCTATAGAATCCCAGTTATGAGATCCTTGTAGGAGGCCAACATTTTTAGCATCGTTGCCAAGGATGGTGTCAAGCTAGGAGGTTCTCGGAGTCATTAATAATTTCTCTGTTATAGAATTTATTTTGGGTTCTTCTTAGAATACCCCTTGTTTAGGCGAGTAATGATCTGCTATTCTTTTGTTCATTCTTTATGTGAGCTAGTTGATGTTGAGTTGATACCGCCACTAGTTGAGATTCCAAATCTGCCCAGAAACAAAGAAGAAGAAAGCCATTTGACTAGTTTTGAAGCTTCCATTAAAGACAAAAAATCAAATTGATAGCCCTTTGCCTTGAAAATCTATCAAGAAAACATGGGTGATACCTTCTTGTTTAAGTATGACTTACTCTTGCAAGATCATGACTACACCACTGATACTCCTAGGCTTGAGCTACTTCCTACCACTTTAAAATAAGCTGCACTAGGATGGTTTATGAGTCTAGGTAGAAATACCATGGAAACTTGGGAGGACATGAAGACAAAGTTATTTGGAAAATACAAGGAATATTGTTGGGGAAGTGATACAAAAGGAAGTGATGCCTCTAGGATGCAACAGAAGGAAGATGAGAGCTTGGAAGATTACATTTCAAGGTTTTTGTCATGCATGCAGGAATCTTCACACCATGTACCCAATGAAGAATTTTATAAGCTGCTTTTCTTGTCAGGAATCAATGTGAGTTACACTAATGCTCTGGACTTGATGGCAGGAGGAGATATCACTCAAGTCTCTTGGGAAGATATCAAGGAAATATATCAGGACTATTCTGGGATAGCTTCAAAAGAAGAGAGAACTTACCAATCTTCTACCGGTGAAGTTCCAAGGATGGAGACCGTTGATGTGCTAACATATTTCAAGCAGGATGTTACAAACAACCTAGCTACTTAGCTGGGTACACTTCAAGCCAAAGACAAACATAAGGAGGCAGAGGCAACGTCAGTAGAATACTGCCCTCATTACAAACAAAAGAAGGATTGCAGATGCAAGATGGTAACTAACATCGACATCAATATTCCACCTAAGATCAAACCAATTCAGATTAAGGAAGATCAAGTCCACTATGGTGCACAGAGGAAGCCCTGGGTTCCAAAACAAGGTATGTTACCAACTCCATTATCTTTTTCTGAGCCAAACTAGGCAGTCAATTCCATGCGGCCATCCTCTCAACCCCAGCTCAAGAAATATTTAATGGACAACAAAAATGTGCTGGCATTAAGAGAAAAATAGCAAATCAAATTCAACAAACAGTCTACAAAGCCAGTGACAATGTTTTGAAATCAAAAGGGATTACTAATCGGCTTGCTAATCAATGGCATTGTCATCTGTCATTGAAAAGTGTTTGAGAATGCATGAAACAAATGAATATTTGCATTCGGCTACAGACAAGATGAAGAAGGTGGATGAAAAGGTAAGGAACTTCACAGAGTTTGGCTTGCCAGAGGCTTTTAACACAAATAAGTGATTTGTTGGAAAGAATGATTTTAGAAAGATGATGGAGGATGCAAGGAAGATTGATTTGGACCAATTTCCTCATAACCCAGATGTGGTGACCTAATTGGATTCCATCAAACCATTGCTAACCCTTAATGCAAAATTGACTAAAGAATCCAAGACATGTTCCAATTTGAATAATGAATTGTTAACAAATCTTCAAGTCAAACAACATCAGTTAGAAAAAATCACAATTCCAACACCTGAAGAGTGGAAGTTGCTAGAAAAGGTGATGCAGTGATTTAATTTTTGATAATATGAGTTTCCAAGTTCTAACTCAGCTCTGTGTAGAGTTATCTTTGAGAAAGATTTTACATTGCCAATGCCTCTATGTATTCCTTCATGTGATAATCAATTTAAAAGCTCAAATTCAGACTTCAGTAATGTGTTGATGTTCAATTATCTGTATTATTTATTATATCATTTGAAGAAAAAGTCTAGTAGTGGTTTCAACTTCTAGATACATTTTAAATGATTGTTGATATTCATTGTTGTATATGCTACTAATACTATTGTTAATATGTTATTAATCTAATAAGCATTGAGTTGAGTGATGAATCACTTAGTGCATGCTCAAGTTTTACTTTTAACACAATTATTTAAAATATGAAGTATGAACTATAAGGTGATTTTAATTCCCGGCATCCATAATCTTAGTGCAATTACATTACAATTCACACATCAATACTCAATCTCCATGACTACTTAGCAGATCCACAAACATTTATATGAATTCATGCTTTAATGATTTAATCAAGGTACTTTAAATGGTTCATTAAACCAGAGCTAGAATTAAAACATACATCAATGCATATTGCATAATATTAGTGACAGAGAAGATTAACGAAAAATCATTGATCAGATTTCATTATAATTCATGTAAAATGTTACAGCTGGAGAGACAATAAACTCAAAATAAGGGAGCAAAACAAGCTTAGTTAGTAGTCCTTAGAGTTTTATAACCTTGTTTTGGAGTTTTAAATTTTCATAACTTCTTGATTCCCTAACTTGGTTTATGGTTCACTTTGTTGAGTTGCAAGTCTTTCTTGGTTATCTTTCTAGTCAGTTGGTCAAAGGTTTCAAAAACTTCAAAAACTTCAAAACTTCAAACTTTGGTTCTAAGGTTCCAAGTTTCAGCAACCAGGTGACATTATGGACTTATCTTTCCTTTCAAATGCGTCATCATCTGACACCTCATTGAATTCTATGTACGAACTAATATAAAATATAAAATATCACAATTTCATGGAATACAACATAAAATATCATCAACTACAGTTTGACTTTGGAATATGATTTATGAAGTGCCATATAAAATAAAATATCATAAAGTGCAATAATTCACAATTTCATTGAATACAATATAAAATATCATCAACTACAGTATGGAACAATGGAAACTGATCCATGAAGTGCAGTATAAATACCTAAAAGCTGCTAATTCTCTTCCATTTCCCAAACGGAGTCAGGGTCCTCAAACTGATGTTCATCATCAAATAAAGTAGGAGAGTCGTCTTGAATTTGATTCCAAGTCTGCTCTTTATTTTCTTTGGCCTGTGTCTCAAATTCAACATTCATTATGTGATTTGTGTCAATTTCATCTGTCTCAATCGTACTGCCACTGCCATTGCCACTAGTACCAGTGTTTGGAATTGGAGTGTTGCAAAACCCAATCCTTCTTCTTTCACATGTGGACCTCCAGAATGCGAGTGCCCTTTCAAAAAGAAAATTAAAGATATTATATGCAATTCCTTTCAACCTCGAGCAATTTTCCAAATTCTTGTCTAGTTTGTTTCTTAACTTTAGTCTTTGACTATTTTGTGAATCATGTCATGGAAGATCAATGTCATGGCCCTTTGATATGTTGCTCCTGCGTTCTTTAGGCTGAATGGCATCATGTTCCAGCAGGAGGTCCCCCATGGACAAGTAAAAGTTGTCTTATGTTGGTCTTCTTTTGCTATCATAATCTGGTTGTATCATAAAAATCCGTCCATTAGTGATAGCATCTCATGCCCTGCTGTCATGTTCACTATCATATCGATATTGGGAAGTGGAAAGTCATCCTTGGGACATGCTTTGTTCAAATCTCTAAAATCCATACAGATTTTGATGGCTCCGTCAGGTTTTGAAACAGGTACCAAATTGGACACCCATTCTGGGTAATCAATTGGTTGGATAAATCCTGCATCTAGCAACTTTTTGAGCTCCATTTTGACCAACAAGGAAATTTGAGGATGCATTTTTTGGAGTTTTTGTCTGACAGGTTTTGCATCTAGATACACCGCTAAGTGATGGACCACAGTCTCTGGGTCAAGCCGTGGCATGTCAGCATAACTCCATGTGAAGTTTATTTTCCTCTCCCTTAGGAATGTTACTAGGAGTTCTTGCTCTTCTGACAATAGTGATTTAGTGTAAAATGTGATATGCAAAGTCTCTTTTGTTCCTAGGTTGACAGGATTGCACGTTTCAGCCAATACTGTGGATTTCTCCTAATGAATAGCCCTTAAAGGAAGATTGAATCCTTCATCCTCGGGTGCCTCAGAGAGATTTTCACTATTAGATGCGTCCTTTCTTTTTACTATTTTCTTGTCAGAGAGTGTCACAGTGTGGTTTTCACTCAAGGACTTGGATATGATTCTTAGTTTCTCACTTTTGCGACTAAAGGATTCAATTGTTTCCCCGTAATAGGCCTATGTGTCTAATTCCATTATAAACCCTGCCTTATGATCCCCATCCAGAATGTTATCCCTCAATCCCATGAATTCTGAGAAGGCCTGATCATTTTCGAATGTATCGAGAATTGGTGGTCCTCGTTGGTCATAGTCGATTAGTTGAGGGTACACTAAACGGATCTCGTGGTTTTGATGATCAGATTCAAAGGAGAGGGTACTAATCATACACAGGGTGGTATCTTTGAATAACCTAGGGAGAGTGGATATGATATCTTCGTCATCGCTACTAATATAGGGCTCAGTTATGAAGTTATGTGTGTTACCACCTGTGCCTATTGGTGAGTGTACTTGTACTAGCACTGGCCAAGGAGAGGCATTGGCAGCTCTAACTGGAGGACTTCAACCACGTATGGTTATGTGCAGAGGGGTACATCCAAGACCAAGATTTGTTATTGGTCACGTCTCTAGCATGATAGGTAGTATAAGGCCATTGTTGTTTTGTCCCAATCGTTGATTTATGTTGTAACCCATTGCAAGCATCATTTGGAAACCTTTGCTTCTTTCATCCATTGGTAAATTAATTTTTGGTCTCTCATCTTGGTATAGCATATGCGACAAATCTATCTCCATGTCCTCTTGGCCAAGATCTCCCCAGCTTGTGAATTTAGAATAATCTTTAGGAGAGGTTCACGATGTGGAAGCTTGATTTTGTGGTGGGCGTCCTCGTGACCGAGGAGACTGTGGTAACTCTCCTATCACAAAAGCGTTGTTAGGGAGCCTGTAGCTTCCACAACTGTCCTATTGTATAATGAGTTTGATGTCAGAGATGGTAGGAATGGCGAGTGTCTCTGTCACAGAGGTGGATGCGAGGGTGGCGGGGTCGATGTATGATTTAGATGGGCCCTCATCATTCTTTGGCACTTGGGGGATTTTGCAGTACTTGGCCTCAAGATTTTTGCAATATGAAAATGGCTCGGGATCCCCATGAATGGTAACCTCTTGTCCATTATGTGTAAATTTCACACATTGGTGGAAGGTTGATGCTACAACTTTCATTGCATGGATCCATGGGCGTCTGAGGAGGATATTATATGGCAAGTCAAGATCCAAGAACTGACAAGTGGTTTCCATAATGGTAGGCCCTACTTGAATGGGGAGTTTAATTGTGCCCTGAGACACTCTTTCTTGGTCATCATATGCTCTTATAGTGATGCCTTTACCTTTGTCAATGGAATCCTCTACTATCTTCAACTGTTTGATGAGACTAAGAGAACAAATGTTCAAACTTGCACCTCCATCCACCAAGACCCTTTTAATTTTACTCTTGTTCACAATGGCTTCCAGGTGAAGTGTACAGTTGTGAGATGGTTGGGTAGGGAAATCCTGGTCAGAGAACGTAAGAAGATTAGGCATAATGATATTTTCGACCATAGCTTGGAATTGTTCCACATCCAGGTCTGTGGGGACGATGGATGAGGCTAATGCTTGCCCAAGGATCTTCTTATGTGCTGATGATATTTTTAACAATTCCATAATGGAGATGTGTGTCGGTGTTCTCTTGAGTTGATCTACTACAATGTAACCATTAGGAGTGGATGTAGATGAAGGAGCTCTGTTTGGTTGGGATGATCCTGCAATGGTGACTTTTCTGCCTCTTGTGGTGACTCCATAATCTTCGGCATGGACGCCCTTGATGGTGATGACCATGCAGTCTTCATTTAGGGAAGCGACAACTATTTTGTATACATGATTTACACTGCCTTTTCCTTTATCTTTGTTGTTGTCGTGATTTGGCATCAGATTCGTGTAGATTTTAAGATCATGATTGCCTATAGGTTGTTCCACATTGATGATTCTTTTGTCAATGAGATCTTGAATGATATTTTTAAGTCTCATACAATTGTTTGTGGTGTGACCTTTGATCTTATGAAATTTGCAGAGTTGATTTTCGTTGTACCAAGGGGGTTTGACGTCAGGTTCTTGGTAATTTTCAAATGTAGGTGCTTTGATGAGTTTTCATCGATGAGCTTTTTCATGATGTCTTCAAGTGGTTCCCCCAAAGTTTTGTATTTTTTTTTTAGATAACTCTTGCGTTGGGGTGGTACCAAGATGAAGTACCTATTAAAAATCTATAAAACACTAAACTCAAATATGGGTTAGTACCTACAAATCCAACAAAATACTCCTATGAAATAATGCAAGCATACTTTCTAAAGATGATAATAAAAATGAATTAAATTGAAAGCATGAGATTTGCATACCTATTCCATAGTGGATTGGTGTCAAATGTTGCAATGACCCTTTCCCAATCCTTGATCAATAGCTAAAATGATGAAATGCAATGGAGATGAGCAAGATTATTTCTCAATTCAAGAGAGTAACCTTGCATGATGGTTGTAGGTGAAATTATGGAGGATTAAGCTTCCATTTATAGATTTTCTTGATGAGAGATTAGCCAATGAGATGAGGCCACTTGTCAACTTCTGATTGGTTGAAGAGTGAGCACATTTTGGTCAATGTGCCAAGAATTTAAAATTGTTGAGTGGGGGGACATGTAAGACTTTCAAAATTTTAAATTCTGAGTGGGGAACATGTCAGAATTTAAAATTCTGAAAATGCATGGATGGAGGATATGTCAAAATTTTAAATTCTAAGTGGGGAACATGTCAGAATTTAAAATTCTGAAAATGCATGGGTGGAGGATATGTTAGAATTTTAAATTCTGAGTGGGGAACATGTTAGAATTTAAAATTCTGAAAATGCATGGGTGGAGGATATGTCAGAATTTTAAATTCTGAGTGGGGAACATGTCAAAATTTAAAATTCTAAAAATGCATGAGTGGGGAATATTCTTCCAAGATGCCATGTTGAAAGAAAATAGGGATTTTAATAAATCAATAAATTGATTTATTAGTGCAAGTGGATGATTAGGTTAATTTAATCAAGATTAGATTAGCCTAATGATGATTAGGATGTTTTGACTTATTTGATTTAAATACTTGATTCATTTAAATCAGAAAAGGATGGAAAATGCATTTGGATTTAATTAAATGGATGTTTGATTTATTTGATTAAAAGGTTGATGATAATGTTTATTTAATTTTGAATGAATGACCTTAGGAGATGATATTACTTGATGAATGGATGAAGGCGAACCTGATTAATTGGTGAATGGACCTAATGTGAAACCTAGTTTAGTTGATGAATTAACCTGATCGAATGCAAAATGTTAATTTTGCATGTCTAAACTTCCCATCTTGTCATGTTTAAGAACCAATCTATGGGATCAATAGGGGGTGTTAGCTTCTTCAATAATCTCAACATTAGAATCAATTTGATGGTAGACTTTAATTTTCTTGGAGGCTTTAGCCTTAGGGCGCGGGGTAGAGGCAAGCCACTTTCTTTCCCTACCTATATCCCTTGGGCCCATACCAAAGGAAGTGCCATGGGGGTGGGCTTTCAAGGCAGGGTTCTTGAGGCATTTTTTCTTACTTGAACCTGGCGTGTCCAAAATACTAGCAATGGGGGGAGTAGAAGAAACTGGGGTTTCGTCGAGTAGGGAGGGATGGGACTTCTTGAACAATGATAGGTTGAGCAGGGAAAAGTGCCATATGGAAATGATAGAGCCTAGATATAAGGCCCTGATGAAGGATAGTATAATTTTTTCCAGAATTAGAGGCTTCATTAAACTCCACAACATTGCTATCAAGAGCATGATATAGGAAGAAAGGAATAGAAATATGTAGATGATTCCTAAGGTGGTTGAGGAAATTAAAGTGGTAATAATAGTAGACCCCATACCTTCCTTCCAACGTGAAATATTTCATGATTACCAAACAAACTTTGTCCCATGGCTCCGGCAGCACCTCGCAACTTGAGAGGTTTCTCATCGCTGCGAAAAAACTAATTCCGACTAACCTGGTCTGAAACTTTCGTAGTTTTTTTCCAAGTTCAACCACTATTTAGGAGCCCAGTAACTCTAGCAATAACCTCTTCAGAAACAACAAAGGAAATGCCACCAATGGTGACCCTACCCTCATTCCATGAGGTGACAAACTTATAAGACAAGCCCTCATCGTGACCAGTCATGGCCTCCATATACTGCACAAATTTTCCCTCTTTACAGATGTTCCAAATAATGGCATCTGCCTTCCACTCATTACACCTATCCGGCTCCACACGCACTCTGTCCTCACCCATAGAGCCCACACCAAAGGAACCAATGACCAGAACAAGGGAACCAGGGAAGAAGAGATGGTAGTTAATTCTAGAAACATCGAGAGGGAAAAGGTCGGTGAAAGGTGACCAAAAAAGTCAAAAATAGAGGCAATAAATGTTACTTCTCGAAACCCATGCAAAGGTAGCAGCTCCCTCATGCAAATCACCCACAACATGCAAGGACATGATATCATTGTAGTACTTAGCTGTCCCAAAAAATCTCATGAAATCTGCAAGCTTAAAAAATTGAACACAAAAATTTAGGGGGTTCAAAAAATGATGACTCCATCAGTCAGTGGGGATAGAAAGATTCATCATATCACCAGCCCATAGGGGGTCGTACAAGCCATCAGAAAAACATATGAAACCCATCACCTCACATAACGACCAATTATTCAAAAGCCAGCTCCCGCCAAAAATCCCAACCAAAGTTAGAAGGAGCCCGGCTAAGATTAGAGAGCACCATCTAGGACTCATCATTTAGATGTTTGAGATCTTCCTTTAAACACACCAGAGCCAAAGGGGGCAAAGAAGCCTCATTTTGCCAACACCTAAGCCCTTCAATATCAAGACCTGTCACTGCCAAGCTGTCAGCAGTCGTATTCTCTTCTCTAAAGATATGTTGTATAGAAAAGTCATGAAGAGCATTTAGGAGAGGGAAAATGTCCTCCAGAATACTACTCAGGGACCATCCACTTTCATCTTCCCTTTAATGGCTTCCACAATAAGCATTGAGTCACCTTCGATCTCCAAAGTCTTGACACCAAGTGACAGCACAATCTTAAGACCCTAGAGGAGAGCCATACCTTTAGCTTGGTTACTAGTATGATTGGACAATTTCCCCGCATAGGCAACAACTAGGCTACCAAAATGATCCCTAATTATACCTCTAGTAGTTGGCATCCCTCCCCTAGCCACCCCATCAAAGTTAAGATTAACCCAGGGCAGTTTAGGGTTTCTCCATTTAGTATGCTTCCTAATGATTGATTTGGAGTTGTCAAATTTTATGACCTCACTGGGTAGATTCTAGGTGGTAGTAATGTTTCTATCCTAAGCTGTTGGGGGATTAGTAGGCATCTTCCATTTACATGTTGAGATATTATCCAGGAGCAGCTTATTAAGGACTATCAGTAGACCCTCCACATTGTTTTCCTTTTCTCTGAAAATTCTGTTATTCCTTTCTTTCCATAGGCACTAGCAGATGTGGGGTGGAATAAGTTGCCAAAGCAGTTTAATTAACAAAGGATTGGAGGGGCATTTCGAATTGATGGATATCTCTATTAAAAACCCAAGAGATATTCAGTCTCTGTAAAACATTCTGCTAGACCAGTGTAGAAAACTGGCAGTGGATAAAAAGATGGGGGATGGTTTCTTCTTCCATTCTGCAAAGAGTACACCAATTAGGGAATTGAAAGCCCCTCTTGACAAGGTTATCAATAGTTAAAATTTTCCCATGTATGGAGGTCCACCAGAAGAAGTTTGTTTTAGGGATGAGCTGATGAATCCACACCTTTCTCCAGCATTGCTCATCACCATCAAACCTGAGAAGCAGCAGATAAGTAGACTTAACAGTGAACTCCCTAGAGTGATTCTTTGACCAAAAAATTATGTCCTCCTTGGGAAATAGAGGGAGTCTGGTCGTTTTCAAAAGCTCTTGAAGCTCCATAACCTTTGGCAGAAGGTTAGGCCAATGTAAGAAAGACAAATTCAGATTTTTTCATCTAACTGTGGGTGAGGTATAATCAGAAATGTAAGAACCAATGAGGTCTTTAGCATGTTCCCTTAGAATATTAAAGTGACTGTCAGCAAGGGGTCTGCTTCCAATCCAGTTGTCCTCTTAGAACCTAATAGATCTCCCATTACCAATTTTCCATCTGACCCCTTCCATCAAGAGGGATCTACTCTTAAGGATATTGTTCCAAATCTTAGAGCCCGGAGGGATATCATTCTAGTCCAAAGCTCTAAAAAATGTCTTTGATTAAGGTATTTATCCTTCATTTTATTACACCATTCTACCCTTTCCTGTACCAATCTCCAACCAATCTTTGTAATAAGGGCTTTATTCAAATTAGTAATCTTCTTGATCCCTAGTCCCCCTTGACATTTGGGATGACAGACAGTGTCCCAATTTACCAGGGCAAGTCTTTTCTTTTCCTCCATTCTTATTCAAAGAAATGATCTTTGAATTCTTTCCAACTTTTCAGCCATGGAGCCTGAAATCCTAAAGAGAGAGAGAAAGCAAACTAGAATTCCTTGAAGGGAGGCCTTAAGTTGGAGTTTACTAGCATTACTAAGAAGCTAGCCTTTCCAACCAGCAAGTTTCTTTTGCATTCTCTCCAGAATACCATTCCAAAAGTTGTGTGACAACTCCTTAACAGTAAGTGGTAGGCCCAGGTAGATACTTGGAAGAGAAACACTAAGGTAACCCATGATGGCTAAAATCTTAGCTTGGAGATCAGCTCTCGTGTTGAAGAAATAGACACTGCTTTTGTTATAATTTATACATTGGCCAGAAGTACAAGCATAATCTTGCAGGAGGCCTTTCCATCCTCTGGCTTCAACCACAGAGGACTTTCCAAAGAGAAACGTATCATCAACAAACTGTTGGAGAATGAAGGGAGGAAGGGTGGATGCAACTCTAATCCCCTAATTTTTTCTTGAGTTGAGCAAGGAAAGAAAATTCCTTCCCAAAACCTCAGCCACCATGATGAATAGGTAGGGAGAGAGGGGATCCCCCTACCGAAGACCTTTACCAGTTTTAAAGGATCCCCAGGGGATCCCATTGACAAGCACCGAATACTGAACAAATTCCACACACTCCTTAATGATACCAATCACTCTTTCATTAAAGCCATTGAGGACAGAATACAAAAAACTTCCATCTGACCCTATCATAGGCTTTGGAAATGTCAAGTTTAAAAGCCATGCCTTGGTTCTTGCTTTTCTCCATAGAATGAACAATTTCATGAGTTGTAATAGCAGCATCCAAGATTTGTCTTCCTGGCACAAACCCATTCTGACATCTACTGATAATTTTGTCTAATAATGGCTTTAAACAGTTGACAAGGACTTTGGAGAAAATTTTGTAGACAATGTTACAAAGACTTATAGGCCTGAAGTCAGTCATGTGTATAGGATCTTGCACTTTAGGAACAAGCACAATGAAAGTATTGTTTAATTTCTTCAACAATTTACTAGTCCTAAAGAAATCTTTAACAACCATAGTAATATCATAGCTGACAATGTCCCAATATTCTTGAAAGAAGGCTGAAGGGAAACCATCTGTTCCTGGGGCCTTATAAGCACCCATAGAAAATATAGCAGTCTGAACCTCTTCCTCAGTCACAGGGGCACAGAGTTGGCGATTATAAAACTCATTGATACCAAGTGGGAGGTGACCTAGGAGCCTTACCAGAAGTTCATCAGATGGGGGAGTGCCAGTATTAGAGTAGATCCGTATAAAGTACTGTTCAGCAACCTCACCAATTTTATCAGCCTCCTTGACTTCCTAATTAGAATCATTCATCAAACACTTAATGGTATTCCTCTTTTTATGTCTGTTGGTCGTCCTATGGAAAAAAGAGGAGTTCCTGTCACCCTCCTTGAGCCATTGTACTCTTGATCTCTGCTTCCAATATATTTCTTCTTTACTTAAAATATCCTTCCACTTTTTCCTCCAGTTTTCTTCTTCAACCTAAACAGGTTGCTGAGAATGACCCGAGGCCAAGATCCTTTGGAACCCCTCAAGCTTGTCCTTGATCATCTTCTTAGTTTTGAAGAAGTCACCAAATGTCACCTTGGACCAGCCTTTGGCTTCTTTCCTAATAAGTTCCAGTTTTTGGGATATTTTATACATAGTTGAGCCATGAACAAGGTAGCTCCACCAACTCTCAATAAGTTTTATAAAATCATGGTTAGACATCCACATAATCTCAAATCTAAAAGGATGTGGGCCTAGAAAAGGTTTGTCAAACCACTGAAGGATGATAGGATTATGATCAAAGATAGTGCTGGGGAGGGAGGTAAGAGAGGCATTGCAACCAAGATCCCAGCCAGCCGAGATAAGGACCCTATCCAGCTGGACTTGAATAAGTTGACTGCCCTTCCTATTGTTCGACCACGTAAAAGGATTTCCCTTTAACTCCAAGTCTAATAGACCAGAAATGTTAATAAATTCAGCCAGATCATGTGTTGATTGTTACATTGCAACGAAAATTTATTTTCAAGATTATTGTAAAAGAAATTGTTGTGAGAGATGTAAACCATTTTAATAATTTTAAACAAGGACGTTCTTGTGAAGATTATTGGTGATGCAATGTAAAAAATAGACTTGCACTACATTAATGTGTATTATCTCAAACATACAAAAATAATGAAGGGGCAAGGTTTTATTCTCAATTTCAAGAATTCTTTTTCTTTTTTTTTTGAGTATTTAGCAATCTAGGCCAAGCTATGGCTTCATAAAATTAGATGCACATTGTAATGCAAGAATAAAAAATAGAAGATGTTTTTAAGATGTGCACTAAAATGACTGTAATATCAAATAAAGTGACTTTTGATACTATACTACAACAATTTATATTTTCTCATCCTCAGTTTCCATTGCTTTTTGAAAAGTGACTTAAGTCACTTATTGTAAACTAGGTTAGGAATAGACCTTATTTACAAAAAAAATAAAGAAAACCTAAACCTAAATAAGGTTTATTTTATATCTCCTAAAAATCTATATAAAACATAAGAGATATTTCCTTGTCAAGGTGTTTATTATACTTACATATGTTAAAAATTGATTAAAAAAGATGCATCAAGAAAAATATGGATAATTTATATAGATTTTTAAAAACTATTTCTAATTATGTTATAATTCCTTGATAATTCATTTTGAATTAAAATTTAATTCCTACTTGAAACAATATTTTAATTTTGTAACATTTAATTTAAAATTTTAAAGTTCAAATTTATATACATAGAACTAATCTAAATAAAAGTTATATTTATATTTTTCAATCAAAAAAATTTATAAAACAAATAATATAAAAAAAAAATTGAAGGAAAAAATGACATCATTTAGGAATTTCTGTAGAAAGTAAACACATATCAATACGTTAAAAAAAAACAACTGATTGCCATAAATTGAAAACATATAAGACAAGAACAAGGGTACACAATTTTCACCATAAAAATTAGAAAGACATTCGATTGACAAAGGCCATTTGCATTCAGGAGGGAAACTTGGCGTTTCCAAGATTAGGGCTATTGATTATTATTTGTTTTTTGAGAAGGCCGTGGATTAGTTTTTGGCCATAAGTCTTCCCAAGAGACACTTTGGGAATTGGTTCTTACCAAAAGGTCGCTGCACGGAATTTTTTTTCCCGTTGGGATATTCTCGTGGTGGACAATCAGTGCAGAGATGATTCTAGGAAATCACCGAATCACTTTTAAATCAAGACGAGTTATTGCGCCGAAGGCGTTCTCTCCACTTTGGCGATCGACGGTTGATATTGTGCGAGTACAATGCAAGACGATAGAAATGTTGGGAGCCGTCGGATCTGCTATAATGTTTTTATACACCGTCGTCGGGAAAGCGTCGGGAATTTTCTCAAACGTGCGGGCGCGGGCGGGGGCGGAAAAGAGAGTCTCCAACGAAGGGAGGAGAAGAAAAGATGCGTATTCCACACATTCTAGTGAATGGGTACGTCGAATTATTTTATATCAATACTTGTTGAAATTGCAAAATGTCATACACAAAGTAGAAGTTTGAAAGTGTATTAACTAGCAATTGCACCTTTTGGGCACAATGGGTACGCTGAAAAGGTGTGGAAGGCCAATAAGATAAATTTTGGTATTTTTTTTTGTTTGCATATATTTATGAATTTTTCTCATCCATTTTAGACATTACGAGTGTGACTATTATGTCTAGGTTTCTTGATAACTATTCAAGGTTTTTCAAAGAGACTTGATTTCTCATAATCATTTTGTTCAAGCTTGTCTTTATTGTGACATCTGTCAACAATTCCCAAGTCCACCCAATATCTTCACATTTAAAATAACCACCAAAAGGCCAATTGCTAAGCATCTCGAAGAAAATATGGTGGTATGTTTCCTTGAATGTCTAATACTCAACTTTCTAACACTATGTTTTTCAAGAATTGGATCAAGAAGAGTATCCACTTTCTTATCAATGTCATTGAATCTTCTTTTTGGTTCAAATTTAAAATGTTGATTATAGCTTTTCCTTTTTCATCAAAATCTCTCTTGCATTGGGTCTTTTAAATCACACTTAGATCCATAAAACTCATTCTTTGTAGTCCACTTTTTAAGCCAATTCTTGACTTGACTATCCTGATGGAACCTTAGTTCTCATGTCCCATCTTAAACCCTTGTCACATTTAGGAGGGTTTTTGAATTTTTGCTTCCTTAAAAATAATTAAGCGTTCTAGTTGGTTGTTGACTTCTTTATTGCCCACTGCTTGTCACTATTTTAATACTCTCTATTAGGCAGTCGGTTTCCTCATCATGAGTTCAGAAAACTAAGCTATGTCATGACTTTGGGGTTCTCAAGCTTTTTTTTATCTATTGTATCATCCTAGGAAGTTCCCCCCCATCATAACAACTTATTGAGCACGTTCATAAAGGTTTCACTTAAGTTTGGTCGGCCTTATGTCCTTATTGCTCATCATTGATTACTTTTGAGATATATGTTCTAAAATAGTGATGATAGATGAGGCAATATCTCTAAGGTATCGCCCATCATTGATTGTGCTCTAAGCTTTTTTCTATGATTAGCGATGAGCGAGGTTCTTATGGGATTGCTTATCGCTAATATTTTATGGGTTCTTACTTGGTTGTAATAGCGATAAGTGATGACTTCTCATTTTGTGATAGTAATTTCATCACTCATCGCCAGTATGTTGTAAAGGGATTGTTTACAATTAGCAATTAGCAAGATGACCCCTTAGGAGAAATTTTCTCTCGCTAACTTGACTATATCCTATTTGCAATATCCTTTATTGTTATGCAGGTGTACATGTCAAACTGCGGTGCTTGCATCTCTTGTCACTAATTGGAGTCAAGGTGCAAAAGATGAATTAGTGAGGAGTGATGGAGATGAAGATGATCAAGAATCTGGTCATTGATCTAAGGGACGAGATTTTGTCGCACAAGGTACTTACATCACTGATAAAAGGTGGGAGAGAACGAAATGGACCAGAGATTGGTGACAACTACTACATGAAGAAGCTGAGAAAACAGAAGAAGAAAATATTAAGGCTGAAATTGTAGCCATTACTCTTATTGAAGCTCGTAAAAATGTTAAGGATAGTGGAATTATGCTATTACCAAGCTGTACTATCACAACTGCCATAGCCTTTGATGCAGTTAGAAGAGATCCTCAAGCTCTAATATCTGAAGATCAGTTTGAGAATAAAGTATTTGGTTCTAGGTATAGTCCAAAGCTGCACACCCTTGCAATCTGGTCTATGGCACCTAATACTAACAAACATGAGGTTGCTAGGCCAATTGAAGAGGTCATGGGTTCACTAGTGGTTAAAAGAGCTACCGACATAACCCCTATCCAAGTAGCTAAATTAACTGCACATCCTACAATGCTTAGTGTGGATACTGCACATATTTCTCAAAAGAAATATGAATCTTTGGTCAAGGAATATAATAAGGCTTTGAATGAATTGAGTTGAATGAGTGCTACCATTCAAGCTACCCAAAAGACAATGACCTAGCCTTCTCCTTCTTCCTCATTTGATATGTCCACACAAGATAGAGACATTGGCCCTAAAAATTGATGATTTAAAAGGAAAGTTGACTGCTAAGGAGGAAAATGTCAAGTAGGCCAAATTAGAGATAGTCAAGGTGGCCAATGAGATTTTTAGGGATGTGCTTAAACATAGAGTAACCAAGTTGGTTCACAAAGCTAATGAAGTATGGGCCATGTATAAAAACATTCATGAGGCAAATACAAAGTATTTGTAAGTACAAGAAGCCTTTAGGAATGTGTGGAGTAACTTGATTGCTAGAGTAAGTGCTATGAAAGAGATGATGCCAAAAGTAGAAGAGGATCCCAAGGCACCCACAAATATTCTTGACATCTTGAAGACTATTGACTCAATAAATGAGGTAACCACTTTCCATGGAAAATTGGGAATACAGCTCTAGAGCAAGTTGAAAATATTCAAGGAAATGGAGAACCGTGGCATGCCTCAAATATTGAATTTCAAGGGTGAATTACATCCGTTTGACACCTAGAAGGAAGATTTGGGAGGATTGCTTGATGCTGCTATGATGCATTTGTCTGCCATTGATTACCTCTTGCTCAATTCAGACATTGATATGATGGTAGAAGTTGAGTAAAAAATGGATATATTTGTTAAAGAAGCCAGAGTTTTAATTGATGCTTGAGGTACTCCCAGTATACTACTAAGGTGTAGGATTTATTGAATGTTAATTGGCCTACTAAGGAGGAATACAATGTTTGGTTGGAGAAGTATATGGATTCAATAAGAATAATGGATAGGAGAAGAATGATGCATAGCTTGAAAACAATACAGATTAGGCTCTTGATAAAACATGGTAAAATATTAGGGCGGGTGCATGAATTTGGTCGTACTTTTGTGGAAAAATGGGAAAAAAAATTGGAAACACATAACGCGCTCGCGTTATATGATTTTAAAAGAAAAAAAAAAGTGAAATGTGTATCATTTTGTTTTTACTGTTTCTCAGCTCTGCCTACAGCCAAAAACCCTCACTTTCGTGCTCGCATTCTAGGAGGAAAGATTTCTGCAAATTTCATCAAGAATAGTTGGATTTTGTTTGCAAATATGGTGCCACGACGACGAAGAGATGCAGGAGGTAAGTATTGTTTACTATTGGTTTTGAATTTGTTAGTTTGAAATTGATTTTGTTTGTTTTAGGTTAGATTTGATTTTTTAAAAAAAATTGTAGGAAATCCTGCAAATCCTCAACAAGAAGAGGAGGTAAATCCTTAATAGAAAAATCCTCAACAAAATCAACCTCCCCCACCATTTCTCAATTCCCTCCTGGCACTCAAGAAAATTTGAGGAGTGAAATTGAGAACAATAGAAAACAACTTGAGGATCTTATCAGTAGGTTGAGTGATCCAAATGCTTCAACCATAGAAAAAATGTTTCTAGCAAATTCATTGAAAAACATGTTAAAAAATGTAGATGCAATCACCCAACAAATATCTGGATGGCAAGATAGGAGGCAAACAACCAGGGCATATTATGCAGACAAATTATCATATAAACAAGTAAAAGATTTAAAAATTACTAAAAGTGATTTGTGCTCTCTATTCACTGACCCTAAAACAAATCAAAATCTTACCCTCAATGTAAAGAGGTTTCCTATTCATTGGTGCCACCACCAAGAGATTAAGAACCATTTTTATGAAAGATGGTATATGGTCTTTGATTACCCACTGTGCAATAATTGTGAAGTCCCCCAATATTTTCTTAGGAAACTATACAGTGAGTTTGTATTGAACCAAATCCCAAATTATTTTGATATAATGGAGTTCCAGGGGAGAGGTGGGGGTTAGCTTAGGATAGGCCTGGTGCACAGCTGGATCCTATGCGGCAAGGGAGAGGACCTCTCGCTAGGCCGCCTCATGAGCAAATTATGATGTATGTCATTGCGAAGGAGAGTGCTGACATAGAGATATTACAAGCAATCACAACTTTGACCCGGAGTGTCATCCATCACACTAGCCCTATTGTACAGCACCATCCAGGGGAGTCTTCAGGTGGTGGCCTTCAAACCCATGTGTGTCAATCTTGCAGAGCAATTTGTTCGTATGACCCTACCGGCACTCAAGAGGGTGCTAGGTGGGATCCATATGTTATTACGCAGCCTGATCCATATGCATCTACGGGGATGGAGAGGACGACTGACATTTTGCATGATGCATTTGGCATTGACACTCAAGTAAAATTCAACATGTTCATTGAATTTAATTTATTAAATTTTGTTTGTGAAATGCAAGATTAACTAATTTATTTTTATTATTTTAATAAAATTGCAGGGTCATAGTGTAGAGACTGGATACACCAGTCATCCACCTACTTATTTTTGTAGTACACCTATCAGTGGGGTATGTAAAGTTAGTAAACAATTATAAATTTATTACATGTGTTAATAGCATTGTTTTAC
>VDFB02000003.1:696495294-696561906 GCA_007258455.2 Sequoia sempervirens
AAAATTTCAAAAAACTGACATTTAACTAAAGGAATAAATAACGCGAGTGCATTATTTGTTGTTAGAAATGTTCCATGGAGAAGAAAAAGTGAAAACTAGTAAATAACGCGCTCGCGTTATATTTTTCTTTGGGAATCCCTAAGCCTTGGCTTTGGTATTTTCCTTGGAATACCAACCCAAAGGTTTGGAGGGCATTCCCAACCACCGAAGACATTTTTTTTGTAAATTCTACAATTTTTCACATAATCGAGTTCGTGCTCACCGTCAAGGATTGCATTTGGTTCAATATCGACGAAATTGAACACATGGGTAATGTTAAGTTCTCTCTTAGCTTTCCATGATATAATTTTTCACTTTCTGACAATGTGAGGGCTTTCATCCATAATTTCTTTTTTTTTGTATTCTATTTTTTTTTTCAAAAAGTAGTGTTTGGTTTTTTTTCATTATAAATTAACCATTCATCAAAATTTCAAATAAATTACATTTTTAGAAACTAGACTCCATTCTACAAATTTTAAAAAATAAAAATTTAAAAGAATCTATTACTTTTTAAAATTTGTAGGGGGAGCATGGCCAAAATTCTGCTTTTTAGGAAGTGTCCACTTAGAAAATTAGCAAAAAATAAAATATTCATTAAAAAATTATCAGAAAATTTGTGCACCAACTAGATACTATTAGCTAGTTTATGACCATAGCGATTTTAAAAATATTAAAAAAAAGGTCACCGTGCTCAGGTTGTACAAGAGTTGCTATGTTATGTTTTTCTGACAAAAACAACACCAATTTGTGTACATCCCTTTGTTGAACCCCTTAATCTCAACCATTTTCAAAATAAATTAGTAGTTTAGAAAGTAGACTTAGAGCACTTTGATCCTTGTTTTTGTTCCATATCAAAATTTTGAGTGTAACTATCCTCAATTTCACATCCAAGGTCAGTATTTCCTGATTTTAGAAAGAAAAAAAAGTGGCCACTTAAGCCCCCTTTTTGGGAACCATCTTGGTGCACTTACCCTACACCTAAAGAACCAATGAGACCTTGGTAAATAATATATCTAGATATAGAGAATATATTTATCTAAAACATTTCTAATAATTCATCTACTCATAAATAATATTTTCATACCATTAACAATTTAAAAAGAATTGGAAGACAACTATAATCTATAACATAGCATCCTTAAATGGTTCAAATTTTAAATGAAACAATGAAATAAAGAATAAGAAAACAAAGAATAGTGTAAAATTATTTGAAAATAATTGGGGATAAAAATATCTAATCTAATAGTTGTTAACATAAATAAACTTCAAAATAGGATTATGTAAGCGAAAAAAAAGTTCTATTGCCTTCATTGAACCTAAATTTATCTAGTTAAGATATGTCTAAAATTAAGAATTCACACAAGAATATCAATATTCCATAAGAATCTCATAAAGAGGATGAATTTAATGGAAGATATAATAAAATCCTCCATATGAGGATGAATCTTATCATTACATTATGAGTGAATCATCTCAATTATATAGCCAAGAACATCAAAAAATTATAGATTGGAAAGCAAAATAATTAGACATTTATCATATTTTTATATGTATAAATTTTAGATACCATCAAACTATTTAAACTTATAGATTGTGTAAAGCTATAAATTGAATCGTTAAAACTAATTTATTAAGAATCAAATCTAATAAAGTTTGACTTCATATTGCATACTTTTTATAAATATCTCACTAATCCAACCATACATTTTATATATGTTAAAAAATATATAATTGTTATGCCCATAATTTTTCACTAGAAAAACCCAATATTTTTTTCTTTTTGAATCCTTTAATTACGCTAATTAATGCTTTGAGCGTTTATGATGCAACAATAACCATCTCCAATATAATTAACATCCTTTCTTTAATTAATTTGTTGGTTTAACTTGCTAATGTGATACTATTATTAATGCATCTCTCACTATTAACTATACTTTAAATATTAAATTTGCAAGTATCACAATTTAATGGTTAAACTAATAATATTCTCATTATAATGGTTATGTCATCGTAACCCACAATGAGTTGTTCCTACTTCTATTTCTTGTTGACAGTAAGGTCAATATGGTATTATGATTATTAGGATAGTTCCTCATGACCCAATGATGGCATTTAAAGTATTAAATATGTAACTTTTGATGGTAATAACAACATGAATAATTATATGGTTTGCATTTATTTATTTATTTTCCTCTCATATTTCAACATAGATATAAAAGGTTTTGCCAAAAATTCTATCCAATTATTGATAAGCATTAATAAGGTTAAGTATGCTAACATTAGTATTAAGGTAACTATCGATATGAATATTGATAAGAGTATTAACAGCACTTGATGATATTAAGGCTTCCTCTACAATTAATACAAACATTCTATCAATTTTATTTCTCACAAATAATATTAAAATTTAATCATAATAGAAATGTTAATGTGATAGTGATATCATGTTTACATAGCACATAAACACTATTATTTGTCAGCGCATTGTTGCTTGCAAAACTTTTATTACCATCTTAGCATCCCTAATAAGATTATCAATAAAATACTTTTCTTACTCAGGTGATTTTTTTTGCGACTTATTTTAGTATAACGACCCCCCTTTATATTACCCTCAATAATAGTATCACTATTTGTTATTAATATATTTAATTTTAATTCTTTTATCTAACTCTTATATATTTTTATAGCATTTATTTAATTATTCATCTCTATTACAAAAATAATTATATGATTAAATATATTGCATACTTGTTATAAATATCTCACTAATCCAACCATACATTTTATATGTGTTAAAAAATATATAATTTAAAAAGTTATACAACTTCTAATTATGATAAAGACAAGACTCTTAATCTATACCATTATTTTGAGTTTGGTTTAATAGAAATTGAAAAAAATTATAATCATAAAAAAAAAAATGAATAAACTAAGTATCATTTTAACAATGGTGAATTAGTGCCTAAAGATTGGCCTAAGAAATTATAATATTCAACATTCTCATCACAAATTATATATGAAAACTAAGGATCATTTGGTTATATATATTTTCATAGATTTAAAATTTGAATATTTATTACTATAACATGTTCATTACAATTAGATTTTTAAATAATATTGTAATAATTTATTGTCTTTGAAATTTATTTTGTGGATTTTAATGTTGTTTTTAAAATTTAATTTAGAGTAAGTAGAATCTAATGAGATACCTTAAAAAGATTCAAGTTTTATAATTTAAATCTCCCTCTTATAAATATAGTTTTTTCTAGTCTTACAATTTCTTGTGTCATCTATTCAATTATTTTAGCTATGGATTTAGCTGCAATATTGTAGGAGGTATTAAGAAGAGTAATTAGTATCCACCCTTAGATTAAAAAAAAAAAATTCCTTTAGGAATTAATTTATCAACCCTTGATTAATAGAATTTAAATGATGGATCCCTTTGATAAAGCTACTTTTTATACCTCATAGAGTCCTCCTTGATGAATGGACATATTGTTTTAAGGAATTGTGTAGCTAAACCATCTATTCCAAGACTTTTTGAGTATTCAAATCCTTCAAGGAAATATCAACCTCCTCAAGGGTGAATAAATTATCTAAATGTGCCTATTTTTTGAGACCAATTATTTTGGGTATGCAAGTGCCAATCAATTCCTCAACTATATCTTGATGTGGATCTCCTTCAACTAGATCAATTAAAAATTATTTGTAATGTTGGAGGAAAATGGATTTAATATCATTAGAGTTGTCATGGAACTACCTCTCTTGATCAACGATAGATATTATCCACTCTCGAGAATGTAAATATGTTTGAGATAACTAAAAAATAATTTGTATCCCTTATATCCTTTCATCCAATGTAGCCTATCTCTTAATTGAGATCCTCTACCACAATTAAGTTCAAATCTTCTAAGTTTTATTTCAATGGAAGCAACCACTCATTGTAGAAAAGTTATTAGTAAGTGCTAAAGCCAAAACAAGTTTTTTTTTCTATTTGGAATCATATTTTTTTCCATTCTAGATCTCTTTCTAGCCATATTCTTATTGTAAGATCGTAGTAAGGTAGTGCAATAGATTTAATTGCATCATTCCACAATTGTATCCACTTACCATTTTGATGAGGTCTAGGAACATCAACCAAAGGGATATTAGGGAAGCAAGGTGATCAATTTGATTGAGGTAGGAAGTGTTGAGCTTGAAGGATAGATTATTAGGTATGAGGAATAAGAAGTTTGAAAAGTTTAAAGAATTGGGAGGTGATATGTGAGATATGTTTAATATAATCTACTTAAATAAGGGTATTTTGTGGAGAGGGGACAATGGAAAGAGAAAAAACTAAGTTTTAATCTATCAATACAACTAATTTTCCCTTAGTTCACCATCTCTTTAGTTGGTCCAAGTGAACTAGTGATGAGTATAAGAATATTTTTTGTCTAAAACGGGTTCTAAACCCCTCATGGTATTTTTAGTTAAGATGTAGGAATTCAATTATTTTTTAGAGATTTTATGAGAACTAAACCATCTTGTATCTTGGTATTTTCCACCATATCATATTCACCTCCTTGTAGCCATTTAGTCATAGGGAGGGCATAAAAATCCATTCCCACAATTTAACTTGAGATGAGGAGTCATTAGGCATACAATAAAGAAAAAATGAATAGGTATTCCTTGGATTAGTTGTAAGCACTAAGCACAATTGTTGTTGGGATCCACTCCTCAATAGATGATAAACTTAGCCAAGTATTGGGAAAGGTGGGTCAACCTTGCATCCTAATATTTTGATTTATTATTTTGTCCTCATATTAGGAAATGAGGCATCTCACTTTGTGTTGGTAGTTATTTGTCATTTGTTGAATGTTTCAAGGGAGGTGTCTAAGATGTTCTAAGAGCATATAATATCATTATAGCTTTATAAGATGAAACCCTCTTATGACATTTAAGAGCATGAATATAGAATATTTACAATAAAGTATTGACCAACATTATGAAAAATCAGAAGAAATCTTTTAAGAAATAGCACCTGTGTCAAGGAAAAAGATGTGGACATTAACAAGAATTTTTTTTTAAGCAAAAGTGGGAGACCACTTATAATTTTATTTATATATAATATTTTACATATAGCTGGTTTAGGCGGACATACTAGCGGGAAAGAACCAACAAGAAAACCCCTAGTTGCAGTCTACGTAACAAATTTTACAAAATATCAAAAAGACCAATGAGGTCCTAGTACAAATAACCAATTGTCTGATTACAACATTACAAAAGAACATTGGCTGAATACATCAGTACATATGCACATTCTCTTATGCACCCAAAATACCCAAAAGAAGACATCATACTAGATATACCCATGACCCGAATACATAACACAATGGAGATTACAAAACCTTACTAAACATAAGACTAATAAGTGAGGAAGCCACTTTCAAAAAGATGCAGATTTTCCACCAACATGCTAAAAGCCATTAACTGAGCTTTCTTTTGTTTCCACTCGTTTACCTTTGTGTTGGCGATCATGCTCAAATGAAGGTTTTGATTTTTTAATAGCAGGCACATAACGATAACCAAATTTCTTTTTGGATGAAGATGGAAGTTTCAAATCATGAATGCAAGCATGACTTCTCAAGAAAGAAATGGCATGATATTTTATTTTTAAATCATCAATCTCCTCCATGGAAATGGCATATCTGTATTTATTTAGAACTTGGTAGAGATGTGAAGAAGTGTCATGCATTGTGGATAATAACATGCCTTGGAATATGTCAACATAGGTCTCTTCTTATGAAACAAAACCTTCTTTGAATAATTAACATTAGAAATTAATACTTGGCGAGCATATTGTATAATCACACTAGAAACCAACAATGGAAGATTGAGAGTCTCAACTAAGAATTCCACCTTATAGATAACATTCATACTAGAAGCCAACAACTAAAGATAAAATTTCATATATAAAGTTCATGTGTTATATATCATGCCTTTGAGGGGTCCACAAGTACCATGAGCCTTTTGAAATCCTTCTCCATCTAAATGCATCCATTCTAAGACCATTGGGAGGTGGGTATACAATATGAGCCAAGTATTAATTTCTAATGTTAATTATTGAAAGAAGGTATATAAATTATTCGAGCATCTTAATTCTCATACAAAGTTACATCTTAGTCAATTTCTCAATGTATGAGTTCCATATATTTGTAAATTTTTCTTAATATAAAAACATATTTTATTTCATTAAAATTAACCTATGTATTCCATGTTACAAACGATGCTCTTATTTTAAATTATAAGTATATAATTCAAAATTAATTAGTAATTTTCAAGATAGAGTACACACAATTTCTCTAGTTAAAATAAAATAATATTCTTATTTCCATGTGAGAGTTGTGTAGAATGGTAGTTTGATGTCTCGAAAATATTTCTTTCATACATACTAAATTTGTATCATTACATTATGAGTGAATCATCTCAATTATATAGCCAAGCACATCAAAAATTTATAGAGTGGAAAGAAAAATAATCACACATTTATCATATTTTTATATGTATCAAGTTTCTACCATCAAACTATTTATACTTATAGATTAAATTATTTTTGAATTTGGTTATTTGGGTTCAACATGTCATGCTATAGGATTTTCTTGTGTTTTCACCATGTTGTCATGTGTAGATAGCTATGTATTTTATAGGTTTAGGAATTTTAGAGGAAGGCAAGGTTGAACAAAATGCATAAGGATGAGATGGAGCCTTGTTTACCTTAGGATTTGGTTGAGACTCCCTTTGAGCATAATCGAGGGGTGGTTGGTCCTCTTGTAGACATGACTAATTTAGAAGGTCTTGTCAAGAGAAATTTAGAGGAGATTGGTAGAGACAAGAATCATGTTACAAATGGATTAGTTGGAGTTCATTGCCTCTACCATTCTCTTGAATTGCAACATTCACCTCTTGGCATTTCTTCTAATAATTTAAAAATATGAAGAAGGTTCAAGTTTAGAAGATTATAGGAACCCTTTATTCCCTTTGGTCTCAAGTTTGGAAACTAAAGATTGAAACTCCATTACAAACCTGAACTAGGTTTGAATTCATGGAAAAGGATAAGGTTCACAATAAGATATAGTTCCTTGAATAATTTTGGATTCAAGTTGTGAAATGATAGATCTACTAATGTTTTTTGGGAAAACGACCCTCTTTATTAGATACATTGCCACTATTGGTGGAGTATTTCTAATTGGATGTTATTTTTCTAACTTACAACTATATTTTTCTTGTTGTTGTTCCATGCCAATATGATTGATCATTTTTTGTCTCTTTATTGGTCTTTGAAAAAGGGTGGGGCCCTTTCAAAATTTCTATTTCTAATTCATAAATTCAACCAAAAGTATTTACCCTAAAATTAAAATGTAAATAATTTAAACTTTAAAATAGTCTTTTTTGATATTATATAATAGCCTCATGTATTTAATTTATAAATCCTATTATTCTTTATGTTTAATTTCAAAATTTTAATGCTCTCAAGTATAGATTACAAGCACACATTCTTTACATTTTTTCTCTTTCTTTTGTACTATTTTGTATATGGGTGTCTTATATGCATTGCCTCAAACATATAATTTTGATGTCCTATACCTAGTTCTAAATGTAGTTTTATGAATGTATTCCTCCTTTATTCTTTGCTAATTGTAATTGAATATTAGACCTATTTTTTAAAATATGGCCACCCCTCTCAATTAGTAAAATAAGTCATCTATTTTAGGTGGTGGATATTAATGTTAATTTTTTATTTATTGAACATACATAATCAAGACAACTTGGAAAAGTGTCTTATCTTTCTTTTTCATAAAAATAGTTGGAGCATCCCATGACAAGAGACTAGAACATATAAATCCTTTCTTTAAAATTTCATTTAGGTTCAATCCTTTAATTGATGAAAATGTGAAGTGTTTATTTGATAGGGATCTCTAGATATAGGGGCTAATTCATGCATGAACTCTATTAAAAAACAAAACACCCATTTAGGAGGAAACATGAGGAGTTCATTCTGGGATTTAGACATCCTAATACTTTTGTAATGGAGGTTTATTTTCATTTGAATGGTTCTCATTCACTTTTACTAAATCAAAATTAACAACAAACAAGGCACACCCTTTTCTTTATTATTTTTTGAGTTGTAAAATAGAAAAATTAATAATACCTTCATTCCTTCTAATCCTAATAGAACAATTTTATTATACATTTCATTCAAACAATCTAGTTTCTTTTCTCTAAATTTATTCTTTGATTCATACATTTAGTTCACCAACCATTTTTGGAGTAATGTCATAAGACTCAAAAGCAAAATATGAAGAATTTTATCCAAGTTTCCATTATATGCACCCTAAACTTTATATCATGAACTATTTGATATAATGTCTCAAATAAATTTGTTAATGAACTGTTTGATATAATGCTTCAAATAAATTTCCAATAGTGTTTTTGACAAAGTATGATAGAAATAGTGTTTTTGATATAATGCCTCAAATAAATTTCCAATAGTGTTTTTGATATAATGCCTTAAATAAATTTGCTAATGAACTGTTTGATATAGGGTGCATACAATGGAAACAATATTTCTATCATACTCCATAAAAAATTACCATGAATTGTTTGATATAATGCCTAAAATAAATTTGTTAATGAATTGTTTGATATAGGGTGCATACAATGGAAACACTATTTCTATCATACTCTGTCAAAAATTACCATGAACTGTTTGATATTTAATGCCTCAAATAAATTTGTTAATGAATTGTTTGATATAATGCCTCAAATAAATTGGAGGTGCCCTAATAGAAATGTATGCAAAATGTGGAAGCATAGACATGGCATGTTAATTTTTTGATAGAGTAGAAATGTATGTCAAGCAATTGCAACACTGCAAATTCAAATAGTGTTTTTGATGGAGTATCATAGAACTAGTGTTTGTTGAAAAGGCTTTAGAAACTTTCAAACAAATGCAGTTTCAAATCAACAAATTTTAAAAAAATTGCATTTAGGGTTTAGAAATTTAACAAACAAATGCATTTTGAAGTCTATGAAATTTCAATTTGACAAACCTGGTGAGATATGCAAGTCGGATTGATGAACTGTGGATAGATGAAGTCGAGTTGATGAACTGTGGAGAGATAAGGTCGAGTTTTCCATTCGCCGTTGGCTGCAGGCAAAGAGCACAGGGAAAGTAGAAAAAGGCACAAAATGACAGTGACAAGTTTGATTTTTTTTTTATGCCTTATTTGAGGGGGTTCGGTTGAACCCATGTTTGACCGAACCCCTTTAAAATATTTTTTGTTTTGTTTGCGTTTTAGGGTTCGATTGAACGAATGGTTTGACCGAACACATATGTTCGGTCGAATATAAAAGTTGGTTCGGCCAAACCATAGAGTTTGACGGAACCCCTTGAGTTTGGGGAAAGGAAGAAAAATCAAATTTCCTTCCTCATAAAATTTGTAAACCACTATTGTGGTTTGACCCTTAGTTATAGCACCTTCAATATTCTATATACAGGTTGCTAGAAGTTTCTTGTCCTTGGAAATAAGATTGATTAGGATTCATATTCTTTCCTACTTAAATTCCTTTTTCACTTGAGGGTATGTGTAGGATCATCATGAAAAAAATAGGCCCTTAAGTGGCTAAAAATTCAGAAAAATCAAAGTTAGGAAACTTGACGTAAAAATTTGAATAAGTTATGTTTATTATTTCAAAAATATGTAAGAATAGAATCTGTAGCAAATTGAATGTAGTTTCTAAACTACTAGGTTTAGTTTAAAATATATATATCCATTTGGTGAAAATTTGAAATTTCAATGCAATAGTACTTAAATTTCACGGAAAAAATAAGTAGGTGTATGTCTAACCACCTTAACCACAATAAAATGATAATATTTTTTTATAATATTTTAGATATAAGTAGAGGACTCATGTCCCCATGTGATGCATATTTTTTTGTAATTGTTTTCCAAGTAAATAATTAATTACGAGTTTTTTATTACAACTTTTAAAAAAGTAAAAATTCGTATGTCTGACCTCCTTAACTTGGTCAAAACTTCATGAAATTCATTTTTTTTAATCCTATAGTATGCGAAACATAGAATGTGATGCATGTTTTGGATTTAAAAAATGTGATAATTTGAAAGCTATAGATGTTTTTCAATCATCCTATCAATCAAGACTTTAGTCGTAATTCAAATAGAAAATGAATAATAATTATTTATTAAATTCAAAGTAAAGCATAATTTATATTGGTGGAAAGATGAGAATCTCCTTTAAAAATCCTTTTCATTTCATCAATTTTGGGTAAAAAAAATCGTCAGCCACATGGGCCATCATATCACTTACGTATCGCCACTTTTTGGGCCATCATGATCCTGCACATACCCTTGAATCTGAGTTGAAACCTCAAAAGACTTGAAATGAGAGTCTACATAGCTTATTAATCTCTTCAACTCACCAGAGGGGGATCCGAATGGATCCATAATATGAGTAGGCATTAGCTTTTGTAAAGCATTAGATGCAAGTTTCAGCAACTCACTATCTTCAATATGAGATTTCAGTATTTTCTCATTGGATTTATCTTGAGCAATCTTTTGCAACTTTCAACATCAAGATTGGAGACAATGTAGATAAGTTGATTGAACTCTCATCAAATTTTGAATCTGATTCTGCCTTCTATTCCAACAGAGATTCCTTTACCTTTTCTAGACTGATTTCAAGATTCTTTCCTTTGTCAATCTTAGATTGAGCTTTTGAAGCGACTTTTGGCAAAACCTTTTCTTCACTAGTCACAATAGGTGTCTCAGTGTTTACAACATTGGGGGAAGTTAGAATACCTTCATATATTGGAGGATTAATATTCTCATCATTTTCATTTCCTCCTTCTGACTTACTTCCACATTCACTTCCTCATGATTTTGAGCCTGTACAGTATTGACTTCCTCAATATTTAACTTTTCTTTTGACAGAAACTCTTCTAGAATAGTCTTGGTTTCATTCATAACAATTTTAGTGTCACCAATCATGATTTTGTTGACTCTTAACTTGCTTCTGAATTCATTTTTAACTTTTAGGAGGAGTGAATCCAATTCATCAATTCCCATCTTAGGGCACAGATCAACAAGGACTCTTTTCCTCATGTTTTCTCCCTCTATCCTAGCATACTCCCTTCTTGATTCTAAAGCTTTATATAGGCTTGTGGGTAATCTAGACATGATTTCCACTAGAATTTTTAATGAAAAAAATTTCAACGCTTGACAATAGCTTCTTCAATAATCAACTTACCAGAATCATCAAAGAGCTCATATAGATCACAAAGTAGTTTGAGGTTACCATCAGCTACTATTGCATTCTCAACTTCTTCTACTAACAAGTTGGAAATGACAGTTTTTGGATTCTTCTAAGCTTCTTCATTTTTGTTGGAAGGCTTCCTTTTATTCAATTTGATTGCTTGACTCCCGGTTTCCTTCAATTCTTACTATTTATTCTAAGTCTGTCTCTTATCCTTCATCTTTGGATGCAACTTTATAGGTCCTTGAGCTTTTGTTTTCATTCCCTCTTCTAGAGGCTTTGGACTTAGTAGGCTGAGTAGTAGGGGAACACATAGTTGATATGGTGTTATGAGCAAATGTTCCCGGACCAGCTGTAGATTCCTTTTCCTTCTTTTGAGTTGTTGCGGATTCATCTCTTTTCCTCTTGATTTCTTTCAGTTCCCTGATTGGAAGACCTAGTTGCTCTGCAATGATTTTTGTTCCTTTCTTATCTTCTTGGTTGACTTGGAATTTTTTAGTTCAGAATGAATTTGAAGGCTCTTTTCTGCATAGGTGTCGAATCTTTCTACATTGGGATCCAATGGAGAATTCAGCAGATGTTCTGCATACATCCTTAGTCTATTTTCATCTACTTCATAGCCCATAGGAATGATCCAAACAGTTCTTGGATCAGTAGCTTCCATGTGACATTGGTCAATGTCTACCATGAAGCACATAGAGTCCTTATAATTTTCCACTATAGCTTTAGGAATACTCTCTCTGGCATGCATTTTTTTTTGAAATGTTTTGAAATGACCCCAAAGGATTGAGTTATGGGTCTCTCGGTCACCAAGATTGCATAACATGTCCAAAATCTATACAGCCACTGGAATATCATTTCTCATTGAACTTTTCCAATACCCAGTACCTCACCCGAGAAGTAAAAATATAGGCAGATTAATAGGTTCCTGAATTTGAACACATTCTTTATATCCTTCTTGATTTTCCTCAAATTTTCCAAGAGTTTCCCCCTGAGCTCTTCACATAGATCATAGTCCATATTTTGCTTGATCATCTCATATGCTGAGTAGAAGGCAGTTCCAAATACATAATTTTCCTGACTTGAATGGTAAATCTTATACCCTATGATCATGGATACAAATCTTACATCAATCTCGGAAATGTGACTTACAGTCATTTCCCTTTTATCCCAGTGCGAGCCAGTCACTTTTGGGACATCATCATTCTTTATCGACTTCAATACTGGAATTTTTCTGAAAGAATTTAAGCTAGTAACAATGCATATAGCTTCCTTGGTAATTTTAAATGGGATATCAAGCCACATAATTCATCACGCACTCGACTTAGAATGTAATGGACCCACTCATCTTCCTAAATATAGGAAACCTCGTGAATTGAGAAAATTTATTGTCCAAGTTAGGGTTTTAAATTCAAGTTTCACAGAGAAATCTTCTTGTGCTATGTGCTTAGAATATAATTCCAATAGGTGCACACTACCCAAATCTTCAATATTCGCATGCACATAAGCCCTAATATCTTCTATGTGCAAAATACCCTATGACACAAAAGAAAATGCTCCCAAGGGCTCAATGTCTACCGATTTATATGGATGCCATTTGAACTTAGGGCACAACTTATCCTTAACTTCAACTAAGAGAGGGGTAGACATAATTGTGAATACACAAATTTATGAATTTGCTATAAATACCTTTTGGAGATGAGATGGAAGATTGATCACTGAAACTTGTTCTAAACTTCAATCTCTTCTTCGCTTGGGCAAGAATCACCTCAGAATACTTCTAACTTGATTAGCTTCAAATGAAATGCGAGAAATGAGAGTGAAAATGGTTCTTTTATTTTTATTGAACCTGACACTTTACTTTTTGCATTAAATGCCCTTACCCTAATTTAGCAAATTTTTAGACTTTTAGCATTCTAGGCCAAACAATTTTTGTGTGGATCTACAACAATCTTTATTGATACCTTAGATTCATTCCACAATGATTGAGGAATATCCACTTCCTACTATGCTCATTTGAATTCCAGTACCAATCAATTTTAATGGGGGGGTTTAGAGAATTTCCTTGACAGCTCCCCCTAATGCAAAGGTCTACAATTAGTTTCCAAGGTTATTACCAAAAGAGGCTTCTGGTGCAGATACAGTTTCTTCTTTAAAGGGTTCCTTTTTCACCCATTTATTCTACATCTTCTTCTTAATCTCATTGGTAGTGATCTTTCCTTTTCCCTTGACATCTGATTGATTATTCTATTCAATAGCACACACCTTCTCACTGTAAGCATCATGGAGAGTTATAAGAATCTTCTTTACAATTTTGGTTTCATCTACAGTAGCAACCAAGTCCTTGCATTCTGACCACTATCTCATCCAATCTATGTACATAAGATTTAACATTCTCATCTTTAGACATATGTAGAAGCTCAAATTGTGTCTCCAAATTCTATAATTTTTCCTCTCTCTTATCATCTTCATGTGCCCTTTCCAAAGCATCCCAGACTTCCTTAGTAGTCTTCAGATTTTGAACCTTAATCAACTTAGAATGTACTAGACTGTTCTTCAAAATGTACTTCACCTTATTGTTCACTTCATGTGCTTTGTTCTCATCATCCATACTCTGACCATTAGCAGGAGGAGTGTAAGGATTCTTGTAAGCTTTTTTGCCATCATATCCACAATACTATATATATTCTTCTATCAATATTTTCCAAATAGCATAGTTAGTTCCATCAAACCTCGAATAATCATAAGTCATCTCGCTAACCATCCTAGACCTTCCTCAAGTGGTTAAGCTCTTCACCAAGGAACCAAGATCTAATACCAATTGTTGAACAAGACAACTAAGGGAGGGGGTGAATCAATTATCACATTTTTAAACTTTAATTCATTCATCAAAACTAATCCTTAACACTGCTTAGCATATTAAACATTAAATGCTAGTTTTCAAATAAAAAATGTAATAAGCATAAAACACAACATAGAGAGAAATAACACAGTATTTTACCCTACGAAAACCCTCCTACTCAAGGGAGAAAAACCCAACAAAAGATTCTCTTATAAATCAAAATAATAATAGGCCCCTAGAAAGGCTGAATATAATACAAAGGATCTACACTTATATATGGTGCAATTTCATGAATACACAAAGTATTGACTCTTCTCCTTGATGCTAATCTATTGCTTAGAAACTTGACTTACTGTTGAAAGATTTCAAACTTAGGAATGAATTTCTTGATTGATTAAATGAGAGGAATCTATCCTCTTTATATACCAAGCTAGGTGCCCTCCTTTCTATGGCTGACCTAGAAATAAATATAGTTTTGTTTATAAAACAAGAGGCTGACCTTCCTTGAGATGATTTTATTTAAGAAAATAGCTCCCGAAGCTACAAAAACACTAACACTTCCTCTTAGCTAGGGATGTATTTTCAAATATCCTCGTGATGGAGTCTCTCAACATGACACCCATAATGGTAACACCCATTTGTGGAAAAAAACATCTCAATCTTAGAGATGTGCAAGAGTTCATCATGGAGTCTCTCGACATGATGTCAACAATGGCTACACCCATTTGTGGAAAACACATCTTAGTCTCAGAGATGTACAAGGGTTCTTCATGGAGTCTCTCAACATGGCATCCACAATGGCTACTCTCATTTGTGGAAAGAAACACATCACAGTCTCAAAGATGTACAAGATATCCTCATCATGGAGTCTCTCAACATGATGTCTCATCTTAGTCTTAGAGATGTATAGGATATCCTCGTCATGGAGTCTCTCAACATGATGTCTCATCTCAATCTTAGAGATGAACAAGGGCTTGCACCTCATATTTCTCTATCTCAGAGAAATATACACTACAAGGGATTTCACCTCATATTTCTCCGTCTCAGAGAAATATACACTACAAGGGATTTCACCTCATATTTCTCCATCTCAGAGAAATATACACTACAAGGGCTTTCACCTCATATTTCTCCATCTTAGAGAAATATACATTATAATAAATCTTCATGATGATGTGAATACCTTTGAAGCTCCAAGTACTTGCATCAACCTCTTGAACTCCTCATCTAAGATTGCTTGCAATGCTGCCTTAGAGGAATGGTTTCCAATGCACACCTCTAGCACTAATGACTTGTGAGAGTCCAATACTGTCCTCCTTGACCTCATCCCAAATTGCCCTATTCTGAATAGGTTTGTGGAGCTACCAATGTCAAATCTAGAATGACTGTCTTTTATAATTTTGTTCTCTACAGCTGAAGAGGTTTTCCAAGGACTTTAGCACCTGGCCTTACAATACTACAACCCACTTACCTAACACCTTTACTTCTTCTCAATGATTTATGTGCTAGTTCCTTGAGACATAGGACTTCATTTTACTAAACACAAAACTCCCTCTTGATCCATTGATTGATCTTAGAACCTTAGTCCTCTTCCTAGACATGATCTCAACTCATGTCTTGAATTCTCATAATTTAACTCCCTTTGAATGATAGAAGTGTAATCGATGGATGAATCCATGTCCATTTTCTCCTTGATGCATCTTGAATTTTAAAGAGATTAATAATAGTTCATAAAATCAAACTACCCCTGATACAAATGAAGCATGTAGCCATATAGAAAATATCATTAGATAGAAAAATTAAAGAATGATAATAGAACTTATCTTTGTGGAATCAGAATCTCCTTAAATGCTCCACTTAAATCCTCTTCAAATCTACTCTTATCTTTCCCTTAGATTTTCTCATATGTAGCATTAATTCTACTCCTGAATGCTAACTCTACTTAGTACAACTTTCAAAAACAACAGTTCCTTCTCTATCTAAATATTGAATCACTAGAAGACACATATCTCCTTTAGAGAAGTCCTATGCCAGATATGCCTTAAGGCTTTCACGAATTCCCATCATGGTGTCCTTTAGGCCATCTATCTTTGACATAGAGGTCACTTCCCCCAGTAGATGTACCATCTCAATCATATCCATTCTTTTCTATACAATGCTCCTCATGTTGGCTCCTCTAGTATTCACTTCAATCTCCCAAAAACTTCTTCTCTTTGATGATTTTATCACTAACGTTTTCCTTATGAATTTTTTCTTTATGCTGGAAAATCCAAACAACACTTGTAAATCCAATATATCGACTCAAGCAACTCTCAATTGAGTAACTCCAAATCTTCAATAAAAATAATTGGTTTGATTTAAGCTTAAGCGGTTGAGAATAAAACACCAACTCTTGTCTTAACTCAATTTTCCTTATGTGAATGGACTTCCTAGAGGTTGATGTGTTACAAGTTCTTGTCTTATGCGGTAGTAGGTCCTAACTTCAACTCTATTAAGAAATGTGTTCTCCCTGTTATATTCGATGCTTAATAATTACCTCTCAACTACTTTATTTTATTTGACCTGGCAATGATGTGATATTTAATAACCTGATAAAAGAGAAAGTCATGAGTTTACCCAGCAATGTCTGCTTCCTTATTTTGTTTTGTTCATAATCCCAATAGCTAGAAATAATATCAACGATTGGACTTTGATCTTTCAAAAGTATTTCCCAAATATGATCTCCAAGAAGTCGCACCTTGTCTTTTCTTAGCATCTCCAAATTGTTTGTCTCATTCAGCTTCAATAAATCAATGCTAATATAGATGATTTGATTTTTTTTGTCTACAGATATTAAAGGCCACATCTTCTATTAAAATAATCTCCAGATTTGTCTTTATTCCAAATTTTGTCAGAAATTTGCTTCCTGTCTTTACCTTTATAATATAAAACCATATAAATACCTTGCTTTATCAAATAAAATTGATTCTTTTCTAGCAACTCCAAAAGAAAATATTTAATCAAACTTATCTTCTCTAATGATAAGCTATGATTCTCTTCAATACTGAAAAAAATTATGCAAATATATACTTCCAAAATTGAATCTCACCACTCTATCAAAATTTGGTCTTATGACCATTAAATTTTGATAATTCCAAATGACAACAACGAATTCCTCCTTCCAAAATGATTGATAAAATATGATCAGATCTTCCCTAAACCCACTTTAATACCATGTTAGTTTTCATATAAAAAATGCAATAATCAAAAAACACAACATAGAGAGCAATAACACAGTATTTTACCCTAGGAAAATCCTCCTACTTGAGGGAGAAAAACCCAACAAAAGATTCTCTTATAAATCATAATAATAACAGGCCCCTAGAAAGGCCAAATACAATACAAAGGATTTGCACACTTATATATGGTGCAATTTCATGAATACACAAAGTATTTACTCTTCTCCTTGATCCTAATCTGCTGCTTAGAAACTCAGCCTGCTGCTGAAAGAATTTGAACTTAGGAATGAATTGCTTGATTGATTAAATGAGAGGACTCTATCCTCTTTATATACCAAGCTAGGTTCCCTCCTTTCTAGGGTCTACCTAGAAATAAAAATAATTTTGTTTATGAAACAAGAGGTCGACCTGCCTTGAGATGATTTTATTTAAGAAAATAGCTCCTGAAGCTACAAAAACACTAATATTAAATACTAGTGTAGAACTAAAAACCATCACATAAACATAATAACACCATATTTACATAGAAAACCCAATAAGGGAAAAACCACGGTGAGTATTAACTCACACTATAGAGAATATTAAAACTGATTACAAGAGGCTCACTACTTGAGAAACAAAACTCACTACCAAAACAAGGACTCGTTGTCTAGAACAATGACTTGTTGTCCAACAAGGCTAACAACCAAGAGGGCTTAGGGTGATCCCACAATACTAGTTTACAATTTTTGGCCAAACTGGATATTGAAATAATTTTTTCTAACTAAATCTTCACTTTTGGGCACTTATAACGGCTAAACTAAGAAGAATTTGAAGATGGTGCAAACTAGTGATTTGTGTTATTTTTTTTGTAGATTCTAAATATATTTTTTTCAAAAAATTTGGAATCAGATTGCACTTCTTTTTCCATCTCCTTCGAAAACTAGTTTTTTAGTAAACAACATTTTTAAGGAGTGACACTCACCGTATAATGCATAACTTTTTTTCAATAAAGGATAACATTCTAATTTTTTTGAATTTAGATTTGTAACTATGATATCTAGTGCTTCCAATTGGTTTCATAGTGTTTTATTGAATATTTTTTCCTTAATTGAGTTTCAAAGTTAAACCAATTACAATTCAAACATAGGTATACTATATAACACGTAACTTTTTCTGTACGTATCGAAATTCAATTTTTCTTTTTTTGTTGGTGTAGACACATAAAATATACTAACTGATCTTGTGCACTTGATCCCGATTAACTAACATCGTTTCGTCTTGAATCACCTCTTCAGCTTATCATCACTATTCGTCCCTTAATTAAATAAATAATCATTTATCTAATTAAATCATCATCTCTTGTTAATTAAATAAATCAATCTCTAAATTCATTCTAATAAATTAAATCAATCTTTATTTAATTTAATCCAACATCATCCCTCTTTAGCTAAATAAATCAAAATATTTATTGAATTAAATCTAAATCATTATTCCTCTCTTTTTGATTTAAATTAATCCAAAAATCTAAGTCAAAAGTCAAAATCACCTAATCTCCTATTAAATTAATCAAATCTTGATTAATTTAATCGTAATCACTCCTTAGATTTTGCAACTTGCACAATTAAATCATTTAGTTGATTTAATAATTCCCTATTTACTTTCAAAATGGCATCAAAAGGGGAATATTCCTCCAAATTTGAATTTTCCCTCCCACATGACTTGTCCATCCAACAAAACATTTAAAGCTCTTACATTGTCTCTTACATGTCTTGCACTTGGCATTTAAGACTTGTCTTCTCCCTCCAACAAGCCATATTTTGAATTTGAATCTCCCCCCTCTTTGCACATTCTTCAAAATGTGCTCAAGCTTCCTCCATTCACATGTTGACAAGTGGCACAATGCCATTGGTTCATCTTTTATCCCACATCCTTCCTATTTCTCATTTTTCAATCACTCTTTCTTATTAATAGAGAGCTTCTCTATTGTATTGATGATCCACAATTCATGCAAAGTTATTATACTCAAATCCATAGAAACTTATCATCAATTTCATCCAAGCATAGTTAGGCTTTTTACAGATTTTCAACATGGAGCTCCATTGAAGTCATCACTACAAGCATCCATCCTTCATCAAGTATCTTCATCACATCATTGGAGTTGGGAAAGGGCCAATTTTCACATCAAATTGGCACTAACTCCCTCAAGAGATTAAGAGTTTGCATGGTTTTAGAATAGGATTTGATATTCTTGTTTCAAATTTTTTGTGTTCTTAACTTCATTCCTCTTCTTTTACTTTCAAATGAATTTCTTGAGGAATCATGTTTCTAACCATGCATTTGATCTAACATATTGATTGTTTGTTGTGTTTTTGCAGGTTGGGAATCGTGACCAGTTCACAGTTGGATCAAGGACTTCAATAAATGGTGCACTCATACAGTGGAATTAGAATGAGGGTGACCTAAACAAATGCTTCATAAGGACCCAAATATATCCAACACGCTTCACTAACTTTGAAAGTAGTATTCGACACAAGGTCGACCAAACCAGTGTAAAACATATAGAACAATTAAGCACAAACTTTCCAGATACCAAAATTATCTTCAATACAATCAAAACAACTCAACTCTAGAACTGCAAGTCATAATAATTCATCAAAGAGAAATCCAAACCAACAATATTTCATCTCAGACCTCAACTAGAAACATAGAAAACCATAGTTCACAACTTGCGAATGTAATTTGCACTGTACAATAAATCAAAAAACAAAAATAATGATATAATAGCTTCCAACAACCATGATCAACATATTTGAACCATACAAATATAGGAGAAAATTCGAAGCAAAACCTGGAGCAACCACTGAACATCTGCAACATATCTTCATTACAATTTCTCAATATCCTCGACATATATAGCCAATAACCTGTATCTATGACATTAATGACAACATCAATTAGTGATAACCAATTGACCAGTTGACATCAATGGAAACACCTTCAATCTTTCCATTCTTGCAATAATTTCTACCACATTGGTTCACCCCAGGGGTAAACCATTTAGGGGGAGTAAGAACTCAAAAAGACATCATGGGGAAAATAAATATATATAAAAATCAAATCACATCTCCATAATTGTGCTCCACAAATCTCCAAACCAACTCCTCAACACCACACCAATTCCCCAAAACTCAAAATTATCCCAACACCCTAATTCCTCCCAACAATGCATATTTGAATAAACAATGAGATACTCATATCCCATAAATGCAAGGGTACTCATACCCTTGGTAATGGCCATTACCTGAATGAGATACTCTTATCGCAAAATGAAAATCCCTTGTGTGAGGGAGCTACTCCCACTCAAAACCTCTACATGTGGAGGACCAAAAGATCTTCTATACAAGAGGGGGTCAAATCCCCTAAGAAAAAACACACAAAAGTGACACAACACATACATCATGATCTGTAACATCAAAAGAAATCCCAAAATAGAAAACCCCAAAACAAAACCCTCAAATCAAGTTCACCTTTTAAGAAAACACAACATATTACTATGAAATATTAGAGAAGAAGAATACCCCCAAATGTTATAATCCCAATAATGGTAGACTCTATTGGATGGTTTGTCTCCTCCTTTCTCCAACAATCTCTTCCTTCCTCCTCCCAAGATCTCCCTAAAACCAAATCCGAGATCACAAAAGTGCACAAAGAACAAAAAGGAAAGGTAACCCTCTCCTCTCCATGAGGAGGAAGTTTTAAAGAAAAGGGAGAAATAACTCTCTCACATAACCACCTCAACCACATAACCAACCTCTCTTTTTCGTCACTCTTATGAGTGAGGACAACATAAGGGTTAAAACACTTTTCAAAAGATTACAAATAAAAAAAATAACCTTCCCACCTATACCTTTAGGTCCTAGGCTAATTTTTAGCACATAAAACACACCCTACACCCTTCAAAACAAACTTAAATTCTTTTTTTATTTAAATTGAAATTTGCATAGAACAAAATCACATAATACATGATGCACACAACACTTGAAAACCACATAACTCAACATAAAAATCAATAACCCATTGGATCTTATGGACAACAACACATGGTAGCTACGTGAATCCCCTCAATTCCATCGGTATTAGAATCCATGTTCACTAAACAAGATGTGTTACTATGATAGAAATATTCATGTATATACATATAAACCAAATAAAATACATCATTTTTCATATTAAAACAAATCAACTAATCTGACATTATAAAATATCATATGTGATTCTTCATTTTAAAACACATAAATCAATCAACCATATCCAGATTATTACGTGCACACTATATAACATCCATCAATATCGCCCATGAAATATAAAGGTACATCATCACCATTATAAATACTAAGTATCAAAATGTAGTGGGTGCACTATCTAACATAAGCAAAACATCAGTACAAAAAGTAGGGATCTCACACATGAGATGAATGTTTTGGTGGACTACTAGTGGCACATCTAATTGGTTTGATTCCAACAAGTTCCATTCTAGCAATTTCCCTCCACTAGCTCTTTCTATTTTACCATCCCATACTTTAGAAGAAGAAAAAGAGAAAAATAAAGATGTTGATGGGTGGGACCCCCCATAGCCAACTCAGACCTTGCTAATGTGTGGGACAAACCGAGGAACATGGATCCTCCTTACCCCCCCTCAGCCACTACTTTAACCGTCTAGTGGCCTTGTATTTGTTTGTATGTTTGGGCTTTAGCCTCATGTGGATTCTATGGATGTGGCTTTTTCACCCTTTTTTCTTTGTGAATATGTGTAGTATTATTTTATAAATGATAATGTAGACACTTATTCATTAAACATAATTTGGTATTCAATATATATCTCTTCTTTGTTTTGATCTTCATTATCAAAGAATAAACTAGAAAAGAAATCAGCAATTACTTGATTTACATTAGACTTAATTTTTATGTCATACTCAACTTACATCAAACATCTACTATTCAACACTCATTGCCTTCTTTCATCTATCTTCTAAAGTTATCAATTCAATAGGTCTAATTGTTATCAATAAAGATTCACTCTTCCCACTATATATAGAAGGCTTCTAATGGTGTATTTTAGCACCACACTATTTTTGAGACACACATATATATATCTAGGTGAACATTTTCTATAGGTTCCAAAGAAGAAACTCTATAATAACCATAATGCACCCCTAGACAAAATCATGCCACTTGAACCAAATCACATCCAAATAGCAAACAATTTCATGATTTATTCCTCTCAAATCTCTAATCATTAATCTTGTTCCATGTTTCAACTCCTAAAACTCTATTGTAACATCTCAACAATCAAAATTAACATCAATCTAATTTTTAAATAAATCCTAATCCCTCTTAATTTCACCTATCAATTCTATTTATCTTCAAAATATCTAAAATCTCAACAAATAAAATAATTTAAAATGCAGTTGTATCAATTACTTACAAATTACAATCAACCATAAGCAATTCTACACTATAATTGTAATTATGTGTGGTGCTATGAATATTTTGAGTATTATTATGGGATAGGAACCTATATATACTCTATGTATAATCATACTAAGAAAGGAGAAACATTGATTGATATGGAGATTAATTAAAAAGTGTTCATGATTTTGGTAAATCCTTGTATGAATTATTATTAGTATTAGATTAAAAATTATAGTGTTTAGGACACAACAAAGGGTGAAGAATTCACAATTCTATAGGTGAGGTAAGGATATATGCTAGTACAAATGAAATCTTAAGTGTTCAACCTTTTAAAATTATACACAAGTGTAAAAATGATTTAAGAAAGAAAGAAAAATCACACCTTGACAAATGCACAAAAAAGTTATAATGAGAAATTAAAATCGTCTAGGCCTTTTTGGGATAGCCCCCACTAAGAAAAGATTAAATAACATTGGTAGTGATATTTCCTACTTCAAAAAATTAAATGATTAATAAAATAAAATAATAATAAATAACAACCACTTCAATTAACTTTGAAGGGTAATAATGAGAGTGATAGGGAATATTCATGTAAATTTAGTTAGACTTGAAGTGTATGTGCTTAATTTAAATGTATGCTTGAACCAAAACATTAGATTAGTGCCTCCTTATAGATAGAGAGTGAATGGTTAAGTATCATGCACACACATATAACTACGGGTATGGAGATAATCATACATAACTTGTATTTAGGGACATGATGTATTTTAAGATACAAAAAGTTTGTGCATGATAATATGAATGGTTTAGGTGGTTCTAAGGGAAATGTCCCTATATATACCCATGTGTAATCATTTTAAGAGAGGAGAATAAATTATTGATACCAAGATTAATACAATAATATTCTTTCTTTTGGTAAATCTTTCCATGAAATTATTAGTAAAATTGTAGAGTTTAGGTCACAAGAAAGAGTGAAGAACTCAACATACTTCATGTTAGAGAAAGAGATTCTATTATGAATGAGGTCTTAAGTGTTTATCCTTTTTCTTTTTTGGATTCCTCACACTAACTGAATGTTTAATACCATTCTTGGTCTAGGTCTGCTTGGGTGTTTATCCTTTTGCTTTTTTGGATGCCTCACACGAACTGAATGTTTAATACCATTCTTGGTCTAGGTCTGCTTGGGTGTATGACTTATAACTATTCATAATTGAAAATTGATTTTACAGTCTAGTAACTGTTCATAATTGAAAATTGATTTTGCAAATCTATATATATGTTCTCTATCATTGTGATGTGAATAATCTAGTTGTGTGATTAACTGAATGTTTTAAGATATAAATAGGGAGATGAATGGGAAAAACAATTTGATTAGTATTAATAGGTAAGGGAGGACTCACTCAATCATGTTAAGTGTTGGTCTCAAATGATTTTGATCAAAATATTTAGCTAGTAAGATCCACAAGGTTTTTCCAAAATGCAACCTCTAAAAGAATATTAATTTACATATTTAGTGATTGTGTGAAAAATGTGAAAATATTATATAAATCATAATCATTTCAAGGAATCAATAATGTAATGTAATAATATGAAACTTAAGGTCATATCAAACTAGCCAAAGTTTGATTAATAACCAAGTAGACACTCAAAGAGATTTGACAAGAAAATTTTTATCGAATGATAATAAAATTATGTGATTTATATAATTATGAATTGAAAATAAATTGACTAAGAAACACTATAAAACTACAAATCAAGGGATATAGATGCACCTGGAATAGACTAAGCTAGTTCTAAAAACTATTGGAAGTTAAATTTTTTAACTTGTAGTGAAATTTATGGACTACCTAAGAAGGTGGCAACCCATCCCCTACTTAGGTGGCCTATTGGAAAACCTTTCCTCTCCGAGATATAGATTATGTCTCCACTTTAGTAGAAGACTTTGACTATTACAACATTTAGAGTTATGTCAATGTTGATTGGGCTATTGACTTCTTTTTTGGAGGACTAGGGAAGAATTCTAAATATCCATAGAAGTATACTAGTTCCCCTAGATAGATACATTCAATGTCTTCTTTTGGGTTCTAATAATATATTATTTACTAATCCGTTTAACAAACCAAATTAGTAAATAATATTATAGGGACGGTATGATTAAATCATATAGAAAACTAGTGATAGAAAATGTGCAGCTAAAAATTTCTCATGGATAGGCCATGCATAAGTATGTTCTATAATCTATTAAGGGCACTACATTCTCTCAAATATATGGTATACATTAATTGAAATTTTATATTGAATGTGGGAAGAATTTTTTGTTGGAAATTTAGTTGTTTTTAACCCTTCCCTCTTTGGTGTGTGATGTTCTAAATATACCTCACCCCAAAAGTGATGACATCAACTCAAAACATCACAATTTATTTACCCATTCTTAAAGGATAAACTAAAACTATCATACTCTCATGTAAAAATTCAATCAAGTGATGAAAATTTAAATTGAATAACCTCTTCTTAAACCTAGGGATTTTAGGAAATGATAAAATTATCTTTGATATGTACAAATAACACCACTAGGCACATTCACTTCATAAGGAAGAAGGGATAGATGGTATATTATTGTGTTTATTTTTTAGTTGTATGTTAAAATTTTGGTGTTTTTTAATGAACTGTCTTATAGCTTGTTAGTGTATTATTTCCTTGACCATAGCATAAATAAGTTTAATGTGTTCTATCTAAAAGGAATTATCTCTTATCTAAGACTCTTCCTTTATCTTGTGTTGTGTGTTCTCTTCTTGAATGTCCCTAAGAAGGGGAATATTTTCTTATATTTCATCCAAAACCAACTCAATATAATTTTACTTAACCCTTCAATGCATTTTTCATAAAAAAATGAGTAATGGGACAAATTAAGATTAAATTAGTATTTAATGATAAGACCCATGGGTCCTTACATGATTGTTGGTTAAATCATATTGCTAATTTTTTGTAAACTGAAGTTTAAATTAGATCTTACTTATGGTTCATTCCAGATATGGAAAGGGAAAATAAACAAGCAAGAAAGCCTCTTCAAAAGTAAATTTCCACCAAATTATTTGCACTACATTAGCCCAACTTTGTATTTATAAAGAACTCTATAAAATCTAATACAATAAATATAGATTTGTAAGGAATTTTTATTATTCAGAATTATCATTACAGTGAGATAAAACCTCTGAGGCAGTTCAAACATAGGTCTTATACATTGAAAGACATAGGAATTGTAGTGATAATAAGCATGGCCTATGAGTAAAATAGAGAGGAGGCATTTCGCATGGGTCAAGAAACTTGCAAGAGTACATGAGGAGAGTCATCAAGAATTTATTCTATGAATGGATAGACAACGTTGATGAAGAGGGGGTCGAGCCTGCTAAATGGGAGATGAAAATGACACTATAGTAAGGGTTACTAGTCCAATGTTGAGACCTTCAAAGAAACCCTTGCATACCATTTACATAAGCATAGGGCTATATGGTGGGCATGGGGGAGTTAGGATGTTTGCCAAAACCTATGACTAGAAAAACACATAAATCCCTAACTTAACAAATAGTTATTCACAAAATCCCTAACTTAACAAATAGTTATTCAAATAGAACCCTAACATATATCATACAAAAAATAAACAAATACACTACAAAACATTAACTTAGCTAACAAAAACAAAATTTTTTGAACGAAAAAATGATACAAGAAGGAATGCAAGATGAAGATTACTTGGGGTATGATAGCAATTTGTAGGGCCTTTCTTCACTCGAGAATCCTTCGATCGCAAAAAATTCACTCGAACATGCAAAATACCCATGCCCATTTTTTTATATATATTTGACATATTAGACCGAACCATATTTAGTTGAAAAGGTTTTGGTCTAAACCTTTTTTACTGAATATGTGTGGCCACATTAGAGCCAAGTAGACACCACATGGTTTCGATTGAAACCCACTCGATCGAGTCATTTTCTCTTGAAAATAATTTTCCTAAAATTATTTAGTTGGCCCAAGTGTGACATAGGTTTGTACTTTTACCCCCAAATACTTGTAGAAAAATGAAAAAAATGAGGAATGAAACATAGAGAGTAAAAACAAAGGATAAGCTTTTGGTTCAACATGGAAGAGACCTAAATGTTTTAATGCCTTACATCATCCCCAAAAGGAAAACACAAGAAAAAAGAAAAGACAATGGTTATGACATGTAGAAGAATGAAGATACAAGTAGAAGAATATCATGACAAGTTTGCTTCCTTTGTATCCTTGCACATATGAAGTGACAAGGATCATCTAAAGTAGGCTCACAAACATAAAGACATGCCAAGAAGCACAATATGGGGGATCAAATTACACACATGTAATCACACAAAGAACATAGAATAAAGCAAGTTGTATGCATCTTAATATTGTTCATCATATATAGAAGGCAGATAACTTGCCAAACGGGCAATGATGAGGGCCAATCTGCTAGAAACCTTACAAATCACAACAATAGATACCAACATAAAAGATGTGAGACAGAAAAATAACCCACTTTCAATTATTTTTTAGATAATGAAATTCAAAATTCAAAACTTACATGCTACAGCCTCATGGGCTTGATTCATTACAACAAAATCAACTCTGAAAAGAAAATATATTATTCAGAGCTACAATTTGCACTATTGGAGCCATCTTCTACAACTCCCAAATAACCCTTTTTATTTTACCCAATAATCACTCTAGAATGTTCTAGAAAGTTCAACTTTCCATTTTGTTTTGGTGCCAAAAGTATCGCCGTTTGATTTCTGGCCTAGGAAGAAATTTTAATGAAATTCACTTTTTAGAGGGGCAACTTTGTGGGGCCATAACTTTTGATCTGGGTATTCGATTTTCTATTATTTCATATTTTTGGAAATCTCTCAAAGAGATCTACAGTATGTGAACCCACCATAGGTCAGTTTACAACTTGTCGAGCTATTTTGGGGCCTCTAAAGTCTTCATATCTGAAATTGAAGCTCCAATGGAGAAATTTCTCAGAATGATAACTTCAATACCTCCCAATATTGTGCAAGGTATTGAGGTGATTCTTTTGCGATGAAAAAAAAAATCAGTTTTGCTCATTGGGGTAAATTTCCAAGTCCATACAAGCCCATTTAGCCCGACTTGCTAAAAAGAGTAAGTTCTCATTTTTCACTATTTGAAATTTCTGACTATCTTACACCCCTTAAGTTCCATTAGGGGACTCAAAAAAACTAAAGAAAATAAAGAACACGATTTTTTGGGTGATGCAAGATATGAATGCAATTAAGTTCAGTTTCACAGGTTATACATTGTGCATATATTTTAGAGTTATCTTTTTTGTTTTGAAATCATTTATTTTCCTTTGAAAATGATAATTTCATTAAAGTCTTTGTATGAAATATTTATGTGATTGAGTTGTTCAGATCTAGTTGTGCAGATAAAATATTTGAAAGGTCCTTATGAATTAGTTTGCAAGTTCATCATATTTTAGGTGCATCACCATCATTTAAGATTAGTTTTTGCATTTCATTTAGCTTTCTATCCCTTTTCCTCTATAAGTCTTTTAGTTTCATTGCAAATCAAAAGGGGAACCAACCCATAATTTGGAGACTCACTTTCATTATGAGCAACCCATAGGCTCAAAAGTGTTTCAATTACACAAGATTGTTGAGATTTATAGCTTCACATTTAGGTGCAAGCCCTTGTGATAACAATTTTTGGAATGCCCGGTGGGATAGTTTGGACTCTCCTAGTCTAAATCTTTTCCACACAATTCTAATTTCTAGTGTGAAAATTAGTATTTACAACCTTTTAAGGCAGGACCTATACACACACCTGGCGACTTTGAGAAAATATATTAGTTTCAAAAGATCAAGTGCTAGTATGTTTAAAATAAAATAGCTTTTATTCTAATTTCTAGCTCTTCATATGAGTAGAAATATCAAATTTTCATAGTCAATATGTATACCCACTCCCATACTATGAAAATAATGGACATGAACCCTCTTATCAACCATACCCAAACAACCATAATATTTGTTTTGATCAAAATTCCCATATCACAAGAAATAACCAACAAGTTTATCATTCTTACCATCCTCCTACCCAAGCTAATACTTCGCATCAGCCCTTGTATGCTCAAGATTAGTCCCAAGGCCACCATTTTTCTAGCAATCAATAGATCAATCCCTATGATCAGGTTCAATAGTTTCAAAATTTTGAGGATAAGCTCAAACAAATTCACAATCTAGATTTAATGTTGAAGATAAGGAACATGTTTCTTGAAGAGCAGTTTAGAAAGAGTGAATTGAATGTTCAACAAGAACAGTTGGTTTGTCTAGCCTATGATTGCCAACAAGATTATGAATATGATTGCTCAAAGGATTATAGCCTTGAATGTCAACAAGAATGTGATTTACAATAGGAACAAGAAGATTATCAAGCTTATCTTTAGGATCAACAATATGAGATGCAAAAGAGGCAATTTGAGGAGAATCTTGCTCAACTACTTACTACAAAAAATGCAGAAATAAAACTTGCTAAACAGGAGATTCCCAAGGTTAAAATTCCAACTTTTAGTCAAGGTGAGTCTCCTAGATCTTCCAATCTTGAAATTCCAAGTTTCAAGAACTTCCCTTCATTTCAAGAGTCTCTTATTAAGCAAGAAGCTAGCCCAGTTGTTACTTTTCCAAACCCTTTTTTTGGAGAAGGTATTCCTATATTCAAAACAATATGCTTCATATAAGAGGGACCTATTCTTGAGCAGGTTCAACCTACAATCTTTCAAGAGCAACCTTTTCCCCAGCTTGTTCAACCTCAAGAACATTAGAAAAATCAAACTTCTTGTTTAGAAACAATCACCCCATCCATAGAAGAATCCATTAATATCTTGATTTCTCAAGATAATCAAATTATAGATTAGGAAATAAAGGAGGTTGTAGTTGATAATCAGTAAACTTTAAATCAAGAAAGGATGATTTTTCTTATGATCTAACTGATATGATTAACGAACTTCCATTTTTTGTTGATGATGAACAAGAAGAGTCTCACATCACAATAGTATTAGCCTCAGATCAACAAGAAGGTAAAAAAGGTGATGTTCCAACCCATCAAGAAGGTTGCAATAAGGTAATAAACAATCCTCTTCCACAACAAAATGAAAATCAGAATGAAGAGGACACATTTTGGGATGAGCTTGAGCTATTTGTTTCAAGTTTACACTCTAGATTTCCATCTTTTGAAGAAATAAATTAGGAACAATAGGTTGTTGAGGTAGAAAAGTATGTTCAATTTCATATTTTTATTAATTTAACTGATGAACTTTCAGGATTTGTACATGAAGATGAGCAATGCTTGATTGACCTAACATCAATGCCTAGTTTCGAGCAGCAGCATGGAAGGAATCAGTTAGGCAAGGTGTAGATCCAAGAAGAGAAAAATGAAAACAGTCATGTTTCGGAAAGTCAAAAGTTTGATTCACAAACAAAGGTTGTTCATGTAGAGCAAGAAAAGTAGAAAATCACATATTTTGAAGGTATGATCTTTGAACACCATCATGAAAATGAGTTAGATCATACTTTCTATGATTAGGTTGATCATGACACAAAATTATTCTCAAGCATCATTGAAGTTTTTTGCTCTAACATTGTTGATAGCTTAGCACCTTTCAAGACAAAGGATTGTGATCAACATAATCAGGTGGCCAAAGAGGTTGTGGTTGAAGAGACAACACATGAGAAATAATCTAAAAAAAAAGAGTCCTTAGTTTAGCATCTCAATAGGATGCCCAATCAAGCATCACTCCATAACAGATTCCAAGCATGAGATTGAGATTAAAGGACAATAGGGCCAACTTGCTCATTCATTCCAAACTAGCAGTTTGGTTGATCAAAATTAGAGGGTGAGTGAGTTTTTCTACACTCTTTATGAGGCAATGCAATAGTTTATTGAGTATCTTTTAGTGCTTCATCTAATTGCAACTGCTCATAAGCATGTAAATCAATGTTTGTTGTTAAGAAAGAGCAATTATTCCTCATAGCTAGTGAATTGTAATGTCTAAGCACTACCACTGCTGGGTAGTGTAGGGTAGGATAGAATTTTTAGTTAATAAGTGCTCTTAGCACCTTTCGGTTTAGTTTAATTTTTTTTCAATAAGTGCAATTGTTGCACGGTTTTCTAACTCTGTCTTAAACAGATTTATGATAGTTTCTTTCAGTTTTGTTTTCTACTAAGTTACTAGAGTTTTGAATCAGAAAAGGACAAAGATGGACTCCATACCTATTGGATAAGAAGGCAACTGATCTTATTTGTTTATTAGGAAAATATCCCAAGGAGGTTGCCAGAAATGTTACTAATTTTTAGCTACCAATTAAATTAGTAAAGTTTTATCAGGCAGTTATTAAACTAGGGTGATAAAAAAATTTACACTTGAGCAAATCAGATAAGAAAAATAGACATTCAAAGATTTATCAGGTTCTGAAGCTAAACTTTTTTTGCAATTCATGTTTCAAGTATCTTGTTGCTATTATTCATGATTGCAAAACATATACCTCAAACAATTCATTTGGTTATTTCACATTATGTAGTGATTCACAAATGAAAATACACAAGTCATTATATGATATGAAATATCTGATATATTTGAAAGCAATGTTTTTGAAGTCCCACACAAGCCATGGGAGTAACCCAATATGAATAGATATAAAATAGCAAGAAGGTACAAGAAAAGAAATGCATAAAATAAGAAATGAGACCCATCATTGCCTGGTGAATGACAAATCTTGTTATTGAAGTTTGTGCCAACATCATTGAGTTGTCCAGTGTTGCTCCAGGAGAGAAATCTGTAACAGTGGAAAAGAGATGTTAGAGCTTGGGGTTCCATACAAATCTCATGCATCTCTAATCAAGCAAATACTTGCTACTTTATAACTAATCAAGAAAATAAAAAATGAACAGTTGTATCTAAGATATCAACAGAAGGAACATTGAATTTCACTATTTTTATCTAACTTGTTTGTTCACTATGCAGGTGCATGTACATGTTTCATTATTGGTTCATCATATTCAACATTATAGCATGTGGGTTAAAATGTGGCTCCCACAAGGGTTGAGCCCAACATGTTGCCCCTTAACTTCAAGAGGGGTTTTAGAAAGAAACGCATTCATAATTCACAAATGAAAATCATCTATTTGAAGGTGGAGTGCTTATCAGACATGCAGAAGATTCAATATATTGATCATACATGACAATTAACTCTGAATGTGCAATGAATTGAGAATCATGGATGAACAACTCATTCAAAATGATCAATGAACATGCAGAAAAAAAATAAAAATTGCACTATCTTCCATTGGAAATTTCGGTTTGTAGGTATGTCATGTCATCATTGATTGACTACATAGTGTTGTTGCAACATCATATTTCTGCCATGTTCCACATTTATGTTTCTCACAGTGCTAGGACAACAAAGAATGTGTTGTTGATTATGCTATTAGTAGTGTTCAGTGCAAAGGTTTCATCACATACATATTCATCAAGGTTCCTGACAGATAATGCTCACACGTAAGGGAACAATAGAAAAGTACATTGTCCACAACATGCTAAGGTGGAGTGCTTATCATACATGCATCACAAGTTCACAATGTTATGAAAACATTCATGCATTACATCAAAATTTGAAGGAGTGATAAGGTGTGACAAGTGCATGATCACAAGAGAGTGAGCAAATAGAAAATAGGAGAACTGATGAGGTCACAATACACCTTCAAGAGTATGTGCAATATGTGAAAGTCACTACAAATCAACAGAAAATGTGATGAAACAAATAGTGTTTCTCAATGAAAGTAAATATTCACAGTTTTAGTGCTTTATCACTATGTGGTGTTTCTTACAAATACTTTGAATGACAACCATATCTAAGACTAAGAGAATATGTGATCATTATTTGTAGAAAACCATCTATCTGAAGGAGGAGTTTATTGCTTCTTTCAAAAAAGGAGATGAATAATATGATTCCTCTTGCATTAAATTCAAATGCCTCTAGAAGGAAGTCACGAAAGCATATAAAGCGCTGGCGTAAATAAACTCAAATTTATGTTAAAATATCAAGAGTTTCTTGAAAATGAATCTGTGTTGTGAACCAAGAGGTTACCTTTGTTTTCATGGAAGAGTGAAGCTATAGCCAAGGGTATCAAACTTTTTCTCTTTGCAATAAAAAAGAGATCACATGCATAAAATAGAGGAGAATCCAAGTGTATTCAAGCTCATACAAACACTCAGAAATCAGAGGACCTAAGAGGAGAAAAGGAAAGCTAGGAGCTAGGGTTTTAAACCCATTTGCAAAAAAAATCAATTGAAGGAGAATGGATACAAAAAATAATAGTGCCTTTGAGCTTAAAATCAAATGTTCAAAAGCCCTCTCACAGTGTGGCCGCCACTATGAAAGCACTAGGAGGCTTCATGTATCCAAGAAGTAATAAAACCCATATATAAGAAAAAAGCAAGAAGCATGTGTATAACAAGGAGATTCAATCATTTTACAAGTTCCTTAAGCTCAAATCAAGCATTTTTAGAGACAAGAGATGCAAAGACTTAGTGATAGAAGGCTTACTCAAGGCTTGTTGTTTGTGGATGCACTCAAAACTCGTGGGTTTACCCACAATGAGATCTCCAATTTAAACACAAAGTCAAAATTTCCATGGCAGCCTGAAATAGAGAAAATGCATTAACATAAAAGGTAAGAAAAGAGATACATTAGAAAATACTCAAGGTCGTAGCTAGAAGACTATAGGATGCTTCAAGAAATACATAAAATATGAGGATTTCTTGTGTTTTATGTGCAAAGAGGACTTACCATGGATTTATTGCAAGATTTCTTCAAGAATAATCCAGAAACAACATAGGTTCAAGCTCAAACCCTTCATGGTGGCACTGCAACAATTTTCTCCAAAGATGGAAAGTGCAAAATGGAAAGAGGTATTAGGGTTCAATGTTTTTTGACTCGAAGCCCTAATCCAATGAGTGGTTTTTTTGACTATATTTTAAACAAAAATCATTCCATATTTTAGCCTATGGTCTTGACTTTTAGTCAATTGACCTAATCAATTGAGGGGTTGTGAGTTTTGGAATCATAAAGATGGATAATATTGCTTTTAATATTATCATTTAATTTTGAAGTAAAGGTGAACCCCATCTATGTTTATGCATGATTTTAAGACAAAAAAAAATAATGTAATTAATTATTAAAGGTAATATTTCACTAAAAAAAAAATTAAAGCATGTAATGTATAAAAGGTGGAACTATCACATGATAAATATTAAAATAATCGAATGATTATCTTTAATATTTAATTAGACAATTACCTTTTTTCAAAAATCATGCAAGAAAAACAAGTGAAGTGAACTGAAGATCTAGTCATGCAAAGACAAAGAGGAGCAAATGGTGGAGATTTTTATGACATATCTTCAATTTTACATCAGTTTTGAGGATCTTTTGATCATGCACAACATGGGGAGGAGTTTACAACATTTAGAGTTCAATTTGCTTTAGTTGTGAGCCCTTTTTTTGAGGATTTTCTTCTTTGCTCGTGAGAGGATATTTTCGAGATATTTTTCACTTTTAGTTGGCTTTCAGTTCCACCTCTTAGCGCCTTGGAGTTATCATCTTTTGTATATATTGAGAAAAGACAATATTTTTCTCAGTTCTTGTTTTCTGCCATTGCATTCTGCAAAGAGATTATCTTATAACTCAACTTTTATTTACAGTTTAATATAATACAACAACTTTTATAGGTTATCATAGTTTGTCAGTTGCGGAATTTTTCTTTCATCTTTCAAATATTGTCAAGATTGCCTTCCAGATTTCAGGTGTCATCCTTATGCTTGATTTGATAAGAATTTTACTGCATTTCAATATTGAAACCTTTTTTTTTGTCTCACCTATAAGTGTATGAATGCAATTAAGTTCAATTTCACAGGTTATACATTGTGCATATAATTCAAAGTTATCATCTTTGTTGTGAAAACATTGCTTTTCCTTTGAAAAGGATAATTTCATTAAAGCCTTTGTATGAAATATTTATGTGATTGAGTTGTTCAGATCTAGTTGTGTACATAGAATCTTTGAGAGGTCCTTGTGAATTAGTTTGCAAGTTCATCATATTTTAGGTGCATCGCCATCATTTAAGTTCATTTTTTGCATTTCGTTTAGCCTTCTATCCCTTTTCCTATATAAGTCTTTTAGTTTCATTGCAAATCAAAAGGGGAACCAACCCATAATCTGGAGACTCACTTTTGTTATGAGCAACCCATAGGCTTGAAAGTGTTTCAATGTTACATGGGATTGTTGAGCTTTATAGCTTCACATTCGGGTGCAATCGCTCGTGATAACCTGAAGTTTTAAAGAAAAGGGAGATATAATTTCCTCACATAACCACCTCAATCACTTAACCAACGTCCCTTTTTCGTCACTCCTATGAGTGGGGAAAAAATAAGGGTTAAAACACTTTTTAAAATATTACAAATAACAAAAATAACCTTCCCACCTATACCTTTAGGTCCTAGGCTAATTTTTAGCACATAAAACACACCCTACACCCTTCAAAACAAACCTAATTTTTTTTTTATTTAAATTGAAATTTGCATAGAACAAAATCACATAATCCATGATGCACACAACACTTGAAAACCACATAACTCAACACAAAAATCAATAACCCATAGGATCTTATGGACAACAACACATGGTGGCTAAGTGAATCCCCTCAACTCCATCGGTATTAAAAATCCCTGTTCCCTCAACAAGATGTGTTAGTATGATAAAAATATTCACATATACATATAAACCAAATAAAATACATCATTTTGCATATTAATACAAATCAACTAATCTGACATAAAATATCATATGTGATTATTTATTTTAAAACACATAAATCAATTAACCATATCCAAATTATTACATGCACACTATAGAACATCCATCAATATCGCCCATGAAATATAAAAGTGCATCATCACCATTATAAATACTAAGTATCAAAATGTATCAGATACACTATCTAACATAAGCGAAACATAAGTACAAAAATTAGGGGTTTCACACACGAGAGGAATGTTTAGGTTGACTACTAGTGGCACATCCAACTAGTTTGATTCCAACAAGTTCCATTCTAGCAATTTCCCTCTGCTAGCTCTTTCTATTTTACCATCCCATACTTTAGAAGAAGAAAAATAGAAAAATAAAGATGTTGATGGGTGGGACCCCCCCATAGCCAACTCAGACCTTGTTGATGTGTGGGACAAACCAAGGAATAGGGATCCTCCTCATCCCCCCTCAGCCACTACTTTAACCACCTAGTGGCCTTGTATTTGTTTGTATGTTTGGGCTTTAGCCTCATGTGGAGTCTATGGATGTGGCTTTTTCACCCTTTTTCTTTTTGTGAATATGTATAGTATTATTTTATAAATGATAATCTAGACACTTATTCATTAGACATAATTTGGTATTCAATATATATCTCTTCTTTGTTTTGATCTTCATTATCAAAGAATAAATTAGAAAAGAAATCAGCAATGACAATTTATAGTAGACTTAACTTGTACATCATACTCAACTTACATCAAACATCTACTATTCAACACTCATTGCCTTCTTTCATCTATCTTCTAAAGTTATCAATTCAATAGGTCTAATTGTTATCAATAAAGATTCACTCTTCCCACTATATATAGAAGGCTTCTAATGGTGTATTTTAGCACCACACTATTTTTGAGACACACATATATATATCTAGGCGAACATTTTCTATAGGTTCCAAAGAAGAAACTCTATAATAACCATAATGCACCCCTAGACAAAATCATGCCACTTGAACCAAATCACATCCAAATAGCCAACAATTTCATGATTTATTCCTCTCAAATCTCTAATCATTAATCTTGTTCCATGTTTCAACTCCTAAAACTCTATTGTAACATCTCAACAATCAAAATTAACATCAATCTAATTTTTAAATAAATCCTAATCCCTCTTAATTTCACCTATCAATCCTATTTATCTTCAAAATATCTAAAATCTCAACAAATAAAATAATTTAAAATGCAATTGTATCAATTACTTATTAACCCTTATTTAAATATGTTTTATTTCTTAGCCTATATCTGTAATTATTTCTTCACAAGTCATTTCCCAAGTATATTTTATTAATACTCTATGATGGGTTGTTGAACTTCACTTTGAAATCTTTCGAAGGAGTCAATCATGGATAGGGGACATATGGTGGGTATAGAATATAACAACTTGAACCCAATTTTGGGTAATAAAAGAGTCGATAAATTTACACTTTATATCCAAGTGCAAAACACTTTAATTCATAAAGTACACAATTGACCAATCATGTGATGCCACATCAACATACCAATAATACATGACTTAGTGACCCACTATCGGTCCATGACACAATTTGGCTATTTTTTTGTGGTTTTTGAAAACAGTCCGAAAATATTGAAAAACATGTGCAAATTTCACTAGAAAAAAAAAGGGGGTACCAACAAGATTGTGAAGGAACATGTGTAAAAAAAAATCGATCAACTCGGATGCTACTAATGTGTACCCCTTGTTCAACATCGCCCTACCCAACACTGACTCCTCTCCCTTTGTTTATAAGTCTATGTTGAAGGGATTTTGACCTCGTCCTCTGTGGTGAGATCAATCCCTCTCTTATATGCACCAGTTAAACATGGAAAGATAGTATTTTTCTCCAGGATTATGATCTCAAGCTAGTTGATGCTAATCTCACCATTCAACCTAGGGGAGAGGGGCCTATAGTGGAGCACCCTAACTTCACGTTTCTCAAAATTTTATGTGAAAATTTCAAATCACTCCCAATTTTGTACAACTGTTTATTTGGCAACTCACATGCTTTTATATTTCATTTTAGGACCATATCATCAAATATGATGCCACATCATCATGCTTTTTGTTGAGGTATCCAAAATGGCAAAAAAAGAAGAAAAGGTGACCGATAGTGGTGCACTATGTCATGTTTTATTGGTGCGCTGATGTGGCATCACATGATTTGTCAGTTTGTGTATTTTATGGATAAAACATGTTTTACAATTGAATATTAAAGTGTTCCACTATGAAACCTACTAAGACCTACTTATATCCCCACTATTGAACCCCAACTACAACTGTCATTTCAATCAATCATATTCTTGACTTTTCAGCTCCGTCTCTTGCAATCTGTTTCGTTCAACAGAAATTTCTAAATGCAGACTTTGACCCTAGAAATTGTAGTTGGATTTTGTTTTGGATTAGCTGAACCGCATTAAAACTGGTTGGTATCACGTCACTTCTCCGCGTTGAATTAATTATCGCTGACAAGGTATTTGTCGTCACACGAGAAGGAAAACAATGCGCAACAATCAATGCGAACAAGTCGCTGAAACATCGTCTTCAACTTCCCATTTTCTAATCAATCCGCGACTTACCACGTATTCCATTCACCGTTAGCCTACTGCCCACGACAAAAGCACCTGAATTTTATAAGCTTAGTCAAAGATATGATATGAAATGCAAGGCCAAAAAGAATCCAAATCAGAGTCGCCCGCATGTCGGAGTCTGATGTCATATTAGGGCAAAAGATTCCTGGTTTGTGTGTAGGAATACCCCACGTTCCATAAATCTTTAAGGACTGAAATAAAGGCCTACAGTTTTGTCTTGACTTAGAAATTTCAGAGGTCACGATTGCCTCATTTGGTTGGCTTGATTAGTTCATATTTGGACACCTCATGATGTGATACGGAGCTTAAATTTCAAGCCTGAAATTGATTAGTGTACTTGATCGATTGGTTATAATATCAACAATTTTCCAAGCTTACGTGGTGCAAATAGACTTAATGTACCATGGTTAGAGACTATGGCCTAATGATTAAGGATGATCAATCTGTCCTTTAATATGGTGATATTGGTGTCATATTATTATTCTTGATTGATTGGTTAGAATATCAACAATTTTCCAAGCTTACGTGGTGCAAATAGATTTAATGTACCATGGTTAAAGGCTATGGCCTAGTGGTTAAGGATGACTTTAATATGGTGATGTTAGTGTAAAATTATTATTCTTACTTTTGAAAACTAATTTTGAATGTTTCCTATGATACAATTTGTGCTTAATAATAGTATATATGAGTATTTGGGTTAGATGGTTGGTTAGTGTTAAGTGTTTGTTTGTATATAAGTTTAAATTTTAGTGGTTTTATTGACATGATAGGTATAGTTTATTTGGTCAATTAGTTAATTAACGGGTGAGAAATTTTAAAGGGTCCATTTGATTCTTGAAACATTAGGATCCCATTTTTTTCTTATATTGATAATAATTATTATATGCAAGTTGACTATAAGATAACACATAAGTGTAAGGGAAAATACACTATTCATATACAATTAGCTTAGATAAATGAGTTAAGATTGGAAATAATAAACGTTAAATTAATTATGGATATCAAATATATTAAATGTGGTATCTAACACAAAATGTAATGATGAAAATATTATGTGAAAGGTGTCAAAAACTGATTTGTCAAGGTGTTGGAATTTAGGATATGCAAACTAATTGTGTGTCACTCTAGTTTAGTTTTGAGCCTATAGAACTAATCTATATAAGTGCAAAAATGATTTGATGCACAAACCTAAATTTGTGCCCTCAAATATGATATAGTAGAAAGTGGATTATTAAAATATGTTTGTCTTGATATTTTGATATCTAAATTTTTGTAAGGGCTAGTGTATTCACAAACACGTTTGGAAATTTATTGAATTGTGAGGTTCATGTTCTCCTTGGTTAGACACATAATTATATGATGTAGGAGCATCCCTGGCTATAAAGCAATCCTATGTCAATAAAAAATAGTTCATTTCTTGCATTGCATTCAACAATAGTTTCAATAGTTCATTCTGCATTTTACCACATTGTTGTTTCTTAGCTCATGGAGCAAGATATGACATCTACACATTGACACCTATCACATATCCAAATTTCACATCATTTGCAATTCTCTGTTGAAAGTTATCACTCTCAAAATTTCACTATGTTATTAGTCAAAGCATTTGGGGCTAACCTAGTCCAAATTTCTTAGTGCCTGCAAACCTATTCCAAATTGTGTGGAGCTTGATCAAACATCATACAAGCATCTTGGATTCATTGGGACCTATCCTAAAGATTCACAAGTTAATTCATTTTGTGTGGAATTAATTCTTCCTACTTGGAGGTCGACATTGATACATGATCATTCATCGGGTGATTAACCCTTGTGGCTGATGCAAACCTATTTTGGAGCTAGAGGAGCACATTTATAAGCATTGTAATTCATTGTAGATCATGATTCATAAGTTCTAAATCAGTAGTTTGGGAGAATATTTAGGTGCATTATATTTCACCCAAAACCCTTTGGGGGCATGTAATAAGGCCTATTGGCCAGTTGTATTGTTGAAGCCCTTGTGGCAGGCATGTGAGCCCTTTTAATTTTCCTTTGTGGCTAATGTTGCATGTTTTCTTTCCATATTAATGAAGATTCATATTTTCCTATCAATTTCTTGTGCTATTTTTGTTGTGTTGACTCATTGTTGCATGGTTTAGACCGTTCCATTTGGAACCCTCCTACTGTGACTTCACCATTATAACAATTCAACTACTTAGGAACAATTATCAAATACAACAAGAAAGCATGTAATCAACTAGGGATGATATGATGGTGTAATGCTAGTAGATTCTTTTTGTCCCTTTGTAAATCAAGTTCTAGATGTGTTAAATAAGAATTTCTATGCTTAATCTAATGTTTGATTTAAAATGAGTAGATGGGAAAATCTGAAAAAATAAATAGCACACAAATCAACACAATTGTTGGTTTATTTTTGTGATTCCAACTGATTCTTGAAACTATCTAAAGAAGTAGCCAAATCTTACACTCAAATGTTACAAGGGGTTGTCCAACAAACAAGAGAAGGATTTAACAATTTTCTCCTCCACACTTCAAGCTTTGTAAAACCTAAGAGGCTAGTGATGGGTCTAGATAATGGCTAGAATTCTTCCATTTAGTTTATGTCTTTTAGCATTTTAGTCTGCTAAGTTCATAGATAATCCTGAAACTTATACATCTTTTATGCACCTCAAACCAAACTTTAGTATGTGGAAATATAATTATGATATGATGATATTTGTATGAATAAATGTATGGATGTTCATGGAATTTAGTATGATTCTATGCTTATTTCATGGTTTTTAATGGTGTGTATACTTTAGATGAAGCTAACCTCTTGAAGCTAGAATAATTGTAGCCCACATCAACTAGATTGCCAACCCACATTAAAAGGATCACAAGTAGTTGCAAAGGAGAATCTAGAATGCTGAAAACATGATAGTTCCAAAAATTAATGAAGGTGACCATGGAAATGGTCAACTGTGAGTCACCAAATCATCGAATAAGATGATAGGAGGAAGAATATTTGGACGAGGAAAGCTATGACATGATAGTTTTCATGGAGCATGCCTCTATAAAACCATTAGGGCAAGGTTTTAGTTTTACTTCTCTTCTTATGTCTTTTCAATTATGGTTTTCAATTACAAAGACTAGTCCTCTCCCTATTTTTGAGGGAGAGTGGACATATGCATTTAAGTTCTATTTTTATTCCTAGTGTGAATAAAACTCCTCTCGTTCCTATATGTAGGGAATAGTGGTTGAGGAGCAAATCTAGTTGCTAGTTCATTTTTTATTGTTTTACCAAAAAATACATCATTTTTGTTAGTTTTTCTATTATTAAGTTGCAATGGATATGTTCTTTTGAATGGGAAATATTTTGAAGATTCTTCTCATACTATAAGAGGTTTAGTTTCTATGTAATAAAGGAGTTTAGTTGTTATCAGATGATTGGTTGATTCAGTAGTGCATATCTGATTTCACCTATGGGTACAACAAGTTGAGCAATGACCACTCGAGGTATTTTCAACCCACCTTGTTTTCTGTTATTAGACTAGATGTTATATTACTTCATTCATTTAATATAAACTCTCAATTATATGCATGTGAATGATATTTTGTAGTATGAATTATATTCTATAATAGTACACGTTGAGTCGATCTCTAGAGAATTTAAGTTAGGAGTCAAAAGTTAGTAGTATCAATTAGTTGTGAAGTTTTAGTATTAGTAGTTAGTAGTTACAGTACTAAGTAGTAGGTACCCCTAGCATAAGTATCAACTTATGTTATTTCCCCTATTTTGCAAGTTAATGCTTTATTTCCTTTCCTAGCCTTATTATTTTATGAATAAGTGTAAACTACCTATACTCATTGACATAGGCCATGTGGAATCTCTGAATGCACATATAGTGTTGGCATTGTCACAAGCTTAATAGCCCTAGTTGATAATTAAATGAATCCTCTGTGAGGGTTTGGTAAACTATTTAATTATGAATGTATCCTCTGAATTGTGTGTCCACTCATGAACACCAAGTTGATTAAACATTAGAAAGGCCTAGCATTTCTTACTCTATTGCTAGGGATGATGCTACATTCAAAATTCTCATGTGTAACTTCAAGCTTTCATAGTTTATTATTTTGTGTTTAACATTAGGGTAATTAGGTTTTAGTCATCAAGACAAAGACACTTTACTAAAAATGTGCAAGAACTGTTGATTCAAAGAGTCATAATCATTCTATGCAGAGGAAATGAGATGTTTTGGGAATATTTCTCCCCTTAGCACATGAAGTTATAGAGGATACCGATGGAAAAAGGTTACAAAGCGAGGGTACTCCTGAAGAAGAATCATCCCTCACACTAGTAACCACACCAGACACAAAGGAGACTCCCACATACACATCAACATTATGGCTGATGCAAAAGTTGAAGAACCACCAAAGCATGTAACCTTTGAGTTCCCCATTTCCAACCAGAAGAGAGAAAATTCTTAAATTAAAAACATATCTCCTTCAACATTACCTGTCTTTTATGGGTTCATCGCGAAGGATCCAAATAACTTCCTCTTTGAGTTTGATGTGCTATGTAGAAGTTATGATTATACCATAGATGCACATAGGTTTAAATTTTTTGCAACAACAATAAAAGATGATGCTCTAAGATGGTTTATAGGTTTGGAAATCTAGTTGTTGTTCCAAAATGGAATACCATGAAGATAGAGTTCTTGGAAAAGTATCAAGATTATTGTAGAGGCATAAACAAAAAGAAGGATGACATCTTCAGGATCTCACAAAAGAAAGATGAATCCTTGGAAGAATACATGGAGAGGTTTCAATTACGCCTCAAGAAATCCCACCAAAATAGACTCTTTGATGAATCCTTAAAGTTGATATTCTTGAGAGGGATTAATGAGGATTGCATGGATGCACTTAACCTCATTGGGGTGGGAGATGTCTCACAGGAACCATTTGAGGAAACCTACAAAGCATGCAAGAACTATTCGAGGTCTTTCACCAAGAAGGTTAGAGGAGACACGACATCTTCCATCAACAAACCATTCAATGAAATATCTAAAGGGGAACTAAACAATATTTTTTCAAATATGAAGGAGGATATCATTAGCCACTTAATTACACAATTATACACCATCCATGTCAAAAATTAATAAGAAAGAAGAGGTAGAATAATCCCTTACATAATACTGCCCACATTGTAGACAAAGAAGGACTAATTGTAAATTCAAGAAGGAAAAAAGTATCTCTAAAGATAAGTAAGAAAAATCATACTTTCATGCATTCAAAGGTGAAGATGGACACACATTATACATAGCTCAAAAGAATCCATGACATCCAAGACAAGGTATTCCCAAAGATCCTTTGAATTATAACATGTCATTTCCTAGAAGCAATGCAAATTTTCCTACTTGGAACCCTCAATCTTGGGCCAATATGTAAAACAAAAAATGGCCAATTCCTCAATCCAATTGGAATTAACAACAATAAAACATGTGGCCATAATAAAATTACCAAGGATATAACTATGATTCTCAATGGCCACCCCAACAAAACCAATGAAAACCTCAGTGGCAAAGAGGTCAACAAGGGAAAAATCAAAACATGAATTATCAGCAACCATAGTGGCCCTTATAGCCACAACAACAAGTCATTATTCCAAACCCAAAACATCTAGCACATCATCTACCAGCACAACCTACACCTAAGGGTGATCCCACAAAGTTGGTTTACAATTTTTGGGAGATTATGATGTTTGCTGAAATCACATATTTTTAGAAAATATAATGATTCAATCCATAAAAATATTGATTTAAAGCATTCCAATTGAAGAGGGTTTGATCAAACTACCTTAGATCAAACCCCCTTGGATAGAATCCCGCTAGTTTTAAACCATACCTATAATAGTCTCCTTTACACCTATCAAAATGTTGATAAAAAACCACTTTTGATTTACCTTTTGGGGGATCAAATGAATTCATTTAAAATTTATTTTTTATGTAGTCATTATTATAAGCTTCCCAAAAAATATAATTTTAAATAAATTTAATTTTATTATTATTATTTTTTTAATTTCTTGTGAATGTAGGTTTTTCACCGAAAATCAAGCTCTTTGTTCTGCACATGTGGAAGAATAGAAGATTATCAATTTTTTTTTTGAAAAATATGAGTACATTAGATATTGAAATCCTTCATCCAACAAAAAAAATTTGAATTTTGATACATACAAAAAAATTTGTGTTATATAGTCTGCCTATGTCTGAATTGTAATCAAGGTTTGACTTTGAAACTTGATTAAGGAAAAAATATTCAATAAAACACTATGAAACCGATTGGAAGCACTAGATATCATAGTTACAAATCTAAATTCAAAAAAAAAAGAATTTTATCCTTCATGGAAAAAAATTTATGCATTATATGATGAGTGTCACTCCTTAAAAATGTTGTTTACTAAAAAAACCTAGTTTTCAAAGGAGCTGGAAAAAGAAGTGCAATCTAATTCGAAATTTTTTGAAAAAAAAATATTTAGAATCTACACAAAAAATTTCACAAATCAATAGTTTGCATCATCTTCAAATTCCTCATGGTTTAGCTGCTATAGGTGCTTGAAAGTGAAAATTTAGAACTTAGAAAAAATTATTTCAGTGTCCAATTTTGCCAAAAATTGTCAACCAGTATTGTGGGATCACCCCTAACACCAATAATAATCTTGTTTAGAAGGATTATGCTAATGAACTATTCAATACCCTACTTGTTGGGTTGAGGTGAGTGTACTTGTTGGGTTGAGGTGAGTGATGTCCACCTCAGATTAGGGAAATAGTAGTTGGGCCTTCATCTCCTCAAATCACTAAATTGGTTGATGAGGAAACCCTAGTAGAGGCCTTGGGAAAACAACCTATAGAGCCTAATTCAAATCAGGTTAATCTAACCAATCCAAATCTAGACCCTCCATTCCCTGAAAGATCATCAGTTTAAAGGAACTAAACATAAGATAAACCTAACCTATTGGGATATCTTAAGGATTTTTACATCGAAATAACTCTCATCTAGGCCATCAAGGAAGTTCCTTTTACACTAAAACAATGAGAGAGCTATTCCTCAAAAATCCAAGAAAAAAACAAAAAGACCCTCAGATTGTACATGTCTTAAGATAACTTGTAGATATTATGTTGGGAAACATAACTATCCCCAAGTATGTAGATCTTGGGAGCCATGTATTTTATGTTGAAAAGTAAATGGTACTCTCATTAAGAAAATTGTAATTAATTTAGGAGCAACTATTAGTGTAATGACCAAAGAGACCATGAAGTTATTAAAGTTAATCAAACTCATACCTGCATGTACTATTCTACTATTGGTAGATAGATCTTTAGTTAGATTTGAGGGTATCCTTGAGGACTTGGTAATAAAATTGGATTCATGGGAGTACCCTACATAATTTATGGTATTGCAACCTAAGGCTAATCTTGCATGATATACCCTCATTTTAGGAAGACCTTGATTGGAAAAAATAGATGCCTTCATAAATTGCAGATATGAGAACATGATCATTTCCAATGGAAATGCAACTAAGAAATTGGTCCTTTATCCACCAAACCAACCACATGTAGACCTATAGCAAACTATTTGGCCTACCCTAGATGAGGAAGATCAATACTCCTTAAAAACCTTGAATTTTAGATGAAAACCCTTCTTATAAGACCAAGATGAAGATGAACTGATAGAAAACATCATGCAAAACAACTATGACAGGGACTCGTAGCATCATGATTGTCTAATATTTCTATAGGATAATTTGAAAAATATGATCCCTACCAATTCATTTGACTGAGTTTCCTAATTTTTCCATACTTTTTTACCATTCCATTGTGTTCCAAACATAGCAGGACTTGATATCTCATATGTTCAAACAACATCCTTAACTTTAGAGATAATTTTAGGTAAAACATTAAATGTTAACAGTCAATTAAATGATATACAATAGACCTTATTGATGAATGTGTTGAAATCACATGCAACAACCTTTGCATGGGATTGTCATGACATAAAGGGGATAGACCTAGACTTGTGCATGCATAGGATTTACATCAATGATGGTTTTAGATCACTTAAAGAACCCCAAAGGAGGATGAACCCTATAGTCTATGATATAGTTAAATCATAATTACAAAAGTTACTTGATACAGTCTTTATCTATCCCATATCTAATAGTCAGTGGGTGTCACCCCTATTAATTGTCCCTAAAAAATGAAGAAAGTGAAGAGTGTATGTAGACTACCATGAATTGAATGATGCTACTAGGAAGGACCACTTTCCACTCCCCTTCATTGACCAAGTACTTGATTAATTAGTAGGCAAGAAGTACTCCATTTTGGATGGATTTAGTGGCTACAATTAAATTAAGATAGCCCCAAAAGACTAGGACAATACAACTTTCACATGCCCTTGGGGTACACATACTTATTTTATCTTGCTATTTGGGCTATGTAATGTACCAACCACCTTCTAGAGGGTAGTACTAAGTATATTCTCAAACTTTACACATGATTCCATGGAAGTTTACATTGATGATTTCACAACTTATGGGAATACATGTGATGAAGTACATGACAATTTAGATAAGGTACAAAAAGGTGTCAAGAACATAACCTATCATTGAGTCATGAAAAATTATTCATGATGATGATTGAGGGGATTGTAATAGGAAATTTTGTGTCAAATGAAGGAATTCAAGTGGACCCCAACTGAATTGAGGTGATATCAACACTCCATGTGCCTCAAAGACAAAACCTGGATGTTAGAAGTTTTTAAGGACTTGTTGGGTATTATAGGAGATTCATCAAAGCCTTTAGCAAACTTGCAACTCCACTATTTATTTTACTATCAAAACATGTATAATTTGAATGGAAAATTGCTTGTCAACATTCCTTTGAAGCACCGAAGGCAACATTAACCAAAAAACCCTATCTTGAGAGAACCAAATTGGAGCTTATGTTTCCATATCTACACAAATGCTTCTTATTTTGCTATAAGAGTTGTGCTTGGACATAAGGAAGGAAACAAAGAGTATGCCATATATTACATTTGAAAAAATATTAAAGGCACATAGCTCAATATACAATGATAGAGAAGGAGATGTTGGAAGTATTTTATGTAATAAAAAAAATCACATATTATATTACATGGTATTCAGTGTTCATATATATTGACCATACATCAATAAGGTATCTCATGAACAAATCAATGGTTGGTCACAGGCTTGTTAGGTGGTTACTATTGCTTCAATAATTTAACATAACCATTGTGGATAAGCTAGGTAAAGAAAATGTAGTCGCAAATTTTTAATCTAGACTACTAACCAAATCAGACAAAGATGTTGATGATGATTCATTCCTAGATGAGTGTTTATTTTCTTTATCTCTGCATATGATGAGGGCACAACTCGAGACATAAAAAATAACCCACAGACAAGAGAATAATTTTATTATTCCAAAAAATGGAGCTTCTTACATGCAGAGGATCTCAAATCCCCAAGTTCTACAACACATGCAAGCTATAGAAAGCTACGGAATAACCCTTTCGCAATATGCGAGCTTGTCCCCAAGAAGTTACCCAAAAATTAGAAAACTTGCTCATAAATAGAGCTCCTCATTAGTTTGGAGCCAAAAAAATATTCAAATTGAGTTTAGGTGGTTTGGCGCTGAAAATTTACAACATGAAGTTCAAATTTCAAAAGAGCATTTGCAATGGTATCTTCTAGAAAGTGCACCAACTTCCCGGGGCCATAACTTTTGATCCGGGACTTCGATTTGCAAACCGTTTGAACCGTTGGAAAGGTCTCGAAGTCAAAAACACGCTCAAAATTTTCTATGCTGATTTCAGCAAGTTTCGGGGCCATTCTAGAAGCTCTAAGTGCCTCAAATCCAACTCGAAAGATTTTTAGGTGCAAATCTGGGAAACTAAAACTGCAATATCTTTCAACCTAGGAATAGAAAATAAAAACCACAAATTGGGAATTTCATTATGATGAAAAGGGTATCCAAAAATGTAAAAACATCTAAAAAATGATAAACTTGAAATTTAACTATTTTTGGGTGATGCAAGATTGCCCTTACACCACTGGATGCTCCGCATCGGACACCCAAGGTAATTTGAGAAGTGATCGCGTCTCGGATGGTTGAGAAAACACCATTGAGCAGGTTGCCTTAGATAGCGGGGATGAATCTTCCCGGCCTCCCACTAGATATTCTTCATCTTGCATTTTACGGTACTCCTTCCCTGCGATTATCCAAGATTTCCTCAATCTCCTTCTTTTCTAAAGTAGGTGTTGGAATCCCACACTGTTCCATCAATGGTACTTCCTCTGCGCCACCTTCATGATACTCTGTCAAGTCTGAAATGTTGAACACAGGGGAAATGTTGAATCCATCGGCAACTCTACCTCATATGCATTCCCTAAATCGTAATGCTTCTTTAAAATTTTATAGGAATTTGAACTTCTTCATCTTTAATTTGTATATGTTCCCCACTTTGGAAACCTTTCTTTCCTCAAGTGGACCATCACTTCATCACCAATCTGAAACTCCTTATACCTCCTTTTCTGATCTGCCTTAGCCTTATACTGCATATTCATCTTGTTCATATGTTCTCTTACCTTCTCATGTATATCCTTGATGTGTTCTGCAAAATCTTCAGCTTCATCACTTATTTTCTTCTCTTGGTCCATCTTCCTCAATTCTGGAGTTGTTCTGGGGCTACCTCCATACACAATCTGGAATGGTGATCTACCAGTGCTTCTGCTGACAGAATTGTTGTAAGAAAATTCTGCCTGGGGTAAGATCAAGTCCATCCCTTGGGTTTATCTCCTACCAAACATCTCAGTAGGTTACCCAGACTCCTGTTAACAACCTCTATCTGCCCATCTATTTGTGGATGGTGTGCGAAACTGAACTTCAACTCTATCTTCAGCTTCTTCCACAATGTCCTCCAAAAGTACCCCACAAATTTGGTGTCACGATCTGAAACAATACTCTTTGGCAGACCATATAGCCTCACCACCTCTTTGAAGAACAAGTCAGCAATGTGGACTGCATCATGGGTCTTCGACATAAGGAATGGAAATGTGCCATCTTTGAAAACCTATCAACCACCACAAGAGACTAAATCATTCCTAGTATGCAGCTGACTAAGAATTAAAGTCCACTCCTTTATATCCTCCTGGCCTCTGCGAATTACCGGTGGGGCTGATATATAAGCACGTGATACGGCTCCTCCTTTAGCTTCTCGACTATACTCTGCAACTTTGTACAAAATTCTTCATCTGTGACAATTGGAGGCCAATAATAATGCTCACTAATAATGGAAATGGTCTTACATCAGACCATCCTACCATTCCTCCACTTCAATAGCTTCTCCTTTATCAGGTTCTCCCTCATGGAACTCCTCGGGATACACAATTGAATTCCCTTAAATAACATGCCATCCTGGATTATGAAATCCGACCACCTTGTCCCGTCCACTGTAACAGGTTCCTTGCAAGCTTTCCAAGCCTCTGCAAAATCAGGATCTTTTGCGTACAGTGTCTTAAGTTCATTGAACCCAACCACTTCAATCTGCATCTTTGTCATCAATGTATACCTCCTACTTAAGGCATCTGCAACCCTATTTGACTTTCCACTCCTATGTTTCAAAACAAAGGTATAACTCTGCAAAAACTCTACCCATTTCATATGCCTCTGATTTAATTTTCCACGACTATTTAGATGCGCAGAGGCCTAATGATTCGATATATAGAACAAATTCAGCACGGCAACAAATAATGTCTCCATTTTTTTAATGCTTGAACTATTGCATAAAATTCCTGATCATATACAAAATACTTTCTCTTGGCATCATTTAACTTTTCACTGAAATAGGCAATGGGCTTACCTTCTTAGCTCAACATTGCTCCAATACCCAGCCACTAGCATCACAATCACAGAAACACCTTGAATTCTTTTCTATCCCCTCTCATTGTTTTGGTCAGGGGTCCACAAATACTACTGAAGTTTCTAATGAACTTTCTATAAAAACTAGCCAAACCATGGAAAGATCTCACCTCGGTAGTGGTTCTTGGGGTAGGCCATTCTAGAATAGCCTTCACCTTTTCTGGGTCCATCTTGGAAGCCTTTGCTGGGCTCTTAAACCCACAATTACACTATACCTTCTACAAAGCGCTTCTTTAGATTTAATCAGCAGGTTTCTCTTCTCTTAACTTCTCAAAGGCTCTGAGATATGCATCGGATGCTCGTAAATATGCGAAATCAAGTATATCATCTAAATGCACAATAACAAAACTTTCCAGAAATTCTTTTAGTACCTCATTCGTAAGCCGCATGAATGTGCTCGGTGCATTGGTTAGCCCAAAAGGCATGACTAACCACTCGTACAGGCCCTCTTTGGTCTTGAAGGCAGTCTTCCATTCATCTTCCTCTCGAATCCAGATCTGGTGATATCCACTCTTTAGATCAATCTTTGTGAAGTACTGAGCTCCACTCAAATAGTCCATCAAGTCATCCATCCTTGGCAAGGGAAATCTATACTTGATTGTTATCTTGTTTATGGCTCGAGAATCTGTACACATCCTCCACTCCCCATCCTTCTCTGGTGCTAGTACTGCAGGTACTGCACATGGACTCAAACTCTCCCGTATCAAACGCTTTCTCAACAACTCTTGAATTTGTCTATTCAACTCCTCATGAGCTGCCTTATTTGGCAAACTAGCTCCAAGAATCAAGTCAATCTGATGACTGATCTTCCTTATTGGCGGTAAACCCTTAGGTACATTATCAGAAACAATACCCTGAAACTCATCCAACATCCCAGAAACTTCTTCTGGAACCTTCTCACTATCCTCATTACTCACTCTAGGAATCAATGCATAACAAACACGCTCATGCTTCATACTTTCTAAATTTTTTCTTCCATCTACATAACAAATTCTAGCACTACTGCATACCTTTTCTTCGGTCTCCTTTAGTGGTTTCAACTTGTGACAAACCCCATCCTTTGTCAAGGAATAAGTGTTTGCATGGCCATCCTGTATAGCTCGCCTATCGATCTGCCATGGCCTCCCCAACAACATGTGACATGCATCCATGGGGATGATATCACAGAGTACCTGATCATGGTAGCTCCCGATCTTGAACTTTACTAGGCACTGCTCATTGACCAAAACTTTGTGGTATTTCTACAACTAGGCAATCCGATACAGATGCAGGTGCCTTTCCCTCTTCAGCTTCAACTTTGTGACCATCTCCTCTGACACTAGATTATTGGTGCTCCCACCGTCAATAATGACATCACAACATTTTCCTTCACACTTGCACCTTGTGTGAAACAGATTCTTCCTCTATTAGGTTCCTTTTCTTTGATCACTAGGGCTCTCCTAATCACTAGGGTTTCTCCCCTTTTTGGCATCATTTAATGTTAGTTGGGCCTCCTCATGCGCATGTGCAACCTTCCACGACCTTCTAGCTAGCTTTTATGCACGCGCCCTTCCTTGGTGTTGTGGACGTTCATGAAACCGATGCCTTCTCACCACACTAGAAACCGTTCCTCACGAAACCACCTCTTCCGGATCACTTGTCCATATCTCCCTCGTCCTCTACCTCTTTGATCACCAACTGTTTTGATGTGAGGCGTTAGAAGTTGTCATTCCTTTGGCTTGGTGGTACCCACATCTTCTGCTTTTCTTTTTTCATCATCATTTTAAACTGCGAGAGGTCTTCCATTTGCTATGCTTTGACCTCTTAAGTGCTTTTGCTTGCCATGATCTTTGTTGGCACCTCTTCCACCTTTAGAGCAAGTGATACACATCCTCAATGGTGGTCATTACGTGAAACCCATGCTCTCACGGTCTTAGGTATTGCCCATTAAAATGTCGGGCTACCTTCTCCTTATTGGCCTCTGTGTGACCGTTAAATTGATTATCTTGTGAAATATTGATTATATTCTTTCATAAGATCTGCTTCCTTGCTTCAACCCTTGCAATTTCTTCAACAGATCTAACTCGTAGTCCACTGGTATGAACTGCTTCTTAAGTTTCTCTACCATGCGATCCCATCTGGTGATCTTGACTTTTCCTCTTCGATTTCTTTCCAACTAGACCTCTTTCCACCAAATACTGGCATGGCCCTTTAGCTTCATTTTTTCAAACTTAACTCGATCTGGGTCCTCTATTTCCTCATATTCAAAATATTCTTCTAGCTAGTTGATCCAATCGATCAACTCTTCCAGGTTCAGACTTCCGGAATAACTGGGGACTTCTGCTCTAGGTCTTTTCTTGATCTTTGAAATGGCCCTTATTAGCCGCATTTTGTCTTGATCAATTACTTCTTCTTCCTCTTCTACATTTGAATCTTCTTCCTCTCCTTCATCCTCACTTTCCTCCCTCAGGTTTAACCCTCTTCTCAACTCTCTTGTAATGCATCAACCTGTCTCTAGAGGACTGCCAGTGTGTCTCTTCCACCAGCATCTTTGCTGCCTCGACCACCTCTGGCATCTCCATGCCTACCAGGAATCACTCTTGGAGGCATCTTTCTTGACCTCGACCCACAACCATGGTCCTGATGCAAACTGCCTCACGATCGACGATCTGTCCACACACTCAAGAAAAACCTGCTCTGATACCACTTGATGAGGGCGCAACTCGAGACACCGAAAATAACTCATAGATAAGAGAATAATTTTATTATTCCGAAAATGGAGCTTCTTACATGCAGAGGATTTCGAATCCCCAAGTTCTACAACATATGCAAGCTACAAAAAGCTACGAATAACCCTTTCGCAATATGCGAGCTTGTCCCCAAAAAGTTACCCAAAAATTAGAAAACCTGCCCATAAATAGATCTCCTCATTAGTTTGGAGCCAAAACAACATTCAAATTGAGTTTAGGCAGTTTGGCACCGAAAATTTACAACATGAAGTTCAAATTTCAAAAGAGCATTTGCAATGGTATCTTCTAGAAAGTGTGCCAACTTCTCGGGGCCATAACTTTTGATCCGGGATTCCGATTCGTGAACCGTTTGAACCGCTGGAAAGGTCTCGAAGTCAAGAACGCACTCAAAATTTTCTATGCCAATTTTGGAAAGTTTCAGGGCCATTCCAGAAGCTCTAAATGCGTCAAATCCAACTCGGAAGATTTTTAGGTGCAAATCTGGGAAACTAAAACTGCAATATCTTTCAACCTAGGAATAGAAAATAAAAACCGCAAATTGGGAATTTCATTATGACGAAAAGGGTATCTAAAAATATAAAAACATCTAAAAAATGATAAACTTGAAATTTAACTATTTTTGGGTGATGCAAGATTGCCCTTACACCACTGGATGCTCCTGCATCAGTATACACCTTGGTAAGAAAATATTTCCAACTATCTTGTAGATGTCAAAGAATGGGAAGGCCAACAAAAATAGATGAAATGTTGTTGCAACAATAGTTAGAAATAACACCATTTGAAAAATGGGAATTAGAATAAATATTGGACCAATTTCACCAACATCAAACTAAATTGTTGGGAAAAAGAGGATGTCTAAAATGGGGTGTCCTAGGTCCTTCATACAAAGAACATAGGAACTAATGGTGTCCCTCTTTCCAAAATTTTACTAAAACTAGTAGATTCAAAGGTATAGAGATTGAATTTCAACACTAAGGTGAGTCAATTTGATCTGAATCTATTGTTTCTTAGGACAATAGGATATATTTGAGTTAAATGGAAATGATTTGATGTAACTAAACTTAATGAACAATATGACCTAGAAGATAAAATGTAATTTATCGAAGCTAAAAAAACAAATTGATAGTTTGCAAGTAGATCTAAGAAGGGTCTAGATGCATGTACCTAGAATAAAAATTATTTTTCTGAGCACTATAGAAGGGCAGGTTCGCCCTAGGGTGAAGGGTCCTAGATAGTGTGTCCAAAATTATTTTGGCAATCCTTAGGTACTAGATCTTAGCTTTTATTTTGTTCATGTACCACTATCCAAAAACTAGAAATAAAATCTATAGTTGATTTTCCATGGCCTGACACAATGATGATAACTTTGAAAACAATGTAAAATTTCTCCTTGAGATATTTTTAGTCCTTCTTCAACCTGTAAATCTGCACATACAAAAAGAGGAAAAATTGTTTGTTTGAATGGGGGTTTGCCTTGGTCGAACCCCATATTTGGTAATTAAACCTTGATAAAAATATAATGACAATTGATAAATGGAAGGAATGATGAATGAAAACTTTCTTGCTACAACTCACCAAACCTTTAATCGCTTCCCTTAGAGAACTAAAGTAAAAAACATCACTCCAAGGAATTAATCTTTCTTTGCTTGATTTGTTGGATACTTGAATGGTTGGATGCTTTAGGATCAACAATACATATTATCCTTCACAAGACGACATTGAAAATTATAAGCTTGAACATGATGATAGGTTCTTGAATACTACAAAAAATGACTAAAAATATGCTCTTGAACGCTCTTGAAAATAATATTTTTTCATATGAAATTTGAAAGGAAGTCGAGTGAGCAGAAATAACTTCCTACCCTAATCTAAGTAAGGGAGAGTTACAAAAATTTATTTTAACACATTTAAATAGTTACAACAAGAGAAGCACATAGATAATAAATGAATAGAACAACACATATAATAGTGACACTAAATATACATAAGGAAAACCCTTTCGAGTAAAAAGCCCCACCCTCCAAAAGCACAATACTATTGTATTACTTCGAAAGGAATTACAATACAACCGTAAGTTCAAAGCCTTCTTCTACAAGTGCTTCAAAATGAACACCTATTCTTGAGTGATATTGACAACACTTCATTACCTGCAAACAAACTATGCATTCTATAATGCAAGACACTCAATATATAGAGTGATGCAAGCTTCAAGAGTCGTCTAGAAGGTGAGGGACATCCAAATCTACATGGCACAACATTCCACGCCATAGACATGCATTTGGACACATGTAACATATCTCCTTACACCCCTTACAATTGTTAAACATGCAAATATTCCTTCCTCAAGCTTGGGTGCCTAGAATATACTAAAAATACCTTATGAAAAACTCCTTACAACTATCATAGAATATGCCATAAATCTTCCATAAAACCTATCATAGAATCTGTAAGAGAATTTGTCATAATTGACTAAAAATTGCCGATTCTCTTACATCTTGTCATAACCCAAGTTGGGTGCCAACTTTCTCCATGAAACAAGATGCCTTATGACACATCATAGAATCTATCATAGGTCAAATATTCCAAAGCGGGATGCCTATGTCCACTTGGGATGATTATCTATCATCTAGTCACTTTCAACAAGGATGCCACCCAACCGACAGGTCCCAATTTGTGGTCAACATGACACCATAGGAAATTAAATAATACAAATTAATACAATTAATACATCAATTAAATCAATATTAGGAATCTAAGGTTGAGACACCTTAATCCCAACATTATCCCACTTTTCTAAGACCTATCGATCATACATAATCATCTACTCAGGGTCCTAAGGCCCATGGAATCAGAACACCATTTTAACTTCTTCATGCTCACTAGTTTTTTTAGTACATATACAACATTTACCAAAGTTTCAACCTTCTCCAAGTTCACCTTTCCATCCTCTACCATATCATGAACAAAATGATAATGTACATCGATGTGCTTTGTTATGGCATGGAAGGTAGGATTCTTTACTAGGAAAATCACACTTTGAATGTCACAACAAATAGTAATCTATCCTGCATCTAAAACAATATCAGAACACAGTCACTTAAGCCAAATGGATTCCTTACAAGCATGAGTGGCTTCCATATACTCTACCTTTGTTGTGGACAACACTACTACAGCCTGCCACTTACTCATCCAATTGATAGCACCACCAAAAATCATAAACATGTAACAACTAGTTGATCTTTTGCTATCAATTTCACCTACCCAATCTAATTCCACATATCCATGAATGCTCATAAAATTCTGAGGTCAAGTAGGATAACCATGAAAACACAAGGAATACTCAGAAGTACCCTTTAAATATTTGAACACTCTCTTAACCATGTTGATCCTAATGCACTTATCTAGGATTAGCCATAAAATGGATAAGGACTCTGATTCCTTGGGAAATGTCTAGTCTCATACACACCATCACATACATTAGACTTATAACTACACTTTCATATGGTTCTTTGGACATTTCCTCCATCTTAGTAGGATATTTTGGACAATCATTCATGGAAAGCTTCATCCCCTACATCATGGGAACAACTAACTATCTGTAGTCTACCATGTTGAATATCTCCAACATCGAGTTCACATACTTGCTCTGTATTAACCAAATTTTTTTGTTGGATCTATCTCTCATGATTTACATTCCCAGAATGTACCTAGCGGCACCTAGGTCTTTCATCTCAAACTATGCTGACAATTGAAACTTCAAATCTGAAATCATACTTTTACCATTCCCAATAAATAACATATAATCCACATATAAGACAATAATGATAATGTGACCATTATCAATTTTAAAGTATACACAATTGTTAGATTTAGATCTCTAAAATCCCAATGACAACACATTGGTAACAAAATTTTGATACCACATTCTAGGAGACTATTTCAAACCATAAAGAGACTTCTTCAATTTGCAAACCAATTTTTCTTTACCTTTTTCAATAAAATTCTCTGACTATGACATGTAAGTCTCTTCCTCCAAATCACTGTGAAGGAATGTTGTCTTCACATCCATCTATTCCACTTCTAAGTCGTATATAGTTGCAAGTGACAACAAAAGCTAGATAGATGCCATTTTTGCTATAAGAGAGTTCATATCTCCCCATAATAAATTCCCTGCACCTGAGAAAATCCCTTAGTGACCAATCGTGCCTTATACTTCTCAACACTACCATTAGGACCACACTTTTTCTTGAAAAACCCATTTACAACCAACAGGTTTACATCCAACAAGTAAAGGTACCAAATCCCAAGTCTTGTTTTTTTTTAAAGAAGACATCTCTTTGTCCATGGCTTGCATCTAGGAAGTTGAATCACTCATACCCAATGCCTATCTAACCGTCCTAGTCTCATCAGTGTTTGTAATCAAGGTAAAAATGCAACTGGAATCCAATAATGAATAACCAAACCTTTTCGGTTTCCACCTAAATCATGTAGACATCCTCAAAGGCTGAGGTTGAGGTTCTTCTTCAAAAAATTTAGAGCTACTTGAGCTTTCCTCATCATTAGGTCTAATAGGAGTACGTAATTTTTCTTTCTTTGGAGTAGGTGGAATCTGAACTACCTCCCTTATTCTATTTCTCCTCTTTTCCTGGGTGTACCTTAGATAACCTTTTGAGCTTTTGGATCCCAAAGCTTGTACCCTTTCACACTAACACCATAACTAATAAAAATACACTTAACAACCTTTTTCTCCAACTTAGACCTCTTCTCAATCAGAACATGAGCGTAAGCTTCACAACCAAATGCTTTGAGATGTCTCATCAATGGGTTTTTACTAGACCATGCCTCCATGGGTATCTTTCCAACAAGTGTTGATGTAAGAGATCTTTTGATCAAATCAAATGTAGTAGTTACCACTTCAACCCATAACTTCTACTCAAGGCAAGCACCACTCAACACACTCCCAACCCTCTCCATCAACATTCTGTTCATCCTCTCTACAACTCCATTTTGTTGTGGAGTGTAGGGAGTTGTCTTATGTCTTTGAATCCCATGCTCTTTATAGAACTTTTCAAACTTTGCGGAAGAAAACACACCACCATTGTAAAAACACCGTTGTTCTACTTAGTAAAATTTCCAATGTTTTCATCTCAAGTGAATATACATGATGTTGAAACATAGCAATTTTTTTTCTTTCCATAATGTAAATTACATGCACATTTGAAATAATATTGCTTCCAAACTTGCATTGCATTTCATTGTAATTTCACAAATATTTCCATAACATAGATGCCATATTGAATGAAATCAAGTATATAATTCATGATTACATCCTTCCATATAAATTGGTACATGATACATACATAGCTCATCTGAGCTTCATCTGACAATAGATATACAAACTATACCTAATGTCACTGCAATGGCACATACATTCTTAATGTCCTTGCTCACTGGCACAAACACTCCCATTGTCCCTGCTACTAGCACAAACATCCTCAAACCTTAGCTACCAACTAATGAGGAGAAGTATCACTCAAGCACTTTTTCACCAACCACAGACTTAAATGCAACCCCCCACACATCTACCTTGTAGGTGAGATGGCTCTACCCTTCGACGAATAGATTGGTTGGTAAACCTCATCAAAAATGAATATTTGAGCTTAGTTTTGTGTTCCACAAACCATAACCTAATCAATCACAGTAGCTACACCTACAAGTGTGAAAATCCTAAACTAGAATGCATATAAGAAACATAATGAACTGACAGTGTAAATAGCGGCTACTTACACTAATTTGGCCAAATTATTCTAACTTAGTACTTCGTATGACAGTCCTCACATTCACATACACTACTATGGCTCATTTTGGACTATGATCATTTGTATACTATTCCTAGGTAGTTTCTTGCAATGGGTAACCTTAAACCCCAGAAATAACCTATCCCACTTTTTCCCAAAGGACTATGGTAACTCTACTAATTAATCCTAAGCACTAGTTACCCCTTCAATGAATATTCCTATCCCAGGTAAAAAATATGAGCTTATCTTTGCATAAACAAGATATTCTCTTCAATAGACAATCTAGTCTTAAGTATAACTTTATAATCTAGAGTATAGCTACATAAGCTTTATCTAATCATAGATTAAAGATTCATAAATAACTTCAAATCCATTCAGTAATACTATACACAATAAGCGGCTCCAATCAAGAGTATAGCCACATCAATAAATGACCTCAGTCAAATAATAATCACATCATTAGATGGTTCCATTTGAGAGTGTATTCTCCTTAGTTAAAAGGAATGATTCAAGAGTCAAATCTTGTCAATATTATGACTTCATAAAAAGAGTACAAAGAAACTACCCAAGTAGCATCTCCTACTCAATAGGTAATCCCATCTATGTCTCTATACATATAGTATCTCATAAGCTCACATGATTCACTCAATCATATAGGTGAGTCTCAACCTCAGTATACCCTAATATTAGTATAAATTTTTCAACCAATGACTAGTCTGATTATATGCTAGAAAAACAAGGATAGACAACTGAGAGGGGGTGAATAAGTTGTAACAAAATTTCAAACTTATTAAACTTTTTCTTAATATAATCTCAAATATGATGAATGAGCTTTAAACCATGAACAATCAACACATCAAAAACACAAGAACACCAAGATTTTTACGTGGAAACCCTGTTAGGGGAAAAACCATGGTGGATGTTAGTCCACATTATTATACCCAGTTAAAAGTATAATGAAGAATAATCGGAATACACATGCATTCAGGCACACTGCCTAGAGCTCACTACTCAAATACAAGAGGGCTCACTACCCAAAGAAGACATACCGTCTTATAGAGATTCAGATTAGATTCGCATGGTATTGAACTGAGAAATTAGTTTCTACAAAAGCCTGATTACAGTTATGGTTAAGCACAAAAACACTCCTTCACACTTCGCTCAATCTTCTTCACACTTTGCTTTGCAATCAAATGATTATAACACTATGCACAAACTTGTACTTTCTTTATCACTTATTCGCACACAACTTCACACAAAAAATTGCTCTTATATATCCGCAACATGAATTTATTTCAACAACTTCATCGGCCAAAACACAATAGAAAAAATATAAAACATGTATACAATGTCGGCCTAAATTTACAAATAAATTTTCAATGTGAATCTAACACCATTGGCCACAACATAATGAAGACCTAAATTAATATCCTCAAGCATGCCAAACATTCAAAATTTAATCTCCAAGGATCCACAACACGTTACAACCACCATGTCAGCCAAGAACATGAAAGCCCAAACATGCAATCAAAAAATCACCGATCACGAAAACTCTAATCAACACAGATGTGCAAAAATGATAGAGTATGATCTAGAAACATCCACGAGCATCATGAATCATTATAGAAGAATCCACAACAATTGAACTTACTAGAATCACACCAACTTCAATCAGGAACACTAACTGAAGCCATAGAAAAATTTTCAGAACACAACTATTCATAACAAGATCAAATCTTCACACAAATCTCTAAAAATTTTGATGGATAAAATAGATACAATCAACAATAAAACCTTTGGTCCAAAACATCTGATCAACAATGTACTGAGCAAGATACAAATATGAACTTCACTATTCCTTTGACAACCTGCAACTTTTTCTTCAACAATTTTCTCAATATCCTTGACATATGCAACCTTTGATACATAAATGCTAATAGTGTTGACATCAATGAAAACCAAATATCAGCAACACAACCACACACATCCAAAAATATCCCCCATTGGAATTGATGGCAACACATGATGTGAAAAACACCATCAACACAACTCTTAATCAACACTTACTCCCCATTAGATTCTGGCTCTTTTCTTCCACAAGACTCTTTTCCTCATACTATTTTTCACATTACTCTTCTCCCCCTTTGACATCAATGGAAAAGATAAGAATTATCTTTCCACATACAAGCTCTAAACCACATATCTGCACATCTGACTACTCCCCTTGAGTAGTAGCCACAAAAACATCAATCTGGATCAAGATATAGCTATGAAGCACACAGATTGATGCAAGAAAATGCATCATTATTTCTTATTAGGAGGGGTAATCACCCCTAACAACCCTCTAAGATACTCAAAGGTATCTTTTGGAAATGACTTGGTGAAAATGTCTGCAATTTTTTCTTTGGTAGGCACATACTCCAGTCTAACTTCTTTCTCACTCACTTTCTCTCTCAAAAAGTAAAACTTGATTGATATATGCTTGGTCTTAGAATGTAGCATTGGATTCTTTGATATGTTTATTACACTTGCATTGTCACATTATATGGAAATAGGCTCATCATATACTACTCTAATATCTTTCAACATCTGTTTCATCCACAACACATGAGTATAGTTATTTGCAAGAAAAATATACTCTATCTCAGTAGTAGATAAGGAAATATAATTCTTCTTTTTACTTACCCAAGACACTAGCTTCTTCCCTAGGAAGAAGGGACCACCACTAGTACTTTTCATGTCATCCACATCTCCTGCCCAATCTGTATCGGTGAAGGAACTCAAGGTAAGATCATCATCTTTAGGTTAACAAAGCCCAAAATCAACTATCACTTTTAAGTATTTGAAGATTCTCTTTACGACAATCACATGAGACTCTTTTAGATCAGCTTGATATCTAGCAACCATACACACAACATTCATGATATCTAGTCTGGTCTGAGTCAGGTAGAGCAATCCACCAATCATTGACCTGTATCTTGTCTAATTTTCCTTAGGAGAATCATCATTTTGTGTTAACTTGCATCCGGTTACCATGGGTGTTCCAATGGGCTTTGAGTCTTCCATGCCAAACTTCTTCAATAACTCTTTCACATATTTGGACTAGGATATGAAAATTCCACTATCTAATTGAGTGATTTGTAATCCCAAAAAGAAATTCATCTCTTCAATCATGGACATTTTAAATTCACTTTTTATTTCATCAGCAAACTTCATACACAAATCATTATCTCCTCCAAAAATAATTTCATCAAAAAAAACTTTAATAATCAACTCTTTATCATGATCTATCTTAAGATACAAATTGTTGTCAGTAGTACCTTTATTGAATCCAAGCTTCAACAAATATTTATCTAGTCTAGCATACCAGGCTCTAGGAGCTTGCTTGAGTCCATACAGAGCTTTCTTCAATTGGCAGACCATGTCTCCCTTATCAGTCAATTAAAATTCATCTGACTGCTCAACATATACCTCTTCTTCTAGCTCACCATTTAGAAAGTGCTGACTTCACATCCATTTGATAAAATTTGTAGTTTTTATAGGAAACAGAAGCAATAAATAATCTTATAGCTTCAATTCTGGCAATAGGGGCAAAGGTTTCTTCAAAATCAATACCTTCCATCTATGAGTACCCTTTACATACCAGTCTTGCTTTATTCCAAACAACTTCACCTTGTTCATTTAGCTTATTCCAAAAGACCCATTTGGTTCCAATCACATTTTTATCTTTAGGTTTGTGAACAAGAGTCCATGTATCATTTTTCTCTATCTGCATCAGTTCTTCCCTCATTGCTTCCATCTAGTGTTCATATTTACAAGCTTCATTAAAATTTCTAGGATCAATCTTGGAAATCAGACAATACTCTTTTGCAATCCTTCTTCTTGTCTGCACACCTTTGTTTTTATCTCCTATGATCTTATATTTAGAATGATTAAGCTTTACATACCTCAGAACTTTAAGATTCTCTCAAACATCTAGTTGTTTTGTTCTCTCTTCAACACTTCCACTAGTCTCTCCTTCAAGGATTTCTTGATTCACCAGAACAATTTTAACTTGATTATGCATCTGAACATTCTTCTCTTTATCTGTACTTTCATGCTGGTCATCTGAGTCATAGCCATAAAATTTGGATGATCTAGAAGAGTCCTCATCAACTTTGACATTTGCACTTTCAACCATTTTTCTCAATCTTCTATTATAACACCAATAAGCCTTGCTTTTAGTAGAGTAACCTAGAAAGATTCCTTCATCGCTCCTTGCATCAAACTTGCATATGTCTTCATCTCTCTTGATATAACACTTCCAAAAATCTTGAAATATTTAACAATAGGCTTATAACCACACCATATTTCAAAAAGAGTCTTACCAAAATTACCATTGACATTTACCTGGTTAAATGTGTACACAACAATACTTACAACTTCTCTCCAATAAATATGAGGAACATTTTCTTCCAACATCATCATTCTAGAAGCATCTATAATTATTCTATTCTTTCTCTCTACAACTCCATTCTGTTGAGGGGTCTGGGGAGAAGATAATTATCTTTTGATTCCATGCTCTTCATAGAAAGAATTGAACTCTTGGGAAGTGAACTCACCTCCTCTTTCTGACTGTAAGCATTTGATCTTCAAACCTATCTAATTCTCTGCCATAGCTTTGAAACGTTTGAACTTCTCTAATGCTTCACATTTTTCTCTTAAGAAAGCAACCCATATCATCCTAGAGTAATCATCAATGAGCAACATACAATACCTTTCTCCTTGTAGACTTTTTATTTTGGAGGGACCGCACAGATCTGTATATACCAACTCCAATACTCCATTAGAATGATGTTGTTTTCTATGAAAAGAGACTCTAGTTTTTTTTCCCATCTAACATTCCTTGCATATGGTGTTAGTAGGCTTCACTAGCATAGGTAGATCTCTTACTACTTGAGTGGAGCTTACTTTGACAATGCTATCAAAATTCACATGACACAACCTCCTATGCCATAACCAACTTTCATCTACTTGAGCAATTAAACAAATTTCACTAGGAGCACTCAAGTGAAAGATATTAACTCTTCACTTTGTACCTGAAGTGATTACATTTCCAAAACTTCCAAGTATCCTAAAATTTCCATCTTTGAATTGAAGACTATAACCCTTGTCCACCATTTTTCCAACACTCAGCAAATTATGTTGTAAGCCTTCAACATAAAGGACATCATCAATGTTATGTTTATCACCAAGACAAATAGATCCTTTGCCATGAATCACACCAGTATTATTATCTTTGAATCTTATAACCCCACCATCATATTTTTCCAAACTTACAAATTTGATTTTGTCACTAGTCATATGATGTGAGAATCCATTTTCAATAACCCACTCATCCTTTTCTTCAATTTGTGATGCAATAGATTTTTCAACATTAGCAGATTTAGTAGCCACTGGACCATTTTCCTTGATAGCAATGAAAACCCATTCATCCTCATTTCCATTTTCTTTATTAGATTCTTCATCAGTAACACCTTCTTCAACATAGTAACATTTATTTCGAGATATGGGCTTGTTAGGTTTGGATCTAGGAACTCTTTCTAGACATCTAGATGCAAAATGACCTATTTTATTGCAAGAGAAACATTTAATAGGAAAATTTCCTTTATACTTACCTTGTCCTCTGGCTTCTCTTTTCACAATTAGTGCTTCTAGCTCTTCTACCTCTCTTTCTTCATCTTCAAGTTGTTTCATCTCTTCCTCATACTTGAATGTCTTTCTAGAACTCTCTCTCAGATCATATCTTTGCTTGTTTCTTCTCGAAACAGAGGCCTTAAATGCATATTCAGTCTTAGGGATAGAATCACCAAATTCACTCAACTCAAAGGTAGCAAGTTTACCAATCAACTTATCTCTTGTCACATTTGTTACTATTTTGTGCTCTTCAATAGCATGAGCTTTCAACTTGTAAGAAGCAAGAAATGATATGAGCACTTTAGCTACAATTTCTTATTCATCCAAGGTACCATTGGCACATCTAATACCCAACAAAATTTCATTTACTCTTTGCATAAAAGTAGAAATATTTTCATCTTCACCCATCTTCAAAGTTTCATACTTTCCTTTCAAACTCTATAGCTTAGCAACCTTCACAAGTGCATCTCCTTCATACAAAGTCTCTAGCTTCATCTAGATCTCATGAGTTGTCTTCAATTGCATCACATTTGTCATTTATGAATCCGTCAGAGAACTCAACAAAGCTTCTATAGCCCTGATATTATATTCAACTTCTTTGATCTCACCATGGGTAGAGGGGCCATTTTGAGGAATAACATAGTTTTTCTTTGTAATATTCTAGAAGGGTTCACCAATCACTAATACATTTGACTGCAAAATACGACGAAACTGTCTGACAAAATATGTAAAATTCGATGTTCGTTGGGTGCTTGTAAAATTTGATGTGTAATTTCCATTTTTTTTGAAAGTTTATCCCCAATGTTCGTCAAAATGTTGGCTATTATTTTCGTCGAATGTTCGACAAACATGAAAATTTTTAAAAAATCAAATTGTGGCCAACATAAAGAAAAGTGAGTTCGCGCCTGATTTATTGCGACAGTGTTTTGCTCTACTTGAGACAGTTTGTGGAGAACTAAGGACGATTTTCTTGGGAAAAATCAGAAAAAATTCAAGATATCACCGGTTGAGGTAGTCATTGTCTTTTAATTGGTTGTGAAGTCAAATTTGTAGTTCCAGGTTTGAAAATCATATTTTAAAGCAACATCTCATCAGATTTCATTTTTAGAGGTTAAGGGTTTTGAGAATTTCATGTCCAGATTTTGTTGTGTGGAATCACCATAAGATCACAATGGAGGAATAGATTCTTGTGACTGTAATTATGTGATCCATAACTATATTGGTCATGTGGCACAGTTGTGCTATAACAAATACAGGATGCATTCATGTGTGACCCAAGTTTAATGTGGCTATGTTGTGATAGAAATGGAGGCACTCATATAATGTAGTTAATTCAGGTTGTATAATGTAGGTGTCAATAATCATCATTGGGTGCATTCAGGTTGTCTCAAGTTTAACATGATAGGATGTAATTATAGCATGATCGAAGAGTGATTACCTCTTGCTGCAATAAAGAGCCTATAACTCTGGTTGATATGCAGAGTGGTTGTGTTATATCAATTATGTAGTGCATTCAAGCACAACCCATGTTTAATGGGCTATTCTAGAGAGTGATCAAGATTTTCTAAACCTTATGAATGTTACTTGACATATATTTGCATAATCTCAAATTCCTTCAGAGGCTTTTGAAGTATCAATGTATCCTATATAGGGTTTAGAATGATTTCTTTTAATTAAAAAAATAAATAAATGATGTATTTCCCTATAATTAGATAATTTGGAGATCTCCTAAATCTGCCCCAGCACACTATCCTCTTTGGCACTATATTCATTACTCCAGCTACTAGGGTTTTTGCATGTGACATCTTTAATATCTTCATGACCGTGGATTTTAAATAGATCTCAGTCTTTGCTTTAATCCTTTTCATGATAACCCTTGAGTTCCATAATCCACCTTCAATCTCTTCTAAGAATGTTGTCTTAAGCTAGACTGCATAGTATGCATATAAAGCAAGTCCTTCATACTCGCCATTGTTCCAAACCACCACTCACTGCATTGCTTAAAATGTTGCCTCCATAAGCACAATAGCATGTTTTAAAATCAT